>OX451738.1:186798217-187398217 GCA_948472305.1 Vicia faba | reverse complement strand
CATTCTCCCTTAATCTGATTGATCACTAGGGCTGAGTCCTAGTACATATCCAAGAACTTGATTCTCATATCAATAGCAGCCATAATACCTATGATGCATGCTTCGTATTCGGCCATGTTATTGGTACAGTCAAAGCACAATCTAGCAGTAAAAGGCGTATGACAACCCTTAGGAGAAATAATCACAACACCAATTTCATTGCAAAGTGCGTTGGAAGCTCCATCAAAAACCATAGTCCATAGGGATCTTGGCTCAAGTCCTTCATACGATCCAAGTTCTTCATAATCTGTAACTGGCATGATATTCTCATCTGGGAACTCGAAACTCATAGGCTAATAGTCGTCTACAGCTTGATGAGCCAAATGATCTGCCAATATACTTCCTTTGATTTCCTTATGAGTGGTGTATTGAATGTCGTATTCTATCAAGACCATTTTCCATCTGGCTATCCTTCCGGGGAGAGCGGGCTTCTCGAATATGTATTTTATGGGATCCAGTTTAGGAATCAACAAAGTGGTATGAGTCAACATATATTGTCTTAGTCGGCGAGCAGCCCATGCTAAACTGCAACAAGTTTTCTCGAGCAGTGAGTATCTTGTTTCACAGTCGGTAAACTTTTTTATAAGGTAGTATATTGCATGACCTTTTCGACCATACTCGTCATGTGGGCCCAGCACACACCCCATTGACTTGTCTAACACTGTTAGATACATGATCAAAGCTTTTCCTTCAACTAGTGGCATCAGAATCAGAGGTTCTTTGAGGAACTTATTGATTTTGTCAAAAGCTATCTGGAAATCGTCGTTCCATTTCACTACTTGATCTTTCTTCAGTAACTTGAAGATCGTCTCACAAGTAGCGGTCAAGTGAGAAATAAATCTGGCAATATAATTCAGTCGTCCTAAGAAACCTTTTACTTGAATGGATTTTACCTTGGCGGGATCAACTTCAATACATTTACCACTGATAATGAAGCCTAGGAGTTTACCTAATGTCACTCCAAAGGTGCACTTGTTCGGATTCAACCTCAGCTTGTACTTCTTCAGTCTCTCAAACAGCTTGTGTAGGCGGTCGAGATGTTCTTCTTCAGTCTGGGACTTGTCTATCGTGTCGTCAACGTAAACCTTTATTTCAAGGTGGATCATGTCATGGAATAAAGCTACATTGGCATGCTGATATGTTGCACCGGTGTTCTTCAACCCCAAAGGCATAAACTTGTACTAGAAAGTGCCTCACTGTGTGACGAAAGTAGTTTTCTCCATGTCTTCATGCACCATCTTGATCTGATTATAACCTGAGAAACCGTCTATGAAAGAAAATACTTTATCCTAAGCAGTGTTGTCAACCAGAACTTTAATATATGGAAGCAGAAAGTCATCCTTAGAGCTTTCCCTGTTCAGATCCTTATACTCTAGACACATATGCACCTTACCATCCTTCTTCGATACCGGAACCACATTTACAACCCATTGAAGATAAGACATAATAGACAAGAAACCTACTTTGAACTGCTTCATAACTTCAGCCTTGATCTTCTTGGACATCTCGGGACGCATATGACGAACCTTTTTTTATCATAGAGCCATCTGTGATACGGTGGAAAAATCGACTGTTAATACTAGTTTACATTTTTTTTCCACAAATGTCGCGGTAAGCATAAGTCGCCACCGAATTTTCTTTTATCCAACAAAGGAAAGAGTGAAAAGAACAGAAAAAGACCTTTTTTCGAGATTTTCTGAGTAAGGGGGGTAGATTATGGAAAGGGAAGGTATTAGCACCCTTTCCATCTCTGGTTTTCCAAGGGCTCTTAGGTACTTGCTCATTTTAAAAACTGTTTGTATGTTTGTGTGTTTTGAAAGTTTTTTTGTTTGCTTTATGGTAACTCTTGTATCAGTCCTCAAGAGTGTGATAAAGCATTTTTGAAAAGATTTTTGAAAGTGTGTAAGTGTGAAAATTTCAGTTTTGAGCAAGTACTTAAGAGTCATCTACCTACTCGAAAAAGGACGTTCTTTTCCTCCTTTCTTTTAGATAGTGCTATCCTACTATTAGTGAGTAGGTAGCCCTATCGTTGGATGTTGAGGGACTATCGAAAGGGACATTATGGTCATTGAAGGCAACATGTAAGGATATCTTAGCATTCAAAGGGACTGTCATCATATAGGCAACGTCGAGGGATAAGATCATTTACCGAAAGGCATCTCGAGGAACATTTAGGGACCATGATCTTTTATGGTGACTTTTATATCGAGGGTCTTTGCTAAGATATCCCTACATTCGAGGGACATGCCCATTTCCGAGGCAACCAAGTGAGGTATACCCTAAGGGTGTAAGTTTGAGAAGTGTGTTTTTTTCCAGTTATATTATCTTGAAGTTAGTGATCTACGATTAATTTGATTTAATCTTGTCGTGCACTCCTACTTACTAGCAATTATACACAAGCATACAAAAATATAAAAAGCGAGAAATAAAGGTTCCTACGCTATTGCAAGGCTTTGGTGTAGATACATAATAATTGACGAAAAGTAAAGTGCGGAATTAAAAGTGCGGAAATTTAAGTCCTAAACTATTACAACCGTAAGCAGTTACAATATTATAAAAGGTGCGAGAATAAGATAAGCGCGCGTGAAAATGGAAAGGAGGGTCTAACAACCTATAAAAAAATTCTAAGTAAGAAAACTTATTTGTTTGATTTTTGTTTTAATTAAGAAAAATAATTAAATTAAACATCCTAAAGCCTATTTAAAAAATGAAAATTAATTAAGAAAAATAGTCTAAGTTTTTGTTTTTTTATTATGAAAAGAAAATAAATAATTTTAATTAAATCCTAAGTTCCACTTCATTTTTAACTAAAGAAAAAGTTAAAATATTTACCTAAATTATTTAAAAAATTAGTTTAATTAAAAAAGTACTAATATAATATTTTTGGTGATTTTCTCTGATTTTTATGGTTAATTAAATAAATGAAAAAAAAATTAAAAAAATTAAAATATAAAAACAAGACAAATGGGCTTGGGGTTCAATAATAAACAGGGGCTGCTGATCTGAAAATGCTAGGCCCAATAACTTAGGACCCACAACCTTTGTCAAGGATCATGTGCATCCAAGCTAAAGGGGTACATGGTGGTATGTACATTGGAGGCGCTAGATCTGGATCAAGTGGTGATCTGAGGGCTCAGATTGATGGTTCATGATAAGCTTCTGGCCATGTTTAACGCTGCTAGATTTTGTATGAAATATTAAGAAAATGGAAAATGTTGGACTTGGGATTCGAAGCCAGGTCCCTTCCCTCACAAGCGCGTTGTTTCACCATTTGAGCTACATGTCCATTCGTTAGTTCAAACAATAAAATAATATTATATACAAAATTTATTCAGAAGTATTCAAAAAAATAAAAACACGCACTGAATTTGAATGAGCCAGTAGGGGTCTGCCACACATTCATCTCCTACCTACCTCTGTCGTCTTAGGTAGAAATACCTATAGTGACAGATTTTTGTCCGTCACTCCAACCTTTTCTCCCTGAAATAAACCAAATACGCAATAGAAATTATATGTGAGTCCATGAATCGACTGGCCTCACTCTCCTGAGCATGATGGTGCCCCTGTTTAAGCCTAATTTTGGCCAATGGAAAAACGCCCAAATCAAAGCTTTAAACCCTAGAAATGGTAACGCACGGTTCCTGCATCAAAAACTCAATCCAACCATATGGGAAGCTTGCAAATGATTAATAAACCAGAAATGCATGGTTAAATCACATGGAAATTACATGAATTGTACAAAATGAAATTTGAAAATGAAGCAAATCGTGGATGTTGGTGGGCGCGTTAGGCGATCCTTCCAGGCTTGATAATGGCTGAAAATGATTCAGGGGATCTCCAGGAGTGGATTAGAATCCTTGGTTTGGAGCAAGGGAGGCTGGAATTTGAAAACCGAGTTTGACAACATTGAAATTTTTGCAAAATTGGACAGAGGTTCTCTAGGTTCTGTATGTGTGTGTCTTTGGCTTGTCAATGTGTTGTTCTTATAGTATGGAAGGAGGAGACAATATAACATGGCAAGAATCAAGTCATAATGCTATGTTTTCATGTCAAAATCCAACCAATTTAAAATCTTCCATATTTGTAAATCTTGCCCTTTTCATGCATGAATGAACCTGGTCATTCTTTGTACGAATTTGTGGGCTTGAAATTGAGTCAAAACAAAATCCCAATGGTCATGATCCAAACATTTGCTATTTTATATGATTTATCTTGTATTTATGTGAATAAAAACAAAATAAATATGAATAAAATAGCTAAAAAATTCAAGGCAGGGAAAGAGTGAAATTAGAGGTCCTTTATAATCTTAGGAAGATGTTTGAGGCCTAAGAAAACAAGTCATTGCTTCTAAAGTTCAAATTTGTGCAATGCACCATTCTTGAAATTTCCAAAAATTTCCCAACTTGAGAAAGCCATAACTTGCTCAATTTTCATATCATGACGATGATATTTTACTTTTTGGAAAGACCGAGATGTCTACTTCAATCCCTATTTTTATCAATTGTGCATTTGAAGATGTTATCTTGATGTAAAAGGTCTTGGCAAAATGTGGCTTTTGTTGACATTCTAAAATGACTTGTAATGTATGAACTTTTATATTTTAAATGGTGCATTTCTTGAACTTTAGGGCCGAAGAGAAGTTGTAGGGCATTGGATTCTCTTCAAAATGAGCTTTGGTTGGAAAGTTTTCTATAAAGTATGAGAAAGTTATGCTTGGTCAAAGTTTGATTGACTTTTCCTATAGAAACCCTAATTTGCCATTTTTGACTTTTTATGGGCTTGGAGCATTTCTTGAGGAATCATGATCAAACCTTGATCAAATGATGGATATCACTTCAAAATGTAAATGTTGACCAAAAATCTTGAAGTTTGACTATACATGGGCCACAATTGACTTTTGACCTAGCACAGTTGATTTTCCAATACTTGAGCAATTGACTGAGCAAAATTATTGTGCAAGGCATGAAATTTGGCATGGATGATCTTGAGGACATATTAGGACAATGAAGAGCATTTGAGACCATTGTAGCTCAACCATCTTGATTAAAATGGAAACCCTAGTTGGGGGTTCATTGCCTTAGGAGGAGAATTGTCTGGTCAATTCTTGGTCAACCTTGAGTAATTGAGAACCTCTAAGAGTATGTCTTGTGTGAAAATGGGAGGGAAAATTTTGGGGTACAACAGCTGCCCCTGTTCAATCTTCTTAGATCTGAGGATGTAGATTGGCTTGTCTGCATTTCGTGATCTGAAGGTGGAAGATGATTGAACACTAGAGTGCCCAAAAATTTGCACTCGCCCGAAGTGAGACTGTTGGTGAATAATATCGGGAACGGGCTTACCGATGCCATTTGGAAAAGATGATAGAAGACTATCAGAGATGGGCTTAAAGATGCCATCCGAGGAATATGACAGAGATTCGTCAGAGATGGGCTTAAAGATGCCATCCAAAATAGGTGCTAACTTCATAAGAAGTATCTTTACGGGGACCCTTGTTCCTGCTGTCCGAGGAGGAGTCTGCTAGGGAATGTTGGTCTCTGTCTTGAGAAATAGAGCTTAGAAGCTTTAGTTGTCCATTACTCTACTTGGGAGTCGTCTCTTGACTGAAGAGATGGAAGTGAACTCTTATCTGGTCAGGATCCAGGTTTCACAGTGACTTGCTGAGGATAATAAGGCTGACTGCTATCTGGTCTTATTCCAGGCTTCACATGGACTTACTGGGAAAATGAGATTAAACTGTTATTTGTTCGTGCTCCAGGCTTTGCATTTTCTCCAACTGGAATAGAAATCAGAAAAATCTTAGTGTCGATTTAACTGAACCAGAAAAAAGGTCTACCAGAAAAGAATCAGTAACAAATCAATGGTCGATTCAAGCTGAACCAGCAGAGGTCTTGATTTATCTTTGACTCGATAAGAACCAGAAAAAGGTCTACCGGAAAAGAATCAGTAACAAATCAATGTTTGATTCGAGCTGAACCAACAGAGTTCTTGATTTATCTTTGACTGGATAAGAATCAAAAAAATCTTAGAATCGACTTAACTGAACCAGACAAAAGTCTTGGAATATCTTCAAATGGAATAGGAATCAGGGAGACCTTAGTGTCGATCTGACTGAACCATAGAAGGTCTTTAATTAACTTTGAGTGGATAAGTATCAGAAAAATCTTAGGATCGATTTAACTGAACAAGAAAAAAGTCTTGGAATATCTTAACCTGAAATAGGAATCAGGGAGATCTTAGTGTCGATCTGACTGAACCAGAGAAGGTCTTTAATTAAATTTGATTGGATAAGAATCAGAAAAATCTTAGGATCAATAAGAATCAGAAAAATCTTAGGATCGATTTAATCGAACCAGACAAAAGTCTTGGAATATCTTCAACTGAAATAGGAATCAGGGAGATCTTAGTGTCGATCTGACTGAACCAGAGAAGGTCTTTAATTAACTTTGACTGGATAAGAATCAGAAAAATCTTAGGATCTATTTAACCTAACCAGACAAAAGTCTTGGAATATCTTCAACTAGAATAGAAATCAGGGAGATCTTAGTGTCGATCTGACTGAACCAGAGATGGTCTTTAATTAACTTTGACTGGATAAGAATCAAAAAAAGCTTAGGATCGATTTAACTGAACCAGAAAAAATTCTTGGAATATCTTTAACTAGAATAGGAATCAGGGAGATCTTAGTGTCGATCTGAATGAACCAGAGAAGGTCTTTAATTAGCTTTGACCGGATAAGAATCAGAAAAATCTTAGTATCGATTTAATTGAACTAGACAAAAGTCTTGGAATATGTTCAACTAGAGTAGGAATTAGATAGATCTTAGTGTCGATCTGACTGAACCAGAGAATGTCTTGTGAGGATATTTTTCTGAGGAAAATCCTAAAATAACCCTTCGTTAGACGTCGCTTTTGAGAAGACTACCAGGTCACTTAAGTAGTCAACGGTGTTTGTTGATTTGATCTTTTCCCTGAAAAAGGCAAAAAGTTAGTCATATGCAATGTCATGATGTATGAAATGCATTGTAAAGATGTTCTCAAAATAAATGAGATTTTGTTGTATGCGATGTGTACGCGCATGCCATGATGTATGAATATGGGATGCTATTGAGATGTTTCCCAGTCTAGGAAAATAAATCCCGGACTAGTGCTGTAGAGTATTGGGAAGTTGAATCCTTCGCTTCCCCTGGGGATGATGAATGGATATGATTTGCCGGGGATTCCCTCTTTCTGTTTAAGGATATTCTGCCAGGGATTGACTCTACTTGAGAATAACTCTGTCGAGGGAAGATGCTTTGTTGGAAGATCTTGTCGATGTAGAGAAATAAACTCTGTTGGGGAATGAACTTCTGTAGTTAGAGAAGTAAACTCTACCTGGGAGGAGGTTTCATAACTGTTTGAAATTATAAAATTAGGCTGGGGAATATAGATTGTAGCTGGAGAAGGAACTCTGTTGGAGGAGATAATTCCTGCTTGGGGAAGGAGAGATCGACACTTTGGTTGTTTCTACTCTGGGGTGACATAGACGTCACTGGGTCGAATGTAATGGTGACTTCGTCTCAAAACTATGTATGCCCTTGTACCTGCTGGAAGGAGTAACTGTCGGGACTAAGATGGTTTTTTAGACTTTGCCCCGTTCCTTAAAGTCCTGAGCAACTGTCTTTCTGTTTTTTTATGAACATATTTGTGAATAGAAATCATATTCAAATGCGTATGTCAAGAATAAGTCATTGGACGTTTTTGCAAAACAAACCAGAAAAAGAAAAACAAAAAGTTTTGTACTTTCAAAGAATGATTTGTATTGATTATTTTGTTGAAGTTCACCTATACCAGGCATTTTATACAAAGAGGCTGACGTTCTAGTAGGAGAACACCGCCGTGAGAGTGAAAACTATACAAAATAGTGTACAAAGAGAAAATAGTTATGTGTAATAATCTCATTGAGTTTCAAATCTGCTATTTCCCCTATGTCTTCGAGCGATTCATCACTTTAGTACTTGTCGGAAGCTGACTGGATTGATTGATACCGTTTGAGTTTGATAGTTGATACTGAAATATGGTCGCAAGGTGATCCAATGGGACATAGTGATACGCTTCAAATCCCTAATTTTTGCCTGGACCGCCCTTTCAGGTTTTCAGTCCAACGGGATACCCTTTTTTTCCCAAGCCGCCCTTTTGGGTTTCGACTTGCCGGGTGTATAGATCTTTTGTATTTATCCCTAATATTTGCCCGAACCCTTTTGGTTCGCCAGGATGCCCTTATTTTTTCCTAGGCCAGTCAACCTAGTGGATCTTTATTTAAGCGTAGTATCTTTTCACTATGTCCGCATTAATTGGGTGAGGAAGGTCGTCACCATCCTTGGTGGTCAGAATCATGGATCCACCAGAAAATATGCTTTTGATCACAAGTGGCCCTTCGTACGTGGAAGTCCATTTTCCCTTGGGATCAGCTTGTGGCAGTATGATGCGCTTGATTACCAGATCACCCACTTGAGACACTTGACGTTTGACCTTTTTTTTGAAAGCCTTGATCATCCATTTTTGTTATATCTGACCATGACAGACATCAGCAAGCCATTTCTCATCAATCAGATTCAGTTGATCAAGTCGAGTCTGGATCCAATCGTCTTCGTTCAAACCCGCATCCTTCATGATCCTTAAAGAAGGAATCTGGATTTCAATAGGTAGGATAGCCTCCATGCCATACACCAGAGAATAAGGGGTTGCCCCTGTTGACGTACGCGCTGAGGTGCGGTAACCATGAAGAAAAAATGGTAACATCTGATGCCAGTCTTTGTATGTCACTATCATCTTCTGTATGATTTTCTTAATATTCTTATTAGAAGCCTCCACAACGCCATTCATCTTTGGATTGTAAGGGCAAGAATTATGATGCTGGATCTTGAATTGTTTACAGAGTTTGGTGATCATTGTATTGTTGAGATTTGTACCATTGTCTTTAATGATTCTCTCGGGCACACCATACCGACAAATCAGGTTATGCTTGATAAAGCGCGCCAAACATTCTTGGTAACAATAGCAAAAGAGGCAGACTCAACCCACATCGTAAAGTAATCAATAGCCACTAGGATGAAGTGATTCCCATTGGAAGCGGTGGGTCTAATCTCTCCGATCATATAAATGCCCCACATTGCAAAGGGTCAGGGAGCCGTCAAGCCGTTCAAGGGAACCGGAGGTACATGCACCTTATCAGCGTAGATCTGGAATTTGTGACAAGTTCGAGAATGCTGATAACAATCTGCTTCCATAATGGACCAATAGTATCCTGTCTGTAGGATCTTTTTAGCCATGGTATGTCCACTAGAATGGGTGCCAAAGGTACCTTCATGTAAATCTTCCATAATCCTCTCTGCTTCGCTCTTATCTACGCACCGAAGTAAATTATAGTCATGGTTGCACTTGTAGAGGATTCCATTACTAAGGAAGAACTTTGCGAAGAACCTTCTCAGAAACTTTGTATCATTGACAGACGCCCCCTCAGGATATTCTTCAGCCTCGAGATACCTTTTCACCTCATGGAACCAAGGTTTGTCTGCTACTTCTTCAATGTCAATCTTATAGCAGTATGCTGGTTCAACCAACCTCTCAATGGTGATCTGAGGAGCCTCGTTGTCCCACTTGACCTTGAACATAGATTACATAGTAGCTAGCGCGTCCGCTAACTAGTTCTCTTCTCGTGGAAAATGTTCAAAGGTGACCTCTTCAAAGTGTGGAAGCA
The DNA here is from genome assembly GCA_948472305.1 of Vicia faba. Lineage (NCBI taxonomy): Eukaryota > Viridiplantae > Streptophyta > Magnoliopsida > Fabales > Fabaceae > Vicia > Vicia faba. Next base: position 187,388,442 of record OX451738.1, on the reverse strand, counting down.
ATGTCAGCACATGTTCTTTTTAAGGGATGAGATTCGGGTGCTTCGTATCCCATTCTCCTTTGATTTGACTTATAACGAAGGCTGAATCCCCAAAGACACTCAAGGACTTGATCCTCATATCAATAACAGCTTTGAGACCCATAATGCATGCTTCATACTCAGCCATATTGTTGGTGCAATTAAAACATAGTTTGGCAGTGAAAGGAGTATGACAGCCCTTAGGAGATATGATTACAGCACCAATACCATTCCAAATGTGTTAGAGGCTCCATCAAAAATCATAGTCCATAGGGATCCTTCTTCAGGTCCTTCATCCAGTCCAGGTTCTTCACAGTCAATCACTAACATAATATTCTCATCTGGGAATTCAAAGTTCATGAACTGGTAGTCATTCACAGCTTGATGAGCCAAATGATCAGCTAGTACACTTCCCTTAATTGCTTTTTGGGTTGTGTATTGGATATCATATTCGGTCAAGATCATTTTCCATCTTGCTATTGTTCCGAAAGAATGGGCTTCTCGAAGATGTACTTGATCAGATCCATCTTAGATATCAATATAGTGGTGTGGGTCAACATATACAGTCTCAGTCGGCAAGCAGCCCATGCCAAAGCGCAACAAATTTTCTCGAGCAGTGAGTATCTTATTTCACAGTTGGTAAAATTTTTGCTAAGGTAGTATATCGCATGCTCTTTTCGACCGGACTCGTCATGCTGCCCTAGCACACACCCCATTGAATTATCAAAGGTATTCCTTTGATCAGACGCATCAGAATTAGAGGCTCTTGAAGGTATTCTTTGATTCTCTCGAAGGAAATCTGACATTCGTCATTCCACTTTACCACATGATCTTTCTTCAGGAGTTTGAAGATTGGCTCATAAGTAGCAGTTAAATGGGAAATGAACCTGGCAATGTAATTTAGGCGTCCTAAAAAGCCTCTGACCTCCTTCTCTGTGCGAGGATCTGGCATATCTTGTATAGCCTTAACCTTTGCAGGGTCTACCTGAATACCCTTGTCATTGACATTGAAACCTAGGAGTTTACCAGACCTTACCCCGAAGGTGCACTTGTTTGGATTTAACCTCAGCTTGTACGTCTTCAACCTATCAAACAGCTTTTGTAGATGATCAATGTGCTCTTCCTCAGTTTGAGACCTGGCTATCATGTCATCAACATAGACCTCTATCTCATGGTTATTCATGTCATGAAACAAAGCTACCATGGCTCACTGATAGGTTGCCCCAGCATTCTTCAACCCAAACGACATCACTTTGTAGCAGAAATTGCCCCATTGTGTGACAAAGATTGTCTTCTCCATGTCTTCGGGTGCCATCTTGATCTGATTGTAACCAGAGAAACCATCCATGAAGGAAAAGATATTGTGTTTCACGGTGTTGTCAACCAGAACATCAATGTGGGGGAGTGGAAAGTCATCCTTGGGGCTTGCCCTGTTCAAATCTTGGCAGTCCACACACATTCGTACCTTGCCGTCTTTTTTAGGCACCGGGACCATGTTAGCAACCCATTATGGATAGGAGGTGACAGCTAAGAACCTAGCATTGAACTGTTTCATAACCTCTGCTATAAACTTCTCTGACATTTCAAGGCGCATACGACGAACCTTCTTCTTTACCGGAGGGCAACCTTCTTTAGTTGGCAGATGATGAACCACAATATTCATGTCTAGTCCCAGCGTGTCTTCATACGACCAGGAGAAGATCTCAACATAATCATGCAACATCTGAATCAAGAGTTGTTTGAAACTAAGCTCCAAATTTGCACCTATCTTGACCTCCTTTATGTTCTCTTATGTGCCCAAATTCACTGTCTCAACTGGCTTTTCATGAGGCTGCATAGCCCTTTCTTCCTGCTATAACAGACTGGCAAGTTCTCTGGGTACCTCACAATCTTCCTCACCTTCTTCCTCGGCTTGGTTGATTGGATTTTCAAAGTCATAATCGGAAATAGTAGAATTGTTATCAATGGGATCTAGAGTGGATATGGATCTGCAGTTTGATACGTGAGTGTGTGAAGAGCATAACTGTATAGACAGAGTAAAAGAAGAAAAGAAAAACAGAGAGCGCAAAATTTGTATGCATAAACGTCCAATGCTTTATTAATGCCATATGAAATTTAAACATGATAACCCTCACAAATAAACCATTGTGCCACGGGTAAGACACATGACCAAAAAGTTTATATTGTTTATTACATATCCGAAAATAAGAAAGGCAACTACTTCTGAATAAAAGTAATTGGTACAAAGTCTTTTGTCGTCCAGTTACTGGGTCCACCATTGATAGTAGGGAATATCTAACCATCCATGTCATACTCATTGTCAACATCTTCCGTGGCAGAGACAAAATCAATAACATTGATTCCCGAGCCGTGTTTGGGCATAGGTGCAGTTATGATGTTGGGAGTTTCTAGAGCATCAAATTCAATCTCCTTTACCTCGATCAGATCCTGTAACTTGTTCTTCAAAGCCCAACAGTCGTTCATGTCATGCCCCGAAGTCTTAGAATGGTAGGCGCATCGAGCATTTGGATTGTAGCGGGGAGAGGCAATATTAGGATTCTTCGGGGCTTCCTTCAAATTTACCAGATTGGACTTCAATAACTGTGGCCAAATTTGAGACAGAGTCATATTAATCCGGGTAAATTGTCTTACCGGCCTTTCTGTTCTAGGCTGATTGTTCCTTTGTTGAGTAGGTGCAGGTTTAGAGATCATAACATCCCCTACTGTTGGACGGCGTTCAGTTTTGTCTTGATTCCTTTGGTTGTACGCAACACTAACCTCTTTTTTCCCCAGAAAATGGCTTCCTTTCTGCACTGGAGGATGCATCCTTCTAGATCTTACAACTCCTAATTCCAGCTTCCACTCTTTCTCCCGTCATGATCAATTCAGTGAAGCCAGCTGAGGAGCTTCCAATCAGGTGATTGAAAAACGGACCAGACAGGGTACCCAGAAACATATCCACTAGCTCCCTATCAGACAAGGGGGTTGTACTCTTCCTTCTAAGTCCCTCCATTTCTGAGCATAGTCCTTAAAGCCCTCGCTCAAACCCATAGACATACTTTAGAGTTGAGTACGGGTGGGAGCAAGGTCTGTGTTGTATTGATACTGCTTGTAGAAAGCAGCATCCAGGTCTTCCCAACTACGAATGTTGGCCCTTTCCAACTGGTAGAACCATTCTAGTTGAGTTCCGGATAGACTATCTTGAAAGAAGTGGACCCATAAGTCTTTGTCAGTGGTGTGAGGCTGAATCTTTCTCACGTATGATCGAAGGTGCATCTTGGGACATGAAACCCCATCATATTTAGCAAACACTGGCACCTTGAACTTTTGTGGGATGACAACTCCAGACACCAAACCCAACTCTTCAAAGTCCAGCCCAGGCACTTTCTGGACTTCCATTGCACTCAGACGCTCTTCCAGTTGTTTGTACTTTTCATTAGCATGGGGATACTGCTCCTTATCATAGTCAGACTCATCATCAGATTCTTTTAGACACGAGTCTTCCTCTCTTGTTTCCTCCTCTTGATTATTTCCTTCCTTTGATGAAGTTATCAGTTCAGAGGCTCGCTGCACTGGTCCTCTGATCCTCCTTCCCAGATTCACTAACCCAATTGGCTTTCTTGGCTTCTTATTTTCTTTAATAAGCAAGGCCTTCAGTTCTTCTTGCCCCTTGGTCATAGCCATGATCATCTGTTCGAAATGGGTATTCTGAGTCTGTAGATCCTTCACTGTTTGTTCTAGATCCATTGCTGAAATAAACAACGAAGAGGATGAGAAACCTGTTTTGAAACCTGCTTATGCAATGATATGTATGATATATGTATGAAATGTTTTCAAGGATTTCTAAGACTCAAATTTGCTTAAACAGAAAGAGAATAAACGTTAAGATATTTTATTGATCACAATGATGCCTCTTGGGCTTAGAAAGGGAACAAAGCAACAATAAAATTCTCCAAGCAAAATAAAGATTCAAGTTTCCCATAGGCGCATCCTTTTTGGTGTAACATAGGCATTTATGCTCCTCTCCTCGTGAAGTAACTGGGTGAGATCTAAAACCTTCTTCTCGCTGGCGTATAATTGGGTTTCAAAGGTATCTCGTTCTTCTTTGAGTTGGATCCAGGATTTCTGTAGCTCCTCGAAATCAGTTGGCATATTCGGATGAAGAACAACGTAAGGAGTGTCTCCTTTAGCAATTGGCTCCACAATCACATGTAAGATGGCGAGGTAAGGCATCATAAGACATTGAGCATGAGCTCGCACTCATTTGAGGTAAGGCTCAAGAGGGATGAAATTCTTGTGTCCCAATGTCTTGCTATCAACTCTGTTTGTCATGCCCCAAGCTCGAATGAACCTCTTGCGATAACCCTGAACATCATTCTCATAGTCAAAGATGATTCCTTGGACGAGTGCATCATGAGGACCATCCCTTCTAGCATAAGCAAATCGTCGCAACGCTTAGCAAGGATTATAAGTGATTCCTCCCCTAATGCATAAGATATGGACATTAGGGAATTCCCTACAGCGATCAATGATGGTAACATTCTCCGAGGATCATGAACACCAATGAATATCTGAATGTGTAAGGGACATCAACCTATGAGACCATATCATACCCTGATCATTTATCCATATAGACCGGGGTAGGTGCAAAATAAACCACCTAGCCAATAGAGGAGTGCAACACAGAAGAGTCTCTCTTCTCTTTAGAGTGTGAGTATGCAGAGAGTGCAGAAAATCCCCAAGTAAAGTAGGTACTGAATTATGAGACAGAAAAATGTTAACCGCATTCACATCTATGAGTTGGTCCGTGTTATGGAATAGTATAATCCCATAGATGAGAAGGGCCAACACTTTTTCAAAAGCTTGAAATCTAGGCCATCCCAAAAATAGCGAGCTTTCTTAAATAAAAACTTAGCTGGAAATCCTTGGACACTTCTTCTGGTTTCCCAATTTTCCACTACATCAGACTATTGTAAAGACAGAGCTTGAGCAATCTCTTTAGGCTTTGGGTCTCTTTCCATACCGTTGAATGGTGGTTGATTAAGGATAGGTACCCCCAATAACTGAGAAAACTCCTCCATAGTAGGCACTAACTGGTAATCCGGAAAAGTGAAGGAGTGGTGCAACGGGTCAAAGAAATGAAAGAGCACCTTTAACATTTCTTCATCAAGGGTTGAAGTGACCAAGTTGAGAAGTCGACCATGTTTTTCAGTGAAGGGAGAGCTTTCAGGAATCCTTGATGCTAATTCCTTGAGTTGAAGAGGTATTTTCACAAGGTTGATTTGGATAGTATTCCTGCGGGCGGATGTCATGTCCTATAAAACAAGTCAAAGATAAGCCCTAGAAAAACCTTTAAATGGTTAGTATGATATGCCATGTTATGATGTCATGAATGTCCTAAGAAATCACGAATATAGCAATCACAAGGAAATCACACCAAAAACCTTAGGTTTAAGGCTTGAATGGGATTTAATGTCATACCTTCTTGAAGTTGGATTGGTTCAACCTGTCCTATACATAGTAACTGGGTTCTAAGGGATCTCAATATTACTGATCTTTCCCACAAGTTTCATTCTGATAGGAGACTGACTTGCAACCAAACAAAACTCGGGAGTCAAATCTCAATGAGTGTAGCATCGAGTATCTATCGACTTTGGTAATACACCAAAGACGGCCATCTAGCTACGTCCTAATGGCCAAGTTGTTCATTTAAAGGTTCTAAAGTCAATTGATGCTTTATGACACCACGCAGCGGCCCTGTATTCTCCTTGATTAGCTCAAGGGCTACCGATACCAACCAAAGTGTCGCATCAATATAGCCATCGCTTCAACCGTGTCGGTATACCCCGCACAGTTTCCACGATCTATTGCTACTTACCTAACAAGTTTCCCCAGATCCAGATGTAGGACCTATAGTAACCCAAACAATCCCTTAAATGTAAAGCAAACAAACAGGAAAACAATTTTAGAAATGATCTAGACCCTAAGGTAAACCCCACTTTTATAATTCTCCCCAGCAGAGTCGCCAGTTCTGTGATACGGTGGCAGAACCAACTGTTAATACGGGTTTGTGTTTTTTGTTTGCAAATGTCGCTGTAAGCAAGAGTCGCCACTGACTTTTCTTTTATCCAACAAAGGAAAAGGTGAAAAGAACAGAAAAATACCTTTTTTTCGAGATTTTCTGAGTAAGGGGTAGATTATGGAAAGGGAAGGTATTAACATCCTTTCCATTCGTGGTTTTCCACGGGCTCTTAGGTACTTGCTTATTTTGAAAACTATTTATGTGTTTGTGTGTTTGGAAAGTTTTTTTTGTTTGCTTTATGGTAACTCTTGTATCAGTCCTCAAGAGTGTGATAAAGCGTTTTGAAAAGATTTTTGAAAGTGTGTAAGTGTGAAAATTTCATGTTTGAGCAAGTACTTAAGATTCATCTACCTACTCGAAAAAGGATGTTATTTTCCTCCTTTCCTTTAGATATTGATATCCTACTATTAGTGAGTAGGTAGCCCTATTGTTGGATGTTGAGGGACTATCGAAAGGGACACTATGGTCATTGAAGGCAACAGGTAAGGATATCTTAGCATTCGAAGGGATTGTCATCATTTAGGCAACATCAAGGGACAAGATTATTTACAGAAAGGTAACTCGAGGGACATTTAGGGACCATGATCTTTTATGATGACTTTTATACCGAGGGTCTTTGCTAATATATCCCTATATTCGAGGGGAATGGCCATTTCCGAGGCAACCAAGTGAGGTATGCCCTTAGGGTGCAAGTGTGAGAAGTGTGTTTTTTTCAATTATATTATCTTGAAGTTAGTGATCTATGATTAATTTGATTTAATCTTGTCATGCACTCCTACTTACTAGAAATTATATACAAGCATAGAAAAATATAAAAAGCGAGAAATAAAGGTTCCTACGCTATTACAGGGCTTTGGTGTAGATACATAATAATGGACGAAAAGTAGAGTGCGGAATTAAAAGTGCAGAAATTTAAGTCCTAAACTATTACAACCGTAAGTAGTTACAATATTATAAAAGATGCGAGAATAAGATAAGCGCGCGTGAAAATGTAAAGGAGCGTCTAACAACCTAAAAAAAGTCTAAGTAAGAAAACATATTTCTTGATTTTTGTTTTAATTAAGAAAAATAATTAAATTAAACATCCTAAAGCCTAATTAAAAAATTAAAATTAATTAAGAAAAATACTCTAAGTTTTTGTTTTTTTATTATGAAAAAAAAATTAAATTAAATTAAATCCTAAGTTCTACTTCATTTTTAATTAAAGAAACAGTTAAAATATTTATCTAAATTATTTATAAAATTAGTTTAAATATAAAAATACTAATCTAATATTTTTGGTAATTTTCTCTTATTTTTATGGTTAATTAAATAAATGAAAACAAAAATTAAAAAAAGAAAATCTAAAAACAAGACAAATGGGCCCGGGGTTCAGTAATAAACAGGGGGTGCTGATCTAAAAACATTAGGCCCAATAACTCAGAACCCACAACCTTTTTCAAGGATCCTATGCATCCAAGCTGAAGGGGTACATGGTGGCTTGTACGTTGGAGGCGCTAGATCTGGATACAGTGGTGATCTGATGGCTCAGATTGATGGTCCATGATACGCTTCTGGCCATGTGTAATGCAGGATTTTGTATGAAATTTTAAGAAAATGGAAAATGTTGGACCTGGGAACCCAGGTCCCTTCCCTCACAAGCGTGTTGTTTCACCATTTGAGCTACATGTCCATTCGTTAATCCAAACAACAAAATAATATTATATATAAAAATTATTCAGAAGTATTCAAAAAAAAAAACACGCGCTGGATTTGTATGAGCCAGTAGGGGTCTACCATGCATTCATCTCCTACCTCCCTCCATCGTCTTAGGTAGAAATAAATTTGTGTCCGTCACTACAACCTTTTCTCCCTGAAATAAACCAAATATGCAATAGAAATTATATGTGAGGCCATGAATTGACTAACCTCACTCTCCTGAGCATGATGGTGCCCCTGTTTAAGCCTAATTTTGGCCAATGTAAAAACACCCAAATCTAAGCTTTAAACCCTAGAAATGGTAACTCACAATCCCTGCATCAAAAACTTAATCCAACCATATGGGAAGGTTGCAAATGATTAATAAACCAGAAATGCATGGTTAAATCAAATGGAAATTACATGAATTGTACAAAATGAAATTTGAAAATGAAGGAAATCATGGATGTTGGTGGACGCATTAGGAGATGCTTTTAGGCTTGATAATGGTTGCAAATGATTAAGGGGATCTCCAGGAGTGGATTAGAATCCTTGGTTTGGAGCAAGGGAGGCTGGAATTTAAAAATCGAGTTTGTCAACTTTGAAATTTTTCCAAAATTGGACAGAGGTTCTCTAGGTTCTGTGTGTGTGTCTTTGGCTTGCCAATGTGTTGTTCTTATAGTATGGAAGGAAGAGACAATATAACATGTCAAAATTAAACCAATTTAAAAGCTTCCATATTTGCAAATCTTGCCCTTTTCATGCATGAATGAACCTGGTCATTCTTTATGCAAATTTGTGGGCCTGAAATTGAGTCAAAACAAAAGCCCAATGGTCATGATCCAATCATTTGCTATTTTATATGATTTATCTTGTATTTATGTGAATAAAAACAAAATAAATATGAATAAAATAGCTAAAAAATGCAAGGCAGGGAAAGAGTAAAATTAGAGGTACTTTATAAGCTTAGGAAGATGTTTGAGGCCTAGGAAAACAAGGCATTGCTTTAAAAGTTCAAATTTGCTCAATGCACCATTCTTAAAATTTCCAAATTTTTTCCAACTTGGGTAAGCCATAACTTGCTCAATTTTTATCTCATGATGATGATCTTGTACCTTTTGGAAACCCCAAGATATCTACTTCAATCCCTATTTTGATCAATTTTGCATTTGAAGATGTTATCTTAATGTAAAAGGTCTTGGCAAAAAGTGGATTTTGTTGACTTTCTAAAAATGACCTGTAATGTATGTACTTATATCTTTCAAATGGTGCATTTCTTGAACTTCAGGGCTGAAGAGAAGTTGTAGGGCATTGGACTCTCTTCAAAATGAGCTTTGGTTGGAAATTTTTTGATAAAGTATGAGAAAGTTATGCTTGGTAAAAGTTTGGTTGACTTTTCTTATAAAAACCCTAATTTTCCATTTTTGACTTTTGATGGGTTAGGAGCATTTCTTGAGGAATCATGATCAACCCTTGATCAAATTATGGATATCACTTCAAAGTGTTGATGTTGACCAAAAATCTTGAATTTTGACTGTACATGGGCCACAATTGACTTTTGACCTAGCACCGTTGATTTTCCAATACTTGAGCAATTGATTGAGCAAACTTATTATGCAAGGCATGAAATTTGGCATGGATGATCTTGAGGACATATTAGGACAATGGAGAACATTTGAGACCATTGGAGCTCAACCATCTTGATGAAAATGGAAGCCCTAGTTGGGGGTTCATTGCCTTAGGAGGAGAATTGTCTGGTCAATTCTTGGTCAACCTTGAGCAATTGAGAACCTCTAAGAGTGTGTCTTGTGTGAAAATGGGAGGGAAAATTTTGGGGTACAAGACCACCCTCTTTCATCAACATACAATGAACCACAATATAAATATCAATCACTGTCTTCGTATGACAAAGAAAAAATCTCAACATAGTCGCGCAACATCTGGATTAATCTGTTATTGACACTGTCTTCTAGATTGGCACCTACCTTGACTTATTTTATGTATACTTCAGTACCCAAGTTTACAACCTCGCTTGGATCTTCATGAAGTTGTATAGCCTTTTCCTCTTGTACTAACAGCCAGGAAAGTTCTCCAGGTATTTCCCAATCTTCCTCACCTTCGTCCTTGGCTTGGTAGATCGGATTTTTGAAGTCATAAGAGGAAATAGAAGAATTGTTATCAATGGGATCCATAGTGGATGTGGATCTGAAATTTATTTTGTGGGTGTGTGTAAGAACACATAGCTATTTTGAAAGTGATAAAAACAAAAGAAAGATCAAATAGCACAAAATTTGAATGCAAAACGTCTAATGTTTTATTGAATGAAAATACGCGAATGAATTAACAACCCTAACAGATGAACTATTGTGCCCCGGGTAAGACACAAGGCTTGATATTATTGTTTTAAAATTACATGACCAAACTTGAAAGAAATAAAACAGAAAGTAGCATTTACTTCTGACTAAAGAAGATTGAGATAAGGTCTTCAGTCTTCCAGTTGTAGAGTCCGTTGTCGATGGTATGAAAGATCTAGCTATCTAGGTCGTATTCACTATCTGTATCTTCTATAACATTGAATCCATTGTTGCTGACGCGGAAAGGTGGTCTTCTAGCCCGAGCACTTCGAACAGCTGTCTGAGCCCATGCAGTGAAACCCATGTAGTGCATCCACCTTCTTCTACTACGACTCTAGAGTCCTTTAAAGAAGCCATTTAGAGTGGAACCCTGGTAACCTTGGGAATAGCAAAAACATCTTCAATAGTAGTAGGAGGGATAACTTCAAAATTCTGTAAGGGATTTTTAATGAATTCGCCATCCATCTCATCATACCTGAATGAATTTAAGTGACTCATCAAATACTCTTCTTCATCATAGACTGTAACAACCTTTCCTTTCATAGGATACTTCAGCTTTTGCTGTAAGGTTGAAGTAACAACGCCTGCCCCATGAATCCAGGGGCTTCCGAGTAAACAAGAACAAATCGGTCGAATATCCATCACATAGAAGGTGGAATAAAATACTTGTGAACGTGCTCTAATCGGAAGATCCACCTCTCTATACATCATCCTCTTTGAACCGTCAAAAGCTCTCACCATAATATCACTGGGTTTCAGAATAACCTCTTCACAATTAAGTTTGTCCAGAGCACCCTTCAGTAAAACATTCAGCGAGGAACCCATTTCAACCAACACATGAGCTAAAGTAGTGCCCATGCATTCAATAGAGACATACATGGCCTTGTTGTGGTTTCTTCCTTCTAGAGTCAAATCAACATTAGAAAAACCTAGCCCATTATCAGACGTCAGGATAGCAACATTACTCTCAAATTTATCAGCAGAGACTTTTTGTGGCAGATGTGCAGATTTTAAGAATTTCACCAAAGCCTGGGCATGGGCTTTAGAGCATAATAAGAGGGAAAACATGGAGATCTTTGAGAGAGTCAGCCCCAGTTGTTCAACAATCTTGTAATCACGTTTTTGGATGATCTTTAATACCTTCTCCAACTCTTTCCTTGAGGTGTCTTCAGTGGTAGCTTCTTTAGGTGCATCTGTCTAGGCAGGCTCTGTCATTGGTTCTTTGCCCCGAGTATCAGTAATTGACTCGGTAGCAGTAACATGAAGTGGTGTGGCGATAGTCTTCGGAGAGATTTCTAGAGAGAAAATCCTTCTTCTTCTAGTAACCATACTGGTCCCAACAATATTGTCAATGTTGAGATCCCCAAATTCAGTACCTTCATTATCAACAGTCAAAGGATCTTTCTTGACACCATGGTAGTAGATGTCGGCTCCATAGTTCCAAGGGACAGCTTTGTCTGAGGAATATGGAATAGGTCCAGGTGTGGTGATTATCAGAGGAGCGATTATAGGTTCAACCTTAATCTTCACAGGGCCTTTGGCAGTGATCCTAATTAGAGTGTCAGAAATTATAGATCAGTATTGAAACAAATTCTCAATAGAAGGAATCTTCTCAACTATAATGATATGGTTTTCCATCAGACGCTGAATACCTTCTTTCATCTATTTGCAGCCATTGGGTTGGGTTGAACAACAGTAACATCTTTCAATACAACCTGGAAATAATTCGGCCTGCAACAGATTCTTCTTGATAATTAGGAGGGGAGTGGACAATTCACTCACAACAGAAACAAAAAGAACATCATCGATAGCATTAATTCCTTTGTCGTGCTTAGGCATAGGAGCGATAATCACATTAGGGTTCTTGGGAGGATCAAATTCAATCTCTTGATTGTCAATCATATCTTGAATTTTGTTTTTCAAAGCCCAGTAACTATTTGTGTCGTATCTGGGACTATTGGAATGATAGGCGCATCTTACATTGGGATTGTACTTGGGGGAGGAGGTGTTGGGATTCTAAGGAGGGTCCCTTAATGTTATCAACTATGAATTTAATAGATGTTTTAATGCTTGGGACAATGGCGTATTAATCTTAGTAAATTGTCTCTTGGGTGCGTCTGACCTACGGTGATTGCCCTGTTGTTATTGTTGCACAAGCGCAGGATTAGAAATTAGCAATGCCCCCACAAATTGGTTGCGATGACTTCTAGCATGACCCTTCTGGCCATACACAGCATTTGTTTCCTTCTTACTGTTGAATGTATTCTTTACAGTACTTGAAGACGCAGCCACTTGAAACTTCCTACTTCTAATTCCGCTTTCAACATGTTCCCAATTAATATCAGCTCGGTGAAACTATATGAAGAGCTTCCAATCAGATGATTAAAGAAAGGTCCTGTCAAAGTTCTCATAAACATGTCCACCATCTCCCTATCTGATAAAGGAGGTTGAACTCTTCCAGCTAAATCCCTCTACTTCTGGGCATATTACTTAAAGCTTTCATTTGAGCCCATAATCATACTTTGTACTTGTACGTGAGTTAGTGCGAGATCATTACTTTACTGGTATTTTTTGTAAAAATCAGCATCCAAGTCTTCCCAAGTACGAATATTGGTCCCTTCCAGTTGATAGAACTATTCCAATTATGTTCCCGACAAGCTTTCTTGAAAGAAATGCACCCATAACTTCCAATCAGCAGTGTGGGGTTGAATCTTCCGGACATAAGACCTTAAATGGAGATTAGGACAAGAAACATCGTCATACTTCGCAAAAGTAGGGACCTTGAACTTGTGAGGGATAAGAACCCCCGAGACTAATCCCAGCTCTTCAAAATCCAACCCGGTCACCCTCTGGGTTTCCATGGCATTCATATGATCTTCGAGATGTTTGTACTTATCATAAGCCGGAGGATACTGTTCCTCTGAATAGTTTCCTTCTTCTTCATCAAAACCCTGGTTCTTATTCTCTTCAGCTTTCACACTCTTATCATCTTCCTCTTGGGTATCTTCTTCATTTGATGGGACCTCAAAATCTTGAGCCCTTCTGATCAGAACTTTGAATCTTCTACCCATATTAAGAAAGACAACTGACTTCTTAGTCTTCTTATTTCTATATTTTATGATGAGTGCTTTCAAGTCTTCCTTCCATTTGGCTATGTTTAGGAACATTTGTTGAAATTGAGCATTCTGAGCTTGAATTTCTTTCATGGTTTGTTCGAGAGCCAACTTTTACTGAAATAAACAGTAAGAAGATGAGAAAAATTGTCTTGGGAATACCTGCTATGATATGATGTGTATGGTATGTTAATGCATATTCAATGTTTTCAAGGATCTTGCGGGGTAAACAAAGATGAAATGTTAGAAGTTGAGTTTGGATGCATCTTTAACTGAAGAAATTTATGTCTTTGAACGTCCTTCTATGAGAATCAAGCTCACCACGTCGAGTGGGTACTAACCTTTAACTCAAAAGAACACACTTTGGTCTTCTATGGCATCTGGTTAGAGGAAAATAAATCCTCTTGCCCCTTGCTAGACGTTTGGTTCATGATAAACCTGCATCACAGGCCCTTGAGATCCTTGAAATGGTTAATAAAAATGCTACGGTAAGATGTTATGAGGTCATGATATCATGTTTGAACAGATAACAAACACAAACAACACACACAATATCCTTAGGTTTAAAGGCTTGCACGAGGTTCGTAGTTAAGTATCCTCTTGAAGTTTAGTTTGCTCAACCTGTGCTAAGAATAGTGACCGAGTTCTAGGGATCTCATATCACGGATCTTTCTCGAAGGTTTTATTTTAGTACAACAACTGATTTGCAACCAAAACATCCCGCGAGTCGAATCTCAATGAGTGTAACATCGAGTATCAACCAACATTGGACTACACCAAATTCGGACATCTCACTACCTTATAATGGCCAAGTTGGTTCAATTAAGGTTCTAAAAGTCAGTTAGTGCTTATGACACAACACGAAATCCTAGTGTTATCCTCGACTTACTCAAGGAACACCAGTACAAACCAAAGTTTCACACTAATGTAGCCAGCACTTCAACCATATCGGTTTATGTCGTACAATTTCCATGATCTATAGCTACTTACCTGAGGTCCCCAGATCCGGGTGTAGGATCTTTGCAAGAAAATAAACTTGAGCAACCCTCAAATGTAAAGCAAACAAAGCAAACAATTTTAAGTGATCTAACTCTAAGGTAACCCCTCTTTTTAAGATCCCCAGCAGAGATGCCAGTTCTGTAATACATTGGAAAAACTGACTTGTTTTACGTTTTATCGCAAATGTTGCAGATAACAAGAGTCGCCACCGACTTTTCTTTTATCCAATAAGGAAAGGGTTAAAAGAAAAGGAAAGACATTGATAGATTTTAAGTTCAGGGGTGTTGTACCCAAAAATTTACCCTCTCATTTCTCAAGACATTTCCCACAAGATCTTCAATAACTCAAGCTTACACAAGGATTGACTAGGTCAAAACATCTCCTAAACACTGATATCTCAAATTAGAGTTTGAGTTTTCAAAAGGACAATTGAAATTTTAATGCCTCATATGAATTTCATGGATCATTATGGAACTTCAATATTTCTCATGTCAAGTTTCAAGTCTTGCAGTTCAAGTTTGCTCAGTCAATTGATCAGATGACCTAAAATTAACTGTATTGGGTAAAAAGTCAATTGTGGTCAACTTACAGTCAAACTTCAATATTTTTCGCCCATATCAACATTTTTAACTCATATGTATCAATTTATCAAGTTTGGATCAAAACTCCCCAAGAAAATTGATCAAATCACCAAAAGGGCAAAATGGTCAAAATTAGGGTTTTGACTGATAATGCTTAATTTTTGACTCTTTGACCTAATACATGACTTATTCGCTTGAAACATGATATCAAGGATTCAAATACATAATCTTGACCTAATTTCATGGTTCAATTCATTTCTCAAGATCAATTGATCGATAGACGAAATTCAGTTAACTGGTGAAAAGTCAACTGATACACCAAAAGTCAAACTTTGATTTTTTTGGATCAAATTTGAGTTTCAAAGATCACATTTCATAAAGAAATTAAAAAATATGAAACTTGATCATCAACAGATCAAGAAAGTCAAAATTCATTTTGAAAAGTCAAAGTTTATAAGACTTAGAAATTTTTCTAAGTGTTTTATACATGCTTTTCTTCATGACTTCATGCCAATTTTTCACCATGATGCAAGATGATTCAAAGAAAATTTTCAACATGAAAGTTATATATCTTGATGAATTATACAAACTTGTATTAAAGGGCTCATTTCCAAAAAATTCTTAGATTTTGAGTTATAAGGCCATAAAGTCATGAACTTTTTCTTAAAACACTTATTGAAAATTTGACCTAGTTAGGCAGATTTTTGGTACCAATTTCATGACAATTTTTGACATAGTTCCAATTGGATCCTTCAAAAATGAAAAAAAAAAGTATGTGGTAAAGGATGTTACAAAATTTCCAAAATGTCCACGAACTCATTGAGATCATGCTTGAGCTAAGAGAATCAAAGAGATGAAGGTAGGGTTTCATTCTTGATTTACAAGGCAGAATTTGTGAGGAACATTTGATCAAATCCACAAGCCATGCTACATAATCTTGCTTTGCAGGCCTCAAACTTGTGTTTAAATCCATAATTAATGGTTTTCACAATTGATTGAGACATTTCCAAGTGTTTGAAGCATTGTCCAAGTCAATTTTCCATTAATGGCACAAAGTTCACACTTCCATTTTGGAAAAGTTCACTTTAATCACAAAGTCCACTCTCCTTGAGCTTTGCACTTGTTCTTTCTACACACACAATATCTACAAGCCATAAGCAACATGTTTAAAGCTTCCAACCACTCTAGATAGCCTTGTACCATGTCTTGGAAAGATGTTTGTCAACTTTGCTTCAAAATCAAGAAACCTATCCATAACATGTGATTTTGAAATCTGATCAATGTATGCATTCCAAACTTGTTGCGTATAAATAGAAGCACTATTTGTGATCTAAGGCACGAGATTAGAATCCCTAAAACACCCTTAAACTCCCTCAAGCAAGAGATTGCATAAAACCTCCATTTTTGTGTCATTTCTTACTTTGAAAATCAATCATCAAATCCACTTGTGCGTTTCTTGGCCAAATCATTTCTAAATATTCTTTACCTCAAATATAAGCCATCTCAATACCTGTTTTCAAACTGTAACACAATTTACAACAGCCTCCATTTTCAAAAATAGAGCTTTGCACATTGACTTCTCCAGCTTGATTTAGGAACTCTCAGCTCAAGGTAACCATTGGAATAACTTCCTAGGGACTCAAGGAAGCTAACTTGATCATTACAACAACTTGAATCAAGCTCATTTGCAGAACATGATTTCCAATTTTGAGGTAAAATTTCCGACTTTCAAGCTCTTCATATAGGCATTGTTAGGATTCCATTTTTAAAGATAAAATATAGACATCATAGCCCTGAAGATGACCGTGTCCTTTGAATTCATTTATATTTCCTGAGTAGTAAGAATTTTAAGTTTGAAATCTCTGAAAATGTTAGGTCAGAATTTGGTACCATTTGAAATTCGTATTCATCTTTGATTTTTAGCTTAAGTTATTTACACTTCTAGAATCATGGTGAAATTTCTAACAAGTTTGATGTTTACACTTTTGAGAATGGATGAGAAATGACTGAGTTGCAGGGATCCTGGCTCGAGGTTTAAGATGAAGTTCGTCATTAGAATTGATTTTGTAATATATATTTATGGTTTTGTTTATAATACCATATGTATAGCCACCCCAGTGGTAGAGCACGCGCGTATTATTGCTAAGGGCCTGGGTTCGAGCCCCAGCGCTGCCCTTTTTCCAATTTTTTTCATTATTCTCCTCTTTTTGTCAAACAACAGCGCGCCTGGGCCTTATACACTGGGCCGTGCATCATTTTTCTATATCTGACCCCCCCCTCCCATTTTTATTTGTGGTGCAACCCATTTGTTTCTTCTTTTTTTTTCTGATAACAAAATTGCTAATGGGCCTAATACAAAATAGAACATATTTTACTTCTAAACCACCTAAATCACTTTCACACCTCCTGACTTAATTTTATAATTTTGATTTTATTTTCTTTTTTCTTTATTTTTATTATTATTAATATTATTATTATTATTATTATTATTATTATTATTATTTTTACTAACCAAAAATATCAAAAGTATTTTTATTTATTTATTTAGGTATTTAGCACTTTTTTTATTTAATTTCTTTTAGATAAAAAGCACCAAAAAATATTTCTTTAACAAATTTATTTTTTAATTAAATTAATATTTGGACTTAGGTTTATTTTATTTTCATTAAAATTAATTTAGAACTTAGGACTTTTAATTAATTAACTTTTTATACTAGTTTAATTAAATTAACACTTTTTCATCAAAACCCTAAAAAAATTTGTTTCTTAATCCATTTTCCCTTCTTAATTAAATTAGGTTTATTTATTTGAAATTAACTTAGAATAAATTAATTATTTTCTTTTTTAATTTAATTAGGCTAAAAATAAACCATTTCATAACAAAACCTCAAACCAAAACAATTCAATTTTCTTTTCTTTTCGCATTATATCCTTGTATATTATCTTTACATTTTGGTACATTATTTATCCATTCAATATGGTTGTAATAGTAACTTGGAGTTTAATTTCTTCTCTCCCCATTTGTAAATGTGTACCCTCATCCCCAAATGATGTAATAGCGTAGAACTTTACATTTCCGCAAATTATCGCTTGCAATATCAATGCTAGTAATTAGGGTTTGTATGGCAAGACTAAAATTGACAAATGGAAAGCCCTAATTTAAAGATAAAAATACATGAAAAACAAACACTTCACACACTTTCACCTCTAGGGTTAACCTCACTTGTTACCTTAAAAAATAAATAGTCATGTTATGCATGTGGGATACTTTAACAAAATCTTTCAAAAAACAAGATCATAGTCTCTCGATGACGCTTCAAATGTTGCCTTCAAAATGATCTTAGACCCTTACAAAATTGCTAAGGTGTTTCACAAACATTGCTTTCTATGACTGTACGATGACGCACACTTATCCCTTCATATCCAATGATATGGTTGCTTACTAACTAATGGTAAGATAACAATATCTCAAGGAGGAGGAAATGAACAACGACTTTTTGAGTAGGTAGAACGTTCTTATAGAGACGAGAATCATTAAAAAGCTTGCGTAAACGAAGGCACTTTTCAAAAATACTTTCAAAAACATCACAAACACATTTAAAAAAAGCATTTTCAAAGTGAGCTAGCAACTAAGAGACCGTAGATAACTACAGATGAAAAGGGTGCTAACACCTTCCCTTTTCATAACCTACCCCCCGAACTCAAGAAAATATCTCAAATGGTCTTTCATGTTCTTTTCACCCTTTCCTTTATTAGAAAAAAAAAAGCGGTGGCGACTCTTTCTGTCCACAACAATTGTGATAAAATGTAAAACAACCAAGTCAGTTCTCCCACCGTATTACAGAACTAGCGACTCTGCTAGGGACATTTAAAAGTGGGGTTACCTTAGAGACTAGATCACCTTTAAATGCTTTCATTGTTTGACTTGTTTGCTTTACATTTTTTGCGTCATTGTTTGGGTTTGTATTGATCCTCTACCCGGATCCGGGAACATTATTAGGTAAGTAGCAAAGATTATGGACATTGTATGGTGTAGACCAATATGGTTGAGATAATAGCTACATTAGTATGACACATTTGTTGGTATCGATATCTCTTGTGGCGAATCGAGGAGAATACGGGGCTGCTGTGTGGTGTCGTGAAGCACTAACGGACCATATAACCTTTAATTGAACAACTTGGCCATTAGGAAGTAGTGAGATAGCCGGTTTCGGTGGAAATTTAGAAATTGGTTGATACTCGATACTACGCTCATTGGTTGATACTAGGATAGGTTGAACCAACTAAACTTCAAGAGGGTACTTACCTATGAAACCTCATGCAAGCCTAAACCTAAGGACTTGTTTGCTTTGTTTGTATATGTTTATTTGTACATAACATCATGACATCATACCATAGCATTTGCACTAACCATTTCAAGGACCTCGAGATTTATCTTTGTCTGTTCTGTAGGACATGGATTCCATTCGTAGAAAGACTATCCAAATTGGATTTTTGAAAGTGCCTCCTCAACTCAAGGAGTTAGCATCAAGGGTTCCAAATGATTCTCCATTCACCAAGAAGTATGGTTGTCTTATCAATTTGGCTACCTCAAATTTTGAAGAACAAATGATGGGGTACTCTTTCAATTCTTTGACCCTAAACACCATTGCTTTACATTTCCTGATTAACAATTGGTGCCTACCATAGAGAAGTTTTCTCAACTCTTGGGAGTGCCTATTGTTGATCAATTACCCTTCACTGGTATTGAGAAAGACCCAAGACTTGAGGAGATTGCTTTAGCTTTACATTTGCAATAGTCCAATGTTGTGGCAGATTAGGAAACAAGAAGTGGTGTTAAAGGCTTTCTAGCCAAGTTTCAATTTGAGAAGGCTCAACAATTTTGGAATGCTTTGGATTTTCAAGCTTTTGAAGAAGTTTTGGCTCTTCTACTCTATGGGATGGTATTATTTCCTAACCTGGACCAACTCATAGATGTGAATGTGGTCAAAGTTTTTCTATCTCGTAACCCGGTGCCTACCTTACTTGGAGATATTTGCATTCTTTTCATACTTGAACCATGAAGAGAAGTGGGGTTATTATGTGTTGTACTCCTTTTATAGCTAGGTGGTTTATTTCACACCTTCCTCGATCAGTTTTGAAGAATGAACAAGGTTTGAGTTGGTCTCAAAGATTGATGTCACTCTCGCACTCGGATATCCATTGGTGTTCTCGATCTTTGGAGGATGTAACCATCATTTACCATTGTGGGTAATTCCCTAATGTCCCTCTACTTGGCATTAGGGAAGGTATCAATCATAATCCTTACTTGGCTCTACGACAGTTTGGGTATGCTTGAAGGGATGACCCTCATGACGCACTTGTTCAAGGAATTGTATTTGACTATGAGAATGATGTCCAAGGTTATCGTCAAATATTTGTACAAGCTTGGGGCATGGTGAACAAAGTTGATAGCAAAACTTTGGGACATAAGAACTCTATAACATTAGAGCCTTATCTCGAGTGGGTACGAGCTCGTGCACAAAGCCTCATGATGTCGTATCCTTCCAACTTACCTATCATCATGGAGCCTATTACCGAAGGAGATGTTCCCTATACTATTCTTCATCCTAACATGCCTACCACTTTCGAGGAGTTGAAAAGGTCATGGATTCAACTAAAAGGGGAGCATGACACCTTTGAAGACCAGTTATATGCAAGCGAGAAGAAGGTTTTGGAGCTCATGAGACAACTTCATGAAGAGTGGAGTTTGAGTGCCTACATTGCACCAAAGAGGATGCGCTCATGGGAAACTTGAGTCCCTTTTATTCTAGGATTTACTTTGTATTATTTTTTTCTTCTTCCATTGTAAGCCCTAGAGGCACCTTTTGTAATCATTTGAACTTATTAAATAAAATTAATGATTGTTCTTTCTTTATTTAAACAAATTTAAATCTTAAAGGTCCTTGAAATCATTTGCATACGCATTTCATGAATCATAACATGAACAGGTTTTCCGACACAGGTTTCCTCATCGTTCTATAGTTTATTTAAGTAAAATGGATCTCGAGCAGACAATGAAAGACTTTCATACAAAAAATTCTTAATTTCAATAGACCTTTCTCAACTTGGCCAAAGGGAAGCAAGAATTGATGTCACTTCTGGTGGAAAAAAAAGATCAAGAAGAAGGCCTAATAAACATGGGGAAGAGGTTCAAGGGCCCCCTACGACAAGTTCAAGTTGTAGAAGAGTCATCCGAGAAAGATGAGAATCAGGATGAAGATGCAAGGTGCACCCATGCTAGGGGTGGTAACAACTTAACTTCTAAGGATGAGGATTATTTTGATGAGCAATATCCACCCGTCGAAGACAAGTATAAGCATATGGAGGATAGATTGAAGGCTGTGGAAATTCAAGCTATGCCTGGCTTGGATTTTGGTGATTTTGGTTTAGTTCCTGGGGTAATGATCCCCCACAAAATCAAGATTCCAGTTTTTTCCAAATATGACGGTGTCTCGTGCTCAAAGCTTCATTTGAGATCTTACTTCGGAAAAATTCAACTGCTTACCACTGATAAGAAGCTGTGGGTGCATTTCTTTCAAGAGAGTCTGTATGAGACTCAATTGGAGTGGTTTTACCAGTTATAAGGTTCCAACATTCATACCTGGGAGGATTTGGCCACAACTTTCTATCGTCAATATCAGTACAACACTGATCTGGCGCCAACTAGAGTTCAGTTACAAGGAATGACCATGGTTTCCAATATATGTTTCAAAGAATATGCGTAAAAATTGAGAGACTTGGAAGGTAGAGTGCAACCGACACTGGTTGATAGGGAGTTGGTGGATATGTTCATGGGAACATTAACTGTACCATATTTCAACTTACTAATTGGCAGCTCATCAGCCGGTTAAACTGAGTTAATCTTGACCGGTGAAAGGGTTGAGAGCTATATTAAAAGTGGAAAAATTCCCATAGCCTCCGCCTCTACATCCAATATTATGAAGAAACCTTTTACCAACAAGAAGGAAACCAATGTCGTGTATGGGTCAAGGGGCCATGTCAAAAAAGAGCACCATCAATTTGTCAATGCTGTTTTGATCTCCAATCCACCCTCTACTCAAAGACAACCACAACAAGCCAACCATCAAAGACCTGAGGTTCCAAGAAGAAAATTCACAAGGATTAATATGTCGTTATCTCAAGCCTTGAAACGCCCGTTGAAGGCTAACTTGGTAACATTGTGTGATCCACCATAAAGTCCCAATGTTTCATCACCAAATTACAATCCTAATGCCAAATGTGCTTATCACTCCAATAGCCCCGGGCATGACACTGATCAATGTTGGGCTTTGAAATGAAATATTCAAGACCTTATCGACAACAAGACCATTGAGTTTGATCCTCCTACAACTCTGAATGTAATCACTGCACCAATGCCAAATCATGGAAAATGTGTCAATGCAATTGAAGACACTACTTTTGTTTCCTCTATTAAAGACTTGGCTACTCCATTGACCATTGTTAAAGAAAATTTGTTAAGAGATGGGTTTTCCCTGGTTGTTTAAAAGACTGTAATTGTTGTACTCTACAAAAGAATGGATGTGAATGGCTGAAAAAAAGGTGTTCAATGCCTAATAGATAGTCCTGAGATCCTGTTCAAAATAACTCTGACCATAAAAAGTTTGACTGAAGAAGTTAAAGACATATCAATCATAACCATATCCAACAAACTACTAGGATCTCTTCAAAAGGTCCTATTATGATTTCAAACGAACCAAAGATTTCCCCCTTGATAATTACCACACCAGGGCCAATTCCTTATTCTTCCAATAAGGCAGTACCTTGGAATTATAGCGCCGAAGTATACTACCATGGAATTAAGAAAGACTCCTGGATTGATGAATACAAGACTGATGACATTGTAGCCATAAAAAATGTAGCGGGGTAAATCGGAGATCTAATTATTGATTAATTCGTCTCACAAAAGCAAGAGTCGCCACCGCGCTTTATTATTTCCAAGGGAAAAGGGAAAAGAGCGAAATAAAACCCTAAATATGCAATGTAAATAATACTTTTTAAGTAATAAAAATACAAGGCATTTTTGAAAAGAGATCTATGGTTCGGGGGTTGGTTATACAGTGGGAAGGTATTAGCACCCAATGCATCTATAGTACTCTATAGGAACCTTTTGAAATATCTGTTTATTAAAATTGTTCGTTTGATTGAAAAATGAATCGTTTTGGCCGAAAAAAGGGGTACGGACGGGTTTTTGAAGAGTCGACGACCTAATGTCGAAGTTTTTTGCTTAAAAAGGTATAAGTTTTGAAAAGATTGAGTTTTGAGG
Organism: Vicia faba; assembly: GCA_948472305.1. Classification (NCBI taxonomy): domain Eukaryota; kingdom Viridiplantae; phylum Streptophyta; class Magnoliopsida; order Fabales; family Fabaceae; genus Vicia; species Vicia faba. Next base: position 187,365,292 of record OX451738.1, on the reverse strand, counting down.
AAAAATTATCCTAAGTTTTAATGAAATGCGAATGTTCGCGTGATTAGACCTGAGGACATGAAGTCGATAAATTTAATCGTTTTCCCCTTGGATTTAGACGTAAATAGAATAATCGAGTAAACAGAAAATTATGATAAATAAATGATATACAACAATGTAAATAAAAGACTATGTGGTATAAATATGCATTTTTGGATTTTGTTTAATATTAATGAAAAGAAAAAAAATGTTTTAATAGTTTTCGTTTTTTACGCATTTTTAATATGGATAAAAGTAATGAGGATTAATTAAGGGAAACAAAAATATTTTTTTTAAGTTTTTAAGTTTCTATTTTTTTTTATATATTTTTTAGAGTTCTATATAAGGCATTATTTTTTTAAAGAATTATTAAAGAATCAAACTAAATGAATACCTAAAAGTTACTAACTTAAACCTAATTAAAAAAAGGGAATATTTAAAATTACCAAATAAACCTAAAATTAAACTTAATAAACAAAAGGTAAAGTGATTAAAATGTTTTAATTAAATTTGTTAATTGATTAAGCTACTACTTAATCCAACTAAATTAGTAGTAGTTCTAAAAACTAACAAAAGGAATAAATAGAAAAAAAGGTGTATTAAAGAAACTAGATGAACAATCATATATGGGCCAAAGGGGTCTGAGGGGCCCAAGACAAAAGATAGGGAAGGGGGGTGTACAAAGGGTTTCGCTTGGGCTTTAGGCAGAATAGGTTGGTCCAAACAATTTCATAATTTTGTTAGGGTTAAACGTGATTTGTTTAGTTGAATTAGGGTTAAGGTTTTGGGAGAGCGGCGCTCATTCTCTCTTGGCCTTCGTCTTCTCCGCGTGGTATCCTCTTTGTTCGCTTCTGAACTTTTTGCCCGAGCTCTCCTTCGTCCCAAAGGCCACCAGTATTCTCCATCTCCCTCTTCCCTCCAGCAAAGCAATACGGCGATGGATCACGGTAAATTCAAATTCCTATTCGTTTTAGGGTTTGTTACAATTTTGCATGTGTTGATTTTTATACCTATTTCTGATTCTAATTTCGTGTTTATGTGATTATTGAGATATTATGAAAGGAAAAAGAGGGTGGAAAAGCTACCTGGAGAAGGAGGAGGGAGGGTCGAGTGCGTAGGAGGCCGGGACAAGGAAGTTGACGTTGTGGGCTTGCTTCAGTTGCCGGTACTCTGTATTTATCTTTCTTCTCTTCTTCTGTTGCCCTTTTGTATTAACCTAGGATGATCATTTCTGAGGTCTTCGTTGTATGCTTGTATTGGATGCTTCTGATGCCTTCGAAAACTTTTCCTATCTTCTTCTTCACTGTGATTCTTTTGTCCTTTTAGTGGCTTATGAAGGATACTGAGGCCCTTGATGCTTTGAATATGCTAGTGTTGAAATACTATTTTGACTGGCTTGCCTATGTTGATGCTGGACTGTTTCTTTCTTCTTCTCGCTACTGTTGCTTCCTAATGGCCTATGATGATATACTGATGCCTTTGCGTTGCCTTGAATATTTTGAATGCTATTGTTGAAAAATTATTTTTGACTAGCTTGATGATATTGATGCTTTTCCTCTTCTTCTCAGTTATGCTTCTGTATGCTTGGATTTGGTTTTTGGGCGTGTATGGCTGGTTTATGGCTTTGCTGTCTTGAAAACAGGTTATATGATTCTTAGGCCATAAGGTTTTGTTTTACTGAGGCTATACTGGTTTATTAGGCCATTACAGGTTTTACTGGTTTAGGCCATGTTATTTTATATATGGTTTTGATATTTGTGATGGTTTTATGTATGTTGATGGAAACTGGTTTATGGCGTGTGTTTGACAGTAGGTGGAGGGTTTTGATGAAGGTTATGTATGGTACTGGTTTTGTGGTATTATGCAGTAGGAAGGGTTTTGGAATGGTTTAGGCCATGCTGTTGTTTTGGTTATATGCAGGTTTTACAGTAGGTTATACTGGTTCCTCGTTTTTTGACTTGGAGCAAAATGGTTTTTGCTTTGATAGTTTTGTAGAAGGCCTCTTGCAGGTTATCAACTCTCCTTGTTTTTGAAGGAGTTTTGTGTTATGTTATATAGTTTGTTTGGCATCTTATGGCTCAGGTTTGAATACTTTTATTATATCCTTGGTAATTCTGCACTCTTACTGTTACAGCAGTTTTGTTTGATATCTTATTTCATGCTTCTTTCCTCTTACTGTGTTACTGCTGTAGTTTTGTTTTGTAACTCCTTCTGCCTAAACCAAAACCTGTAAAACCATCTTTCTATCTCTCTTCTCTCTCTTAAGTACCATTTGATATCAAAATGATGTGTACTTTAACTGTTCTGAAAAAGTAAACATGCTGGAAAATGATGAAAAATGGGAAATATGCTTTGCTTGCAAATTGGTTTTAAAATTGCATATCCCCTTTGACTTGCAATGTAACAGTAGGAGCCTATGCATTTTGGCTTCTTCTATGTGCATGGCATAGTTTACGTTGGCTTTTGGTGGGAAGCTTGCATATGCTGTTGATTTTTGTATGCTGTGTATATTTTTTTGAAATATGCAGTTTTTGACAAAAAGAAATTATGCATATTTGAAATATGCAGTTGGCTTTTTAATTATGCAGTTTTGAAAACAAAAATGAATTTGTGCATGTTTTAAATTGTGCATTCATTTTGAAAAATAAAAATCCATCCCTTTTTGTGAACCGGGAGAAATCCCGCGATTTGCAAAAAGGGTAAAAACTAATTCCAGCCGTTCGCTTTTAATGATGAACACTAAAAAAAAAAATTTTTGCTTTTAATTATTTATTTATTTTTGACTTTCTCTTAATTGTTTTGCAGGTAAAATTAAATGATCAACAAAGAGATATTGGATAGAAGATGAAGAATTAGAATCCTAGAAAAATAGCTTTATTTTACTTTAAACTTTTATGTAATTGTCATTATAAATATTTTGTAAATAATACAATATTTAAATAACAATTGTAATAAATAGAATAGAGTGAATAAAATTCTATTATTTCCTAATTAATTCTTTTTCTTTCCAATTATTTATTTATCGTTTATAATTCTTTAAATTGTATAATAACTGAAAATCACTTTCAATTACTTAAATTCAGAATAATAAACAAATAAATAAACATCATTGGTCAATTAATAACTCCAATTATTTAGTTCATTATTCATAATTCTCTAAATTATAATAATTAAAAATAGAATTTCAATTATTTAACTTAGAATGATAAATAATTAAATAATCATTGTTCACCAATTAATAAACCTCTTTTCAAATGTTTATTTCATTATTCATAAATCTTTAAATTATATAATAACCGAAAATAGATTCCAATTATTTAAATTTGAGATAATAAATAATTAATAAACATTGTTTGATCAATTAATAAACCTCTTTTCCAATATTTATTTTATTATCTATAAATCTTTAAATTATATAACAATTGAAAATAAATTCCAATTATTTAAATTTAAGATAATAAATAATTAATAAACATTGTTTTAGCATGAATCGATTAATAAATTTAGCGTTCAAAAATAAACAGCCCTCGACTTGAAAAAGCTATGAATTTTAATCTGCTTTAAAAAATGATAAAAATAGGTCAAAACCCTTGCAATGCAATGATGCGGATGGGAGATGGTATCTTAGGTCAAAATTTGGGGTACAACCGACATTACAACCATTACTGGCTCTAGCAAGGTGACAAGGACGGGGAGAATCTTCTCTCCTGACATTTCACCTTCAACCACTACAACTACACCTGTTCGAACTACCATTGACAAACCTAGTACTGAAGTTAGGGGCAAAGAAAATATGATTGAGTCTGCCAGGATGGAGGCTCCTTCGAAAGACATTACTGCTGAGGAACCCTCCACCCAAGAAATGGAGGAGATTTTGAAGATTATAAAGAAGAGTGATTTTAAGATAGTAGAGAAGTTGGGGTAAACCCCCCTCCAAGATCTCTATGTTGTCTTTATTGCTTTGTTCTGATGCGCATGCTCAAGCATTGATCAAATTTTTGAAGAAAACACATGTTCCTCAATAGACCACAGCCGATCAGTTCGAAAATTGTGTGGCGAGTTTGACTGTCGATAATGGATTTGGATTCTTTGATGCTGATTTGAATCTAGTTGGAAGAAATCATAACAAGGCCTTGCATGTCTCCATTGAATGCAAAGGATCTACTCTGGCCCATGTATTGGTGGATACTGAGTCCTCTCTAAATGTTTTGCCCAAAGGTGCCTTAGATCGGTTGGATTACGAAGGTCTGGTGTTGAAGCCAAGTGACATAGTTGTAAGGGCTTTTGATGGATCTAAAAGGATGGTCCATGGAGAAGTAGACCTCCTCATCATTGTTGGTTCTCAAACTTTCAACTCGACTTTCTATGTGATGGACATCCTTCCTGCTTACTCTTGTTTACTTGGACGCCCTTGGATACATGGGGCAGGAGTAGTGACATCCACTCTTCATCAAAAATTGAAATATCCAGTCAAGGGAAAGATTGTTACTGTCTGTGGTGAAGAAGAGTTTATGGTTAGACATCTGAATTCATTTAAGTATGTTTAGATGGATGGTGAGTTCATAGAAACTCCTTGTCAAGCCTTCGAATTGGTTACGCCCATGGTTGCTGCTGCCAAGGCTATTCCTGATGTTCCGAAAGCTGTTAAAGATGTGTTGAGGATGGCGTCCCTCAAAGATGCTTGTGCTGTGATTGAAGATAGAGGTTGTACCATTTGGGGGCAAATCCTTGACATCTGTTTCAAATCAGACAAAAGTGGTTTGGGTTTCACTTCCAAAGCTCAAAAGGAGGTCTGACATGCTTGTAACACCCCAATTCTACCTGGAAATTATAAATGTAAATCAGGGTTATAAAATTCATACAACTGAATCATGATGCCACAATTTAACTTAGAAACACATTGCATTCGACGTGGATACATAACACTTTAAAACTTCGGATGAACTATAAGCATAATAATTTAATCTCTTCATTCAACAACTTAAACATCTACGCAGTGGAATTCTTAATAACATCTTTGTCCATCGTTACAACAATTTAAAAACAACACATACTTAGAGACAATCAAATTAAAGTTCAACAACTGAAATAATCAATAATTAAAGCACAAGCGTTCATCCCTTCGAGTGTTACGTATCAGAGCAATGACACCGACTCGAGCTACTGAAGGTATACAACCTTCACTCTGGATTACTTGCACGTTACCAACATAAGGTTAACATTCAAATAGAAGGGGTGAGATATCTAACAATATAATAAAACGTATGATAAATAATATATTAAATTAGATCACATAGCATCACCACTTCTCATCTTATAAACACCAATAACCGCAACAGAATACCAACAATATACACATTCACCACATCAATACATAACTTCTTTATGCAATCATATAATCCTACTCAATACTATGAAAATGCATGTGGTACCATTGGAGCAGAACTCCCATCTCAAATAATTGCCAATAAATAGAGGCATCAACAAGGAATAAGCCTTCATCTCAATATCCGCCAATACATGCCATCTTAACGAGCATCAGCTCCATCTTGAAATGCAATATATGTGACACAATCATGAATGTAATGACAACACCATAATTAACAACATCTCAACACAACATCATCTTTGGCCAAAAGCCTACATCTTAATAGCTGCCAATTATTAGAGGCATCTCAACATCTTTCATCAACATCATTCATCATTTATCAACATAATTCATCAAACATCATTTATCATCATAATCCATCAAACATCATTTATCATCATAATTCACAGCAACTCAGCCACAACAACAATACAACAGTAGATCAACAATTCTTAAATGTTGGCCATAGGCCTACAACATGATGATGCCTATAATTAATTAATCATCTAAGTCTTACCTCTAGTTAACCAACCTCTACATATTATTCTATAATACTGCATCATTATCATTATTAATCTTACTGTTATGAACCAAACCATAATCTGTAATTGTCTTATCCTCATCATTCTTCACAATATCATCATAGCGATTTACAAGGGAAACTAACTCTAATCCTAATTTAGATACTAGGATTATCCTTCCTATTCTTCATTTTAATCCTTAAGAATGAAGTTCATCGCGTTAGCTATCCAACGCTCCGAACGGCCCCATAAACGGAGTCCGGAAACTCAAGTTATAGCCTCGAGAAAACGAATATGTCAAAAACCAGACCACATGAATCGACGTGTAATGTCTTGAGTCGACACGTATTGGCTCAACACTCTGCATGTATCGATGGGTACTCCCTTCGTATCGACTCATACTGAGTCTGCAACACTGCATGCATCGATAAATGCTCCTACGTATCGACTCATCCTGAGTCTAAAAGCCTGCATGTATCGACGCATGGCTTCTTCGTATCGACTCATCCTGAGTCTAAAAGCCTTCATGTATCGACACATGGCTTTTGGGGTCGACACATACTGTTCTGTCATGAATATTTTCTGCAATTTCATTGTGTTTTAACTGCGGTTTCCATGCTTTAGGCCCTAAAAACATCCTCTAATCATAGGAAATCATCAATTATAATTATCCTATATTTCTACATCAATTATACAGCATTAGGGCATCGTTATTCATCCTTAGATCATCCATTCTCATCAAACAACAATGTATATAATTCAATCATAACCAAATAATCTTTCACATCAAATCCCACATAATTATCATCATAAACCCTATTATAGAGTCAGAACCCCACCCTTACCTTGGATTGAAGGTTGCTCTACGATTCTTTTCCGATTAAATTTCGTTTTGCTCTTTTCAGCAACTTTCACGTTCTCTTTCTCTTCTTCCAACCCTTATTTATTTCTCTCTTACTGCTTCTTCTTTTATTATTATTTTCTAAAAAGAAATATAATAACCCTATAATTTTCATTATGCCTTAATGGGCTTATAACTCCTACACCCCCCTTTTCTACTACTTTTATCCTTTAAAACAAGCCCACATCAAATAATATTATCATCCTAATATTATTCCACAACTTAATAGAATAAATAAATCCAATAATAACAACGCATCAACTATCATCATAACACAACTTCACAAATAATCCAAAAATAATTTAATTAAATAATTAATTAAATTACGGGCGTTACAACTCTCCCCCACTTAGAATATTTTCGTCCTCGAAAATTTACCTCAATCAAACAACTCAAGATAGGAGTCCCGCATCTTACGCTCCAGCTCCCAAGTCATGCTTTCTCTGGCATCTCCTAGCCAAACCACTTTAACCAAAACAATCTCTTTTCCCCTCAGAGTCTTTATGTCACGATCTGTGATCCATACAGGCATCGTCTCCACTGTAAGATTATCCCGTACTTGCACATCATCCATATGAATCACATGAGATGGATCTGAAATATACTTCCGGAGTTGTGACACATGAAACACATCATGCAAATTCGAAATATTAGGTGGTAAAGCCACTCTATAAGCAACGTTCCCCACTGTTGTACCCCAAAATTTTCCCTCCCATATTCTTCAATGTTTTGACAAGCATCATCTCAATTTGGTTCAAGACTACTCAGGGAATGCACAATCCAATTGCCTTCTAACACAGTCAAAATTAGGGTTTTGGTTCTTGCAAGTAAGTTGAGGTTTTCAATGGCTCAATCAAGTCCCATAGGTCTACACATATCCTCAAGCATCTACATGCCAAGTTTCAAAGCTCACAGCATCAAATTGCACAGTCAAAAGCTTCATTTGCCTCACAATCAACTGTACGGGTAAAATGGTCATTTGACAGTCAAAAGTCAAAAATTTTGGTCAACATCTTATTTTGAAGCCACAATCATCATTTGATCAATTCTTGATCATGATTTCACAAGCATGGCTCAAAAAGTCTCAAGATGCAAAAGTTTCCATTTTTGGACAGCTGAAAAGTCAACTGCAAATTGACCAAGGCATAACTTCTTCATGGTTTATCAGAAAATTCCCATCCAAAGCTCATTTTGAAGAGGATGACATTTCCTACAACTCATCTTCACACTTCAAGTCTAAGAAATGCTCTCACAAAAAGTTATCAATTTCAACATTATAGATCATTTTCAAAAGTCAACAAAAAGGCACTTTAAGTCAAAGACCATAATTTGAGATTGGTAAATCAAAATGACATGGGACCAAAGACATTGGTTAGAGGACTTCAAGAACTTTCCAAAATGTCCAAGAACATGTTCATAGCTTCAAAATTGAGCAAGATATGCCTTGGAGAAGTTGGGAAATGTTTGGGAATTTTGAAAAGTCAACTTTGCACAAAAGGCTTCAAAAATGCTAATGGGCCTCAATTTATTTCATGAATCATTACCCAAAGGCTATGCACGACCCATTGACCTCAAAGGGATTTATCTTCTTATTTTTAATTAATTAATTGAATTTTTATTCATAATAATTCATTTAATTAGATTTAAATATGAAAAAATATCAAATAACACTTATCAAATCTTTTTGTGCAGCAAATTCACTCATTATGAGCTAAATATTTCGTGCATCAATCAACAAGGACAAAATCATCCATATTTGGCATGTTGGCATGGAAAAAGATTGAAAAAAAGATGTGGAAAAATCAAAGATTGAAATCATTAATTCAAGGGATTATGGGCTTGTTTCTTGACCTAATTCCATTCACCTACAAAGGCATAACATAACCCTATTCCAAGGACACGAAAGCTGCTCAGAAAAGAGAGAACCAATTTGCAATTTTTGGCCAAAAATCTTGAAACTGATTTCATACCTAGAGTACAATTCAAAGCTTCAAAAGCATTCCAATACATTGCCAAGACATCCAGGAACGTGTTGCAATCAAGAACCAGTCTCCAGACCTCAAGAATTGGTAGAACAAAGTCACACTTTTCTTGAACATGTCCATAATCGTTTTTTAATTTACATGCATTATTCATGAGTTTTAATTGTTGATTCTTACTAACAATGATGTTCCGAAGCTAAGGGTACCATTTAACTGAACTAATAATGCCTATATCAAAATCTACCATTGATGGATATTAGGTTTTTAGAAGCTCAAAATTAGGGGTTTCTTCATATGGAAAAATTAGACCTTCAAACTGGTACCATTGAGTTCGTGACAACAAGACGAGTCCAATCATTACCTCGCACCCTTTTTATATTACAGCATGGGCTATTCGCTATTTTTACAGGTCTTGTTTAGTGGGGGTTTAAAACCCCTGCTACTTGTTTTGTGTTTTTGCAGAAAGATGAAGAAGAAGCCTATGTGTCCAAGCGTGAGTGGAGGATTCAAATACTGGCGCGCAATTTTTTGTTTACACCACTAAGCAACATTGTTTGTATATTATATTTTCCATGCGTTATGTTAACAGAGAAACTCAATGGCTCAGTTGGTGGATGAGCTGTCCTGTAGGCATTAGGACCTGGGTTCGATTCCCAGGTCCCCCCATATTATTCATGATTTTTGCATTAACACGTTCCCATGCAGTTTCCTTCAAATATTCCACCATGCATCCCAACGCTTAGGCTTGCCAAGTGTCTCTGATGATCAATCCAATGGCCATAACGTGAATTCCATGATACACACTCAGTCAACCACATGCATTCAAACTGGAAAAGTCAACAAGGCTTTGATTCAGTGGGCCAAAATGCTTCAAAAACCTCCAAATGGGCCAGACACCCCCCAATGTTTGTATATTTTTTAATTTTCTTTTCTTTTCTTTTTCTAGTTCTTTTAATCATTTTTTATTTAATTCACTTCAAATAATTTTCTTTTCATAATAAAACCAGAAAATCAAAAACTAAAATATGTTTAATTAATATTTAATTCACTATTAATTTATTTTGTAAATAAACTTTAATAATTAACTTAGTTAATTTAGGTTTCAAACTTAAACATTTTTCTTAATAAATTAAAATATGTAGAAATTAGGTTTTTTAATATTCTCATCTTTTTTTTAATAAATAATTTTCTCATCATTATTATTATTATTAATTACTACTTTTGTAAATAAATATGTAAAATAATTAATTAGTGTAAATTAGGTTTTAAACTTTAATGTTTTCTTAATTAATTAAAATAACTTAGAATTAGGGTTTCCTTTTAATTTTAATCTTCTTTATTTCATAAAATACAAAAACCGTAAAAAACATTTCTTTTCTTTTAATAAAATAATTAATTAACTTTTAATTCGATTTAATTTCAAAAGGGTCCAACGCCTACGAACGTGCAACTTTAATTCTTTCGCGTATTTATTCTTATTTGTAACTGCTCAAGCCATGTAATAGTAATTAGGAATTTATTTATTTTCCGCATTTTTTATCAAACGGGTCTTTGTTAATTTGGCGATGTATAGACCCGCGCCTTGTAATAGCGTAGGATTTACCTTTTCCGTCATTTAAATTTTCGCACTTTTAAATTCTAATTGCATGAAAGAATGTATGGCCTAAATTAAAAAACAAGCGTAGATCACCATGATACATGTACAAGATAAAACATAACATGAAAATAACACACAAATTCACACACCACTCTTAGGGTACGCCTCACTGTTGCCTTGCCCTCGAAACGCGGTCGTCGAGTATAGGACGTTTTAGTAAGTCCTTATGTCCATGACATGATCCAGTTGCCTCGAAACGGTTGCCTCGGAATTAAAAAGGATCAATGGCATAAGGGTAGCTTCTAAGGTGTCCTACTGTTGCTCTGGTGACCACATTGTCCCTACAAAAGAATTGACCCGAACACCTCCAACGGTGGTGCTACCTACCTCTCAATGGTGGGATGGCACTACCTTAAGGACATTTACACAGCCTAATTCCTTAGGGTAGGTAGATGACTCATAGATACTTGCTCTATTCAAAAACAAATCAAATCTCTTTTCACACCGACACTTTCAAAAAGCTTTCAAAATAATTTTTCAAACACTCTTGAGGACTGATACAAGAGTTATTCCGAAATATTTAAACGAAACTTTTTCAAACCCACTCACACTTGAAAAGCAAACACTTTTGAAAACACAATGAGAAAGTATCTAAGAGCCCATGGATAACCATGGATAGAAAGGGTGCTAACACCTTCCCTTTCTATAAATCTACCTCCCGAACCGAGAAACTATCTCATAAGGAATTTTGCTGTGCTTTTATCCTGTCCATGTTTGGAGAAAATAAAAGACGGTGGCGACTCTTGCTTCCGCGATATTTCGCGAACCAGCGTTAAACAGTCAGTTCTAAATCCACCGATCACACCCACTCTCTCTGAAATTTGATATGGTCCAATAAAACGGGAAGTGAACTTTTTAGACTTCAATGCTCGCCCAACACCAGTCATAGGTGTAACTCTCAAAAACACATGGTCACCCGCTTGAAATTTTAAGTCTTTCCATCGCTTGTCATGATAACTCTTATGTATACTTTGGGAAGCTTTCATCTTTTCTCGAATCAACTTCACCTTCTCAGTAGTCTCACAAACAAGTTCAGGCCCAAGTACTACACTTTCTCCAGATTCATGCCAACATAAAGGAGTTCTACATCTTTGACCATACAACGCTTCAAAAGGTGCCATCCCAATACTAGAATGGTAACTGTTATTATAAGTGAACTCTATCAACAAAAAATAAATATCCCACGAACCTCTCTACTCGAGAACACATGCCCTCAGCAAGTCTTCCAATGGTTGAATAGTCCGTTCAGTCTGACCATCTGTCTGAGGATGATACGCTGAACTCAACCTCAACATAGAACCCAACGCTTCTTGCAAACTCTTCCAAAAATCAGAAGTAAATCTTGGATCTCTATCTGACACAATGCATAAAGGAACACCATGTAGCTTCACGATCACACTAGTGTAAATCTCAGCCAACTTCGACACTTGAAAACTGATGTTAATAGGAATGAAATGAGCCAACTTTGTAAGCCTATCAACAATCACCCAAATCGAATCATGTACCCTTATAGTATTAGGTAACCCCATCACAAAGTCCATTGAAATGCTATCCCATTTCCATTCTGGAACTTCTAACGGTTGCATCAACCCTGCTGGCTTCTGATGTTCAACTTTCGACTTCTAACAAGTCAAACATGCATACACAAACCCAGCCACATCACTTTTCATCCTAGGCCACCAAAATAAACCTTTCAAATCTCGATACACCTTTGTAGCTCCTAGATGAATACTCAACTTACTTCTATGACTCTCTTCAAGTATCACTTTCTTCATCTCGGCATCATCAGGAATACAAATCTGGTTACGAAATCTCAACACACCTTGCGCATCTAGCTTAAAATCATTATTCTTATACTGATCGATCCCAGCCATCGAATCTACCAGTTTCACATCCAACTTCTGAGCTTCTCTGTTACTATCTAGAAATTCATTATTAATCTTCAACATATCCAACATAACACTCTGCAGCGTCACCTTGCAAACTAAGCTCATATCTCTGAACTGTTCAATTAATTCCAACTCTTTAACCATCATTACCGACATATGTAAAGTCTTTCGACTCAACGCATCAGCTATCACATTCGCTTTTCCTGGATGATAATTCAAACCGAAATCACAATCCTTTAACAATTCCAACCTTCTTCGTTGCCTCATATTCAACACCTTCTGATCGAATAAATACTTTAAGCTCTTATGGTCACTAAACACTTCAAATCTGGAACCATAAAGATAATGCCTCCAAATCTTTAACACAAAGACAACTCTAGCTAGCTCCAAATCACGCGTAGGATAGTTCTTCTCGTGAGTAATTAACAGCCTTGATGCATAAGCAACTACCTTATCACTCTGCATAAGCACACCTCCTAAACCCATCTTAGAAGCATCACAGTATACCACAAAAGGCTCTCCTGGATTTGGTAACTTCAAAATTGGAGCCGACGTCTATATCTTCTTCAATTCTGTAAAATTTTCTTCGCACTGAACATCCCACACAGAAGCTCTACCTTTACAAGTCAACTTAGTCAACGAAAGTGCCAACTTAGAAAAACCTTCGATAAACCTTCTATAGTAACCAGCTAATACCAAAAAGCTCCTAATCTCAATAGCTGACTTTAGAGTTTCCCATTGCAACACAACATCAACCTTCAATGGATCTACAACAATGCCACTCCCTGAGATCACATGACCAAGAAAACTAACCTCCTTTAACTAGAATTAACACTTGGATAGATTTGCATACAACTTCTTCTCTTTCAAAACATGAAACACTACTCTTAAGTGTTCTGCATGCTCTTCTTCTGACTTAGAGTAAATTAAAATATCATCAATAAACACCACCATGAATCGATCCAAATAAGTATGAAAGATACGATTCATATACTCCATGAATACTCCCGGCGCATTAGTAACACCGAAAGGTATCACCGAATACTCATAATGTCCATAACGCGTTCTGAAATCCTTCTTTTGGATATCTTCATTCTTCACTTTAATCTGATGGTAACCCAACCTCAAATCAATCTTACTAAACACACAAGCATCCACCAATTGGTCCATCAAGTCATCTATTCTTGGAAGCGGATACTTGTTCTTAATCGTCACTTTATTCAACTGTCTATAATAAACACAGAGCCTCATACTTCCATCTTTCTTCTTTACTAACAACACTGGAGCTCCCCACGGCGATACACTTGGTCTTACAAACTTCTTTTCAAGTAACTCTTCCAATTGCTTCTTCAACTCTGATAATTCAGATGCAGACATCCTGTATGGTTCCATAGACACAGGTCTAGTACCAGGTACAATATCAATAGCAAATTCAACTTCCCTCTCCTGTGGTACATCAGGAATCTCCTTAGGGAAAACATCAGGAAATTCACACACCACCAGTAATTCCTAAATTATAGCTTGAGTCTCTACAAATAGAGACGTCATCAAAGAGAACATTTGTGCTTCTTCTTGCATCAACTTCCTCAACTGTCTAGCAGACAATAGACTATCTCCCTATTCTTCGGGAGTAGAAAACCTCATAGACTTGTCATAACAGTTAATATGAACACATTTATGCTCTAACCAGTTCATACCCAAAATCACATCCAACCATATTAAAGGCAAACAAACCAAATCAACAACAAAGTCTCTATCGAAAATCGACAAAGGAAACTTTAATCACACAAAAGAAGTAGTCACCGACCCCTTGGCTGGAGTATCGACGACCATTTCTCCATTCATAGAGGTCAACATAAGACCCAATCTTTCAACACAATCAACAGCAATAAAACAATGAGTAGCACCGGTATTAATAATAGTAATTAAAGGAGTATTATTAATGAAACATGTACCTCTGATAAGTATGTCCTCAGTAACTGTCTGATCCTCAACCAAAGAAAACACTTTACCACTTGTCTGCGCCCTCTTTGGTTTCTGACACTGACTACCAATGTGCCATTCCTCACTACAATTGAAACAAATCACATCCTTATGTTTGCATTCAGATACAACATGCCCGTTCTTACCACAACAGAAACACCTCTTTACTTCAGTAGTACACACATTACTCTTATGCCCAGGTTTTCCAAATTTAAAACAAACCACGCCAGCAGGAGAATCTCCGCCACTAGTCCTCTGACCCTGAGCAACTTTTTGTTTACCTTTACCAGCTGGGGTATCATAAGGCTTACCATGATTCTGTTGGTGCTTACCCCTCTTCTCACTGATAATCTTGTATTAAGCATTATTATCCTCCTCATAAGTCCTGTAACTATCAATCAAATCAGAAAAGACACGGATCTTATGGTATCCATCTGCCTTCTTTATCTTTGGGCGCAACCTGTTCTCAAACTTGATACACTTCGAAAACTCAGCATCTTCCTCAGCATAGTGCGGATAAAACTTAGCCAACTCAGAAAAATTTGCAGCATACTAAATAACCGACATACTCCCTTGCTTCAACTCAAGGAATTCAATCTCCTTCTCACCACGAACATCTTCAGGAAAATACTTCCTAATAAATTCCCTATGGAACACAGTCCAAGTGACATTTTCACCTGCAGCTTCCAATCTCTGACAAGTCTCTAGCCACCAGTCATCAGCCTCAACTGCTAGCATATGAGTACCATATCGAACCTTCTGCGCTGGAGTACAATCCATCACATAGAAGATTCTCTCAATCTTTTTCAACCAACCCAATGCTCCGTAAGGATCATACTTTCCCTTGAAGGTAGGCAGATTCTCTCCCTGGAAAGTCGCCAAGCTACGAGATCATACATTTCCGTCAGCATTCGGCTGATTCTCCATCGCATGAGCCATTGCTTCTAAAGCAGCAACAAGTGCAACATCATTCCTTCCAGCCATCTCAACTTATCACTATAACATAAACAATGGTTAGAACTCAAATTAACAATACTCGACTGTTAGACAACAACGACTCGACAACAAGGTCAGACAGACCAACCTTTGCTCTTATACCAACTTTGTAACACCCAAATTCTACCCGACAATTATAAATGTAAATCAGAGTTATACAATTCATATAATTGAATCAGGATGCCACAAATTCAACTTAGAAACACATTGCATTCAACGTGGATACATAACACTTTAAAACTTCGGATTAACTATCAACATAATAATTTAATCTCTTAATTCAAAAACTTAAAAATCTACGCAACGAAATTCTTAATAACATCTTTGTCCATCGTTACAGCAATTTCAAAACAACACATACTTAGTGACAATCAAATTAAAGTTCAACAACTGAAATAATCAATAATTAAAGCACAAACAATCATCCCCCGAGTGTTACGTATCCGAGCAATGGCACCGACTCGAACTACTGAAGGTATACAACCTTCACTCTGAATTACCCGCACGTTACCAACATAAGGGTAACATTCAAATAGAAGGGGTGAGATATCTAACAATATAATAAAACATATGATAAATAATATATTAAATCAGATCACATAACATCACCATTACTCATCTTATAAACAATAATAATCGCAACAGAATACCAACAATATACACATTCACCGCATCAATACACAACTTATTTATGCAATCATATAATGCGACTCAATACTATGAAAATGCATGTGCTACCATTGGAGCAGAACTCCCATCTCAAATAATTGCCAATAAATAGAGGCATCAACAAGGCATAAGCCTTCATCTTAATATCATCCAACACATGCCATCTTAACGAGCATCAGCTCCATCTTGAAATGCAATGTATGCAACACAATCATGAATGTAATGACAACACCATAATTAACAACATCTCAACACAACATCATCGTTGGCCAGAAGCCTACATCTTAATAGCTGCCAATTATTAGAGGCATGTCAACATCTTTCATCAATATCATTCATCATTTATCAACATAATTCATCAAACATCATTTATCATCATAATTCATCAAACATCATTTATCATCATAATTTACAGCAACTCAGCCACAACAACAATACAACGGCAGATCGACAATCCTTCAACGTTGGTCATAGGCCTACAACATGATAATGCCTATAATTAATTAATCATATAAGGCTTACCTCTATTTAACCAACCTCTACATATTATTCTATAATACTACATCATTATCATCATTAATCTTACCGTTATGAACCAAACCATAATCTATAATTGTCTTATCCTCATCATTCTTCACAAAATCATCATAGTGATTTACGAGGAAAACTAACTCTAATCCTAATTTGGATACTAGTATTATCCTTCCTATTCTTCATTTTAATCCTTAAGAATGAATTTCGTCGCGTTAGCTATCTAACTCTTCGAACGACACCTCAAACGGAGTCCGAAAACTCAAGTTACAGCCTCTGGAAAACGAATCTGTCAAAAACCAGACCACATGAATCGACGCGTAATGTCTTGAGTCGACGCGTACTGGGCTTAACACGCTGCATGTATCGACGCGTACTCCCTTTGTATCAACTCATACTGAGTCTGCAACACTGCATGTATCGATACATGCTCCTATGTATCGACTCATCCTAACTCTAAAATCCTGCATGTATCGATGCATGGCTTCTTCGTATCGACTCATCTTAGGTCTAAAAGCCTTCATGTATCGACGCATGGATTTTGGGGTTGACATATATTGTTCTGTCATGAATATTTTCTGTGATTTCACTGTGTTTTCACTGCGGTTTCCATGCTTTAGACCCTAAAAACATCCTCTAATCATAGGCAATCATCAATTATAATTATCCTATATTTCTATATAAATTATACATCATTAGGTCATCGTTATTCATCCTTAGATCATCGATTCTCATCAAACAACAATGTATATAATTCAATCATAACCAAACAATCTTTCACATCAAATCCCACATACTAATCATCATAAACCCTATTATAGAGACAGAACCCCACCCTTACCTTGGTTTGAAGGTTGCTCTATGATTCTTTTCCGATTGAATTTCGTTTTGCTCTTTTCCTTCTTTTCTGCAACTTTCACGTTCTCTTTCTCTTCTTCCAACCCTTATTTCTTTCTCTCTTACTTCTTCTTCTTTTCTTATTATTTTCTAAAAACTAAAATAATAACCCTATAATTCTCATTATGCCTTAATGGGCTTATAACTCCTACACCCCCTTTTCTACTACTTCTATCCTTTAAAACAAGCCCACATCAAATAATATTATAATCCTAATATTATTTCACAACTTAATAGAATAAATAAATACAATAATAACAACGCATCAACTATCATCATAACACAACTTCACAAATGATCCAAAAATAATTTAATTAAATTACGGGCGTTACAAAGCTCAAAAGGAGGTCTGACATGCTCGCATAGGAAAACCACATCTTCGCATCAGTAATCATAAAGTGAATGCTCTTGAAGACTCCGATAACGCCTGTGATTTTAATAACTAGATCTACCCGACTGTTAGTGAAGGACTCAACAACTAGCGTGCCAAGGATTTTATTCCCATATCCTTCAACAAGGAGTAATTACTATTTACTATTTTTTGTCAATTCAAGAACTTTTGTTTGTAATTTAATTCCAAACAATGACTTTAAGCCACGTGTCTTGCCTAGGGCACCATGGTCCATTTGTTAAGGGTTTGTTAATTTCATATGCCATATGACCATTTAATGAAAAAACATTGGACTTTTACATCCAGAATTTGCGCTTATTGTCTTTCTTCTTCTTATTGCATTTTTCAAAATAGTCATGTATCTTACATGCACAGAGACACACACACACACTTGCAGATCCTCATCCACTCCGGATCTCATTGCCAATAACTCTGCTATTTCCAGCTAAGAATTTGAACATCTAATCAACCAAGCCGAAGATGAAGGCGAAGAAGATTGTCAAATACCCGGGGAATTAGCCAGACTTTTGATCTAAGAGGAGAATGCCATTCAACCACATGAAGAGCCAGTTGAAGTGATCAACCTAGTTACAGAGGAAGACAAGAAAGAGGTCAAGATCGGCACCAACTTAGAAGACGGTATCAAAGGCAGATTGGTCCAGATGCTACATGACTACATTGAAGTGTTTGCATGGTCGCATGAAGATATGCCAGGGCTGGATACTTACATAGTGGTTCATTTTCTACCAACAAAAGAAGATTGCCCTGCGGTCAAACAAAAAGTGCTTCATATTTGGCCAGACATGTCTGAAAAGATAAAAGTTGAGGTAATGAAGCAATTCGATGCAGGTTTCCTGGTTGTCACATCATATCCTCAATGAGTTGCCAATGTGCTCCTGGTGCCGAAGGAAGATGGGAAGGTCCGTATGTGCGTAGACTATAGGGATTTGAATAGGGAAATCCCCAAATATAATTTCCCTCTACCATATATTAACATCTTGGTCGACAACACTACTCAACATAAAGTCTTCTCCTTCATGGATGGTTTCTCTGGCTACAATCAAATCAAAATGACTCCCGAAGACATAGAAAAGACCACCTTTGTCACATTGTGGGGAACTTTCTTCTATAAGGTCATGGCTTTTGGTTTGAAGAATGCAGAGGCAACCTACCAACGAGCTATGGTAGCTCTACTTCATGATATGATCCATCATGAGATAGAAGTATACATTGATTATATGATTGCAAGGTCACAAATGGAGGAAAAACATCTTGATCATCTTCACAAGTTGTTTGAGAGGGTGAAGAAATACAAGATAAGGATGAATCCCAATAAATGCACCTTCAGGGTTGTTGTACCCTAATTTTTGCCCCTAATATCCCTTCCTCATACCATATTGACTTAATTACAACAATATCACATTATGGCTCTTGGCTATCCTCCCTACCTTTAGCTTTGCTCTTTGAGGAATCACCAAGCACATTGACTTGTTTTCTTTTGTGATCATGAATATTTTGTCTTGATTTTTCCTTTTAATTAATAAAATGCAATGTTGGTTTATCTTGCTTGTTACTAATGTAGGTAAAGGCAATGAGATTTAGCAAGTTGCTCCATGGGTTCATGAGTTTATTTCCATACCCTAGGCAATAAAGCTTGAGAAGTCCAAATCTCACCATTGAAGTTCTTTTGGAAGGGATGGCATGGCAAGGTATATTTTTGTTCACCACATTTCAAAGTTATCAAGATTGATTCAAATGTGCAAGGGATTGATTGAAGAAGTTGTCATGGATGGACAAGGTATCATTCCCAATAATCACAAATGCATATTTATCTCAATTCTCAAGAATATGGAAGTGGTTTTAGTGGCTATTATTTCTCATTTTCATCCTCAACAACTTCTATTTACAAAGAAGTTGTGTTGGTATAAGAAGTTTGTTCAAAATTGTCAAAGTTCCTCAAAGCATTTTCTTGATCTAGGAGCTAGGGTTGTGAACTTCAAAGAAGCATATCTTGATAATATTTTGGTATTTTTGAGTGATTCCAAAGACATCCTTATCTTTAGAGGGTTATCAATAAATCATTTCAAAATTTTCAAGGAGTTTTCATGTGGAAGAAAATTGATGATGAAGAAAGATTACAAGTCCTCCAGATGAACCCCCATTTTCCCATGTGTGATTTCAAAGGATCATAACTTGGTCAATTTTTATCACCTTGAGCCCAATCTTTTTCCATAATGATCTTGAGAATGTGAAGTTTATGCCCTCTTTTATGGGAAAAGTGAGAAATTGTATGGAATATGCCCTAAGGATACAAAAGATTATAGGTCATTTCATGATCTTTTGCCAACTTCAACAATTCATAACTCTCTCAATTTTTGGAGATTTTGAATGGTTCAAGTTTAAAAATGTCAGTCAAGAGGTCTATTTCATGGCATATCTTTTGGTAAAGAGAAAATTCCAAGTGGAAGGCCATGTTTGGATGCAAAACATTATAGGTCACTTTTGAAGAAAATTTTGAAATATTTCTAAGTATGGAAAGTCAACCTTTTTTCCCCAACTTTGACTCAATGCAACTTTCAGCTCAAGCATCCATTTGATTCCATTATTTTTCCATTTCAAAGCTTGTAACCTCATCTTTCTAAAGCATCAAGAATCATGCCTTAAGACCCCTTGAGCTGAGAATGCCATTGGATTGGACTTGGTAACTTGGAACTGAAGTTTCTTCATAAGTGAGAATTTGAAATTCATGTTTTGGCCTCTAAACATAAAATTAGCACGAGTTTATGATCTAAACATGTTTAACCAAGTTGTCAAAGTGTATTAGAGCCTTAAAACGCAAGGATTGGATGAGTTTTGATGCAAATCAGATCACACTATGCTCATGCATCAAGTTTACACAATTTCCCTCCAAACTTCATCATTTCACACGCTCGAACATTCCATTTGATTCCATATAAACAGAGGGTCATCCCCCATTCGTTTCCTCAAGCTTTGAGAGCCCAAAACACTTTGTCAAAACCTCACGCGAACTTTAAATTTTTGAAATCAGTTTCTGAGATCCCAACCTTTTCTTCCAAAATTCTTTACACATTCATCTTCCTTAAGCATCATACAAACTATCCAGCACTTAAACCAAGCAAAACGAGCTATAGTCCAAGCTACAAAAGTCCAGATTCAGAGCTTCTTTATTGAACTTCTAAAAGTTAGAATTCTCCACCATTTGGATCCAAAAAAAGCACTAACATGTTCTACTCCTTCTCCTGATTCTAGTGATTCTTACAATTTTTAAATCCATTGAGAATTGAGAGATAAATCTCAAATTGAAGGTGCTCACTATTTTCTGGGTTTTTGATTCATATCTCTTTGTATACTTTATATAAATTTGGCGCGATGGTGGTGTTAGGATCGTCTTGAAGAGACGAATCCAATCATACTGGTCTAGGATGCTAATTTTTCTGTTTGAAAGATCTCACAAAATCTCCATTGCAGGGTGGCTGAAGGTTGAAGACGATGACATGTCTCGTCTCAGCCAATGATAGTGTGTCAAATGTTTTAATTTCATTGGTTGCTTTTTTTCTGATTCCCTGCGCATCTTACTACGATCCATATCAAGCACAGCGCGTCTGGTTCATTAGATTAGCTTACTAACGAGTTTTGACTATGATCTGATGGCCCATATCTTTTTGGATTTTATTTTATTTTCTGATTTTTATATTTTAATTGATTTAATTTTCAAAAACTCATAACTCTTTTATTTTTTATCCAAAAATTATGAAAAAATTCACAAAAATACTATGAATTATTTCTGATATCATGAATAGCTTTTCATATTTTTATTTTGAAAAATGATATTTTTTATATTTTTTGCATTGTTTTCTTTGTTTTAATTACCTAAAAAATACTTTCTGACATTTTTTAATTCTAAAAAAAATTCATAAATATCATTTTGCGTATTTCTGACTTTTTGAAAATTTTATGGAATTTTATATTGATGTTTACTATTTTTGATCTATTTTCTATTTGTTTGAAGAATTTTAATTAGTTTTAAAATAGTTTCTGACTTTTAAAAATTTCCAAAATTTTTATAAAAATATTTGAGTCCTTTTCTGATTTTTCTATGGTGTTACTAAATTTTTCTTGATTAATTTTAATATAGTTGATATTTTTTCTTCTTATTTCCATTTTAAAACATTTTTAAAACCTTTTTTTAATGTATATATTAAATGAAATATTATTTTGTAATTATTTTCTGGCTGAACTTGGGTTGAATTTTGATCATGAACTTTATTAACATCATTGGATCCATGGTGTTGAGTCTAACTCCATAAAAATGGATGAATGATTTTAATAATAGTTTGATTTAAATTTAATTCAAATTTGGTTTGTACATTTCTTCCCACCCCTCTTCATCTTGTACCTTTCTCATTGCACTAAGTGTTATTGGAACATGATCTCTATATCATGTCTCAAAACAAATGGTGCATAGATTGTTATTAACTGGCCTCAAAATTGGTGCGACTTCTATATAAGTCCACTTACGTTTTCTTAACATAGCGCTAAATTTTGTCCCGATTCGAATAAATGATCTTTCGTGGCCCAAACCTATGTTTGCAAGCCCAAGTATGTTAATTTGATCCCTTTGATCCAATAATCTTGTGATTCATTGTGTGGAGGCTTTGGTTCTACCAATCCTCTAATGGATCTACAACACTTTTGGTCAACGCGGATCACTTAAACAATGTTGATCATTAAATGGTACTTTTGAGGATTCCAAATGGATGATATACTTGACAAAAAGCAAATGCAACTTGTTGTGTGGAGGCTTAAGTTTTTCCAATCCTCTAATGAGTTCCAAATGCAATTTTCAAGATGGTCATCCAACTAACAACTAATTATTAAATTGTTTTTGCTTTATGCCCTTTTATTTTTTTAATTTTTATGCTTTATGTACCATTTACTTTAAGCATTACATTTCATGTCATTTTTATTTTGCTCACTTGAGCCTTTTCTTTTCTCTTCTAAGACACCTAATAATCAACATGAACCATAAAAACCTGTAATGATACTTGAACTATTTGGTTACTATCCTTGGCATTATGGAGTATTGAACTTCTTGGACTTAGGGTTAGAAACCTTGGCCTATGTTGGAGACCTTGAGACCTAATTGATTTTTTGTCTAGAGTTCTTGAGGTTTATCTCAAGACATTGGGTTGTTTGTTTGTGTTGTGTGCAGGTTATTGTGATTACATTCTTTGTTTGTAATCTGGAATTCACCCGTATACAGCCGTTAGTCTGCCCAATTTTTGTTAAGACTTAATACACTTGAAGTTTAGTTCTCTCAAGAGGTTTAATATCTTTACTTGCTTGGTTTCAATCCAAATAATGTGAATTCTATCTTGACTCATAATGTCAAGTATTGGGTTCTTGTTGGTTACATGATTCTTATCCCTAGCTTTTACCTTATGCTTTAGGATAGTCCCTTCTTCTCCTCCCATCTTCTTTAATTTCAAAAATCTTCTCCCTCCTTTTGAAAAACTCTTCTTGTTCTTTTTTAAACTTGAACCACTTTCATAATAAATTTGGACTTAGGTCCATGCATTTTCAAAATATTTTAATAAATAAACTTCAATCAACTTAATAATACCTTGACATTTATTTTGTGAGAAGACTAAAAGTCAATCAATCTCATTTCAAACCATTTTTGCCACTTTGGATTTTTACTCTAAACTTTCTTATCAAAAGATTGGAATCTTGTCAATCCTTGTAGTGATGCAAACAACCATACTTCCATAATATGTAGTGAAGTGAGATATTTTCCACTTGGGTGTTGAGTGAGGCATTGTTGATTTTAAGATCCAAGCCATATCCTCCGCTTTAAGATGATGCAAATTATCCTTTCTCATGATTGTGGGTAGTAAGTATGTTTTCCACACGGACAATGACAATGATGTCTTATCTCATAAAATTAACAAACACATTTGTGTTTTAAAAAATCTTTAAAATAGGAACTACGTCTACCCTGATCCCCTATTGCACGAAAAGGTGGTACGTAGGCACTAAAGGTTCACAACCGCGGTGGGTGCAAAAACCATAAAAATATATTTCTTTTCTCACCTCCACCATCCATTTTTATACAACATTTTATAGCCAAAATATACTGATTTTACAAAGAGGTTCTTGCGGAGTACCGTAGATGTTTAGGGTGCTAATAGCTTCCCTTTACATAACCAACCCCCTTAACTTGAATCTTTCCACCTCTTTTTGGGTTACTCGCTCTTTTCCCATTCCTTTTGAAACAATAAAGCGCGGTGGCGATTTTTATTTTTGATTTGTATAAGTCTAGTCAATCCAATGGCTTAGTCTTAAACATTTCTACCGCTACAGAAAAATGGCGACTTCACTGGGGAAAGATTGACCTCTTGCTGGTCCATCCCTAAGTGGGTTGAGCCTATCTTTGTTTATATCTGTATATGTGCTATTTTTGTTTATGTATTATATATTGTATATATGTTTGTCTAGATTTTCCCAGTTTTTAGGGTGCTTGGTGATTTCACATAAGTCTTATACCCGGGCTTGGGAAAACTTTAAGATGGGAAGGGCGGTATAGTCATGTTAACTTTGAGGGAGTAATCCCAAAAAAGGAGGCATGAGATCGCCAACTCAGTGGAGGCCCCTTTGACTGTAGGGTTGTTTACCAAGTAATCAGGAAGACGTACTGCTTTTGACCTGGGAGCCTGCTGAAGCCGAGGATCATAGAATACCTAACCCATCTTGGCCTTTTAGGTGTAGTGCAGAAGCTATGACAGAGTAATCCGGAAATAGTTGTCACGTGATACTATGCTCGAGCGAGTTTTTCTTGAGAATATTACTAATTACCGAGTTAATCAGGAAGTTGGTAATATCCGAAGAAAGGATGTAGACTCTGGGAACCTCTAGAACCTTTTTCGGAAGGTGATAACTTTTAGACCAACACCTTATGGGTAGTACCTTCGACCTTATGCTCGTGACGTTGAACCTATGAACCCTATGCTTATGATCTTGTGTGTGATTGTTGCATCATGCATCCATGCACTCATAAGCATCTTTTGAAGAAATTTTATTTCATGGGACTTAAAAGTTGACCATTTGTGAATATCTCAAGTACTTTTTAACCATGTATTCTGGAAAAAGAAAGACCAGGAAGTACAGTTTCAAGGATCCCAAGATAGATGAGTTGATCAGTTTGATTCCCGAGATCGAGTGTTTTGCAGATTTTTGGAAGAAGTGTGGATCCATCATTCCTCTTATGAAGCTTAGGATGAATGAGGGTATTCTCTCGACATTTGTCCAGTTCTATGATCCGATGTATCATTGCTTTACTTTTCCCGACTATCAGTTGATGCCTACACTAGAGGAGTATTCTTATCTGTTAGATTTACCTATTACCGATCATGTTCCTTTCACTGGTTTGGAGGGTGAGCCAAAATCACATGAGATTGCTGCTTTTATTCATCTGGGGAAGTCTGAGGTGGAATCCCATATGACTACTAAAGGGGGGATTATAGGATTACCAACCCAGTTCTTATTGGAGAAAGCTCGTTACTTCGCTAGGATGAAGAGTACAGTCGCTTTCGAGGCCATCTTTCCTCTACTTGCTCGCGGGTTGTTTTTATTTCCTAATGTGGATAAGTTTATTGACGTTAATGCTATCAGGATCTTCATGATTGGAAACCCAATTCCTACATTGTTGGGTGATGCTTATTACTCTATTCATCTTCCGAATTCTTATCATGGGGGGATGATTATCTATTGCACGCCTATATTGTATTGATGGTTTATTTCTCATATGCCTCAGTCTGATGCTTTTTGGGATGTCAGGAAGGAACCTCGTTGGGCTCCTAAGATCATGGCCCTTACTCACTCGGATATTGATTGGTATCATCGAGCTTACCAGGATATGTAGATTGTTGACATTTGTGGTAGTTTCCCCCAATGTACCTCTTCTTGGTACAAAGGGAGGAATTAACTATAACCATGTTCTTGCACGACGACAACTCGGTTATCCGATGAGGGATAAACCAAATAGTATTCATTTGAGTAGTTTCTTTCTGATGAAGGGAGGATACCATAAGGAATATAAGGAGCAGATTGCGAAGGTCTAGCGTCACATTCATAAGAAGAGTAGGAAATATTTGGGACCAAGTGGGGTTGTTTCTTTGGAACCTTATCTTCAGTGGATCCAAACGAGAGCTATTCAGTTGAAAATGCCATATTCTCAGGAAACACCTATGCCTGATTTGTTTGTGAAGACCACTCCTCCCTTATTGGATGATATAGAAGAGCTATAACTTGCTTCGGTCAGGATGCAGCAGGAAAAGGATGCTTGGAAGAATAAGTGCCAAACTTTAGAGATTTCCTATAGAGCAAACTTAAAGGAGAGGGAAGACTTTATTGAGATCCTTGAGAGTCGAGCGGTAGAGATGATGGAGAGGGAAGGGGGTTTATTTTCTCCTAAGCCTCAGTCAGATGCTGATTACTCACTTCTTGATTCAGGAGATTGGAAGGAGGTTGCCACCAGGTATGCGGAAGAAAACCAGAGGTTGAAGCCTCAGATTGCCAGGCTTACAGGGAAGCGCCAGCGTATAGAGTGATCTCCGACAACTATACTTCTTAGGGTTTTTAGACTTTATATTCATCTTGTACTTGGGATTGTTGAGACTTGTAACCTATTTTGAAGTTATTATAATAAAAAAAATTAGTATTTCAAATGCGTTATTACTTTGATATTTGCAATGTCTCTATAAATATTTAAACCCCTTGAAATATTAAATAATAAAATTAAATCATGTGCACCACATATCGTGCATCATATTACACATATTTCTTGCATTTGTTATGCATATTTAGGTGACTTACCAAGCTTCTTTACTTTATTCAGCAAGCTGACTCACCACTACAACACTCGGGCTAATTTCAGAAGGAAGATGGACAACTTAGAACAAGAGAATCGCGAGCTGCGCAAGGAAGTTTCTGCTTTGAAGGTCGGCATGGCCAATCTTACTGCTCTGATGGAATCTCTGGTGGTTGCTCAGAATTAGCCAACGAGTGTTCAACCTCCACCAACAAGGGTTATTGCTGAAGCTCCACTGTTCCTATGTCTGCTACCCTAGTTGTTGTTCAGAATCGCATGCCTCAAGGTTATCCATGGGGAATGCCAGATAATTTTTCACCCGAAGGCTTCAATCTTGGTCCTCAAGAAGCTCTAGTTTTTCAGACTACTGTTACTCCTGCACCTCCAGTGGGGCATGTTCCTGCTGCACCTCCTTCGGTGAATATGGTTACAATTGTTAATGATGATATGTGTCATCATTTTCCTCCACCAAGTGAAAACTTGGGTCTCTATGACAGAATGGATGATTTTCAAGAGCAGTTTGACAAAATGCATAGGGAAATGAAGGCCCTCGGGGGAAAAGAGTTATTCAGGCATAATGTTAATGAATTATGCTTGGTCCCGAATGTTTAGATACCTGCAAAGTTTAAGGTCCTATAGTTTTAGAAGTACAAGGGAAAAACTTGCCCTCGTGCTCATATGGTAATGTATATAAGAAGAATGTCTACCCATACTGATGATCAGCGTCTGCTGATTCACTTTTTCAAGGATAGTTTGACCAGTGCAACGCTGAAGTGGTATATGAGTTTGGATAGTGTTGTACCCCAAAATTTTCCCTCCCATATTTCTCAACACATGACAAGTGAGGTCCTCAAATTGCTCAAGGAAGTCCAAGAGTTGACCAGACAAACTCTCTCCTAAGGCAATCTACCTCAAATTAGGGTTTCATTTTTCATCAAGATGCTTAAGTCCAAACGATCCCAAATGCTCACCATTGTCCTAATATGTTCTCAAGATCATCCATGTCAAGTTTCCAGCCTTGCAGAGGAAGTTTTCCCAGTCAATGGCTCAAAGGCCTAAAAATCGATTGTGTTAGGTCAAAAGTTAATTGTGGCTCACATACAGTCAAACTTCAAGATTTTTGTTCAACATACTTATTTGGAAGTATCATTCATCATTTTATTAAGGGTTAATCATTATTCATCAAGGATTGCTCACAATTCATCAACACCCAAAAGTTGCTAAATTAGGGTTTTGTAGGAAAAGTCAACTCAACTTTGACCAAGCATAACTTTCTCATACTTTATCAAAAATGATCCATCCAAAGCTCATTTTGAAGAGGATGAAATTCCCTAGAATTCATCTACAGCTCCCAAGTTCATAATATGAACTCACAAAAAGATATGAATTTTGACATTATAGATCATTTTGAAAAGTCAACAAAAACACCTTTTGGGTCAAGGCTTCATACATGAACATGGAAGACTCAATTGAGATGAGACCAAAGGGGTTGCTTAGAGGACATCCTAAGTTTTCTAAAAAGCCCAATAACACCTCTCTAGGGTCAAAGTTGAGAGAGTTATGCATAAGCCAAGTTGACCATTTTTGCCAAATTGCCAAAAGTCAAATGTGCTCAAATTTTATTTTATTTTTTGCTAAATGGGCCCAACTTTTTATGCTTGCACCTCAAATATAATGTGGTCCACGACCCAAATGCTCACCCACATGTTATTTTCTTCATTATTTATTTTTTTTTATTTTTTGATTTATTAAAAATTGAATTAAATTAAATAATTGGTAAATAATAGCAAAGATTTGTTTTGATTGGATTTTTGGACAGAATCATGAAGCTCATAATGCTGGCTCATCAAAATCAAATCATATCATTGTCAATTGGTACAAGAAAAGCATGATTGGCATAAAAATAGAAAAATATCATATGCATTGAAAATCAAATCAAATCTTGGATAAATGCAAAGATTTAATCCATGTTTGTTAACCTAATTAATTCTAGGTTATATAAGAAAGGTTTGCAGATCAAAATGAGGAGGCTGAAGGCGTGAGACTGTAAGAAGAAAATTCAAAAATCTTGACAAAAAGTGAAGTTTTGATTTCAGGATAAAAGACCTTTGAGAGCAGTTCAAGGCCAGCAACCTGTTCCAGGACATCTCAAGAAGCATTCCCGATCATTCGCAGGCGTCAGAACATCCAGAATCACCCCCTATCACATTCACGGTGAACACAAATATCCAAATTTGATTACTGAAATTCTCGCATATTTAGCAAGTTTAAATTACATATTTGTGCTCATCAGCATGTTTGCAATGTTTCTGGATAGTTTGATTTGAGTTACAGTGCAGGAACAAGCTTTTTCCATTGTTAGGGTTTCATGCTCCAATTTGGGGTTCTGGGTTTCAAGCGAAATTAGGCCTGATAATTGGTACTATGATGATAAGAATTTCAAACCCAGCTGATCCATGGTCCCAAATTGAATTTATATTGCATATGCTTGATTCTAGAATGACACTGGTTTCAACAACAGACCTGCGTCTGAAGGTAAAGGTTCAGAGCCTAAAACGACGGTTCCAGGGAAAAAGACAACAGCGTGTCACAACTTGATTGGCTGGTTTAAATTCTGGCGCTTTATTCTGGCTAGAAACTTGTTTTTTTGATATATTATTTGTTTTTATTGTATTAACAAGTTAACATCCAACACAGTCGGTCAAAAGAAGGAAGTCAGAAAATCATGATTCTGGGTTCAATCCCAGGCATGAGCTTTTGAAATTTTCCCCTTTGTTTTCACTAGATCCAGCACCTACACTTTCTGAGGTTCAACATATTTTGGTTCCACTAGCCAGGACCAAATCCAGTGCATCACCTTCTGGGCCCATCAGCTAGGACCAGATCAAGCGTCCCTTGATCGCCTTCTGGATCCATCAGTTAGAGCCAGATCCAGCGCACCTCACCTTTTGAGCGCCATCATCTGCTGGATCCAGCGGTCCGAATCAATTCCAGTGCATACCATCTTCTGAGGATCATCTTCTGGATCCATCAGCCAGAACAAGATCCGCTGACAGCAGGCCCTTATGGTCATTTCTTCTATTCTTCTTTAATTTCTTTTTCTTTAATTATTTTGTTTTTTTATCAACACAAATTTATTTTAAATTAACCAATAAAAAATCACAAAAAATGATTTATTTTCTTAATAAATTTTTAATTAATTAGTTTTATTAATTTAGGGCAAGTTTAATTTCTTTCACAATTAAAATTCAATTAGAAAATTAGGTTAACTCTTGATTTAATTTTTCTTTCTTTCTCAAATAAATGAAAAGTACCAAAATAGGTTTTAGAAGATATTAATTGATTTTTGTTAATTTAAAATTAATTAGAATTTAGGATTTTCTTGTTAATTCAATTATTTCATTAGATAACAAAACGTGACAAAAATGCTTTATTAATCAATCTCAATTAGGTTTAGACAAGGGTCAAAACCCTAATTATCTCGTATCTAATTCGTCGCGCGCGCGTTATTTATTTCTGCCAATATTTTGTGTAACTGTTCATGGTGTGTAATAGTTTAATCTAAAACTTTTTACTTATCGCTTTTTCCCGGGTTTTTGGCTATGTAATTAATCCCCTTCCCCGAAGCCTTGTAATAGCGTAGATTTACTTTCTCGCATTTTAATTCTTACAAATATTTGACTGTTTAGATGTATGCTAAAAGGATTGTATGATCAGAATGCATGACAAATTTAATACAGTTAGAAAACCCTAATGTACAAAGACAAATTACTGAAAACAAATCACTCGCACATATCACTCTTAGGGTATACTCACACTTCAGTTGCCTTCGGTAAATGATCATTAAGTATAGGGTGTCTTAGTGGTTACCATCCTGTCTAAAAAGAGCAAATGTTTCCTCGGAAATGTTGCCTCGGAAATGTTGCCTTGAATATGATCTTAAGACTCTAGGGCTATTACTAAGGTGTCCTAACATTGCTTTAGTGATCGTACGTCCCTTACAAATTCACCCTTACAACTCAAACAACGGTGCTACCTATTTCTCAATAGTAGGGTAACATTGTCTAAAGGAAACAAGAATAAAAACGATTCTTTTTCGAGTAGGTAGATGCTAGTAGGTACTTACTCAAATCAAAACTTTTCACACTTACACATTTCAAAACAATTTTCAAAATAACTTCGTCACACCTTTGAGGACTGATACAAGGGTTATCACGAAGTCAAACTTTTCAAAACAAAGCACATACACAAGCAATTTTAAAAGATGAGCAAGCACCTAAGAGCCCATGGAAAACCATGGATAGAAAGGGTTCTAACACCTTCCCTTTCTATAATCTACCCCCCGTACTTAGAATATCTCGAAAAAGGATTTTTTTTATGTACTTTTTTCCTTTACAGTTGGATGAAATAAAAGTCGATGGCGACTCTTGCTTACCGCGACATTTTGCAAACATAAAACGCAAAACGCAAAACAACGTCAAACAGTCAGTTCTGCCACCGTATCACAGAACTGGCGACCCTGCTGGGGAATTAATAAGTGGGGTATACCTTAGGATCTAGTTCATCATAATTGCTTCTCTTGATTGTTTTGTTCGCTTTACTTTTAAGGGTTTTGCTTGTGGTTACTATAGATCCTAACCCGGATCTGGGGGATACCTTTTAGGTAAGTAGCAATAGACTGTGAGGGAACTGTACGACGTTGACCGATACGCTTGAAGCAGTGGCTACGTTGGTTTGGCACTTTGGTTGGTATCGGTATCCCTTATGGAGAAACAAGGAGACTACGGGTCCGCCGCGTGGTGTCGTTAAGCATCAACTAACCTTAGAACCTTTAATCGCCCAACTTGGCCATTAGAAAGTAGTGAGATAGCCGACCTCGGTCTAAAGCTGAGAACTGGTTGATACTCGATGCTACACTCATTGAGACTATACTCTCGGAATAGTTTTGGCCGCCAGAAAAGATTGCGTGAGCTGAATCCATGATCGATGGAGGATGGTCAGTGATATTGAGATCCTCTAGAACCCGGTTACTTTTCTAGGACAGGTTGAAACCAACTTAACTTCAAGAGGGTATTACCTTTGACCTCATGCAAGCCTTAAACCTCAGGGCTTTGTGTGACTTGTTTGTCCTTGCAATACCTGTTATTTGCTATACCTGTGTTTTATCATGATATCATGCATCATAACATAGCATTCATGCTTCATTACACTAACCATTTCAAAGACCAAGGGAATTTATCTTTGTTCTGTTTTGCAGATCATGGCTTTCGTACGTAGAAAGACTATCTGAGTCAACTTTGTGGAGATACCATCCAAACTCACAGAGTTAGTGTCAAGAATTTCTGAAACTTCTTTGTTCATTAAGAGACATGGTCAACTTATCAGCCTGGTTACTTCAAACTCTGATGAACAGATGATGAGTGTACTTTTTCAGTTCTTCGATCCTGAGCATCACTGTTTTACTTTTCCAGATTATCAGTTGGTACCCACCTTGGAGGAATTCTCTCATCTATTAGGCATATCAATTCTTGAACAGGTACCCTTCACAGGTATGGAAGAAGTTCCTAAACAAGAAGTCATTGCCTCATATTTGCATTTGAAACGGGCCGATGTGGTATCCAATTGGGAAATTCGAAGCAGAGTCGAGGGTTTTCTGACCAAATTTCTGATAGACCAGGCTCAGCTATTCTGGGATGATTTAGATTTTCCGGCTTTTGAAGATGTCTTGGATCTTCTTATCTATGGTTTAGTTCTCTTCCCTAATCCGGATTCCTTTGTAGATGTGAATTCTATCAAGATTTTCCTTTCTCATAACCCTGTGCCTACCTTACTCGGAGATATCTTGCACGCTCTCTATACTCGTACCAAGAGGAGAAGAGGGACTCTTATATGATGCATGCCATTGTTGTCGAGGTTGTTTATTTCTCACCTCCCTAAGTTTGTGATAAAGAATGAAGAAGGTTTGGGTTGGTCGCATAGAATAATGTCACTTGCTCATGCAAATATTCTTTGGTGTTCCCGGGCTCTGGAAGATGTTGCTGTTATTGACTGTTGTGGGGGGTATCCTAATGTCCCATAACTTGGTATCAGAGGAGGTATAACTTACAATCCTTGTCTAGCTTTACGAAAATTTGGTCGTGCTCGAAGAGATGGTCCCCATAGGTTACTTTTCGAGGATATTGCATTCGACTATGAAGATGATGTTAAAGGGCATCGCCGGAGGTTCATAAGAGCTTAAGGTATGGTAAATAGATCTGACCCTCATGAGTTGGGACCAAAGAATTCCCTTCCTATGCAGCCTTACCTCCAATGAGTCCGAGCTCGTGCCTAGAAGCTTGTGATGCCTTATGCGGCAGTGTTACCAGTGATTGTGGAACCCACTACTGAAGACGACATTCCTTACACGGTCCTCTATCCTTACATGCCCACTGATCTTAGGGAGCTACAAAGATCTTGGATTCAGCTGAAGAATGAGCGAGATACTTACAGGGAGCAGTTCCATGAGCAAGAGAGGAAGGTTTTGAAGCTCACCAGACTGCTCGAGGAGGAAAGAGTGCTCAATGACTACATCAGCACAAAGAGAAAGCGTCCATGAGACTTTTGATTTTGCTTCTATAAGTTTTATATTTATTTTATTTACTTCTTTGTAATGCCTTAAGGGAATTTTTGAACATTTCAAAGTTAAGCTAATAAAGTTTTGTTTAATTTTGGTTTGCAAATTTAAATCTCCCAAAGTCTTTGAAATCATTACATGCGCATCCCATTATCATGCACATCATCACATGTACCACTACAGGTTTCTTATCTTCTTCGCTGTTTATTTCAGAAGAAATGTCTTCCGATCAAGCCATCAAAGATCTTCAGGCACATAACACCCAGTTCCAACAGATGTTCATAAGTCTGGCTAAGGGGCAAGAGAATCTGAAAACTCTCATTTTGAAAGAGAAGAAGAAGAAGAAGAAGGTCGGTATTCTGAATATAGGAAGAAGGTTTGGAGAAAGGTTGAAGCATCAAACTGATCTGACCTCTTCATCCAAAGAAGGGGAGAACCAAGAAGAGGAAAAGGACCCCAGTTCTGCAGTCTTTGATAATGATACTGATTTTGATGATGAGCAATATCCTTCTGCCAAGGATAGGTACAAGCAGCTAGAAGACCGTCTGAGTGCTATGGAAGTTCAGAAGATACCTGGTTTGGATTTTAGAGAACTGGGACTGGTATCTGAAGTGGTCATCCCTCCGAAGTTCAAGGCTCCAGTTTTTGCTAAGTATGATGGAATGTCTTGCCCAAAACTCCATCTCCGCTCTGATGTCAGGAAAATTCAACCCCACACTGCTGATAGAAATTTGTGGGTGCACTTCTTTCAAGATAGTATGTCAGGGACTCAGCTTGAATGGTTCTACCAATTAGAAGGGGCCAATGTTCGAAACTGAGAAGATCTTGTTGCTGCTTTCTACAAGTAGTATCAGTATAATACCGACCTTGCTCCCACTCGTACTCAACTCTAGAGTATGTCCATGGGTGCAGGTGAAGGTTTCAAAGATTACACTCAGAAACGGAGAGATTTGGATGGCAGAGTTCAACCCCCTTTGTCCGATAGGGAGTTGGTTGATATGTTTCGGGGGACACTGTCTGGTCCATTTTTCAACCACTTGATTGATAGCTCGTCGTATGGTTTCACCGAGTTTATTTTAACTGGAGAAAGAGTGGAGGCTGGAATTCAAGGTGGAAAAATACAAAAGGCGGTTTCTTCGAGTTCGGTAAAGAAACCTTTTACTGGTAAGAAGGAAGCCATTGTAGTTTATAGCCCGAGGGGCCAAAACAGATATGAACACCGTCCAACGGTAAATGCTGTGGTGATGCCAAGACCCACTATTTCTCCATAATGAAACAATCAACAGAGGGTGAAAAGACCACAGTGGCAGTTTACCCGCCTTAGCATGACATTGGCTGAAGTGTTACCTCACCTGCTGAGATCCAACTTGACCATATTAAGAGAGGCTCCCAAAAGTCCAAACACTACCTCTCTTAGATACAATCCCAATGCGCGATGTGCCTAACATTCTGAGAGTCCTGGCCACGATACCAATGACTGCTGGGCTTTGAGAAACAAAGTACAAGATTTGCTGGAAGCTAAGGAGATAGAGTTCGATGCTCCAGAAAAGCCGAATGTAATCACTGCTCCTATGCCCAAACATGGTCATGGGGTTAATGCTGCTGACAATGATTTGTTTGTGACCTCTGTTGAAGAAATTTCTACTCCTCTTATGACTGTTAAGAGGAATTTGTTGTTGGCCAATTTATTTCTGGGTTGTAGTGAATATTGCAACATGTGCTCGATTCTACCTTTCGGTTGCCATTTTTTGAAGTCATGTGTTAAACGCCTGATGGATAATAAAGAGATTTTGTTCGAGAAGACTTTGATTCATGTTGTTCCCAATGAAGATGTCACCATCATAACCATTTCCTCCAATCCTTCCAAGGTTTCCTCTAGAAAACTTGTTAGGATTACACCTGTTCCAAGAATTGCTCCGCTAATAATCACCGTTCCTGGTCCCATCTCGTACACTTCAGACAAGGCTGTCCCATGGGACTATGGTGCTGATGTGTATTATCATGGAATTAAGCAAGAGTTGAAGAATGAAGAAGCTGATACTGATGTTAGTAATATTGTCGGGGCTAGTAAGGTTACCAAAAGTGGAAGACTCTTCTCTCCCGAAATTTCCCCTCCGACTGTCCAAAAACCTATGGTCATTCCATCTGCTAGTACATCAGCTACTGTTCCAGTTCTTACTCCAGTTATCACCCCTGTCGCTGAGCCATCTGGGACTCAGGGCAAAGAAATCATAGGTGGGCCTGCCCGGACGGAGACACCTAGAAAAATTATTGTGGAAGCCTCTAAACAAGAAATAGAGGAAATACAGAAAATTATCAAGAAAAGTGACTACAATATGTTCGAACAACCGGGGAAGACCCTGTCAAAGATCTCCATGTTGTCTCTGCTATTGTGTTCTGAAGCCCATGCAAAGGCTTTGATTGCATTTCTCATGACTGCGCATGTACCGCAGGAAACTTCTGCAGATCAGTTCAAAGATTGTGTGGCTAGCCTGACTGCTGACAATGGGCTAGGATTTTCAGATGCGGATCTAACTACTAAGGGGAAGAATTATAATGATGATCTGCATGTCTCGATTGAGTGCAGGGGCACCACTATGGCTCACGTGCTGGTGGATATCGGGTCTTCGTTGAATGTTCTGCTAAAGAAAGCATTGGACCGTTTGGACTATGAGGGTTTGACTTTAAAGCCGAGCAACATTGTGGTAAGGTCTTTTGAAGGATCAAAAAGGATGGTGCACAGGGAGGTAGACATCTCTGTCAAAGTGGGTTCTCAGACCTTTGGGTCCACTTTTTATGTAATGGACATCAGGCCATCATATTCTTGCTTGCTGGGTCGTCCTTGGATCCATAGGGTTGGGGTAGTTATTTCCACACTCCATCAAATGCTGAAGTATCCAGTACAGGGGAAAATTGTCACAGTGCGAGGTGAAGAAGAGTACATGGTGAGTCACCTTAATTCCTTCCGTTATGTGGAGATGGATGGGGAGTTCATAGAAACTCCTTGTCAGAACTTCAAAGAGGTTCCTCAGACTTTAGCGTCAACTGAAGTTACTACCAACAAACCTCCGCTGAAGATGGCTTCTCTCAAGGATGCCAAAGTTGTTGTTGAAGAAGGTGGGTGTACCAGTTGGGGTCGGCTCCCTGATTTCACTCACAAAAATGACAAATTTTGTTTGGGCTTTACTACAGGGGCTGAAAGGGCTGTTAGGCGCGCACGAATTGGAAGACCTCTTCTACACATCAGCAATCGGGGAGTTAATGCAATTGAGGACAGTGAAGAAGATTCAAACATCGACAGCTGGATCTACCCAACAACCAATAGTGGACTAAATAACTGGACAGCGAAGGACTTCATACATGTTTCTTCTATTCCGCAGTAATTGACTTTTGTTTTAAGACTTGTAATAAACAGTTTGAAACTTTACAGCCCGATGCCTTGCCCGAGGCACCCTGGATTTGCTTGTGAGGGCTTATTATTTGTCATTT
The DNA here is from genome assembly GCA_948472305.1 of Vicia faba. Classification (NCBI taxonomy): domain Eukaryota; kingdom Viridiplantae; phylum Streptophyta; class Magnoliopsida; order Fabales; family Fabaceae; genus Vicia; species Vicia faba. The sequence continues at coordinate 187,328,497 of OX451738.1, read as the reverse complement.
TCATATATCATTAATAAAGCATTGGACATTTCTTGCATTACAAATTTTATGCTCCTTGTTTTTTTTCTTTTCTGTCTCTCAAAACAACTATTCTCTTACACACACTCACATATCATACTGCAGATCCATATCCACTCTGGATCCCATTGATAACAGCTCTGCTACTGCCGGTTATGACTTCGAAAATCCGATCAACCAAGCTGAGGACGAAGGTGAGGGGGATTGTGAGGTGCCTGGAAAACTTGCTAGGCAATTACAGCAGGAAGAAAGGGCCATATAGCCTCATGAAGAGCCAGTTGAGTCAGTGAATTCGGGTACAGAGGAAGACGGAAAGGAGGTTAAAATAGGTGCGAATCTAGAGCCTAGTATCAAACAACGGCTAATACAGATGCTGCACAATTATGTTGAGATCTTTGCCTGGTCCTATAAAGATATGCCTGGTCTAGACACTGATATTATGGTACATTGCCTGCCGACTAAAGAAGACTTCCCTCCGGTAAAGCAGAAGGTCCTCCGTATGCACCCTGAAGTGTAAGAGAAAATCAAGGCAGAGGTCATGAAACAGTTTGATGTCGGATTCTTAGCTGTCACTTCTTATCCACAGTGGGTTGCCAATGTTGTTCCGGTACCTAAGAAGGATGGTAAGGTACGGATGTGTGTGGACTACAGAGATCTGAACAGGGCAATCTCCAAGGATGACTTCCCACTTCCTCACATCGATGTTCTAGTCGATAACACCGCGCAGCAAAAGATCTTCTCCTTCATGGATGGTTTTTCTGGCTACAACCAGATCAAGATGGCTCCTGAAGACATGGAGAAGACAACCTTCGTTATACAGTGGGGCACCTTCTGTTACAAGGTAATGCCTTTTGGGTTGAAGAATGCTGGGGCAACTTATCAACGCACCATGGTCGCTTTGTTCCATGATATGATTCACCACGAGATTGAGGTTTATGTCGATGACATGATAGCCAGGTCCCAGACTGAGGAAGAGCATCTTTATTATCTCCAGAAACTGTTTGACAGGTTGAATACGTACAAGCTGAGGTTGAATCCAAACAAGTGCACCTTCGGGGTAAGGTCTAGTAAACTTTTGGGTTTTGTTGTCAGTGATAAAGGTATTCAGGTGGATCCTGCAAAGGTAAAAGCCATACAAGAAATGTCGGCTCCTCACACAGAAAAGGAAGTTCGAGGTTTCTTGGGACGTCTGAATTACATCGCCAGGTTCATTTCACATCTGACTGCTACTTGTGAGCCAATCTTTAAGCTGCTGAAGAAAGATCAAGTGGTAAAGTGGAATGATGAATGATAGACTGTGTGATCGGTGGATTTAGAACTGACTGTTTAACGCTGGTTCGCGAAATGTCGCGAAAGCAAGAGTCGCCACCGTCTTTTATTTTCTCCAACATGGACAGGACAAAAGCACAACAAAATTCCTTATGAGATAGTTTCTCGGTTCGAGAGGTAGATTTATAGAAAGAGAAGGTGTTAGCACCCTTTCTATCCATGGTTATCCATGGGCTCTTAGATACTTGCTCACTATGTTTTCAAAATGTTTGCTTTTCAATTGTGAGTGGGTTTGAAAAAGTTTCTTTGAAAGTTTTTCTGAATAACTCTTGTATCAGTCCTCAAGAGTGTTTGAAAAACTGTTTCGAAAGCTTTTTGAAAGTGTCGGTGTGAAAAGGTTTTGATTTGTTTTTAGAGAGCAAGTATCCATGAGTCATCTACCTACCCTAAGGAATTAAGCTGCGTAGAAGTCCTTTAGGTAGTGCCATCCCACCATTGAGAGGTAGGTAGCACCACCGTTGGAGGTGTTCGGGTCAATTCGAGTTTAGGGACAGTGTGGTCACCGAAGCAATAGTAGGACACCTTAGAAGCTACCCTTATGTCCTTGATCCTTTTTTAATTCGAGGCAACCGTTTCGAGGCAACTAATCCGAGGCAACTTTTCCGAGGAAACCGGATCATGGACATAAGGACTTACTAAGACGTCCTATACTTGATGACCACGTTTCGAAGGCAACAGGTGAGGCGTACCCTAGAAATGGTGTGTGAGTTTGTGTGTTATTTTCATGTCAATATTTATCTTTGATCATTGTATTGTGAGCTACGCTTGTTTTTAATTAGCCATACATTCTTTCATGCAATTTAGAATTTAAGAGTGCGGAAAGTAAAAGACGGAAATATAAAGCTACGCTATTACAAGGCGCGGGTCTATACATCGCCAAAATACAAAGACCCGTTTGGTAAAAATGCGGAAAGTAAATGAGTGCCGTAAACCTAATTACTATTACAATCCTTGAGCAGTTACATAATGTTCAAAAGAAAATAAATGCGCGAAAAGAAATTGAATGTCCGAGGGTTTTGACCCTTTTGAAATTGAATTGAATTAAAAGCTAATTAATTATTTAATTAAAGAAAAGAAATTGTTTTTTATGTTTTTTGTATTTAGGAAATAAAGAAAATTAAAATCAAGATGAAACCCTAATTCTATGTATTTTAATTATTAATGAAAATATTAAAGTTGACCCAATTTCTTAATTGATTAATGTACATGTTTATTTACAAAAATAATAGTTAATAATAATATTAAATAATGAGGAAAATAATTTAATTAAGAAAAAGATGAAAATGTCAAGAAAACCTAATTCTAGATATTTTTTATTTATTAAGAAAAGATTACATTAAAACCTAATTTAAACTAAGTTAATTATTAAAGTTTATTTACAAAATATTTTAATAGTGAAATTAAATATAATTAAATATTAAACATTTTTTTTGGTTTCTGATTTTTTATTATGAAAATTATTTTAGGTGAATTAAATAAAATAATTAAAGCAATAAAAAGAATTAAAAATAAAAGAAAAGAAGATTAAAAATAGAATACAAACACAGGGGGTATCAGGCCCAGAATGGAGGTGTTTGCAGCAATTCAGGCCCATCAGAACTAAGCCTTGTTGACTTTCCACGCTTGTGTATGCCTTGGTTGACTGAGGTACATGATAGACCTCCTTTTGTGGCCTTCACATTATGGGTCAGGGCCATATGGCAAGCCAATGCATGAGGACGTATGGTGGGACGTTGAGAGTACGCTGCATGTGAATATATTAAAACAAAAATTAAGAATTAAGTGGGGGGACCTGGGAATCGAACCCAGGTCCCAATGCCTGCAGCACACGTCCCTTGCCAACTGATCTATTGCGTTCGTTTGTTAACATAATGGAGAGTAATTATTATATAAAAAAAACAAGTGTTAGTGGTATGAACAAAAAAATCACGCGCCAAATTTGAATGCTCCTATCATGTGATGACACGCTAGCTTTCTTCTTCGTTTATCTGCAAATAGAAAACAAGTAGCGGGGGTTTTAAACCCCCACTAAATGAAACCTGTGAAAATAGCGATTAGAAGCTGAGTTAATATAAAAAGGGCGCGAGGTCATCATTCAATTCGTATGGAGCTCCTGAATTCAATGGCATAGGTCTCAAGGTCCAATTTTTCCATACAAGGAAAGCCCTATTTTGGAGTTTCTGAAACCCTAGGTTTCATCAATGGCAGATTTTGATACAAGCATCTTTAGAACAATTAAACGTTACCAAAAGCTTCAAAAGATCATTATTAGTATAAATCAATATTCAAAATATAACAATGATGCATAGAAAGCAGAATTCGATTATGGAAATTTTCGTGAGAAAGATGATTATGTTCTACCGTCTCTTGGGGTATGGAAGCGTGTTCTTGATTGCTATAGCTTCCTAGCAATTTCAGCAAGGTGTTGGAATAGGTTTTAGGCCTTGAGTGATCCTGCAAATGTGATTTCAGATTCCAAGTTTTTGATGAAAAGTTGCAACTTTGTTCTATGTCTTTAGCAGCTTTTTCGTGTATGCTTCCATTAGGTTAGGTTATGCATAAGTATATGAACGAAATTAGGTCAAGAAACAAGCCCATAAGTCCATGAATTGATGATTTCAATATTTGATTTTTATCATATATTTTTCAATCTTTTTTTCATGGAAACCCTTGCCAATCATGGAAAATCTTCCCTTTTTGAATGAAAAACGACTTGCCAGCTTGCCCTAGTATGATTTGCTGCACCAAAAGATTTGAAGAGCATTATTTGATATTTTTCTCATAATTAAATCTAATTAAATGAATTAATAAGAATAAAAATTCAATTAATTAATTAAAAATAAGAAAATAAATCATTTTTAGCTCAATGGTCGTGCATAAGCTTTGGGTAATGATTCAAGAAAGAAATTGAGGCCCATTAGCAAATTTGAAGTGTTTTAGGCAAAGTTGACTTTTCAAAATTCCCAAAACTTTCCCAACTTCTCCAATGCATATCTTGCCCAATTTTGAAGCTATGATCATGTTCTTTGACATTTTGGAAAGGTCTTGAAGTCCTCTAACCAATGCCTTTGGTCCCATGTCATTTTTATTTACCAATCTCAAGTTATGGTCTTTGACTTAAAGTGCCTTTTTGTTGACTTTTGAAAATGACCTATAATGTTGAAATTGATAACTTTTTTTGAGAGCATTTCTTGGACTTGAAGTGTGAAGATGAGTTGTAGGAAATGTCATCCCCTTCAAAATGAGCTTTGGATGCGATTTTTATGATAAACCATGAGGAAGTTATGCCCTGGTCAATTTGCAGTTGACTTTTCAACTATCCAAAAATAGAAACTTTTGCATCTTGAGACTTTTTGAGCCATGCTTTTGGAATCATGATCAAGAATTGATCAAATGATGATTGTGGCTTCAAAATAAGATGTTGACCAAAATTTTTGACTTTTGACTGTCAAATGACCATTTTACCCCTGCAGTTGACTCTGAAGCATTTAGGGTTTTTGACTGTACAATTTGATGCTGTGAGTCTTGAAACTTGACGTATGGATGCTTGACAATGTTTATAGGCATATGGGACTTGATTGGACCCTTGGAAACCTCAATTTCTTTGCAAGAACCAAAACCCTAATTTTGACTGTGTTAGGAGGCAATTGGACTGTGCAACTTTTGAGGAATTTTGAATCATTTGGAGATTGATCTTGACAAATCTTTGAAGAATATGGGAGGACAAATTTTGGGGTACAACAGTTGCCCCTGTTCAATCTTCTTAGACCTGAGGATGTAGATTGGCTGGCGTGCCTTTCGTAATCTAAAGGTGGAAGATGATTGAACACTAGAGTGCCCAGAAATTTGCACTCACATAGTAGAATGTTAGCAGCGGGATGGCAGGAATGGTATTACAGATGCCATTTGGAGAGATGATGGATAGGAGGATGGGCTTATAGATGCCATCTGGAAGTGTGACCGAACTTTGTCGGGAATGGGCTTAGGGATGCCATTTGGAGACTGTCGGTATGTGGATGGGCTTATAGATGCCATCTAGGTGTCGATCGCGTAAGAGATTCCTTAGCGAGAACTTGCGTACCTGAGAAAGAAAGATAATTTCCTGGCCTGTTACAGGGGTTGATCTTCAAACTCTTCATGTAGATGTGCCCTGGCTGGATACAGGAATCGAATCTTCAAACTCTTTAGACGTGCCCTGGCAGGATACAGGAATCGAGTCTGGAATATAGTCGTCAACAGATACACCCTGGCAAGATACAGGAATCGGATCTTCAAACTCTTCAGACGTGCCCTGGCAAGATACAGGAATCGGGTCTGGAATAGTCATCAACAGATACACCCTGGCAAGATACAGGAATCGGATCTTCAAACTCTTCAGACGTGTCCTGGCGGGATACAAGAATCGAGTATGGAATTAGTCGTCAACAAATACACCCTGGCAAGATACAGGAATCGGATCTTCGAACTCTTCAGACGTGCCCTGGCAAGATACATGAATCAAGTCTGGAATCTAGTCATCAACAGATACACCCTGGCAAGATACAGGAATCGGATCTTCGAACTCTTCAGACATGCCCTGGCAAGATACAGGAATCGAGTCTGGAATTAGTCGTCAATAGATACACCCTGGCAAGATACAGGAATCGGATCTTCAAACTCTTCAGACGTGCCCTAGCAGGATACAGGAATCGAGTCTAGAATTAGTCGTCAACAGATACACCCTGGCAAGATACAGGAATCGGATCTTCAAACTCTTCAGACGTGCCCTGGCTGGATACAGGAATCGAATATGGAAATAGTCGTCAACAGATTCACCCTGACAAGATACAGGAATCGGATCTGGAATCACGACAGTTGATAGTAATTATCTTTGTATTGACTTTCATCCTGAAAAGACAAGACGTCAGTTGTATGTAATGTCATGATGTATGACATGTGCGATGTTCTCAGAATAAATGAGATTGTATGTTCATGATGCGTATATGCATGCTATAATGTATGAAGACGTGATGTTTATGAATGTATTTTTGTCTAGGAAAATAAATCCTTGACGAATGCCGGGAAGTCAAATCATGGGCTGATGTTCGAGGAATAGAATTCTTTGTTTCGGCTGGGGGTGATGGTTGCAAGAATACCGGTAGGAGAAGATGACTCTGTTGGGGAATAAACTTGGCGAATAGATTACTCTGTGGGGAATGCTATGTGGGGAAGAGATGTACTTTGCTGAGGTTGATGATAACTCCGCTGGGGATACCATTGATGAGTTATGTTGAAGGAATTGATGAACTCCACTGGGGGATAGGAAGAACTTCACCGAGGACGATCTTTCCACGGTAATTGGCTGAGGATAACCCAGTTATATCCTGGTGGGGAAATAAATTTTGAATAGAAAGTCCGGGAGACGCGTTCGTTATGCGGGTGACAAGCTTTCAGAATCTACTGGGGATAAGCTTCAAGACCTGCTGGGGATGTGGATTCCACTTTCCTGGGGAAACTTTTTGAGACTGCACTGGGGAAGTGGCTCCACTGGATGTCTGATATACCGCCGGGGAACAATCTTAGATCAAGACTGCCGGGGATGCTTGTTAGGAATGTTTGTATACTTCATTGGGGAATGTTGAGACCTTCTGGGGATAATCCAACTTCCTTAAGGCTGTCAGTAGGCTCGCTCTTCTTGGGGAGAGTATCGCTGACTTGCTAGGAGATACTGTGACTTGTTAGGTTGATTGGAGACCAACTGCTTGGGAGAATTGTTGAATTTTGGCTCACTCTCTGGGGAATTAAGGCATCTTGGTTACATTCTTCAGCCGAACTTACCTTGGTACCTTGGTGGACAGAGCAATTAGATTGTTTAGACCACTCATTATTGCCCCTGTTTCTGATGTTACCTGTAATTAATCCTTTGTTTCGTATGCAAATATTTATGAGTTAACAATTAGTGTCAAATGCATATATCACAATCGAACATTGGACGTTCTTCGCAAAACAAAACGAAAAAAGGAAAAACAATTGGCAATTGGTCTGAAAAATGAATTTGTATTGATTTTTTGAATTTGCCTGTAAATAGGCGTTTATGTACAAGAGGCTGACGTCCTAGTAAGAGAACGCCGCCGAACAACAGAGTTTATACAATTTTGTGAAAAAGGAAAACAAAGCAGCTATGTGAAAAGAATAGTCCCACTGGGTTCCAACTCTGCTATCGCCTTTATATCTTCGAGCGTCTCATCACTTGGCTGCTCAGTTGAAGATGAAGCTGATTGATCGATGTCGTCTGAACCTGATGTTGATGCCGGATTCTGGATGCAAGATGATTCAATGAGACATAGTATTACGCTTTAATCCCTAACTTTTGCCTGGGCCGCCCTTTCGGGTTTTCAGTCCACCGGGATACCCATTTTTGCCCAAGCCGCCTTTTCAGGTTTTCGACTTGCCGGGTGTACATATTTTTTCATTTCATCCCTCATTTTGCCCGAACCCTTTTGGTTCGCCGGGAAGCCCTAATTTTTGCCTAGGTATGTCAACCTAGCGGGTCTTTTATCATGCGTAGTATCTTTTTACTATGTCTGCATTGGCGGGGTGAGGAAGGTCGTCACCATCCATGGTAGTTAGAATCATGGCTCCTCCTGAGAACACATGTTTAACTACAAATGGCCCTTCGTACGTAGGGGTCCATTTGCCCCTGGGATCACTTTGAGGAAGAATGATGCGTTTGATTACCAGGTCCCCAACTTGATACTCTTATGGTCTGACTTTCTTGTTAAATGCCCTGATCATTCGTTTTTGATACGTTTGACAATGACAGATAGCAGTGAGTCTCTTTTCGTCGATTAGGTTTAATTGATCAAGTCGTGTCTGGATCCAGTCATCTTCACTCAGATCTTCATCCTTCATTATCCGGAGAGAGGGTATCTGGACTTCGATCGGCAAGACTGCCTCCATGCCATAGACCAAGGAAAAAGGAGTTGCCCCAGTTGACGTTCTTGATGAGGTATGATACCCATGCAGAGAAAATGGTAACATCTCGTGCCAATCTTTGTAGGTCACTGTCATCTTCTGCACAATCTTCTTGATGTTCTTATTAGCTGCCTCTACAGCCCCATTCATCTTCGGTCGGTAAGGAGAAGAGTTGTGGTGCTGTATCTTGAATTGCTCTCCGAGCTCAGTGATCATCTTGTTGTTAAGATTGGTACCATTATCCGTAATGATCCTTTCCGGGACGCCGTATCGACAGATCAGGTAGTGCCGAATGAACCGTGCCACCACGTTCTTGGTTACTGTAGCATAGGAAGCTGCTTCAACCCATTTTGTAAAGTAATCGATTGCCACTAGGATGAAGCGATGCCCGTTGGATGCCGTAGGTTTAATCTCACCGATCATATCAATGCCCCACATTGCAAAAGGCCAAGGTGCTGTCAAGACATTCAGAGGAACTGGAGGTACGTGCACTTTATCTGCATATATCTAGCACTTATGACATGTCCGAGAATGTTGGTAACAGTCAACTTCCATTGTGGACCAGAAATATCCTGCCCGAAGGATTTTCTTTGCCATGGTATGTCCACTGGAATGTGTTCCGAAGGTACCTTCATGCAGCTCTGTCATGATCTTTTCTGCTTCAGTCTTATCCACACAACGCAGTAAGGTTGAATCATGGTTTCGCTTGTAGAGAATGCCATTGCTGAGGAAGAACTTTGCAGTGAACCTTCTCAGAAACTTTTTGTCATTGATGGAAGCACCTTCAGGGTATTCTTAAGCTTCCAGATACCTTTTCACCTCATGATACCAAGGTTTTTCAATTACTACCTCAGTCTCAAGATCACAACAATATACAGGTTCATCCAGTTTCCAGATAATGACCCGGGGAGCCTCATTGTCCCATTTGACTTTGAACATAGAAGACATCGTAGCCAACGCGTCCGCCAACTGATTCTCCTCTCTTGGGAAGTGTTCAAAAGTTATCTCTGTGAAATGGGGGATCAATGTCAACACACATTCTTTGTAAGGAATAAGGTTTGGGTGTTTCGTATCCCACTCGCCCTTGATCTGATTGATCACGAGAGCGGAATCTCCAAAGACACTCAGAAACTTGATCCTTAAGTCAATCGCAGCTTGAAGACCCATGATGCATGCCTCATACTCCTCCATGTTGTTAGTGCAGTTGAAACATAGCCGGGCAGTGAGTGGAGTATGAGTGCCTTGAGGGGATATGATCACAGCGCCGATACCGTTACCCAAAGCGTTGGAGGCTCCGTCAAAGTGCATAGACCATCGGGATCCTTCATCAGGTCCTTCATCCGGTCCAGGTACTTCACAATCAGTCACAATCATGATGCTCTCGTCAGGAAATTCAAAGTTCATTGATTGGTAGTCGTCCACTGCCTGATGTGCCAAGTGGTCTGCCAATACACTTCCTTTGATGGATTTATGAGTCGTATACTGGATGTCGTATTCTGTCAAGATCATCTGCCATCTTGCTATTCTTCCAGACAGAGCAGGCTTTTCGAATATGTACTTTATTGGATCCATCTTTGAAATCAACAGAGTAGTGTGAGTCAGCATATACTGTCTCAACCGGCGAGCAGCCCATACCAAAGCGCAACAAGTTTTCTCGAGCAGTGAGTATCGGGTCTCACAGTCGGTAAACTTTTTGCTAAGGTAATAAATGGCGTGCTCTTTTCGGCCAGACTCGTCATGCTGCCCCAGCACACACCCCATTGAGCTGTCAAGTACTGTCAGGTATAGTATTAGAGGTCTCCCTTCAACTGGTGGCATAAGAATGGGTGGTTCTTGGAGATACTCTTTGATTCTGTCGAAAGCGGCCTGACATTCATCATTCCAACGTACCCCCTGATCTTTCTTCAGCAGCTTGAAGATTGGTTCACAGGTGGCAGTTAGGTGCGAGATGAATCGGGCAATATAATTCAAACGTCCAAGAAAACCTCTGACTTCTTTCTCTGTCTTAGGAATTGGCATCTCTTGAATGGCTTTAACCTTGGCAGGGTCCACTTGAATACCTTTGTCGCTCACGACGAAGCCCAACAATTTTCCAGATCTTACTCCGAAGGTGCACTTGTTCGAGTTCAACCTCAGCTTGTATAACTTCAGACGGTCAAACAGCTTCTGTAGATGGTCAAGGTGTTCCTCCTCAGTTTGGGACCTTGCAATCATGTCGTCGACATATACTTCAATCTCATGATGGATCATGTCATGAAATAAAGCAACCATGGCACGTTGGTAGGTTGCCCCAGCATTTTTCAACCCGAATGGCATGACCTTGTAGCAAAAGGTGCCCCACTGAGTAACAAAGGTAGTATTTTCCATGTCTTCAGGAGCCATCTTGATCTGATTATAACCTGAAAAACCATCCATGAAGGAGAACACCTTGTGCTGAGCAGTATTGTCAACCAGAACGTCGATGTGAGGTAAGGGGAAGTCATCCTTGGGGCTGGCCCTGTTCAGATCCCTGTAATCAACACACATTCGGACCTTACCATCTTTTTTTGGTACCGGAACCACGTTGGCAACCCACTGAGGGTAAGAAGTCACTGCAAGAAACCCGACATCAAATTGCTTCATAACCTCATCTTTGATCTTCTCGGACATCTCTGGACGCATACGGCGGACCTTTTGCTTTACCGGAGGGCAGTCTTCTTTGGTAGGCAAGTGATGGACCACAATGTCGGTATCCAACCCAGCCATGTCTTCGTAGGACCAGGCAAAGATTTCCACATAATCATGCAACATCTGAATCAACCGTTGTTTCACACTGAGCTCCAGATTGGCACCAATCTTAACTTCCTTTCTATCTGTCTCAGTACCCAGATTCACCGTTTCCACTGGCTCTTCATTTGGCTAAATGGCCCTCTCTTCCTGGAGTAACAGTCTTGCAAGCTCACCAGGCACTTCGCAATCATCTTCACCTTCGTCTTCGGCTAAGTTGATCGGATTTTTGAAGTCATAATTGGCAGTAGCAGAGTCGTTACCAGTGAGATCCAGAGTGGATTGGAACCTGTATGAGTGAGTGTGTGTAAATATAGCTGTTTTGCAATATATAAAGAAAGAAAGAAAGAAAGGGAGCACAAGATTTGAAATGCGAAAAACGTCCAATGTCTTTATTCATGATATATGGAAATGACAAGCAATAAGCCCTCACAAATGAAGCCACGGTGCCCCGGGTAAGACACCGGGCCATAAAGTTTCAATTTATTGTTTCATTATAAAATTAAAACAAAGGAATTCATTACTGCGTAACAAAAGTAACAGGTATGTGGTCTTTTGCACTCCAATTGTTCAGTCCACCGTCGGCCGTCGGGTAAATCCAGCTATCAAACTCAAATTCCTCTGCATCGCCTTCAATAGAATTCACTCCCGGGTTGGTGATGAACACGGGAGGTCTTCCGATCCTTGCTTTGCATACAGCCCTCTGAGCCTCTGCAGTAAAACCCATCCCAAACTTGTCAGTCTTAGGAGTAAAATCAGGGAGCCTGCCCCAGTTAGCACATTCACCTTTCTCAATTACAGCCCGGGCGTCCTTCAAGGAAGCCATCTTCAACGGAAAGTCTTCTTCAATCACTGTCTCTGCTGACGTCAATGTTGGAGGCACCTCTTCAAAATGTTGAAAGGGGGTTTCAATAAACTCCTCGTCCATCTCTATATACCGGAACGAGTTCAGATGACTAACCATGTATTCTTCCTCCCCCTACACTGTAACAATCTTCCCTCTGACAGGGTATTTGAGCTTCTGGTGTAGAGTGGATGTTATAGCCCCAGCCTTGTGAATCCAGGGTCGACCCAGCAAACAAGAATAAGATGGACGAATGTTCATCACATAGAACGTTGAATCGAAGACTTGAGAACCAACACGAATCGGAATATCTACTTCACCATGAACCATCCTTTTCGACCCATCAAAGGCTCGGACCACGATGTTACTAGGCTTCAACTCCAGACCCTCACAATCCAACCTTTCCAAGGCCTTTTTGAGCAATACATTTAGCGAAGAGCCGGTGTCCACCAATACGTGTGCGAGAGTAGTGCCCGTGCATTCTATGGAGACATGCAGGGCATCATTGTGGTTCTTTCCCTTAGCCGTCAGATCAGCATCCGAGAAACCCAAACCATTGTCAGCGGTCAAATTGGCTACACAGTCAGTAAATTGATCCGCAATTGTCTCTTGTGGCACATGAGCCGTCTTCAGAAAAGAAATCAGGGCCTTGGCATGGGCCTCTGAGCATAACAGCAGTGATAGCTTCGAGATCTTAGAGGGGGTATGCCCCAGTTGCTCAACGACATTGAAATCGCTCTTCTTAATGATCTTAAGGATTTCCTCCATCTCTTGCTGGGAGGCTTCAACATTGACAGTCTTCGGTGCCTCCATCTAGGCAGGCACATCAGCAGTCCCTTTGCCCCAAGTGTTAGATGACTCGGCAGCAGGGGTAGAAACTTGATCAGAAGGGGAAACAGGCGCACTTGTAGGTGTTATGATAAGAGGTCTTCGGATAACTGGTGGCGCAATGTCAGGCGAGAAGAGCCTACCACTGCGAGTTACCTTAGCTGGACCAGTGATGTTACTGATACCGATACTGGTGTTGAACTCCTGCTTTACTCCAAGTACATACACATCTGCCCCATAGTGCCATGGGACAGCCTTGTCAGATTTATAGGGGAGGGGCCCCGGAACAGTAATAATAATAGGTGCAACAGACATGATTTTGACTGGCTTCTTCGGGGGAGCCTTGGTAGGATTATTGAAGATGGTGACAACAGATACTTCTTCAGTAGGAACACTGGGAACAACGGTCTTCTTGAACAAAATCTCTTTGCTATCCATCAGGTTTTGGACGCCTGACTTTAGCAACGGACAACTAGTAGGGGAAACAGCACACAGAAGGCAACCCTTGCTACAACCCGGAAATAAACTGGATAGCAATAGGTTCCTCTTGACAGTCAATAAAGGGGTAGCAACATCATCCACAGAAACTGCATACAGGTCTTCCTCAATAGCATTTACTCCATGCTGGGGCATAGGAGCAGTCACAATGTTAGGCCTTTCGGGCGCCTTAAATTGTATTTCCTTCGCATCAATAAGGTCCTGAACCTTATTTCTCAGGGCCCAGCAATCATCAATAGAATGCCCCGGGCTATTAGAGTGATAAGCACAGCGGGCATTTGGATTATACTTCGGAGAGGTCGTGTTCACCACCTTTGGAGCCTCTCTGACGGTTACCAAGTTGGTCGATAGCAGCTGCGGCAAGATCTGTGACAAGGTCATGCTAAGCCGAGTATATTCTCTTCTGGGTCTCTCACCCCTTGGTTGGTTAGGTTGCCGAGGAACGGCAGCAGGCTTTGTAATTACCACCGCGTTGACAGCTTGGCGGCATTCTGGTTTATTTTGCCTTCTAGGCCCATACACAACACTGGCTTCCTTCTTGAAAGGCTTCTTCTCAGAACTTGAGGATGCCCCTTTCTGTATTTTCCCTGATTTCATACCAGCCTCGATCCTTTCCCCAGTCAGAATGAGATCTGTGAACCCTGCAGATGAATTGCCAATGAGATGATTGAAGAATGGCCCGGATAGGGTCCCCAAGCACATGTCCACAAGTTCACGGTCGGTTAACGGTGGCTGCACCCTGCCAGCCAGGTCCCTCCACTTCTGCGCATACTCTTTAAAACCTTCTCCCGATCCTAGCGACATACCCTGGAGTTGGGTACGTGTAGGAGCGAGGTCGGCATTATACTGATACTGCTTGTAAAAAGCAGTAGCCAAATCCTCCCAGTTACGAACCTTGGTTCCATCCAGCTGATAGAACCATTCGAGATGAGTCCCTGAAAGACTCTCCTGGAAGGAATGGATCCATAAGTTCTTATCCACAGTATACGGCTGAATCTTCCGCACATAAGATCTGAGATGTAACTTAGGGCAGGACGCCCCGTCATATTTTGCGAAAGATGGTGCTTTGAACTTGTGTGGGATCACCACACCAGAAGATAGACCCAAGTCTCCGAAATCCAAACCAGGCACTTGTTGAATTTCCATGGCATTCAGGCGGTCCTATAACTGCTTGTACTTGTCTTCAGCTGGAGGATACTGCTCCTCATTAAAATCAGTCTCGTTGTCAGAGACCACCGGACTAGGAACCCTTCCCCCTTGGGGACTTCCTTTCCCTACAGAAGAACCAGCTTGATCAACCTCATTCTGCAGTGTGTTACCAATCCTCCGGCCCGTGTTGAATAGTACATTTCTCTTCTTCTTCTTCTTGACCAGCATAGCCTTCAATTCCTCCTGACCTTGGGCTAAACTCATAATCAGCTCTTGGAACTGGACGTTCTGAGCCTGGAGGGCCTTGATGGACTGCTCAGTAGATGATTCAGGATTCATGATGGCGAGCTGAAATAAACAGCGAAGAAGATTAAACCACCTGTAAAAGAGAGTACCTGCTATGCACATGATGCATGATATGTGTTTATGCAATGCATTCAAGGGTTTGAAAGTTCAAATTTGTTGTAGACAAAAAGGAACACACGTTATCATTAAGAAATAATTGTTCAGTGCATCAAGGCCTCATAGGCAAAAATTACAAAGTAAATCAATCCCAAAATACACTGTGCATCCTCTTTGGAGCAATGTAAGTGTTGAGAGTCTTTTCCTCGTGCAGTAGGCGGGTGAGCTCCAAGACCTTCTTTTCAGTAGCATGTAGACTGGACTCAAGAGAATTCTGTTCTTCCTTAAGCTGGATCCAGCTCTTCTGCATTTCTTCCCAGGATATAGGCATGTCAGGATGTTGAATGGTGTAGGACACCTCTCCTTCCAATACTGGCTCTTTGATCACAGGGAGAACATGAGGATATGGCATCACTAACTTCTGGGAGCGGGCTCGTACCCACTTGAGATAAGGCTCCAACGGGATGGAGTTCCTGTGCGCCAGTGTCTTGCTATCTACCTTGTTAGGCATCCTCCAAGATCTGATAAATCTCTGGCGAAGTCCTTGTGCATCGTCGTCGAAGTCAAAAACTATGTCAGGAATTACCATGTCATGAGGGTCATCCCTCCGAGTATATCCAAACTGTCTCAAGGCCATACATGGGTTGTAAGTAATACCTCCTCTAATTCCAAGTAAAGGAACATTAAGAAACTCCCCGCAACGGTCAATGATAATGACATCTTCTCTGGACCGAGGACACCAATATATATCAGCATGTGTAAGAGTCATCAATCGTTGTGACCATCTCAAACCCCGCTCATTCTTCAAAACTGATTGTGGAAGGTGCGAAATAAACCACCTTCCCAGGAGAGGAGTGCAGCACATAAGAACACCTCTTTTTCTCATGGTTCGAGTGTAACATGAGTGAAGGATGTCCCCAAGAAACGTAGGTATAGGATTCCTGGACATGAAGATCTGGACAACACTGATATCTATAAGCTGATCTGGATTAGGGAACAACACTAACCCATAGACAAGGAGGGCCACAACTTCTTCAAAGGCTTGTAGGTCAAGGGAGTTCCAAAATTCTTGGGCCTTCTCAAACAGAAACCTGGCCAAGAACCCTTTGATACCACTTCTAACTTCCCAATGTCCCTTGATGTCAGATGGTTGTAGGCGTAATGCTTTAGCAATCTCTTCAAGTTTGGGTTCCCTTTCCGTACCGTTGTAGGGTAGTTGACTAAGGATAGGGATCTTCAGAAGCCGGGAGAACTCTTCCAATGTAGGCACCAATTGATAATCTAGGAAAGTAAAGCAGTGGTGCAGAGGGTCAAAGAACTGGAAGAGGACCTTTATCATATCTTCCTCAATGTTGGTGTTGACCAAGATAATGAGTCTTCCATGCCTTTCACTGAAAGAAGAGCTCTCGGGAATCCTGGATATAAGTTCTTTAAGATGAAGAGGGATCCTTACAAGGCTGATCTGAATTGTCTTTCTGCGGATAGTTTCCATGTCCTACAACACAAGAACAAAGATGAAGATTCGAACCCCTGAAATGGTTAGTGGATGCATATGATGTTGTATGATGTTATGATGCTATGATAAAAACACACCACAAATATCCACAAAAAGCAAACATGGTAAGGCACACAAGTCACACCACAGCCCTTAGAGTTTAGGCCAGCATGGGGTTTGGGGTACTACCCTCTTGAAGTTGGTGGGCTCAAAACCTGTCCTATCAGAAGTAACCGGGTTCTAAGGGTCCCAATATCATTGGATTGTTTTCATTGTTCATCGTTTTGATTTAGCCACTGAACTGGCGACCAAAATATTCCAAGAAAACAACCCTCAATTGAGTGTAGTATCGAGTATCAACCAACCTCGGACTGCACCAAAGTCAGTTATCTCACTACCCTAAAGAGGCCAAGATGGTTCAATTAAGGTTCCTAAGGTCAGTTGATGCTTCACGACACCAAAGTGCCACATCAATGTAGCAGACTGCTTCAACCATGTCGGTATACCCCGCACATTTCCCTTACAGTCTTGTTGCTACTTTCTAAGAAGGTATCCCCCAGATCCGGGTTAGGATCTATAGAACTCCCAAGACAGTACCCACAATAATAAAGCAAACAATCCAGACAATTGAAAACACAAGTGATCTTAGTCCTAAGGTACACCTCACTTTTATAATGTCCCCAGCAGAGTCGCCAGTTCTGTGATCGGTGGATTTAGAACTGACTGTTTAACGTTGGTTCGCGAAATGTCGCGGAAGCAAGAGTCGCTACCGTCTTTTATTTTCTCCAACATGGACAGGACAAAAGCACAGCAAAATTCCTTATGAAATAGTTTCTCGGTTCGGGAGGTAGATTTATAGAAAGAGAAGGTGTTAGCACCCTTTCTATCCATGGTTATCCATGGGCTCTTAGATACTTGCTCACTATGTTTTCAAAATGTTTGCTTTTCAATTGTGAGTGGGTTTGAAAAAGTTTCTTTGAAAGTTTTTCTGAATAACTCTTGTATCAGTCCTCAAGAGTGTTTGAAAAACTGTTTCGAAAGCTTTTTGAAAGTGTCGGTGTGAAAAGGTTTTGATTTGTTTTTAGAGAGCAAGTATCCATGAGTCATCTACCTACCCTAAGGAATTAAGCTGCGTAGAAGTCCTTTAGGTAGTGCCATCCCACCATTGAGAGGTAGGTAGCACCACCGTTGGAGGTGTTCGGGTCAATTCGAGTTTAGGGACAGTGTGGTCACCAAAGCAATAGTAGGACACCTTAGAAGCTACCCTTATGTCCTTGATCCTTTTTTAATTCGAGGCAACCGTTTCGAGGCAACTAATCCAAGGCAACTTTTCCGAGGCAACCGGATCATGGACATAAGGACTTACTAAGACGTCCTATACTTGACGACCACGTTTCGAAGGCAACAGGTGAGGCGTACCCTAGAAATGGTGTGTGAGTTTGTGTGTTATTTTCATGTCAATATTTATCTTTGATCATTGTATTGTGAGCTACGCTTGTTTTTAATTAGCCATACATTCTTTCATGCAATTTAGAATTTAAGAGTGCGGAAAGTAAAAGACGGAAATATAAAGCTACGCTATTACAAGGCGCGGGTCTATACATCGCCAAAATACAAAGACCCGTTTGGTAAAAATGCGGAAAGTAAATGAATGCGGTAAACCTAATTACTATTACAATCCTTGAGCAGTTACATAATGTTCAAAAGAAAATAAATGCGCGAAAAGAAATTGAATGTCCGAGGGTTTTGACCATTTTGAAATTGAATTGAATTAAAAGCTAATTAATTATTTAACTAAAGAAAAGAAATTGTTTTTTATGTTTTTTGTATTTACGAAATAAAGAAAATTAAAATCAAGATGAAACCCTAATTCTATGTATTTTAATTATTAATGAAAATATTAAAGTTGACCCAATTTCCTAATTGATTAATGTACATGTTTATTTACAAAAATAATAGTTAATAATAATATTAAATAATGAGGAAAATTATTTAATTAATAAAAAGATGAAAATGTCAAGAAAACCTAATTCTAGATATTTTTTATTTATTAAGAAAAGATTACATTAAAACCTAATTTAAACTAAGTTAATTATTAAAGTTTATTTGCAAAATATTTTAATAGTGAAATTAAATATAATTAAATATTAAACATTTTTTTTGGTTTCTGATTTTTTATTATGAAAATTATTTTAGGTGAATTAAATAAAATAATTAAAGCAATAAAAAGAATTAAAAAGAAAAGAAAAGAAAATTAAAAATAGAATACAAACACAGGGGGTATCAGGCCCAGAATGGAGGTGTTTGCAGCAATTCAGGCCCATCAGAACTAAGCCTTGTTGACTTTCCACGCTTGTGTATGCCTTGGTTGACTGAGGTACATGATAGACCTCCTTTTGTGGCCTTCAGATTATGGGTCAGGGCCATCTGGCAAGCCAATGCATGAGGACGTATGGTGGGACGTTGAGAGTACGCTGCATGTGAATATATTGAAACAAAAATTAAGAATTAAGTAGGGGGACCTGGGAATCGAACCCAGATCCCAATGCCTGCAGCACACGTCCCTTGCCAACCGATCTATTGCGTTTGTTTGTTAACATAATGGAGAGTAATTATTATATAAAAAAAACAAGTGTTAGTGGTATGAACAAAAAAATCACGCGCCAAATTTGAATGCTCCTATCATGTGATGACACGCTAGCTTTCTTCTTCGTTTATCTGCAAATAGAAAACAAGTAGCGGGGGTTTTAAACCCTCACTAAATGAAACATGTGAAAATAGCGATTAGAAGCTGAGTTAATATAAAAAGGGCGCGAGGTCATCATTCAATTCGTATGGAGCTCCTGAATTCAATGGCATAGGTCTCAAGGTCCAATTTTTTCATACAAGGAAAGCCCTATTTTGGAGTTTCTGAAACCCTAGGTTTCATCAATGGCAGATTTTGATACAAGCATCTTTAGAACAATTAAACGTTACCAAAAGCTTCAGAAGATCATTATTAGTATAAATCAATATTCAAAATATAACAATGATGCATAGAAAGCAGAATTCGATTATGGAAATTTTCGTGAGAAAGATGATTGTGTTCTACCGTCTCTTGGAGTATGGAAGCGTGTTCTTGATTGCTATAGCTTCCTAGCAATGTCAGCAAGGTGTTGGAATAGGTTTTAGGCCTTGAGTGATCCTGCAAATGTGATTTCAGATTCCAAGTTTTTGATGAAAATTTGCAACTTTGTTCTATGGCTTTAGCAGCTTTTTCGTGTATGCTTCCATTAGGTTAGGTTATGCATAAGTATATGAACGAAATTAGGTCAAGAAACAAGCCCATAAGTCCATGAATTGATGATTTCAATATTTGATTTTTATCATATCTTTTTCAATCTTTTTTTCATGGAAACCCTTGCCAATCATGGAAAATCTTCCCTTTTTGAATGTAAAACGACTTGCCAGCTTGCCCTAGTATGATTTGCTGCACCAAAAGATTTGAAGAGCATTATTTGATATTTTTCTCATAATTAAATCTAATTAAATGAATTAATAAGAATAAAAATTCAATTAATTAATCAAAAATAAGAAAATAAATCATTTTTAGCTCAATGGGTCGTGCATAAGCTTTGGGTAATGATTCAAGAAAGAAATTGAGGCCCATTAGCAAATTTGAAGTGTTTTAGGCAAAGTTGACTTTTCAAAATTCCCAAAAATTTCCCAACTTCTCCAATGCATATATTGCCCAATTTTGAAGCTATGATCATGTTCTTGGACATTTTGGAAAGGTCTTGAAGTCCTATAACCAATGCCTTTGGTCCCATGTCATTTTGATTTACCAATCTCAAGTTATGGTCTTTGACTTAAAGTGCCTTTTTGTTGACTTTTGAAAATGACCTATAATGTTGAAATTGATAACTTTTTGTGAGAGCATTTCTTGGACTTGAAGTGTGAAGATGAGTTGTAGGAAATGTCACCCCCTTCAAAATGAGATTTGGATGGGATTTTTCTGATAAACCATGAGGAAGTTATGCCCTGGTCAATTTGCAGTTGACTTTTCAACTGTCCAAAAATAGAAACTTTTGCATCTTGAGACTTTTTGAGCCATGCTTTTGGAATCATGATCAAGAATTGATCAAATGATGATTGTAGCTTCAAAATAAGATGTTGACCAAAATTTTTGACTTTTGACTGTCAAATGACCATTTTACCCCTACAGTTGACTGTGAAGCATTTAGGGTTTTTGACTGTACAATTTGATGCTGTGAGTCTTGAAACTTGACATATGGATGCTTGATAATGTTTATAGGCATATGGGACTTGATTGGACCCTTGGAAACCTCAATTTCTTTGCAAGAACCAAAACCCTAATTTTGACTGTGTTAGGAGGCAATTGGACTATGCAACTTTTGAGGGATTTTGAATCATCTGGAGATTGATCTTGACAAATCTTTGAAGAATATGGGAGGGCAAATTTAGGGGTACAACAGACTGCTTTCGAGAGAATCAAGGAATATCTTCAAGAACCACCAATTCTGATGCCTCCAGTTGAAGGAAGACCTTTGATATTATACTTGACAATGCTAGATAATTCAATGGGGTGTGTGCTGGGGCAGCATGACGAGTCTGGTCGTAAAGAGCACGCCATTTATTACCTTAGAAAAAAGTTTACCGACTGTGAGACCTGATACTCATTGCTAGAGAAAACTTGTTGTACTTTGGCATGGGCTGCTCTCCGACTGAGACAGTATATGCTGACTCACACCACTTTGTTCATATCAAAGATGGACCCAATCAAGTATATTTTCGAGAAGCCCGCCTTATCCGGAAGAATAGAAAGATGGCAGATGATCTTAACCGAGTACAATATCCAATACACAACCCAAAAAGAAATCAAGGGGAGTGTATTGGAGGATCATTTGGCGCATCAGGTGGTGGACGACTACCAGTCCACGAATTTCGAGTTCTCGGATGAGAATATCATGTTGGTAACCGACTACATAGAACCTGGACCGGATGAAGAACCTGAGGAAGGATCCCGATGGTCTATGTATTTTGATGGAGCCTCGAACGCTTTGGGTAACGGCATTGGCGCTGTAATTATATCTCCTGAGGGCTGTCATACTCCATTCACCGCCCAATCATGTTTTAACTACACCAACAATATGGCGGAGTATCAAGCGTGTATCATGGGTCTTCGAGCTGCCATTGACCTGAGGATTAAGTTCTTGAGTGTATTCAGAGATTCCGCTCTGGTAATAAGTCAGATCAAAGGAGAGTGGGATACGAAGCACCCGAATCTCATTCCTTACCGAGAATATGTGCTGACATTGCTCCCACACTTTGAGGAGATAAATTTTGAATATTTCCCACGAGAGGAGAACCAGTTGGCGGACACGCTAGCCACCATGTCTTCTAAGTTCAAAGTCAGGTGGGACAATGAAGCTCCCCAGATTACCATTGAGAGGTTGGATGAACCCGCGCATTGTTGTGACCTTGAGACTAAAGAGGTGGCAGATAAGCCCTGATTTCACGAGGTAAAGAGGTATCTTGAGGCTCAAGAATACCCCGAGGAGGCATCTGTTAATGATAAGAAGTTTCTGAGAAGATTCGCTGCAAAGTTCTTCATCAGTAATGGTATCCTCTATAAGC
Source organism: Vicia faba (assembly GCA_948472305.1). Classification (NCBI taxonomy): domain Eukaryota; kingdom Viridiplantae; phylum Streptophyta; class Magnoliopsida; order Fabales; family Fabaceae; genus Vicia; species Vicia faba. The sequence goes on along the minus strand of OX451738.1, from coordinate 187,306,577 downwards.
GTAACCATGATTCAACCTTACTGCGGTGCGTAGACAAGAGCGAGGTAGAAAGGATCATGACAGATTTACATGAAGGTACTTTCGGAACTTATTTCAGTGGACATACCATGGCGAAGAAAATCCTACGGGCAGGATATTATTGGTCCACGATGGAGGCCAATTGTTATCAGCACTCTCGAACCTGTCATAAATGTCAAGTCTATGATGATAAGGTGCATGTACCTTCGGTTCCCTTAAATGTTTTGACAGTTCCTTGGCCCTTTGCAATATGGGGCATCGACATGATCGGCGAGATCAGACCTACTGCATCTAACGGGTATCATTTCATTTTGGTAGCAATTGATTACTTTACAAAGTGGGTTGAGGCAGCTTCCTTTGCTACAATAACCAAGAATGTTGTGGCGCGGTTCATCCGACACAATCTGATCTGTCGATACGGTATCTCAGAGAGGATTATTACTGACAATTGTAAAAATCTCAACAACTCAATGATCACCGAGCTCTGCAAACAGTTCAAGATACATCATCATAACTCTTCTCCCTACCGGCCGAAGATGAATGGGGCTGTTTAAGCGGCTAACAAGAACATCAAGAAGATTGTGCAGAAGATGACGGTGACATACAAAGACTGGCACAAGATGTTACCATTCTCTCTTCATGGGTACCGTACCTCAGCACAGACATCGACAAGGGCAACACCCTACTCTTTGGTGTATGGTATGGAGGAAGTCCTACCCATCGAGGTCCAGATACCCTCTCTCAAGATTATGAAGGATGCAGGTTTGAACAAAGACGATTGGATCCAAACCCGGCTTGATCAACTGAATTTAATCAATGAGAAGAGACTTACTGCTATCTGTCATGGTCAAACGTATCAAAAGCGAATGATCTAGGCTTTTAATAAGAAAGTCAGACGCCAAGAATATCAAGTCGGGGATCTGGTGATCAAACGCATCATACTACCGCAGGGTGACCCCAGGGGAAAATGGACCCCCACATACGAAGGGCCATTTGTGGTTAAGAACATTTTCTCGGGAGGAGCTATGATTCTAACCACCATGGATGGTGACGACCTTCCTCACCCCGTCAATGCAGACATAGTGAAAAGATACTACGCATGATCAAAGACCCGCTAGGTTGACTGGCCTAGGAAAAAATAAGGGCTTCCCGGCGAAACAAAAGGGTTCGGGAAAAAGTAAGGGATGAAAATGAAAAAACTGTACACCCGGCAAGTCGAAAACCTGAAAAGGCGACTTGGGCAAAAAAGGGTATCCCGGTGGACCAAAAACCTGAAAGGGCGGTCCAGGCAAAAATTAGGGATCAAAGCGTAACACTATGTCTCATTGGATCATCTTGCAACCAGACTTCGGTATCGACTATCAAGCTCAGGCAGCGCCAATCAACCTAATCCATCTTCGACCAAGCACAAAGCGATGAAATGCTTGAAGATATAAAGGCAATAGCAGAGTTGGAACCCAATGGGGTTCATTTCACATAGCTGTTTTTCTTTCCTAAAACACAAATCGTAATTTCTATCTATCGACGGTGTTCTCTTACTAGAGCGTCAGCCTCTTTGTACAAAACGCTTATTACAGGCCAACTTCAAAATCAATACAAGTCATTTTCACAAAGCTTTGATTTATTTTCTTTTTCCTGTTTTGTTTTGCTAGAACGTCCAATGGTTCATTTTTGATATATGCATTTGAAAATAATTGCTGCTCATAAATATTTACATGAAAAACAAAAGAAAATTACTCGTAATTCCAGGAGTAGGGAAAACAAGAAGTGCCCAAACCTTACAGTTACTTTGACCATCAGGTACCAAGGTAGAATCAGCTTGAGAACATGAGTAGTGGTACATACACTCCCCACAGAGTAAAATGTATCCAAGGACGGTGATATTAGTTTTCCCGAACAAGACATAACTCTCTCCCTCTAAGGATCACAATCACGAGCGAGTCAGTAAATTTTTTCCCCAAACAGAGTTTATTTCTCTCACGAGCAGAAATGCAGTCTCCAACAGAATTCATTATCTCCAGCAACCGAAATTCATCCCCAGCTGAGTTGTTTCTCCAAGATAGCAGATCTATCAATAGAGTATCTCCTCTCCAACAGCGTTATTCCCCACAGAGTTATCCTCAGACAGAGTCTCGTCCGGCAGAATATTTACTAGCCAAGGGGCAAACCCCCAGCTAGTAATCCCTATTCACCATCCCCAATAGAAGTAGAGGAACTATGGTTTTTACAACAGTTAAGAATACCATTTCTCATACTCTCCAAACAGCAGTCAGGGATTTATTTTCCCGGACTTAGATTATTACGTTAGCATTTCATGTTCATACATCATGACATATGCATACATCCCATATAGCATAGTCTCATTTATTTTGAGAATGTCATCATACAATGCATCTCATGCATCACATATAACTAACCCTATATTTATTTCAGGAAAAGACAGTTATTATCAACAAATTCCAACAAGTACATGATCAATACTCAAAACTAAACAGAGTAATCATCGGCGACAAATGCAGCCCTACTATCCAGGCTTTCATATGGAAGTAACCCCACTACCCAGGTTCCTTCTCACATCCCTACTATCCAGGCTTTCATATCGAAGTAACCCCACTATCCAGGTTCCTTCTCACAGCCCTACTATCCAGGCTTTCATATCGAAGTAACCCCACTATCCATGTTACTTCTCACAACCCTACTATCCAGGCTTTCATATCGTAGTAACCCCACTACCCAGGTTCCTTATCGCATCCCTACTATCATAGCTTTCATATCGAAGTAACCCCACTATCCAGGTTCCTTCTTACAACCCTATTATCCAGGCTTTCATATCAAAGTAACCCCACTATCCAGGTTCCTTCTCACTGCCCTACTATCCAGGCTTTTATATAGAAGTAACCCCAATATCTATGTTCCTTCTCACAACCCTACTATCCAGGCTTTCATATTGAAGTAACCCCACTATCCAGGTTCCTTCTCACTGCCCTACTATCCAGGCTTTCATATTGAAGTAACCCCAATATCTAGGTTCCTCCTCATAGCCATACTATCCAGGCTTTCATATCGAAGTAACCCCACTATCCAGGTTCCTTCTCACTGCCCTACTATCTAGGATTTCATCTCGAAGTAACCCTACCATCCAGGTTCCTTCTTATAACATTACCATCCAGGTTTTCTTTTCTCTTATCCCCAAATAGCAGTCCACAACACTGTAAGATCTGGACCTGATCAAACACGTTTGGTTTCGCATCTCCCCAATAAGTCACGGTGCAGCTAATACCCCGACCAAATACGCAATTCCCTTTCGCTCCCCAAATCGGAATTATCCCCCAGTAGAGTAACGGACAATTGAAGCTCCTAAAACTCTATTTCTCCCAAGACAGAGACTAACATTCCCCAGTGAAGTCCTCCTCAACAACGGGTATATGGGTTCTCGCAAAGGAATCTCTTATGCGGTCGACATCTCTTAGGATGGCATCTTTAAGCCCATCTCCGAAAATTCTCTAGCAGCTACCAAATGGTATCTATAAACCCATTCCCGATATCACAAATCAAATATCACTTCATGCGGGTGCAAATTTCTGGGGACTCTAGTGTTCAATCATCTTCCACCTTCAGATCACGAAAGGCAGACAAGCCAATCTACATCCTCAGGTTTAAGAAGATTGAATTGGGGAAGCTGTTGTACCCAAAAATTTTCCCTCCCATATTACTCAACACATGACAATTGAGGTCCTCAAATTGCTCAAGGAAGTCCAAGAGTTGACCAGACAAACTCTCTCCTAAGGCAGTCTACCTCAAATTAGGGTCATTTTTCATCAAGATGCTTGAGTCCAAAGGATCCCAAATGCTCACCATTGTCCTAATATGTTCTCAAGATCATCCATGTCAAGTTTCAAGCCTTGCAGAGGAAGTTTGCTCAGTCAATGGCTCAAAGGCCTAAAAATCGACTATGTTAGGTCAAAAGTCAATTGTGGCTCACATACAGTCAAACTTCAAGTTTTTGGTCGACATCCTCATTTTGAAGTATCATTCATCATTTTATCAAGGATTTATCATTATTCATCAAGGATTGCTCACAATTCATCAAAACCCAAAAGTTGCTAAATTAGGGCTTTGTAGGAAAAGTCAACTCAACTTTGACCAAGCATAACTTTCTCATACTTTATCAGAAATGATCCATCCAAAGATCATATTGAATAGGATGCAATTCCATACAATTCATCTTCATCTCCCAAGTTCATAATATGCACTCACAAAAAGATATGAATTTTGACATTATAGGTCATTTTGAAGTCAACAAAAACACCTTTCGGGTCAAGGCTTCATACATGAACATGGAAGACTCAATTGAGATGAGAACAATAGGGTTGCTTAGAGGACATCCTAAGTTTTATAAAAAGTCCTAGAACACCTCTCTAGGGTCAAAGTTGAGAGAGTTATGCATAAGCCAAGTGGACCATTTTTGCAAAATTACCAAAAGTCAAATATGCTCAAATTTGCATTTTTTTGCTAAAAGGCCCCAACTTTTTATGCTTGCACCTCAAATATAATGGGGTCCACGACCCAAATGCTCACCCACATGTTATTTGCTTTATTATTTATTTTACTTTGATTTTTTTATTTATTAAAAATTGAATTAAATCAAATAATTGGCAAATAATAGCAAATATTTGTTTTGATTGGATTTTTGGACAGAATCATGAAGCTCATAATGCTGGCGCATCAGAATCAAATCATATCAGTGGTAATTGGTAAAAGAAAGGAATGATTGGCATGAAAATAGAAAGATATCATATGCATTGAAAATCAAATCAAATCTTGATAAATGCAAAGATTTAATCAAAGTTTGTTAACCTAATTAATTCTAGGTTATATAAGAAAGGTTTGCAGATCAAAATGAGGAGGCTGAAGGCGTGAGAGTGTAAGAACAAAAATCAAAAATCTTGACAAAAAGTGAAGTTATGATTTCAGGATAGAAGACCTTTTAGAGAAACTCAAGGCCATCAACCTATTCCAGGACATCTCAGGAAGCATTCCAGATCATTCGCAGGCGTCAGAACATCCAGAATCACCCCCTATCACATTCACGGTGAACACAAATATCAAAATTTGATTACTGAAATTATTGCATATTTAGCATGTTTAAATTACATATTTGTGCTCATCAGTATGTTTGCAATGTTTCTGGATAGTTTGATTTGAGTTACAGTGCAGGAACAAGCTTTTGTCATTGTTAGGGTTTCGTGCTCCAATTTGGGGTTCTAGGTTTCAAGCGAAATTAGGCCTGATAATGGGTACTATGATGATCAGGATTTCAAACCCAGCTGATCCATGGTTCCCAATTGAATTTATATTGCATATGCTTGATTCTTGAATGACACAGGTTTCAGCAACAGACTTGTGTCTGTAGGTAAAGATTCAGAGCCTAAAACGATGATTCCAGGGAAGAAGATAATAGTGTGTCATAACTTGATTGGCTGGTTTAAATTCTGGCGCGTTATTCTGGCTAGAAACTAATTTTTTTGATATATTATTTATTTTTATTGTATTAACAAGTTAACATCCAGTGCAGTCGGTCAGAAGAAGGAAGTCAGAAACTCATGATTCTGGGTTCAATCCCAGGCGTGAGCTTTTGGCATTTTCCCCTTTATTTTACCAGATTCAGCACCTGCACTTTCTAAGGTTCAACATCTTCTGGTTCCACCAACCAGGACAAAATCCAGCGCATCACCTTCTGGGCCCATCAGCTAGGGTTAGATCAAGCGTCCCCTGATCGCCTTTTGGATCCATCAGTCAGAGCCAAATCCAGCGCACCTCACCTTTTGAGGGTCATCATCTGTTGGATCCAGCGGTCAGAATCAGATCCAGTGCATACCATCTTCTGGATCCATCAGCCAGAACCAGATCCGCTGACAGCAGGCCCTTTTGGTTATTTCTTATATTCTTCTTTAATTTCTTTTTCTTTAATTATTTTGTTTTTTTTATCAACACAAATTTATTTTAAATTAAACAATCAAAAATCACAAAAAAAGATTTATTTTCTTAATAAATGTTTTATTAATTAATTTAACTAATTTAGGGCAACTTTAATTTCTTTCACAATTAAAATTCAATTAGAAAATTAGGTTAACTCTTGATTTAATTTTTCTTTCTTTCTCAAATAAATGAAAAGTACCAAAATAGGTTTTGGAAGAAATTAATTTATTTTTATTAATTCAAAATTAATTAGAATTTAGGATTTTCTTGTTAACTCAATTATTTCATTAGATAACAAAACGTGACAAAAACGCTTTCTTAATCAATCGCAATTAGGTTTAAACAAGGGTTAAAACCCTAATTATCTCGTATCTAATTCGTCGCGCACGTTTATTTATTTCTGCCAATATTTTTTGTAATTGTTCATTGTGTGTAATAGTTTAATCTAGAACTTTTTACTTATCGCTTTTTCCCGGGTTTTTGGCTATGTAATTAATCCCCTTCCCCGAAGCCTTGTAATAGTGTATATTTACTTTCTCGCATTTTAATTCTTTCAAATATTTGACTTTAGATGTATGCTAATAGGATTGTATGATAAGAATGCATGACAAATTTAATACAGTTAGAAAACCCTAATGTGCAAAGACAAATAACTGAAAACAGATCACTCGCACATATCACTCTTAGGGTATACTCACACTTCGGTTGCCTTCGGTAAACGATCATTAAGTATAGGGTGTCTTAGTGGTTGCCCTCCTGTCTAAAAAGAGCAAATCTTACCTCGGAAATGTTGCCTCGAATATGATCGTAAGACTCTAGGGCTATTACTAAGGTGTCTTAACATTGCTTTAGTGATCATACGTCCCTTTCGAATTGACCCATACAATTCCAACGATGGTTCTACCTATTTCTCAATAGTAGGATAGTGTTGTCTAAAGGAAACAAGAATAGAAACGATTCTTTTTCGAGTAGGTATATGCTAGTAAGTACTTGCTCAAATCAAAACTTTTCACACTTACACATTTCAAAACAATTTTCAAAATAACTTCGTCACACCTTTGAGGAATAATACAAGGGTTATCACGAAGTCAAATTTTTCAAAACAAAGCATATACACAAGAAATTTTAAAAGATGAGCAAGTACCTAAGAGCCCATGGAAAACCATGGATAGAAAGAGTGCTAACACCTTCCCTTTTTATAATCTACCCCCCGTACTCAGAATATCTCGAAAAAGGATTTTTTTTGTACTTTTTTCCTTTTCGGTTGGATGAAATATAAGTCGGTGGCGACTCTTGCAAACCGCAACATTTTGCGAACACAAAACGCAAAATGCAAACCAGCGTCAAACAATCGGTTCTGCCACCGTATCACAGATAACGTCAATATCCATACTTTCAATGACTTGGGTGAAGCATTGTCCAGACAATACAAATACAACATGGACATGGCGCCTGACCGTGATCAACACAGGGCCATGGTTCAGAAAGACAGGGAATCATTCAAAGAATATTCAAAGAGATGGCGTGAGGTAGTCGCCCAAGTGATTCCTCCCATGGAAGAGAAGGAGATGACTAAGATCTTCTTGAAGACTCTGGGTGCTTTTTACTATGAAAGGATGGTAGCAAGTGCGCCAAGTGACTTTACTGAAATGGTAGGCATGGGTATCCGTTTAGAGGAGGCTGTAAGAGAGGGTCGTTTAACAAAGAGTGAAGGATCTGGAGGTGGGAAGAAGCCATCTTATGGGTTTACCAAGAAAAAGTAAGGGGATGCAAATGCTTTTATGCAAGAGAGGAGGGTCAATCCTCCTAGAAGAAATAATCAGCGTCATCAGCAAGTCGCCTCAGTTACTCCAGTTGTTGGTGTAGCTCCAACCACCGTTACTTATCAGAGACCATCCCCGCAGGGGAATCAAGGATATAATCAGAGGAGGAAGAGTTATGACCCTATTCCTATGAGTTATACGGAGTTACTACCGACATTGATTCAGAAGAAGTTGGTTCAGACTCGACCACCTCCCAATATACCATCGCCATTGCCTTGGTATTCCAAAGCAGACCAAACATGTGCTTTTCATCAGGGAGTACCAGGGCATAATGTTGAGAATTGCTATCCTTTGAAGACTGAGGTGCAGAGATTGGTGAAGTCTGGTATTCTATCTTTCAAAGATGTGGACCCTAATGTGAAAGACAATCCTTTACCCAAGCATGGAGGAGAAAATGCTGTGAATATGGTGGCCGGTTATCCAGGCGACTTGCGGATTTTTGATATTCATCTGGTTAGAGGAGATTTAGTTAAAATTCATAAAGACATATGTGAATTTAGCTACTATACGCATGACCATTCTGATTGTGCTATTTGCAGTACGGACATATAGGGTTGCGACAAGATAAAGGCTGATTTGTAGGAGATGATGGATGAGGGCTTCATCCACATAATCAGGCCTAGGGCAGAGTATGAAGAGGAAGTGAATATGGTTTCTGGATGTCCTGGATAGTTCAGAATTTTTGATGTGGAGTATATGAATGAAGACCTTGTGCAATTGCATGCTACTTTCTGCCACATGGCTGGTCAGGTAGAACATCAGTATGGATCTTGCTGAATTTGCTGCCTGGACTCCCGAGGATGTTCAATCGTGAAGAAAGGTGTTCAGTTGTTGTTGGACAATGGAACTATCAAGGTTACAGTTCAAAGGGATGATTACCATGAAGTTGATATGATTGAGGTTCGTTTGGCTGAAAAAGAATTAGATGATGAGTATGTCTCTCCAGATGAGTATTTCTCCTCAGGTGAGGATTTGTTTTCCAGAGATAACTCAATAATGACTGATTATGTTGAAGATGGAGTAAACGTTATTGTGCCTTATTTTGGTGCACCTGCCCATTTTGAAGTTGAGTATCATAACAAGTCGGATATTACTCCATTGGTGATTAGTTTGTCGGTTCCTGTCCCCTACAAGTCAGATAAGGTTGTACACTACAAATATAACGCTACAATCTTAGAGGATGGCATGGAAGTTCCCATCCAGCCAATTCCTGATGTTGGAAATATTGTAGAAACTAGCAGAGTGACCCGCAGCAGTCGTGTATTTGCACCAATTGTTCGTGGAGATGTTAGCATTGGAAAGAAACTTGCTGAGAATGTTGAACACAAGAAGATTATGTGTGAAACTAGTGGAGCCACGTTAGTGAAAGAAGTGGATGATATTTTGAAGATAATCAAGATGAGCGACTACGGAATTGTAGATCAGCTACTGCAGACTCCTTCAAAAATATCTATCTTTGCTTTATTGATGTACTCCTCTGCTCACAGAGAATCTTTGATAAGGGTACTGGATCAAGCTTTTATGGAAAGTGACATGCCTATAGACCAATTCAGTAGGGTAGTAGGGAATATTACATCATGTAATAACCTACGTTTCTGCAATGACGAATTTCCAGATGAAGGAAGGAATCACAACCTGGCCCTCCACATCTCTATGAATTGCAAGAATGATTCATTATCCAATGTGCTGATTGATAATGGATCTGCATTGAACGTTATACCAAGGAGCACTCTTATGAAGTTGAAATATCAAGGAACGCTCATGCGCCCAAGTGCCATTATTGTGAAAGCGTTTGACGGATCAAGGAAATCTGTTATTGGTGAAGTGGACTTGCCTATTCATATAGGCCCAGATTTGTTTCAGATTACTTTCCAGGTCATGGATATTGTACCCGCTTATAGCTGTTTTCTAGGAAGGTCGTGGATACATGAGGCAGGGGCTTCCACTTCAACTTTACACTAGAAACTAAAGTTTGTACATGAAGGAAAAGTGGTAATCATAAATGGAGAACAGGCATTATTTATATCTCATTTGTCCTCTTTCAGCATTGTGGAGCCGGATGAAGCTTCTGTTGGAACCCAGTTCCAAGCCTTATCCATTGATAACATAAGGGGAAATGAGAATTCCATGGTTTTGCTTAGGGGTGCGCAACAAGTTGTGAGTAAGGGTCATAGTGAGGTATGGGGACAAATTATGGACCAATCTGTGAACAAGAATAGAGCTGGCTTGGGGTTCTCTTTGAAGAATGACAAAAGTAAGAGCATGAAGCTGAAGTCTGCTGCAGGAAAGTATCAAGACTTCTTCCATAGCGGGGGTTATTTTCATCCAAATGTCTCCAGGATTAATGCCATTGTGGAAGATGAAGCAGAGCTGGAAATGCCAAATTACATGACGCACGGAGTTAGGGTTCATAAATGGAGCACCATTGATGTTCCCTCTTGCATACATGTTTCAAATTAATTTGTTTTGTTAATCTTATTGAAAAGCATTCACTCTGCCCAAGGTGGAAGTATTAATATTGTATGGGCTTATCTGTTTGTTATGACTTTTATAATCAATAATAAAAGTTGTCTTTGTTTCCCAAATTGTGTCTTTATTTTCTGCTTTTTCTTCGAAAATGGTAATAAAAAAAACCTTTCAAAATAAATAAAATTCAATATGCATGATCACTTTTTATATGTGTCAGTTTCTAAAAGCAATCATAAATCATATGTGCAGATTAATTAAAAAACCCGTTGAATACAATGACCCTGCACTCTCTCCCAACTTTCTATGTCCTGTGTATGGGGCCGAAGAAGAAGACTATGATGAGATTCCAGAACAGGTCTCACTGTTGCTTGAGCGTGAGGAAAATGCCATTCAGCCATATAAAGAGCCATCAGAAGTAATAAATTTGGGTTCAGAAGAAGATCCGAAAGAAGTCAAGATTGGAGCATTGCTGCATCCTGATGTGAAGAGCAGGTTGATTAAATTGTTGAAAGAGTATGTGGATATTTTTGCTTCGTCTTATCAAGATATGCCTGGTCTAGATACAGATATTGTAGAGCACCATTTGTCTTTGAAGTCAGAGTTTCCGCTAATCAAACAGAAGTTGAGAAGAACTCAGCCAGATATGGCAGTAAAGATCAAAGAGGAGGTTCTAAAGCAGATTAATGCCAGTTTTCTTGTGACATCAGTGTACCCTCAGTGGATTTCCAATATTGTCCCAATACCTAAAAAAGACAGAAAAGTTCGCATGTGCGTAGATTACAGAGATTTAAATAAAGCTAGTCCAAAAGATTATTTTCCATTGCCACACATTGATATATTAGTGGATAGCACAACAAAATTCAAAGTATTCTCGTTCATGGACGGATTTTCTGGGTATAATCAAATAAGAATGGATCTAGAGGACATGGAAAAAAATGTTTATCACACCTTGGCAAACATTTTGTTACAGAGTGATGCCTTTCGGGTTGAAGAACGCTGGTGTAACGTACCGGGGGCTATGACAACCTTATTCCATGATATGATGCACAAGGAAATTGAGGTATATGTTGATGATATGATCGCTAAATCCCAGACTAAAGAAGGGCATGTATAAGATTTGTTGAAATTGTTTCATCGTTTAAGGAAGTATCGTCTCCGCTTGAATCCAAATAAATGTACCTTCGGTGTTCGATCATGGAAATTGTTGGGTTTCATTATTAGCCAGAAAGGAATTGAAGTTGACCCTGATAAAGTTAAAGAAATTCAAGAGATTCCAGCGCCAAGAACTGAAAAGAAAGTCAGAGGGTTCCTCGGACGTTTGAATTATATTTCCAGATTCCTTTCCCATATGACTGCAACATGTGAACTGATCTTTAAGTTGTTAAAGAAAGATCAAGGTTGTGTGTGGACAGATGACTACCAAATGGAAATTGAAAGTATTAAAGAATATATGCTTGAACCTCCTATCTTGCTTCCTCCTGTTGAAGGAAGACCGTTGATTATGTATCTGACAGTGTTAGATAATTCTGTGGGTTATATTCTGGGACAACAAGACGAAACGGGTAAGAAAGAGTACGCCATTTATCATCTCAGTAAAAATTTTATTGATTGTGAGTCGTGTTATTCCATGTTGGAAAAGACATGTTGTGCTCCGGCATGGGTGGAAAAATGTTTGCGGCAATATATGTTGAATTACACTACTTGGTTGATCTCCAAAATGGATCCAATCAAGTACATTTTTTAAAAGCCTGCTCTTACTGGGAGAATTGCCCACTGGCAGATCCTGTCATCTGAGTATGACATCGAATACCGCACTCAAAAGGTTATTAAGAGCAGCGTGTTGGCAGATTATCTTCCTCACCAACCAGTTGTTGATCATCAGTCTGTGAAGTATGACTTTCCCGATGAGGATGTGATGTTTCTGAAAGTGAAATATTGTGATGAACCATTGCCCGAGGAAGGTCCTGATCCTGAATCTCGTTTGAGTATGATATTTGATGGAGCTGTGAATGCTTATGGTAAAGGAATTAGTGATGTGATTGTCACTCCACATGGATCACACATTCCTTTGACTGCAAGGTTGACATTTGATTGTACTAATAATATGGTAGAATATGAGGCTTGCATCATGGGTCTCGAGGAAGTTATAGATATCAGAATTAAAATTCTAGATGTGTATGGTGATTCAGCTTTGGTAATAAATCAGATTAAAGGAGAGTGGGATACTCGTCACCTCAGCTTGATCCCTTATAAAGATTATGCTAGAAGGTTGTTACCCTTCTTTAATAAAGTTGAATTCCATCACATTCATAGAGATGAAAATCAAATGGTGGATGCTCTGGAAACTTTGGCTTCTATGTATCAAGTAAATGCTTGGAATGATATACCTAGAATTGTAGTTTGGCGACTGGATAGGCCCACTCATGTGTTTACAACAAAAGAGGTAGTAGATGAAAAACCTGGGTATTATGATATCAAGCATTTTCTTCAGACTCAGGAATATCTGATTGGTGCATCGAATAAAGATAGAAAGATACTGAGAAGATTGGCTGGCAGTTTCTTCCTCAATGAAAATGTGTTGTACAAGAGAAATTATGACATGGTCTTGCTCAGATGCATGGATAGACACGAAGCAGACATGTTGATGCATGAGGTTCATGAAGGTTCATTTGGCACTCATCCCAATGGACATTCGATGGCTAAAAAGATGCTAAAGGCAGGTTACTATTGGCTGACAATGGAATCCGATTGTTACCAATTTGAAAAGAAGTGTCGTAAATGCCAAGTTTATGCGGACAAGGTTCATGTGCCTCTGACACTTCTTAATGTGATATCTTCGCCATGGCCTTTCTCTATGTGGGGTATTGACATGATTGGGATGATAGAACCCTAAGCTTAGAATGGACACCATTTTATCTTGGTAGCAATTGATTACTTCACTAAGTGGGTGGAAGCATCTTCATATGCTAACGTTACCAAGCAAGTGGTTGTATGCTTCATTAAGAATAATCTCATATGTCAGTATGGTGTGCCGAGCAGAATTATCACTGACAATGGCTCGAATTTGAACAACAAGATGATGAAAGAACTGTGTGAAGAATTCAAGATTGTCCATCATAATTCATCTCCGTACAGGCCAAAGATGAATGGGGCTGTTGAAGCTGCTAATAAGAATATCAAGAATATTATCCAGAAAATGGTTGTTACTTATAAGGATTGGCATGAAATGCTCCCTTTTGCTTTGCATGGATATCAAACATTTGTCCTCACTTCAACAGGAGCAACCTTGTTCTCCCTTGTGTATGGAATGGAAGCGGTACTCCCAATTGAGGTTGAGATTCCATCTTTGCGTGTGATAATGGAAACCAAGTTGTCAGAGGCTGAATGGGTCCAGAACCAGTTTGACCAATTGAATTTGACCGAAGAGAAGAGAATGACAGCTTTCTGTCATGGACAGTTATATAAAAAGAGAATGAAGAAAGCTTTTTATAAGAAGGTTAAGCCCCGTGAATTCAGAGAAGGCGACCTCATGCTCAGGAAGATCATGTCTTTTAACATTGATTCTAGGGGCAAGTGAACTCCCAATTTTGAAGGCCCATATGTTGCCAAGAAAGCCTTTTCTAGCAGTGCATTAATTCTTGAAAACCCGAAAGGGAAGATTAGGCAAAAAAAGAGCGTCTCGGTAGGCCGAAAACCCGAAAGGGCGGTCTAGGAAAAAATTAGAGACATAAACAGAATAAAATTTCCGCTAAGTTTAAAATCCGCAAGGGCAGCTTAGGCAAAAGTTAGGTACTTTCTTGGCAAGTAACTACATCAGACAAGACTTGATCGTTGGAGCAACAATCTTCTCGGATCCTCATCATACTTCAACAGAAGATGTTGCTAAGGATTTCAAAAGTTGTTAGAGGGGATAGTGGTCATTGTATCTCAATGTATCTTTTCCATTATATATTACCATTTTCCAAACTTTGTAATCATCCATGGAGTCTCTCCATTTGCAGACTACTATTCAATTAATGAAATTTGAGCTTTTTCCCAATTCTTTGTATTTCTTATTTTATTCAGCTTGCAAAGACTCAGTTTATTATTGATAATAACTTTCAAAGCGAAAAGATTAAATAACAAAATTGATTTTCAAAAAGAATTTTCAATTTGCTTTTACTTTAAAATTTGTGACGCAAGAGAAAAAACAAAAGTGGTGATCCCAGGAATGGACGAACTCCAGTTGTTTTAAGAAGTTTTGTTTCCCGACAAAGTTTTTCTCAAGATATTTTTGCTGTATTGGGTTTGTGACTCCAGTGTCCCCGGTCACGTTTTGGTTCATTTCTCCTCTTTTGTGAGTTTGCATGATATGAAGACTCAATCCAAGATTTCTCTGGTGAAGTTTTTGCTTGTTCGGTAGAAGTTCTTTCTTCCCAAAGAAGTTGATACAATAATTACTCTCGAAGAACACATGTATCTGGTCCCTCCAGTAAGGAACGTATATTGGTTTTCCCTTTGAGAATGTGGTGTTGACCTCCCCAATGAAGTCATCACGAATTCCCCAGTGAATGTTTTGATGATTTGGTGTCCGTCTGCTCTACTTGAAATTGATTTTTCAAACCCCCAGTAGAAGCGTTACTTTTGAAAATATTTGATTCCCCGTTAAAGCCTGGGAAAGGATGTTGTATCTCTGTATCTGTACTGTTTTGTCGCTATGTTTTGTTTACTTCTGGATTACGTTTCTCCCCATTAAAGTTAAGCCAGGCAGTAGGTTTTGTTTCCTCAGTTGGAGCTTATTTTGTTTTTGGAATGTGCATCTTGGATGTCATTTAGCTGAGTGTTGATTGTGCCCGAGTTGGTTTTGCCTGGTTACTCCCAGTGTTATATGTTTGTTTTGTCAGCATATACACGATAACACTCATACATTCATACATATATCATGCGTAGTTAAAATTTAGCAAATCTTTGCTCATTCACATTTGTTTCGTTTTGTGGACGTATTGCCCTGTTTTGCAGAATTTAGTTGACCCCTCTCTAATAGAGTATCAGTCATAAGCAGAAAACGTATATTCTTTTAAATTCCCCAATGAGTTGTCCCTCGTGGAAAATGTTTTCTTTATCCTTCCTGTACAGCTCTTTGTCTGGATGATTTAAGTTTCCCACTTGAGTTTATTTCTCAAAGGGTGTATTTTGGTTGACTGTTTTACTCCAGTTTATTTCTGGTTTGAATCTATGATCCACGGAAATATAATTACTTTGGATTTTTGCAAGCTTCGAGTTTTGGTTTGAGAATATGCATTTATTTTGCACGAGAAGACTTTATCCCCTCTGCAGGAATACATTGGCATTTCCCCATGAAATCATATTTCTTTTCCCAAGAAGCTATATTGCTTTCCCCATGAAGTCATCTTTATAATCCTTCACAACAGCAAGTAGCTGGTCTCTTTATTTGAGACAACTTATATATTACCCTTTCCAGGCAGAATGCCTCGGTTAAAGAAGAAGGTAAGACCCGTTCTAGGTGAAATGCCATGATTTTGGGAAAACTTGTTATCTTTTTGCTACCCTCAGTGAATGTTGGTAGTTCATCATCAGTGAACGGTGATGCTATGATATACTCTCTTACTACCTTCAGTTAAAGTTGGTAGGTCACCATTAGTGAAAGTTGGTGATTGTTATCTTTTTGCTACCCTCGGTGAATGTTGGTAGTTCATCGTCAGTGAACGACAGTGCTATGATAGATTTTCTCACTACCTTCAGTGAAAGTTGGTAGGTCACCATCAGTGAAAGTTGGTGATTGTTATCTTTTTGCTACCCTCAGTGAATGTTGGTACTTCATCGTCAGTGAACGACGGTGCCGTGATATATTTTCTCTCTACCTTCAGTGAAAGTTGGTAGGTTACCATCAGTGAAAGTTGGTGATTGTTATCTTTTTGCTACCCTCAGTAAATGTTGGTAGCTCATCGTCAGTGAACGTCGGTGTTGTTATTTCTTTCCTCTGTCTACCTTCAGTGAACGTTGGTAGTTTCCCCTTCAGTAAAAGTTGGTTTATCCTTTGGCCATTTTACCATCCTCTATGAGTCAGGTCTTTTTGATCCACCAGTGATTTATTTTCCTGGTCGGGTTTCTCTTTTGTTTCTGTATATCCTTTGCTACATCCCCAGTTGTGTTTTGCGTCTCTTTAGTTTTGTTCATATGCATTCATTCTCATAAGCATTGCATGGAATCTTAGGGCCAAAAATAGGGTTTGTTTTATATTTAAGTATCTTTGATCGCGTCGACATGAATATTTTTAACCTTCGTATCTCCAGATAGAAGAAACTTAAATAAGGGCAGCTGTTGTACCCCAATTTTCCCCCCTAAGATCCCTTCATCATACCATATTGATTAAATCACAACAAGATCACATTAGGGTTCTTGGCTCTCCTCTCTACCTTTAGCTTTGCTCTTTGAGGAATCACCAAGCACCTTGACTTGTTTTCTTTTGTGATCATGAATATTTTTTATTGATTTTTCCTTTTAATTAGTAAAATGCAATGTTGGTTTGTCTTGCTTGTTACTAATGTAGGTAAAGGCAATGAGATTTAGAAAGTTGCTCCATGGGTTCATGAGTTTATTTCCATGCCCTAGGCAATAAAGCTTGAGAAGTCTAAATCTCACCATTGAAGTTGTTTTTGAAGGGATGGAATGGCAAGGTTTATTTTGGTTCACCACATTTCAAATTTAGCAAGATTGATTCAAAAGTGCAAGGGATTGATTGAAGAAGTTGTCATGGATGGATAAGGTCTTGTTCCCAATAATCACAAGTGCATATTTCTCTCAATTCTCAATAATATGGAAGTGGTTTTTGTGTATATGAGTTCTCATTTCCATCCTCAACAACTTCTATTTACAAATCAATTGTGTTGGTACAAGAAGTTTGTTCAAAATTGTCAAAGTTCCTCAAAGCATTTTCTTGATCTAGGAGTTAGAGTTGTGAAGTTCAAAGAAGCATATCTTGCTCATCTTTTTGTATTTTTGAGTGATTCCAAAGGCATCCTTATCTTCAAAGGGTTATTAATAAATAATTTCAAAATTTTCAAGGAGTTTTCATGTGGAAGAAACTTGATTATGAAGAAAGATTACAAGTCCTCAAGATGAACCCCCATTTTCCCATGTGTGACTTCAAATGATAATAACTTGGTCAGTTTTTATCACCTTGAGCCCACTCTTTTTCCACAATGATATTTAGATGTGAACTTTATGCCGTCTTTTATGTGCAAAGTTATAAAATGGATGGAATATTCCCTAAGGATACAAAAGCTTATAGGTCATTTCATGATTTTTTGCCAACTTCAACAATTCATAACTCTCTCAGTTTTTGGATATTTTGAATGGTTCAAGTTTCAAAATGTCATTCAAGAGGTCTATTTCATGCCATATATTTTGTTCAAGAGAAAATTACAAGTGGAAGGCCATGTTTTGATGCAAAACATTATAGGTCACTTTTGAAGAAAATTTTGAAATATTTCTAAGTATGGAAAGTCAACCTTTTTTTCCCCAACTTTGACTCAATGCAACTTTCATCTCAAGAATCCATTTGATTCAATTATTTTTCCATTGCAAAGCTTGTAACCTCATCTTTCAAAAGCATCAAGAATCATGCCTTAAGACCCCTTGAGCTGATAATGCCATTGGATTGAACTTGGTAACTTGGAACCGAAGTTTCTTCATAATTCAGAATTTGAAATTCATGTTTTGGCCTCTAAACATCAAATTAGCATGCGTTTGTGATCTAAATATGTTTAACCAAGTTGCCAAAATGGATTAGAGCCTTAAAACGCAAGGATTGGATGAGTTTTGATGCAAATAATATCATACTTTGCTCGTGCACCAGGTTCACACGATTTCCCTCCAAACTTCATCATTTCACATGCTTGAACATTCCGTTGGATTCCCTATAAATAGAGGGTCATCCCCCATTCATTTCCTCAAGCTTTGAGAGCCAAAAACACTCTGTCAAAACCTCACGTGAACTTCAAATTTTTGAAATCAGTTTCTGAGATTCCAACCTTTTCTTCTAAAATTCTTTACACATTCATCTTCCTTAAGCATCATACAAACTATCCAACACTTAAACCAAGCAAAACGAGCTATAATCCAAGCTACAAAAGTCTAGTTTCTGATCTTCTTTCTTGAACTTGGAAAAGGTAGAATTATCCACCATTTCGATCCAAATAAAGCACTAACTTATTCTACTCCTTCACCTGATTCTAGTGCTTCTTACAATTTTTAAATCCATTTTGAATTGGGAGAGAAATCTCAAATTGAAGGTGCTCGCTATTTTCTGGGTTTTTTATTCATATCTCTTTGTATACTTTATATAAATTTGGCGCGATGGTGGTGTTAGAATCGTCTTGAAGAGACGAATCCAATGATACTGGTCTGGGGTCCTAATTTCTCCATTTGAAAGATCTCATAAAATCTCTATTGCAGGGTGGCTGGAGGTTGAAGACGATGACATGTCTCATCTCAGCCAATGATAGCGTGCCGAATGTTTTAATTTCATTGGTTGTTTTTTTTATTCCCTGTGCATCTTATTAAGGTCCATATCAAGCACAACGCGTATGGTCCATTAGATTAGATTACTAACGCGTTTTGACTATGATTTGATTACCCATATCTTTTTGGTTTTATTTTATGTTCTGATTTTTATATTTTAATTGATTTAATTTTCAAAAATTCATAACTCTTTTATTTTTTATCCAAAAATCGTGAAAAAATTCACAAAAATACTTTGAATTATTTCTGATCTCATGAATATTTTTTCATATTTTTATATTGAAAATTGATATTTTTTATATTTTTTTGCATTGTTTGCTTTGTTTTAATTACCTAAAAAATATTTTCTGACATTTCTTAATTCTAAATTTTTTTCATAAATATCACTTTGCATATTTCTGACATTTTGAAAATTTTATGGAATTTTATATTGATGTTTACTATTTTTGATCTATTTTCTATTTGAACAATTTTAATTAGTTTTAAAATAATTTCTAACTTTTAAAAATTGTCAAAAATTTTATAAAAATATTTGAGTCCTTTTCTGATTTTTCTATGGTATTACTAAATTTTTCTTGATTAATTTGATTATAGTTGATATTTTTTCTTCTTATTTCCATTTTAAAACATTTTTAAAACCTTTTTTTAATGTATATATTAAATGCAATATTATTTTGTAATTATTTTCTGGCTGAACTTGGGTTGAATTTTGATCATGAACTTTATTAACATCATTGGATCCATGGTGTTGAGTCTAACTCAATAAAAATGGATGAATGATTTTAATAATAGTTTGATTTAAATTTAATTCAAATGTGGTTTGTATATTCCTTCCCACCCATCTCCATCTTGTCCCTTTCTCATTGCACTAAGTGTTATTGGAACATGATCTCTATATCATGTCTCAAAACAAATGGTGCATAGATTGCTATTGATCGGCCTCAAAATAGGTGCGACTTCTATATAAGTCCACTTACGATTGCTTAACATAGCGTTAAATTTTGTCCCGATTTGAATAAATGATCAATCGTGGCCCAAACCTATGTTTGCAAGCTCAAATATGTTAATTTGATCCCTTTGATCCAATAACCTTGAGATTCATTGTGTGGAGGCTTTGGTTCTACCAATCTCTAATGGATCTACAACAATTTTGGTCAACGCGGATCACTTAAACATCATTGATCATTAAATGATACTTTTGAGGATTCTAAATGGATGATATACTTGACAAAAAGCAAAGGCAACTTCTTGTATGGAGGCTTTGGATTTACCAATCCTCTAATGAGTTCCAAATGTAAGTTTCAAGATGGTTATCCAACTAACCACTAATTATTAAATTGTTTTTGCTTTATGCCCTTTTATTTATTTTATTTTTTTTATGATTTATGTACCATTTAATTTAAGCATTAAATTTCATGTCATTTTTATTTTGCTCAGTTGAGCCTTTTATTTTCTCTTATAAGACACCTAATAATCACCATGAACCATAAAAACCTGTAATGATACTTGGACTATTTGGTTACTATCCTTGGAATTATGGAGTATTGGACTTCATGGACTTAGGGTTAGAAACCTTGACCTATGATGGAGATCTTGAGACCTAATTGATATTTTGTATGGAGTTCTTGAGGTTTACCTCAAGACATTGGGTTGTTTGTTTGTTTATGTGCAGGTTATTGTGATTACATTCTTTGTTTGTAATCTGGAATTCACCTGTATACAACTGTTACTCTGCCCAATTTTTGTGAAGACTTAATACACTTGAAGTGTAGTTCTCTCAAGAGGTTTAGTATATTTGCTTGCTTGGTTTCAATCTAAATAATGGAAATTCTATCTTGACTCATAATGTCAAGTATTGACTTCTTGTTTGTTACATGATTCTTATCCCTAGCTTTTACCTTATGCTTTAGGATAGTCCTTTCTTCTCCTCCCATCTTCTTTAATTTCAAAAATATTCTCCCTCCTTTTGAAAAACTCTTCTTGTTCTTTTTTAAACTTGAATCACTTTCATAATAAACTTGGACTTAGGTCCATGCATTTTCAAAACATTTTCATAAATAAACTTCAATCAACTTAATAATACCTTGACATTTTTTTTGTGAGAAGACTAAAAGTCAATCAATCTCATTTCAAACCATTTTTGCCACTTTAGCTTTTTACTCTAAAACTTCTTCTCAAAAGATTAGACTCTTGTCAATCCTTGTAGTGATGCAAACAACCATACTTCCACAATATGTAGTGAAGTGAGACATTTTTCACTTGGGTTTTGAGTGAGGCATTGTTGATTTTAAGATCCAAGCCATGTCCTCCACTTTGAGATGATGCAAATTGTCCTTTCTCATGATTGTGGGTAGTAAGTATGTTTTCCACACGGATAAGACGATGATGTCTTATCTCATAAAATTAACTAACACATTTGTGTTTTAAAAATCTTTAAAAGAGGAACTACGTGTACCCTGATCCCCTATTGCATGAAAAGGTGGTACATAGGCACTATAGGTTCGCAACCGCGGCGGGTGCAAAAACCATAAAAATATATTTCTTTTCTCACCTCCACCATCCATTTTTATACAACATTTTATAGACAAAATATACAGAATTTACAAAGAGGTTCCTCCGGAGTACCGTAGATGTTTAGGGTGCTAATACCTTCCCTTTGCATAACCAACCCCCTTACCTTGAATCTTTTCCCCTCTTTTTTGGTTACTCTCTCTTTTCCCATTCCTTTGGAAACAATAAAGTGTGGTGGCGATTTTTATTTTTGATCTGTATAAGTCTAGTCAATCCAATGACTTAGTCTTAAACATTTCTACCGCTACAGGGGTAAGGTCGGGAAAGCTTCTAGATTTTGTTATCAGTGGAAAAGGTATCGAGGTCGACCCTGCGAAGGTCAAAGCCATTCAAGAAATCCCAGCTCCCTGTTCTAAGAAGGAGGTCAGAGGCTTCTTAGGTCGACTCAACTATATTTCCCGGTTTATATCTCACCTGACTGCTACTTGTGAGCCTATCTTTAAACTATTGAAGAAAGATCAAGTAGTCAGATGGAACGACGACTGCCAAGCAGCCTTTGACAAAATTAAGGAATATTTGCAAGAACCTCAAATTGAAGGAAGACCTCTGATTATGTACTTGACGGTATTAGAGAATTCAATGGGGTGTGTATTGGGCCAACATGACGAGTCTGGCCGAAAAGAGCATGCAATATACTACATGAGCAAAAAATTTATCGACTGCTAAACCAGATATTCACTGCTCGAAAGAACTTTCCGCGCTCTGGCATGGGATGATCGCCACCTAAGACAGTATATGTTGACTCACACCACTTTATTGATTTCTAAGTTGGACCCTATCAATTATATCTTCGAGAAGCCAGCTATCTCTAGACGAATAACTAGATGGCAAATGATTATGACTGAATATGACATCCAATATACAACTCAAAAGGCCATCAAGGAAAGTATATTGGCGGATGATTTTTCCCATCAAGCTGTTGAGGATTACTAGCCCATGAACTTTGAATTCCCGAACGAGAACATCATGCTAGTGACTGACTGCGAAAAGCCTGGGCTGTATGACAGACCTGAATAAGGATCCCGATGGACTATGGTTTTTGATGGGGCTTCCAATGCCTTGGGAAATGGAATCAGTGTCGTGCTTATTTCTCCTAAGGGTTACCATACACCTTTCATTGCCAGACTATGCTTCGACTGTACAAACAACATGGCTAAGTATGAGGCATGCATCTTGGGTCTAAAGGCCGCCATTGAATTAAGGATCGAGTTCTTAGATGTATACGGATATTCTAATTTAGTGATTAGTCAATTTAAAGGAGAATGGGATAGCAAGCACCCTAATCTAATTCCTTACAAAGAGCTTATGTTAACCCTGATCCCATACTTTAAGGAGGTTACCTTTGAGCACTTCCCTAGAGAAGAAAATCAGTTAGCATATGCCTTGGCAACAATGTCTTCCATGTTCAAGGTTAATTGGGATAATGAGGCCTCTAGAATTACAATTGAAAGATTTGACGAACATGCATATTGTTACGAGATTGACACTGATGAACAGAAATCGTGGTACCATGAAGTGGGGAGATAACTTGAAGCACAGAGTATCCTGAAGGAGCTTTCATAAATGATAAGAAATTCTTGCGAAGATTCTCAGCCAAATTCTTCCTAAGCAATAGAATCCTGTATAAGCGAAACCATGATTCTACTCTGCTCTGATGTGTGTACAAGAAGGAAGCAGAGAAGATAATGGACGACATGCATGATGGTATCTTTGGAACTCACTCTAGTGGACACACTATGGCCAAAAAGATTTTGAGGGCTGGTTACTATTGGTCCATAATGGAATCTAATTGTCACCACCACTCAAGGACTTGCCACAAGTGCCAAATCTATGCCAACAAAGTTCATGTACCTCCAATTCCCTTGAATGTCATGACTGCTCCTTTGTCATTTGAAATGTGGGGAATTGACATGATTGGAGAGATCAACCCTACTACTTCCAATGGACACCGTTTAATCCTTATTGCTATTGATTAATTAACCAAATGGGTCGAAGCTTCCTCATTTGCCTCAGTAACAAAGAACGTTGTAGCCAGGTTTATCAAACATAACCTCATCTGTTGTTATGGTATCCCCGAAAGGATCATCACTGACAACAGAACCAATCTCAACAATGCTATGATTGCAGAACTTTACAGAACTTTGCACTCAGTTTAAAATCAAGCATCACAATTCTTCTCCTTACAGACCTAAAATGAATGGCACAATGGAAGCAGCTAATAAAAACATAAAGAAGATTATGCAAAAGATGCTGGTGACCTACAAAGACTGGCATGAGATGTTACCTTTTTCTCTTCATGGTTATTGTACTTCGGCTTGAACATCAACTCATTTCTCTTAGTCTATGGCATGGAAGTTGTCCTACTTGTGAAAGTTCAGATTTCGTCCTTAAGGATTATAAAAGAAGCAGACTTAGGTGAAGATGAATGGATTCATACTAGGTTAGATCAGTTGAACTTAATTGACGAGAAGAGACTGGCTGCTATTTGTCATGGTCAAATGTATCAAAAGTGTATGATCAAAGCTTTCAACAAAAAGATCAAACCTCGAGTGTATCAGACTGGAGATTTGGTAATAAAGTGCATCATTCTTCCTCAAAGCGATCCCAGGGGAAAATGGACTCCCACTTACGAAGGGCCATTTGTTGTTAAGAAAGTTTTCTCTGGTGGTTCCATGATGTTGACTACTATGGACGGCGAAGATTTTCCGCATCTTATGAACGCCGACATAGTCAAAAATTACTACGCATAAAAATGACCCACTAGGTTGACATACTTAGGCAAAAATAAGGGCATCCCAACGAACCAAAGAGGTTCGGTCAAAAGTTAAGGATATATACAAAATATTATACACCCGGCAAGTCGAAAACCTGAAAGGGAGGCTTGGGCAAAAATGGGTATCCTGGTGGGCTGAAAACCCGAAAGGGCGGTCCAGGTAAAAGTTAAGGATTAATTCGTATGACTTTGTCCCGTGGAGTCTCTATGGAAAGCTTTATTACCAATGTCTAAGTTAAATGGTCCAAGATGATTTCAATGAACTTCTTTCAACGACAAGGGGTGATGTTCGAAGACATATGGGCAATAGAGGAGTTGGAACCCAATGAGATCACTTCCACATGGCTATTATTTTTGTTTTCACTTTGTATTCTTTTCATTTTTCGACGATTTCCTCTTACTAGGATCTCTGTCTCCTTGTACACAAGCGCCTATTTATGGGAAAAACATCAATACAAATATACTTTGAAGTGCAAACTTTTTGTTTTTCTATTTTTAGTGCACAAAGTGTCCAGTGACTAAAAATTGAATGAACATATGCATATGAACATGATTAACTTTTAAAAATGTATGCATAAAAAAAGTAATAAGCATTTGGGATATCCCCATAGAGTTACTTCAATAAAATTATCCCCACAGAGACGGATCCATGCAATCCCCAGCCAGAGTTCCAATCTCTCGAAAACCCTCTCCCTAGTTGAGTTGATCATAAGAAGAAGCCTTGAGGAGTTCTGCCTAAAGAAAACACCTACTCAGCAGGTCGTCAAATAGTTTCTTCAATATGGTTTATTTCCCCAACAAAACTACAAATTCCCTAATTTAAGTTTTCCTCTTAGACTATTACAAATCAGTGGACGAAACCTCTTAATCCTCGAAAGAGTCGTTGCAATCCCCAACAGAGTCATTACTATAAGTTACTGCGAAGCCTGAATTCCGATCAGATAACAGTTAACTTCAATTTTCTGTGAAGCCTATAATCCGACCAGATAACAGTTCCATTTCATCCTTTCAAGCAAGTAACTGTAAGGCCTGGAAATCGACCAGATAACAGTTTAACTTCAATTTTCTACGAAGCCTGGAACTTGACCGGATAATAGTTAAATTTTATCTAAGTTGCTGTGAAGCCTGGAAATCAACCCGATAACAGTTAACTTCAATTTTCTGCGAAGCCTGGAATCCGACCAGATAATAGTTTAATTTCATCTTCCCCAGTAAGTTGCTGTGAAGCCTGGAATCTGACCAGTTAACAATTAACTTTATTATCCCCAACAAGTTGCTATGAAGCTTGGATTTCGACCAGATAACAACTAAATTTCATTCTCCCAGTCAAGAGATAATTCCCCAATAGAGAAATGGACAACTAAAACTCCTGAACTTCTATTCCCCAAGAAGAAATCAACACTCCCTGCAGAGTTTTCTCAAGCAAAGTGAGGAATTATCCTCAAACAACAAAGCATGAATCCCCAACTGAAACACTCTAAACAAGGTTTGAAGATGCACATACTCTTCATCCCCAACAGTAATCTGGGATTTAACTTCCCAAAACTCCCCAGCATTTGTCAAGAATTTATTTTCCAGACAAGGATACGCTTCAACAATATTTCATATTCATACATCATACTACATACATGACAAATGCATAAAACATAATCTCATTTATTTTCAGAGCATTAGTATGCCATGCATACATCTTCATGCAACTAACCCTCTTCATTGCATGAAAGAATCAGCCAACAAAACAAAAGCCCTCTTTTAGATAGATTTACTTCTTCCAGTTGATGATAGGAAATCACCAGTCCTCTTCTGGATGGCTTTACTTCTACCAGTTAACAAAAAATAACCAAAAGGCCTCTTCTGGTTAGATTTGTTTCCCCAGTGAAGTCACCATGACAAGACCTCTTCTGATTAGATTTATTTCTCCTTATTAAACACAGGCAAAAGACATCTAAAATTTCAGTATAAATCGACTAAGGATTTATTCTAATACTTCTCCCAGTTTCTACCGACAATCACTCTAGATGGCATCTATAAGCCCATATCCGATAAACTCTTCATCATTTCTCCAAATGGAATCTTTAAGCCCATTCCTCACATAATCAACTAACACATCATCAAGTGCAAATTTCTGGGCACTTTAGTGTTCAATCATCTTTCACCTTCAAGTCACGAATGGCGGACCCGCCAATTTAACACTTCAGGTTTAAGAATATTGAACAGGGGAAGCTGTTGTACCCCAAAATTTTCACTCTCATTACTCAATACATTTCCCACAAGATCTTCAATAGCCCAAGTTTGCACAAGGATTGATTAGGTCAAAACATCTCCTCAACACTGATACCTCAAATTAGGGTTTGAGTTTTCACAAGGACAATTGGACTTTTAATGCCTCATATGACTTTCATGGATCATTATGGAACTTCAAGATTGCTCATGTCATGTTTTAAGTCTTGCAGTTCAAGTTTGCTCAGCAATTGATCAGATGACCTTAAATCAACTGTATTAGGTAAAAAGTCAACGGTGGTCAACTTACAGTCAAACTTCAAGATTTTTGGACCATGTCAACATTTTGAACTCATATGTATCAATTGATCAAGTTTGGATCACAAATCCTTAATAAAATTGATCAAATCACCAAAAGGGAAAAATGGTCAAAATTAGGGTTTTGACTGAGAAGGCTTGATTTTTGACTCTTTGACCTAATACATGACTTATTGGCTGTAACAAGATATCAAGGATTCAAATGCATCATCTTGACCTAATTTCATGGTACAATTCATTTCTCAAGATCAATTGATTGATAGTTGAAATTCAGTCAACTGATGAAAAGTCAACTGATACACCAAAAGTCAAACATCGATTTTTTGATCAAATTTGAGTTTCAAAGATCACATTTCATCAAGACATTAAAAAATGTGAAACTTGATCATCAATAAATCAAGAAAGTAAAAATTCATTTGGAAAAGTCAAAGTTTCTAAGACTTAGAAATTTTTCTAAGTGTTTTATACATGCTTTTCTTCATGACTTCATGCCAATTTTTCACCATGATTCAAGATGATTCAAAGAAAACTTTCAACATGAAAGTTATAGATCTTTATGAATTCTACAAACTTTTATTAGAGGGATATGTCTAAAAATTCTTATATTTTGAGTTATAAGTCCATAAAGTCATGAACGTTTTCTTAAAACACTTAGTAAAAATTTGACCTAGTTAGGCAGATTTTTGTTACCAACTTCATGACAATTTTTCACATAGTTCCAATTGGATTCTTCAAAAATGGAAAACATGAATATTGTAGAGGATGTTTCAAGCTTTTCAAAAAGTCAAAGAACTAATTTAGGTCATGCTTGAGCTAAGAGAATCGAAGAGATGAAGTTAGGGTTTCATTCTTCATTTACAAGGCAGAATTTGTGAGGAACATTTGATCAAATCCACAAGCCATGCTACATAATCTAGCTTTGAAGGCCTCAAACTTGTGTTCACTCCATAATTAATGGTTTACACAATTTATTGAGCCATTATCCAAGTGTTTGAAGCATTGTCCATGTCAATTTTCCATTAATGGCACAAAGTTCACACTTCCATTTTGGAAAAGTTCTCTTTAATCACAAAGTCCACTCTCCTTGAGCTTTGCACTTGTTCTTCCTTCACACACAACATCTACAAGCCAGAAGCAACATTTTTAAAGATTCCAACCACTCTAAATAGCCTTGTACCATGTCTTGGGAAGATGCTTGTCAACTTTTCTTCAAAATCAAGAAACATATTCATAACATGTGATTTTGAAATCCGATTGTTGTATGCACTCAAAACTTCTTGCTTATAAATATAAGCATTATTTGTTAGCTAAGACACGAGATTAGAAGCCCTAAAACACCCTCAAACTACCTTAAGCCAGAAATTTCATAAAACCTCCATTTTTGTGTCATTTCTGACTCTGAACATCAATCTTCAAATCCACTCGTGCGTTTCTTGGCCAAATCATTTCTAAAGCTTCTTTACCTCAAATATAAACCATCTTAATACCTGTTTTCAAACTGTAACACCATTTACACCATCCTCCATTTTCAAAAACAGAGCTTTGCACATTTAATTCTCCAGCTTGATTCAGGAACTCTCAGCTCAAGGTAACCATTGGAATAGCTTCTTAGGGACTCAAGGAAGCTAACCTGATCATCACAGCAACTTGAATAAAGCTCATTTGCATAACACGATTTCCAGTTTTGAGGTAAAATTTATGACTTTCAATCTCTCCATATAGGCATTGTTAGGATTCCATTTTCAAAGATAAAATGTAGACATCATAGCCCTGAAGATGACCATGTCCTTTGAATTCATTTATATTTCCTGAGTAGTGAGAATTTTAAGTTTAAAATCTCTAAAAAGTTAGGTCAAAATTTTTTACCATTAGAAACTCGTGTTCATCTTTGATTGTTAGCTTAAGTTATTTATATTTCTGGAATCGTGGTGAAATTTCTAACAAGTTTGATGTTTACAATTTTGAGAAATGAATGAGTTGCAGGGATCCTGGCTCGAGGTTAAAGATAAAGTTCATCATTAGAATTGAATTGATTTTGTAATATATATTTATGGTTTTGTTTATAATACCATATGTATAGCCACCCCAGTGGTAGAGCGCACGCGTATTATTGCTAAGGGCCTTGGTTCGAGCCCCAGCGCTACCCTTTTTCCAACTTTTTTTCATTATTCTCCTCTTTTTGTCAATCAACAGCGCGCATGGGCTTATATACTGCGGCTTGCAACATTTTGCTATATCTTACCCCCCCCCCCCCCCAATTTCTATTTGCAGCGCAACCCATTTGTTTTTTTTCTGATAATGAAAATGTTAATGGGCCTAATACAAAATAGAACATGTTTTACTTCTAAACCACCCAAATCACTTCCACACCTCCTGACTTAATTTTTTAATTTTAATTTTATTTTCTTTTTTCTTTATTTTTATTATTATTAATATTATTATTATTATTATTATTATTATTATTATTATTAATATTATTATTATTATTATTATTATTATTATTATTATTATTATTATTATTATTATTATTATTATTATTATTATTATTATTATTACTAACCAAAAATACCAAAAATAATTTTATTTATTTATTTAGGTATTTAACATTTTTTATTTTATTTCTTTTAGATAAAAAGGACCAAAAAATATTTCTTTAACAAATTTATTTTTTAATTAAATTAATATTTAGACTTAAGTTTATTTTATTTTCATTAAAATTAATTTAGAACTTAGGACTTCTAATTAATTAACTTTTCATACTAGTTTAATTATATTAACACCTTTTCATCAAAACCCTAAAAAAATTTGTTTCTTAACCCATTTTCCTTTCTTAATTAAATGAGTTTTAGTTATTTGACATCAACTTAGAATAAATTAATTATTTTATTTTTTAATTTAATTAGGCTAAAAATAAACCATTTCATAACAAAAACTCAAACCAAAACAATTCAATTTTCTTTTCTTTCCACATCATATCCTTTTATATTATCTTTATATTTTGGTACATTATTTATCCATTCAATATAGTTGTAATAGTAACTTAGGTTTTAATTTCTTCTCTCCTCATTTGTAAATTTGTACCCCCATCCCCAAATGATGTAATAGCGTAGAACTTTACATTTCTACAAATTATCGCTTTCAATATCAATGCTAGTAATTAGGGTTTCTATGGAAAGACTAAAATTCACAAATAGAAAACCCTAATTCAAAGATAAAAATACATGAAAAACAAACACTTCACACACTTGCACCTCCAGGGTTAACCTCACTTGTTGCCTTGAAAAATAAATAGTCATGTTATGCATGTGTGATACTTTAGCAAAATCTTTCAAAAAACAAGATCATAGTCCCTCGATGACGCTTCAAATGTTTCCTTCAAAATGATCTTAGACCCTTAAAAAATTGCTAAGGTATTTCACAAACATTGCTTTCTATGACAGTACGATGACGCACGCTTGTCCCTTCACATCCAATGATATAGTTTCTTACTAACTAATGGTAAGATAACAATATCTCAAGGAGGAGGAAATGAATCAAGACTTTTTGAGTAGGTAGAACGTTCTTAGTTGCTTGCTTACAACGATCTTCAAAACGTCTCTTAAAACACACTAACACTTTTCCATGAAATATTTTCAAAAGTCAACACTTTGTATACGTTCTTATAGAGACGATAATCATTATAAAGTTCGCCTAAGTGAAGGCACTTTTCAAAAAATACTTTAAAAAATATCACAAACACATTTCAAATAAAGCATTTTCAAAGTGAGCTAGCAATTAAGAGCTCGTAGATAACTACAGATGAAAATGGTGCTAACACCTTCCCTTTTCATAACCTACCCCCCCCCCCCCCCCCCGAACTCAAGAAAATATCTCAAAAGTTCTTTCCTGTTCTTTTCACCTTTTCCTTTATTGGATAAAAGAAAAGTCGGTGGCGACTCTTGCTATCCACAACAATTGCGATAAAATGCAAACCAACCAAGTCAATTCTCCCATCATATTATAAGGGGATAGGTTATGAAAAGGGAAGGTGTTAGCACCCTTTTCAGCCGTAGTTATCTACGGGCTCTTAATCCCAATCTCACTTTTCAAAAATTTCTTTGTGTTATGTGTTTGAAAAAATATTTTGAATAGTTGCCAATATAAGGCGAAACTTTGTAATGATTCTCGTATCGGTCTTCGAGAATGCGTACAAAGTGTTTGTTTGAAAATATTTATTGAAAAGTGTGATTGTGAAAAATGTTTTTTTAAGAGCTTTGTGAGCAAGCGATTAGGAGTTCAATCCTACTAAAGTTAGTTCTTTTATTTTCCTCCTCCTTTAGATAGTGTTATACATACCATTAGTTAGTAGGAAGCTTTATCGTTAGATGTGAAGGGACATGCGAGGGTCATCGTACAATCATATAAGGCAACTCGTAAGGACGCTTTAGTAATTTTTGTAAGGGACTAGATCATTTACCGAAAGGCAACATCAAAGGGTCATCGAGGGAATATGATCTTTATATCGAGGGACTTTGCTAAATCATCCCCATGTTCAAGGGACATGACTGTTTTTTTTCTGAAGGCAACAAGGGAGGTTATCCTAGAGGTGTGAGTGACAAACCTTTTCCATGAGAAGGATTGTAGAAGTAATAACCTTTTATTTCTTTAGGATACCCACAAATAAGCATTTGTCAGATTTAGGCTCAATCTTAGTAGAGATTTGTCATTTCACATAAACTTCGCAACCCCAAATCTTCATATAAGATATATGTGTTTTCTTACCACTCCATATCTCATATGGTGTGTTCTCAACCTTTTTGGATGGAACACTGTTAAATTTGCAAGCTGCTGTCAATAGTGCATGTCCCCAAAAGGAGTTTGGAAGATTGGCGTGACTCATCATGGATTGGCCCATGTCTAACAAGGTTCGATTTCTTCTCTCAGATACACCATTACATTTTAGTGTTCCTAGAGGAGAAAGTTGGGGTATAATCCCATATTCCTTTAGATGTTCATCAAACTCTAGGCTTAAATATTCACTGTCTCGATCTGATCAAAGAACTTTAATATTCTTACCTAATTGGTTTTGTACTTCATTCTTGAAATCCTTGAACTTTTCAAAGGTTTAAGATTTGTGTTTCATTAAATACACATAACCATATTGTTGTACCCCAAAATTTTCCCTCCCATTTTATTCGATATATCTCCTCATGCTCCTAGGGTTTTCAATTGCTCAAGGCTACTCAAGGTTTGATCAGACAAATTCTCCTCCTAAGCAGTTGGCCTACAACTAAGGTTTCACTGTTCTTAAGGAATCATTTGAGCTTATAATGCATCAAGGGGATTTCATGGTTCCTCAAATGTCTCAAGGAATTCTCATGCAAAATTTCAAGCCTTGCATCACAAGTTTGCTCAGTCAATTGCTCAGATGAATAAAAATCAACTATATTGGACAAAAAGTCAACTGCGGTCAACATACAGTCAAACTTCAAAATTTTTGGTCAACATCAAGATTTTTAAGTCACATTTATCATTTTATCAAGGGTGATCATGATTCATCAAGAAAACTCAAGATTCATTAAAAGTCAAAAGTTACCAAATTAGGGTTTTCTTAAGGAGAAGTCAACTGAACTTTGACCAAGCATAACTTTCACATGCTTCATCAGATTTTTCCCAACCAAAGCTCATGTTTAAGTAAATTCATTTCTCTACAACTTTGAATATTTGAGATCAAGGCCAAAAAATGCTTCATTTGAATGATATGGGCTAAAATATTATATGTCATTTCAAAAGTCAACAAAAATACACTTTTTGTCAAGGCAACTTACATCAAGATAAATCTTCAAATGGAAAAATGATCAACATAGAGATTGTAGGGGACATCTTGATCTTTCCAAAAAGTCAAGGAGCACCATCATATGAAAAAATTTAGAGAGTTATGATTGGTACAAGTTGGGCAATTTTAAGAAAATGCATGAAACCCAAACTGATCAAACTTGAATTTTTGGGCTAGTGGGATTGTGTTTCAAGGTCCAAAGGTGTTATAGACTTCATAGTGAACCTCTGACCATTTATACACCCCTTTGATTTTTATTCCATTTTTTTATTTTTATTTATTTAAATTCAAAATTAAATTAAATAAAATCAAGGCTTTCATATAAAGGTCCAAGCCCACTTTTTTGACCTAATTTTCCTCTATATATATTCTTCATTCAGACAACAACAAGGATACGAAACCTTGCAAGAGATCACCATTCCAAAATTTCAAAAAATTATCCAAAACTAGGGCAAACTACGAATCCTATTTTCAGCCTCTCTCAAAGCAATTCCAAGAGTTTTGTAGGGTAAGAATGGATCAATCTTGATGATCCAAAGGGCCTGAAAATTGCATAAATGCATCTCCAGTTTCCTTTTTTTTGTAATTCATATTTTTTTTCATGTTGTTTTGATGCATACTAACATTACTAACATGCTTATAAGGTATAACTATGCATGATAGACCCATCACATGCCCCCCATGACGACTGAATCATGAGTTTCCATGTTTGAATCGTTTCATATTATTTGCTTCACATCTCTTTGTACAGGGTGAATCAGCCAAAACCAAGGCCACCATTGAATTTGCAGGGTCCAAATTATGGGGGTAGGGTACCTTTGAACCACTAACATTTGTTATTTCGTAGGAACATGAAAATGAAGTCGCTTGAGAAGACGACCAGAGCTAGGGCTCCGACGCTTCTCCGGTCCATTCCATTAGTTTTATATATACTTAATTAATTTCCCAATCTTACTGAATGACACAGCTACAGTAGTGGTAAGCGCGTGCATGATAAGGCATTAGACTACCAGGGAGTGGGTTCGATCCCTACTGTTGCACCCCGAAATTTCTCTTCCCATTTTATTCAAGGCATGCTCATTAGGGTCCTCAATTTTCTCAAGGTTGACCAAGAATTGATTAGACAAATTCTCCTCCTAAGCAATGGCCTTTTAACTAGTTTCACTTTTCACCAAGATGTGTAAGCTCCAAAGGTCTCAAATGTTTTCCATTATCCTAATTTGTCCATGCCAAGTTTCATTCCTTACAACATCTCTTTTATCCTAAAGCTCAAGAAATGCATCAGTTGGAAGGTAAAAGATCATACATTACAGAAGATTATTGCACCCTATACGCCTCAGCATAATGGCATAACTGAAAGAAAGAATAGAACTGTACTGAACTTGACGAGATGTAAGTTGAAAGCTAAGAATATGCCTAAGAGATTTTGGGCTGAAGCAGCTTCAACAAGCAGGATACTTGCCCAAAGAAGAAGATGGTTGAAAAGACACCGCATAAGGCTTGGACAGGGTCGAAGCCAAGTGTAAGTCATCTTAGTGTTTTTGGATCAATGTGTTTCAGGCATGTACTTGAACAATTGAGAAAGAAGCTGGATGATCGAAGTGAAGTCATGGTGCTCATAGGTTATCCTTCAACTGGTGCATACAAGTTGTATTCACCGACTGGAGATAAACTACTGATCAGTAGAGATGTGCTTGAAGACGAAAGCAAAAGGTGGGATTGGAGTAGAAGTTCAGTTCGACAAGAATCAGACACAGTGCAACTTTGTTCGAAGAAGATGAACAAAACGAAGCTTCAACAAGTCAAAATGAACAAGGTGATACTTTGACTGGTCAAATTGAAGAACCACCTGTACAACTTTTCTCAAAGAATATGAACAGAATGAAGCTTCGACAAGTCAAAATGAACAAGGTGATACTTTGACTAGTCGAATTAAAGAACCACCTGTGCAACTTTGTTCAAAGAAGATGAATAGAATGAAGCTTTGTCAAGTCAAAATGAACAAGGTGATACTTCGATTGGTCGAATTGAAGAACCATATGTGCAACTTTGTTCGAAGAAGATGAATAGAACGAAGCTTCGATAAGTCAAAACGAACAAGTTGATACTTTGACTAGTCGAATCGAAGAACCACCTGTGCAACATTGTTCGAAGAAGAAGAACCGAATGAAGCTTCGACAAGTCAAAATGAACAAGGTGATACTTCGACTGTTCGAATCGAAGAACCACCTGTGCAACTTTGTTCAAAGAAGATGAACAAAATGAAGCTTCACTAAGTCAAAATGAACAAGGTGATACTTCGACTGGTCGAATCGAAGAACCATCTGTGCAGAAGGAAAGAAGATCCACAAGAACAAGAACTGAGTTCGTCTAGGCTAATTGGATATGAGAGGTTTCCAGATCAAGCAATCAATGTAGATGCTGACTTAATCGAAGAAGCCATGATGTGAAGCCTTGAGAAATTCGAATTGGTGTGAAGCCATGAAAGAAGAACTTAGAGCCATCGAAAAGAACAGAACTTGGGAGTTTGTCGAAAGAACCAACAAAAAAACCAATTGATGTGAAATAGAGCTACAAGTCGAAACGATAACCTATTGGGATGAAGCTTATTGGACTTGGACTGATTAGCTTGAGGCCCAAATTCGAGCAAGACACCAACCATAACATGTCTAGGTTCATTATGTTTCAAGAATGGCAAGCAAATTATCAAAATGGAAACTTTTCAAATCTTTTGATTTTTCTTTTAGATCCATGGTTAATGGTTGATTCATGCCATATTTTTTCACCACTACACTCCTATATAAATATAAGACCAAATCAGAAGAAGAGGACACACACGCATTGCCTGTCAAAGCTCCACCAAAAAAAATCATCAGAGTTATGAAACTTCCAAGATCCTTCCTCCATCCAAACCAGTGTTGCATTCGCATTCTTGAGACTCCCAAGACTTTATTTCAGTCCATATCCACACCTGAAGTGCTCAGAAGCTAGCCAATCAAATCGCTTCACTTTAGTAAAACTCTCCCCATCGAATCTCTTAATACATACAGTTAAAACGAATTCAACATGTATATTCTTGTCTATATCATTATTTTGATTTGTTCTAACGTAATACATAAGAGATTAGATGCAGAATTAGGGATTTACCAGGTTTAGGGCATAATCTAGATCGTGGCTCGAACTGGATGGTATAACCACGATCTTTCGAATCCAAGACCAGATTCGAACCCAGGTCTGGGATTTCGTTTTTCTAATAAGTTTCCTGCAGATCTAGTGTTCCCATATCGAAGGAGTGCACCGTACACCATCATTCCCATACTTCCAGATGCTAGCCAATCCAGATCCAGTTTCATCAACGTGCAATCCATCATGCACTTTCGACAACCTCCCTCATTGGATCGAAAGGCAACCTGGGCCTCTTCTTGATTTGGGCCTGCATTTTGCAAACTATACCCCCTGTTTCTATTTGCTATCCTGGCCCATTTACTCTTTTTGTTTTGTTTTATTATTTATTTTCCTTTAATTTTTTTTATTTAATCCGTAAGATAATTAAAAAATCACAAAAAATTAGGTTTAGCTTTTTTTCCAATTAAAATTAATTTTGTTAATTAATTAATTAACTACTTTAAACTTTATTTATTTAATTTAAAATTAAATAGACTTAGACTAACTCATTTTCTTTTCATAATAAAACACAAAAATATATTTCCTTTCACTTAGGATTTAGACGTTCTTTACAATTCGCGCACATTTATTGCTTTCGTTATCATTTTCATATTAATATATATGCTTATGGGATGTAATAGATTTTATAACTAGGAATTTACTTTACTGCTTTATTTCCCCCATGTTTTTGGCATTGTAATTAAATCCCCCTCCCCGAAGCCTTGTAATAGTTTAGAATTTATCTTTCCGCAAATTTAAATTCTTGCAAACTATTAAAGTGTTTAGATGTATGTTAGTTAGGATTGTCTGGAAATAATAACAAACAAAACACTAGCAAATCTAATGCAAAGACAAAAATAACTGCATACAAACACAATTGCACATGTGCACCTCTAGGGTACCCCCATTTTGGTTGCCTTCAGAAAACAGTCACAACTCTCGAAACGTGAGAGAGTTTAGTGGCTACCCTCTGGTTTAAAGATCATAAGTCCCTCGATGACCCTCTTGGCGTTGCCTCAATATGATCTTAAAAACCCTAGGGTAGTTACAAAAGTTTCTTGCCCAGTTGCCTTTGTGACTATATAAACGTCCCTTAGAATGTCCCTCAAACATCCAACGACTAGGGCTACCTACTCACTAATAGTAGGATAACATTGTCTAAAGGAAAAGAGGAAAAGAACAACCCTTTCGAGTAAAAGTAGATAGTTCCTAGATGCTATGCTCAATTAATTTTTACACTTACACAAAACATCTTTCAAAATTATTTTCAAACACTTTGTATACGTTCTCTACTATTCCGAGAAACATTACAAAGTTCGCCGCACTAAGGCGCTTTCAAAAATACTTTTCAAAACACACAAAGCACAAGGTATTTCACAATGAGCTAAGCATCTAAGATCCCATAGAAAACTACGGATGGAAAGGGTGCTAACACCCACCCTTTCCTTTGTTGGATAAAAGAAAATTTGGTGGCGACTCTTGCTTACCCCAAGTTTTGCGAGTACAAATGCAAAACCAGTATAATAGTCAGTTCTGCCACCGTATCACACCTACCTTTTGATGTTTTGATTTTTTTCTTCATATATTCCAATGTTTACAGGTTTTATCATATATTACGTTGCTTCCATTCTACTAGCACCAGCGTACACCTGGCGCAATGGCAAGCTAGGCAATGCAGGAGGCAAAGGGCGTGGGTTCAACACCCACCCCTGGCATTTGCACTATTTTTGTTTTCTAACCCTATTTTCCATTAATTTTTCTTCTCCTATCTATTTTTTGGCAAACTTAATTATTATTTTTATTAATCATTAAACATAAACCTTTTTTAAAACCCTAATTATTAGGTTTTAGGTTTTTCTAATTAATTTCTTTTTAAATTAACCTTTTTTTAATACTAAAATTAATTAGAATTTTTAGGTTTAATTTAATTAATTATCATAAATCATTTTTTCATAAAAAATCACTAAAAAATTTTCTTTTCTATTTTCATCTTATTTTTATTTTCCTAGATAAAGTGTATAAGGTGCGTTCAACTGTAATAGCGTAGCTTTATTTTTTCCATATTTTTCTATTATGTAACATCTCCTAGTATGTAATAGTTGTAGGTTTTATTTTCCGCACTTCGCTATTATGTAATTGCCCTAAAGCTCTGTTATAGTCTAGGTTTATATTTCTGCCTTTACCTTCTGCTACTATATTTTATGCAATTGTTAGTAATTAGGGTTTGTATGGCAAGAATAAAACGAACGATAAAAAACCATAATCTCAAGATAAATAATTGAATTGAACATATTTTCACACTTGCCCCTCTAGGGTAGCCTCTCTTCGTTGCCTTTAGGAATAACGATCATGTCCCTTGAACGTAGGGATGCTTTAGCAAAGTCTCTCCGAATAAAAGATCATAGTCCCTCGATGATCCTTCAATGTTACCTACGAATAACATGATTGATCCAGTCCTTTACGAAACTGCTAAAGCATCCTTACAAGTTGCCTTCAATGACCGTATAATGTTCCTCGATTGACCCTTCACATATAATAGATGGGGATACCTACCAACTAATGGTACGGATAGCATTATCTATAAAGGAGAAGGAAAAGAGTAAGAACGACCTTGAGTTGGTAGGATACTTTTAATCGCTCGCTCACAAACATTCCTAAACAAAACATTTCACACATCACTTTAAAAAATATTTTCAAAAACACTTTGTACGCATTCTTGAGGACTGATACAAGAACCATTATTAATTTCATCTGACATTGGAAAATTTCAAAATATTTTCAAAATACACACACAAAAAAGAAAATTTTCAAAAGTGATTTAAGCATTTAAGAGCCCGTAGATAAATACGGATGAAAAGGGTGCTAACACCTTCCATTTTCATAACCTACCCCCCGAACTCAAAATCAATTAAGGTCTTTCTTGTTTTTTTTCACCATTTCCTTATTGGATAAAAGAAAAGTCAGTGGCGACTCTTACTATCTGCAACATTTGCGATAAAACACCAAAACAAGTTAGTTCTCCCACCGTATTACAAAACTTGCGACTCTGTTGGGGAATACTTAAAAAGAGGGGTTACCTTAAAGTCTATATCTCTTTATTTTATTTAAATTGTTTTCATTGTTTTCTTATTTTAAGGGTTTCTTGGGTTTAATTTCTTGCAAAGATCCTACACCCGGATCTAGGGTACCTTAGGTAAGTAGCAATAGATCATGGAAACTGTACGACATAGACCGATATGGTTGAAGTGATGGCTATGTTAGTGTGACACTTTGTATTGTACCAATGTTCCTTGAGTCAGTCGAGGATAAGATTGGGCTGTCGCGTGGTGTCATAAGCAGTAACTGACTTTTAGAACCTTAATTGACCCATCATGGCCATTAGAAGGTAGTGAGATGGCCGAATTTGGTGCAATGTAAAGTTGGTTAATACTCGATGCCACACTCATTGAGATTCGACTGGCGGGATGTTTTGGTGGAAAATCAGTTGATGTACTAAAATAAAACCTTCAAGAAAGATCCGTGATATGAGATCCCTAGAACTCGGTTACTATTTTCAGGACAGGTTGAGCCAACTTGACTCCAATAGAGAAGGGTACTTACCTACAGACCCCATGCAATCCTTTAAACCTAAGGCTCTTGTGTGATTTTTTTTTATTTGCTACCTGCTCAAACATAACATCATAACACCATGACATGGCATTTTCACTAACCATTTCAAGGATCTTATGAAGCTTTAATGTAGGGTTATCATGAGTCGAACTTCTAGCAAAGGGCAGGAGGATTTATTTTCCTCTAACCAGATGTTGTCAAAGATCAAAACATGTTCTCTTGAGTCAAAGTCTAGGACACACTTGACATGGTGAGCTTGATTCTGAAAGAAGGACGTTCAAAAACAAAGACACAATGTTCTTCAGTCAAGGCTACAACTAAACTCAATTTTTGACATTTCATTCTTATTTATCCCACGAGATCCTTGAAAACATTGCATATGCATCTACATACCAAACATATCATTACATAACATGTTTCCAAGACAGGTTTTCTCATCTTTTTGATATTTATTTCAGTAAAAGATGGCTCTCGAACAAACAATCAAAGATCTTCAGGCTCAGAACGCTCAATTCCAATAAATGTTCCTTAATTTAGCCAAGGGGCAGGAAGAACTGAAGACCCTCATCACCAAAGAGAGGAAGAAAAAGACAAGGAAACCAGTCGACGTCCTCAACGTGGGAAGAAGGTTCAGAGGTCCTATCAAGCAAGCTCAAGACTGTGATATCCCATCAAACGAAGATGACAACCAGGGTGAACATGGTAACAATGTGAAGGTTGAGAAAGGAAGCAACCTTGGTTATGACCAATATTCTGATGAAGAAGAAGAAGAATATTTGGATGAACAATATCCTCCTGCTGATGAAAAGTACAACAAGCTGGAGGATCATCTAAATGATATGGAGATCCAGAGAGTGCATGGGTTTGATTTCGAAAAGTTGGATTTAGTCTCAGGAGTTGTCATTCCTCACAAATTCAAGGTCTATACATTGGAAAAGTATGATGGTGTTTCTTTCCCTAAGCATCATTTGAGGTCTTGTGTCCGGAAGATTCAACCACACAATGCCGACAGGAAGTTATGGGTGCATTTCTTTCAAGAGAGCCTACCACGGACACAATTGGAATGGTTATATCAACTGGAAGGAACCAATATCCGTACTTGGGAAGATTTGGTTGCTGCTTTCTACAAACAATACCAATACAATGTTGATCTTGCCCCAACCCGTGTGCAATTATAGAGTATGACTATGGCCTTAAACGAAGGCTTTAAAGAGTACGCCCAGAAATGGAGAGATCTAGCAGGAAGATTTCATCCTCCTTTGTTTGATAGGGAGTTGATTGACATGTTTATGGGAACTTTGACATGTCCTTTCTTCAATCATCTGATTGGAAGCTCTTTATCCGGATTCACTGAGCTGATATTAACAAGGGAACATGTTGAAGGCGGAATCAGAAGCAGAGAGATTCAGGTGGCTGCGTCTTCAAGTACTGTGAAGAAGATGTTTAACGGAAAAAAAATAAGCTAATGTTGTGTATGGCCAAAAGGGCCGTGCTAGAGGTGACCGCAACCAATCTATAGGAGTTGTGTTAATCCCTAATCATGCACCAACACAACATCAATAAGCCAATCAGCGTAGGTCAGACGCACCTAGAAGACAATTTACCAAGATCAACATGCCATTGTCTCAGGAATTGCAACACCTGTTGAAGGCAAAGCTGATAAAGTTAAGAGATCCTCCTCAGAATCCCAACACTTCCTCTCCTCGATACAATCCTAATGTAATATGTGCCTACCATTCCAATAGTCCGCAAATGACACAAATAGTTGCACCTATGGATAAGCACGACAAAGGCATCAACTCTATTGATGATGTTTCTTATGTTTCCGCTGTAAGTGACTTGATTACTCCCCTGATAATTATTAAGAAGAATTTTTTGCAAGCCGGTTTATTTTTGGGTTACATTGAAAGATGATACTGCTGCGCAGCCCAATCCAATGGTTGTAAACTGCTGAGAGAAGGTATTCAGCGTCTAATGGATACCATATAATTCTAGTTCAGAAGATTACTTCTATGGAGAATTTTTTTCAAGGCTTGGAGCTTGAAGACTACTCTGTAATTTCCAGATCTCTTGTAAGGATCACTTCCAAGGGTCATGTGAAGATTACTGCCAAACCTAGAGTTGCTCTGCTAATCATTACCGCACCAGGGAAAATTCCATATTCCTATAACAAGGTTATCTCTTGGAACCATGGAGATGATGTTTACTACCATGGTGTTAAGCAAGAACCATTGGTTGTCAAAAGTTAAGATATTGAAGTTACAGATCCCAACATTGACAATATTAACGGGACCAGTAAAGTTACCAGAAGTGGAAGGGTTTACCCTCCAGAAATCTCTCTGAAGACTATTGCTACACTAGTTCGTGTTACTACTACTGAGTCAAATACTTCGAATCGAGGCAAAGAACAGATGACTGAGCCCACCCAGGCTGAGGCCCCAAAAGAGGTTACTGCTGAAGATACCTCCAAGCATGAGATGGAGGAAGTATTGAAAATAATTTGGAAAAGTGACTATAAGATTGTTGAACAACTGGGGGAAGACCCCCTCCAAGATATCAATGTTCTCCCTGTTGTTATGCCTTGAAGCCCATGCTCAGGCTTTGGTGAAGTTCTTGAAATCTGCTCATGTACCGCAAGAAATCTCTGCAGATCAATTTGAAAA
This sequence comes from Vicia faba, assembly GCA_948472305.1. NCBI lineage: Eukaryota > Viridiplantae > Streptophyta > Magnoliopsida > Fabales > Fabaceae > Vicia > Vicia faba. The sequence continues at coordinate 187,264,631 of OX451738.1, read as the reverse complement.
TTATGTTGCTATCCTAACCACTGATAATGGGCTAGGATTTTCTGATGTTGATTTGACTCTTGCAGGAAGGAACCATAACAAGGCCCTACATGTCTCTATTGAGTGCAGGGGCACTACCTTAGCTTATGTGTTGGTTTACACGGGTTCCTCGTTGAATGTTTTACTAAAGGGTGCTCTAGATAGGCTTGATTGTGAATGGGTTATGCTGAAACCCAGTGACATTATGGTCAGAGCCTTTGATGGTTCAAAGAGGATGGTGCATAGAGAGGTGGATCTCCCGATCAAAGTAGGTTTACAGGTCTTCTATTCTACCTTATATGTGATGGATATTCGCCCGGCCTTTTCCTGTTTACTCGGACTCCCTTGGATTGATGGGGCAGACACTTTTACTTCTACGTTGCACCAGAAGTTGAAATATTCCGTGAAAGGAAAGATTGTTATAGTTTTTGGTGAAGAAGAATACATGGTGAGTCACTTGAACTCCTTTAAGTATGTCGAGATGGACGGCGATTTCATCGATACTACCTGGCTGACCTTTGAAGTTATTCCTTGGACAACTACCATTACTGAAGACATTTCTGCTCTTCTTATGGTTACCAGGGTTCCAACCAGAATGGCTTCTCTGAAAGACACTAGAGTTGTGGTAGAAGAAGGTGGTTGCACTACTTGGGGTCAGCTTCCCGACATTACTTATAAGTTTGATAAATTTGGTTTAGGTTTCACTGTAGAGGCTCAGAGGGATGTTCATTATGCTCGTGCTAGAAAACCATAATTATGCATTAACAATAATGGAGTCAACGCGGTAGAAGATGCTGATAGTGACTATGACCTAGACAGTTGGATTTTTCCTACCACCGGAACCGGGCTCAACAATTAAAATACAAAAGACATTGTACCAATCTCCTTTAGTCAGGAGTAAATACTATTTTCTATTTTCTTGCTTTCGTGTTTTGATTATGTAATTTTGAACAATAACTTTAAGCCTTGTGCCTTACCTGGGGCACAACAGTCCATTTGTTAGGGTTGTCATTTTTCATTCACATATTTTCATTCAATAAATCATTGAACGTTTGCATTCAAATTTTGCGCTCTTTGTCTTTCTTTTAATTTATTGCTTTAGAATTGATATGTGATCTTTAAAACACCCACACCACAAATTACAAATCCATATCCACTCTAGATCCCATTAATAACAATTATGCTATTGCCAATTATGACTTCGAAAATTAGATCTACCGAGCCGAGGACGAAGGTGAGGAACATTGTGAAATACCTGGAGATCTTTCTAGGTTATTTATGCAGGAAGAAGAGTTATACAATCGCATGAAGATCTAGTCAAGATTGTGAACTTGGGTACTGAAGAGGATAATAAAGAAGTCAACATAGGTGCCGACCTAGAAGACAGTAGCAAAAACAGATTAATCCAAATGTTGCATGACTATGTTGAGATTTTTGCTTTGTCATATGAAGACATGTCAGGGCTTGATTTTGATATTGTAGTTCACTGTCTACCAATGAAAGAAGGTTGTTCTCCAATAAAGCATAAGGTTCGTCGTATGTATCCTAAGATGTCTGAAAAGAACAAAGTTGAGGTTATAAAACAGTTCAATGCAGGTTTCTTAGCTATTACATCCTAACCTCAATGGGTTGAAAATGTGGTTCCAGTACCTAAGAAGGATGGAAAAGTGCCTATGTGTATAGACTACATGGATCTAAATAGGGAAATCCCCAAATAAGACTTTCCACTTCCACATATTGATGTTCTACTTGACAACACCGCTCAACATAAAGTATTTTCCTTCTTGGATGGTGTGATACGGTGGCAGAACCGATTGGTAATATACTGGTTTGCATTTTGTGTTTTGTATGCGCAAAATGTCGCGGTAAGCAAGAGTCGCCACTGACTATTATTTCATCCAACCGGAAAGGAAAAAAGTCCAGAAAATATCCTTTTTCGAGATTTTGAGTACGGGGGGTAGATTATAGAAAGGGAAGGTGTTAGCACCCTTTCTATCCATGGTTTTCCATGGGCTCTTAGGTACTTGCTCATTTTTAAATTGCTTGTATTTGTGTGCTTTGTTTTGAAAATGTTTTACTTCGTGATAACCCTTGTATCTGTCCTCAAGGGTGTGACGAAGTTGTTTTTGAAAGTTTGTTTTTGAAAGGTGTAAGTGTGAAAAGTTTTGATTTTGAGAAAGTACCTACTAGCATCTACCTACACGAAAAAGAAGGTTGTTTCTATTCTTGTTTCCTTTAGACAACGCTATCCTACTATTGAGAAATAGGTAGCACCGTCGTTGGAATTTGTAAGGGTCAATTCGAAAGGGACGTACGGTCACTAAAGCAATATTATGACACCTTAGTAGTAACCCTAGAGTCTTAAGATCTTTTCGAGGCAACATTTTCGAGGAAACATTTCTGAGGCAACATTCGAATGAGACATTTTGATCTTTTTAGACTGGAGGGCAATCACTAAGACACCCTATACTTAATGATTGTTTACCGAAAGCAACCAAAGTTAGAGTATACCCTAAGAGTGATATGTGCGAGTGATTTGTTTTCAGTTGTTTATCTTTGCACATTATGGTTTTCTAACTGTATTAATTTGTCATGCATTCTTGTCATACAATCCTATTAGCATACATCTAGACAGTTAAATATTTGCAGGAATAAAAAATGTGAGAAAATAAACCTACGCTATTACAAGGCTTCAGGTAGGGGAATTAATTACAAAGCCAAAAAATCGGGGATTTAAACAATAAATATAAACCCTAAATTAACTATTACAAACCATGAACAGTTACAAAAATATTGGCAAAATAATTAACAAGTGTGCGGAGAATTAAATGCGAGGCGATTAGGGTTTTGACCCTTTGACTAATCCTATTTGCGATTGATTAAAGAAAAAATGTTTTTTTGTCATTTTTGTTATTTAAGAAAATAATGAATAATTAAATTAATAGAACATCCTAAATTCTAATTAATATTAATTTTTGATAATAAATTAATTAAGTTAACCTATTTTTGTGTTTTTTTGTTTGAAAAAAAAGAAAAGAATTAAATCAAGAACTTAAACCTAATTTTTCTATTTGGTTTTAATTATAAAACAAGTTAAAACTTCCATGAATTAAATTAAACTAAGTTAAATTAAATTTGATAAAAAACATAATTCTAATTTTTGTGAACTCTTGATTTTATGATTTTATAAAAAAGTGATTAATGGTATTAATTGAAATGATTAAAGAAAATATTAAAGGAATTAAAAAAGAAGAAATAAAAAATAAAAAAGTGTAGAGATGGGCTTGTGTTGAATAGCAATTCAGGGGGGTTTGAATCTGATTTCTCTAGGCCCAACAAAGCTAAAGCCTGTTTGACCACACCTGATCTGGTGTGTGTGTTGACTTGAGGAGCATGGTAGGCCTCTTGCTACCCGGGCATTAGATCTGAGGGCATATTGGATCAAATGATGGATGCTGAGGTTGTATGGTGGACGTCATGATGTTGTATTGCATGGGATTCACCTGAAACAATCAAGAAAATAATAAAATGCACACGCCTGGGATTGAACCCGGGACGTGTGCATCAAACGCATTCCCTCCAACCATCTGCTCTAGTGTGTTAACTTGTAAGTATAATAAAAACAAAAAATAATATTCAAAACAAGCTAGTGGGGTCAGCCAAACGCGCGAAATTCAAAAGGATAGTCACACGCTGCCACGCTTTCGTCTTCTTCCCCGGACTGTCGTTTTAGGCAACAGGACTTTTACCTACAGACGTTCTCTGTAGGTACAAACCTGTTCATCTAAAAAATGGCACACCGGCAAGATAAATGGAAAGTGATGGTACCAATCAACTCGTCTCATCCTCACGAGCATCATGGTACCAGAATTAAAGCCTAATTTCGCCTGCATTGAAAACCCCTAAACAAGAACATAAAACCCTAACAATGGCAATATCACGTACATGCATCAAAAATGCAATTAAATGGAATGATTAGCTTGCAAATCATGATGATAAACATGAATATAACAATCAAAAGTGCTAAAGATGCGTAAATTAGTGAAATCAGAATCAAGTTTTTAAGCAAATTGTGGTGCCTATAGAGTGCGATTCTGGGCGTTTCAAGACTTGGGAGTGATTGGAATAGCTTCCTAGGATGCCTAGCAAGCAATTGGGATCACTAGAATGGCTTGAGATGGCCTGTAGAAGGAAAACCAATTCACACTTTTGCCAAATTTTTTCAGTTTTGTTCCAAGCTTCTCACGACCTCCAACCCTTTCCTTTTGGTCTGCAAAGCTTTATTATAAAACCTAGAATGAATTAGGTTAACAAACTTGGCATGGATCTTTGCATTTATCCAAGATTTGACTTGATTTTCAATTTGTATGATATCTTTATATTTTCATGCCAATCATGCCTTTCTTGTTCCAATTTCCATTCATTCGAATTGATCATGCAAGCTCAGCATATCTTGATTGTCAATCTGTAAAAAAACAAATCAAATCATGTCTTTGATAATTTTCATCATTTATTTGATTTAATTCACTTTTTAATTAATGAAAAATCAAAATAAATTGAAAAATGAAGCAAATAATGTGTGGATAAGTATTTGAGTCATGGAACACATTATAATTGAGGTGCAAGCATAAAAAGTTGGGCCCATTTAGCAAAAAATGCAAATTTGAGCACATTTGACTTTTGGCAATTTTGCAAAAATGGTCAACTTGGCCAATGCATAACTCTCTCAATTTTGACCCTAGATAGGTGTTCTTTGACTTTTTAGAAAGCTTAGTATGTCCTCTAAGTAAACCTTTTTGTCTCATCTCAATTGAGTCTTCCATGTTCATGTATGAGGCTTTGACCCAAAAGGTGTTTTTGTTGACTTTTCAAAAGGACCTATAATGTCAAAATTCATATCTTTTTGTGAGTGCATATTATTAAATTGGGAGATGAATATGAATTGTATGGAATTGCATCCTCTTCAAAATGAGCTATGGATGGGTCATTTCTGATAAAGTATAAGAAAGTTATGCTTGGTCAAAATTGAGTTGACTTTTCCTATAAAACCATAATTTAGCAACTTTTGGGTTTTGATGAATTATGAGCAATCCTTGAGGAATCATAATCAACCCTTGATAAAATTATGAATAATACTTCAAAATGAGGATGTTGACCAAAAATCTTGAAGTTTGACTATATGTGGGCCACAGTTGACTTTTGACCTAATATAGTTGATTTTTAGGCATTTGAGCAATTGACTGAGCAAACTTTTTCTGCAAGGCTTGAAACTTGACATGGATGATCTTGAGAACATATTAGGGAAATGGTGAGCATTTGAGTCCTTTGTGGTTCACAAATTTGGGTGAAAATAGAAACCCTAATTTGAGGCAGGTTGCCTTAGGAGTAAGTTTATCTGGTCAACTCTTGAACTTCCTTGAGCAATTTGGGGACCTCAATTGCACTGTGTTGAGAAATATGGAAGGTAAAATTTTGGGGTACAATAGTTGCCCCTGTTCAATCTTCTTAAACCTGAAGATGTAGATTGGCTCGCTTGCCTTTCGTGATCTGAAGGTGGAAGATGATTGAACACTAGAGTGCTCAGAAATTTTCACTCGCATGAAGTGGCACTTGATTGGTGATATCGGGAATGGGCTTATAGATGCCATTTGGAAGGTTCTAGAGAATTTTTGGAGATGGGCTTAAAGATGCCATTCGAAGAGATATCGATTGCATAAGAGATTCCTTTGTGAGAACCCATATACCCGTTGCTGAGGAGGACTTCGCTGATGAATGCTGGTCTCTGTCTCGGGAGAAATAGAGTTTTAGGAGCTTCAGTTGTCCGTTACTCTACTGGGGAATAACTCCGGTTTGGGGAAGCAGAAGTGAACTGCGTATCCGGTCGGGGTATATGTTGCACCGCGACTTTCTGGGGAAATGTCAAATCAATCGTGTTTGGTCGGGTCCCGGTCTTACAATGTTGCGGACTGTTGTCTGGGGATAAGAGAGAAATAACCCGGATAGTAAGGTTATGAGAAAGAACCTGGATAATAGGGTTACCTTGATATGAAACCCTGGATAGTAGGGCTGTGAGGAGGAACCTGGATGGTAGGGTTACTTCGAGATGAAAGCCTGGATAGTAGGGCTGTGAGAAGGAACTTGGATAGTAGGGTTACTTTGAGATGAAAGCTTAGATAATAGGGTTGTGAGAAGGAACCTGGATAGTATGGTTACTTCGAGATGAAAGCTTGGATAGTAGGGCTGTGATAAGGATCTGGATAGTAGGGTTACTTCGATATGAAAGACTGGATAATAGGGCTGTGAGAAGTTGGATAGTAGGGTTACTTAGATATGAAAGCCTAGATAGTAGGTCCGTGAGAAGGAACCTGGATAGTAGGGTTACTTCGATATGAAAGCCTGAATAGTAGGGTTGTGACAAGGAACCTGGATAGTAAGGTTACTTCGAGATGAAAGCCTGGATAGTAGGGCTGTCAGAAGGAACCTGGATAGTAGGGTTACTTAGATATGAAAGCCTGGATAGTAGGGTTGTGAGAAGGAACCTAGATAGTAGGGTTACTTCGATATGAAAGCCTGGATAGTAGGGCTGTAAGAAGGAACCAGGATAGTAGGGTTACTTCGATATGAAAGCATTGATAGTAGGGCTATGAGAAGGAACCTGGATGGTAGGGTTGCTTCAAAATGGGTTTGGGTAAAACTGCAGAGGGAACCTGGGTAAGGTTTCTTTTGTCGCACCGATGATTACTCTGTTTAGCTTCGAGTGTTGGTCATGGACCTGCTGGAAATTGTTGATAATAACTGTCTCTCCTGAAAGAAATACAGGGTTAGCTATGTGCGATGCATGAGATGCATTATGATGAGGTTCTCAAAATAACTGAGATTATGTTATATGTAATGTATGCACATGTCATGATATATGAACATGAAATACCGACATAATAATTGGGTCCGGGAAAATAACTCCTTGACTGCTTGTTTGGAGGGTATGAGAAATGGTATTCTTGACTGCTGTAAAAACCATAGTTCCTCTACTTTTGTTGGGGATGGTGAACAAAGATGACTAACTAGGGATTCACATCCATTTGACTGATGAATATTCTTCCGGAAGAGACCCTGTCTGAAGATAACTCTGCGGGGAATAACTTTGTTGGAGAGGAGATACTCTATTGATAGATCAACTAATTTGGAGAAATAAACTCAGCTGGTGATGAATTTCCATTGCTGGTGATAATGAATTCTGTTGGAGATTGAATTTCTGCTTGTGAGAGAAATAAACTCTGCTTGGGGAAAAATTTACTGATTCACTTGTGATTGTGAACCTCGGTTGGGGAGAGTTATGTCTTGTTCGGGAAAGCTAACATCACTGTCTTTAGATACTTTTTACTCTGTGGGGAGTGTATATGCCACTACTCATGTTCTTGAGCTGGCTCTATCCCGGTACCTGGTGGGAATAGTAACTGTAAGGTTTGGGCACCTCTTGTTTTCCCCTGTTCCTAGAATTACGAGTAATCGTCTTTTGTTTCTTGTGTAAATATTTATGAGCAACCATTATTTTCAAATGCATATATAAAAAATGAATCATTGGACGTTCTTGCAAAAAAAAATAGAAAAATAAAAACAAATGGAAATTTCTTGCGAAAGTGAATTGTATTGATTTTTGAAGTTGGCCTGTAATAGGCGTTTTTGTACAAAGAGGCTGACGCTCTAGTAAGAGAACGCTGCCGAAAGATAGAAATTACAATTTGTGTTAAAGAAAGAAAACAGTTATGTGAAACAATCCCATCGGGTTCCAACTCTGCTATTTCCTTTATATCTTCAAGCGTCTCATCACTTTACTGCTTGGTCGAAGGTGGATCAGATCGATTGGTGCCATACGAGCTTGTTAGTTAATACCGAAGTCTTGTTGCGAGATGATCCCATGAGGCATAGTGGTACGCTTCAATCACTAATTTTTGCTTGGACCGCCCTTTCGGGTTTTCAGTCCACCGGGATACCCTTTTTTGCCCAAGTCGCCCTTTCAGGTTTTTCACTTGCCGGGTGTACAGTTTTTATTTTTTTATTTTCATGCCTTACTTTTGCCTGAACTCTTTTGGTTCGCCGGGAAGCCCTTATTTTTTCCTAGGCCAGTCAACCTAGCGGGTCTTTGATTATGCGTAGTATCTTTTCACTATGTCTGCATTGACAGGGTGAGGAAGGTCGTCACCATCCATGGTGGTTAGAATCATAGCTCCTCCCGAGAAAATGATCTTAACCATAAATGACCCTTCGTACGTGGGGGTCCCTTTTCCCGCGGGATCACCTTGCGGTAGTATGATGCATTTGATCACTAGATCCCCGACTTGATATTCTTGATGTCTGACTTTCTTGTTAAAAGCCTTGATCATTCTCTTTTGATACGTCTGACCATGACAAATAGTAATAAGTCTCTTTTCATCGATTAGATTCAGCTGATCAAGTCGGGTTTAGATCCAGTCATCTTCATTCAAACTCGCATCCTTCATAATCCTGAGATAGGGTATATGGACTTTGATGGGTAGGACTGCCTCCATGCCATATACCAGAGAATAGGGTGTTGCCCCTGTCGACGTCTGTGTTGAGGTACGGTTCCCATGATGAGCGAATGGTAACATCTCGTGCCAGTCTTTGTAGGTCACTGTCATCTTCTGTACAATCTTCTTGATGTTCTTGTTAGCCGCTTCAACATTGCCATTCATCTTCGGCTGGTAGGGAGAAGAGTTATAATGTTGTAACTTGAAATGTTTACAGAGCTTGGTGATCAGTGTGTTATTGATATTTGTATCGTTGTCTATAATAATCCTCTCTGGTACACCGTATCGACATATCAGATTGTGTCGGATGAACCGTGCCACAACATTCTTGGTTACCGTAGCAAAAGAGGCTGCCTCAACCCACTTGGTGAAATAATAAATTGCTACCAGAATAAAGCGATGCCTGTTAGACGCCGTAGGTCTGATCTCACCGATCATGTCGATGCCATACATTGCAAAGGGCCAAGGAGCTGTCAAAACATTCAGGGGGAGTGGAGGCACATGCACCTTATCAGCATAGACTTGGAATTTATGACAGGTTCGAGAGTGCTGATAACAATCAACTTCCATAGTGGACCAGTAATATCCTGCCCGTAGGATTTTCTTTGCCATGGTGTGTCCACTAGAATGGGTTCCGAAGGTACTTTCGTGTAATTATGCCATGATCTGTTCTACCTTGCTCTTGTCCACACACCGCAGTAGGGTTGAATCATGGTTACGCTTATAGAGGATCCCATTGCTAAGAAAGAACTTCGCAAAAACCTTCTCAGAAATTTCTTGTCATTAACAGATGCCCCCTCGGGGTATTCTTGAGCCTCAAGATACCCTTTACCTCGTAAAACCAGGGTTTATCTGCTACCTCTTCAGTCTCAATGTCACAGTAGTGTACAGGTTCGTCCAATCACTCAATGGTAATCTGGGGAGCTTCATTGTCCCACCTGACTTTGAACATAGAAGACATGGTAGCTAGCGCGTCCGCCAACTAGTTCTCTTCTCGTGGGAAATGTTCAAAGGTTATCTCCTCAAAGTGTGGGAGCAATGTCAGTACATATTCTTTGAAAGGAATAAGATTCGGGTGCTTCATGTCCCACTCGCCTTTGCTCTGACTTATCACCAGAGTGAAATCTCCGAATACACTCAAGAACTTAATCCTCAAGTCAATAGCAGCTCGAAGATCCATGATATGTGCTTCATACTCCGCCATATTGTTGGTGCAGTTTAAAACATAATCGGGCGGTGAACAGAGTATGACATCCCTCAGGAGATATAATTACAGCGCCAATGCCATTACCCAGCACGTTCGAAGCTCCATAAAAATACATAGACCATCGAGATCCCTCCTTGGGTCCTTCATCTGGTCCAGGTTCTTCGCAGTCGGTTACCAATATGATATTCTCATCCAGGAACTCGTAATTCATGGACTGGTAGTCATCCACGGCCTGATGCGCCAAATGATCCGCCAATACACTCCCCTTGATTGCTTTTTGGGTTGTGTATTGGATATCGTACTCGGTTAAGATCATCTGCCATCTTGCTATTCTTCCGGATAAGGCGGGCTTCTCGAAAATATACTTGATTGGGTCCATCTTTGATATCAACAAGGTAGTGTGAGTCAGCATATACTGTCTCAGTCAGCGAGCAGCCCATGCCAAAGTGCAGCAAGTTTTCTCGAGCAATGAGTATCGGGTCTCACAGTCGGTAAACTTTTTGCTAAGGTAATAAATGGCATGCTCTTTTCGACCAGACTCGTCATGCTGCCCCAGCACACACCTCATTGAACTGTCTAGCACTGTCAGGTATAATATGAAAGGTCTTCCTTCAACTGGAGGCATCAAAATTGGTGGTTCTTGAAGGTATTCTTTTATTCTTTCGAAAGCGGTCTGGCATTCATCATTCTACTTTACCACTTGATCTTTCTTCAGCAGCTTGAAGATTGGCTCACAAGTAGCAGTCAGATGTGAAATGAACCTGGAGATGTAATTTAGGCGTCCCAAGAAACCTCTAACTTCTTTCTCTATGCAGGGAGCCGACATCTCTTGTATGGCTTTTACCTTTGCAGGCTCCACCCGAATACCTTTGTCACTGACAACAAAATCCAGAAGCTTACCAGACCTTACCCCGAAGGTAAACTTGTTCGGATTTAACATCAGCTTGTATGTCTTTAAACTATCAAACAGTTTCCGAAGATGATCAAGGTGCTCTTCCTCAGTTTGGGACATGGCTATCATGTCATCAACATAAACCTTAATCTCGTGGTGAATCATATCGTGGAACAAAGCGACTATGGCGCGCTGATAAGTTGCCCCAACATTCTTCAACCCAAAAGGCATTACCTTGTAACAGAAGGTGCCCCACTGCGTAACGAAGGTTGTCTTCTCCGTGTCTTTAGGAGCCATCTTGATCTGGTTGTAGCCAGAAAAACCATCCATGAAGGAAAAGATCTTGTGCTGCACCGTGTTGTCGACTAGAACATCGATGTGAGGAAGTGGGAAGTCATCCTTGGGCCTTGCCCTGCTAAGATCTCTGTAGTCCACACACATCCGTACCTTACCGTCCTTCTTAGGTACCAGAACAACGTTGGCAACCCACCGCGGATAAGAAGTGACAGGTAAGAATCCTGCGTTGAACTATTTCATGACCTCTGCCTTGATTTTCTCTGACATTTTAGGGTGCATACGACAGACCTTCTACTTTAACGGAGGGCAGTTTTCTTTATTCGGCAGGCGATGTACCACAATATCAGTGTCCAAACCAGGCATGTCTTCATAGGACCAGGCGAAGATCTCAACGTACTTGTGTAGTATCTATATTAACCGTTGTTTGACACTAGGCTCCAGATTCGCACCTATTTTAACCTCTTTCTTGTCTTCCTTTGTACCCAATTTCACTAATTCAATTGGCTCTTCATGAGGCTGTATGGCCCTTTCTTCCTGCTGTAATAGTCTAGCAAGTTCTCCAGGAACCTCACAATCATCCTCACCTTCGTCCTCGGCTTGGTTGATCGTATTTTTGAAGTCATAATTGGCAGTAGCAGAGCTGTTATCAATGGGATCCAGAGTGGATATAGATCTGCAGTATGATACGTGAGTGTGTGTTAGAGAAATAACTATTTTGATAAAGTGAGAGACAGAAAAAAAAACAAGGAGCAGAAAATTTGTACGCAAGAAACGTCCAATGCTTTATTAATGATATATGAAATAACAAATAATAGCCCTCACAAGCAAAACCAAGGTGCCTCGGGCAAGGCACCGGGCCGTAATGTTTCAAATTGTTTATTAAAAATCTTAAAACAAATGGGTCAATTACTACAAAATAAAAGAAACAGGTATGAAGTCCCTAGCCGTCCAGTTATTCGGTCCACCGTTGGTTGTAGGGTAGATCCAGCTATTGATGTCTGAATCCTTTTCACTATCTTCAATTGCATTAATTCCCCGATTGCTGATATGTAGAGGAGGTCTTCCAATCCGTGCGAACCTAACAACCCTTTGAGTCCCTGTAGTAAAGCCCAAACCAAATTTGTCAATTTTGTGAGTAAAATCAGGGAGCTTACCCCAATTGGTACACCCACCTTCTTCAACCACAGCCCTGGCGTCCTTGAGAGAATCCATCTTCAATGGAGGTTTGTTGATAGTAACTTCAGTTGATGCCGATAACTGAGGGACCTCTTCGAAGTTATGACAAGGAGTTTCTATGAATTCCCCGTCCATCTCTATGTAGCGGAAAGAATTGAGGTGACTCACCATATATTCTTCTTCACCCTGCACTGTGACGATTTTCCCCTTCATCGGATACTTCAGCATTTGATGGAGTGTGGAAGTAACTGCCCCAGCCTCATGGATCCAAGGACGACCCAACAAGCAAGAATACGACGGCCTGATATCCATCACGTAGAAGGTGGACCTAAAAGTCTGAGAACCCACTTTGACAGGGATGTCCACCTCCCTTTGCACTATTTTCTTCGATCCGTCAAAAGCCCTTACCACAATGTTACTAGGCTTTAGAGTCAAACCTTCATAATCCAAACGGTTCAACGCCTTCTTCGGCAGAACATTCAGTAAAGACCCGGTATCTACCAGCACATGAGACATAGTGGTGCCCCTGCACTCAATCGAGACATGCAGAGCATCATTATGATTCCTTCCTTTTGGTGTCAGATCCGCATCCGAAAAACCTAGCCCATTGTTAGCAGTCAGGCTGGCCACACAATCTTTGAACTGATCTGCTGAAGTTTCCTGCGGCACATGCGCAGTCTTGAGAAATGCAATCAAAGCCTTCGCATGGGCTTCAGAACACAACAGCAGCGACAACATGGATATCTTTGATGGGGTCTGCCCCAGCTACTCGACCACATCGTAGTCGCTTTTCTTGATAATTTTAAGTATTTCCTCTATTTCTTGTTTAGAGGCTTCCACGACAATTTTTCTAGGCTCCTCCGTCCGGGCAGGCTCACCTATAATTTCTTTGCCCCGAGTCCCAGATGGCTCGGCGACAGGGGTGATAACTGGAGTAAGCACGGGAACAGTAGTTGATGTACTAGCGGGAACAACAGATGGAATGAAAATAGGTTTGTTAACAGTCTTCAGGGAAATCTTGGGAGAGAAAATCCTTCCGCTTCGGGTAACCTTACTAGCCCCGACAATATTACTGACATCAGTATCAGCTTCTTCATTCTTCAAATCTTGCTTAATGCCATGATAATACACATCAACACCATAATGCCATGGGACATCCTTGTCTGAGGTGTACGGGATGGTACCAGGAACAATGATTATCAGCGGAGTAATTCTTGGAGCGGATGTAATCCTAACAGGTCTTCTCGAGGAAACCTTTGAAGGATTGGCGAAAATGGTTATAATGGCAACATCTTCATTTGGAACAACATGAGTCATAGTCTTCTTGAACAAAATCTCTTTATTATCCATCAGGCGCTGAACACCTAACTTCAACAAGCGGCAACTGGAAGGTAGAATCGAACACATGTGGAAAACTTCACCACAACCCGGAAATAAACAGGCCAACATCAAATTCTTCTTAACAGTCATAAGAGGAGTGGAAATTTCCTCAACAGAGGTCACAAACAAATCAGTGTCAACAACATTAACTCCCCGACCATGTTTGGGCATGGGAGCAGTTATAACATTCGGATTTTCTGGAGCATCGAACTCTATCTCCTTGGCTTCAAGCAAGTCTTGCACTTTGTTTCTCAGAGCCCAGCAATCATTTGTATCATGACCAGGACTCTCTGAATGGTAGGTGCACCGCGCGTTGGGATTGTATCTGGGAGAGGTAGTGTTTGGATTTTTGGGGGCCTCTCTCAAGGTTGCCAAATTGGATCTTAGCAGGTGAGGTAGAACTTTAGCCAATGTCATGCAAATGCGGGTAAACTTCTGTTGTGGTCTTTCCACCCTTTGTTGATTGTTGCATTGTGGAGCAACTGCGGGTCTTGGTATCACTACAACATTTACCGTTTGAAGGTGTTCAGATCTTCTTTGGCCCCCGGGCTAAAGACTGCATTAACTTCCTTCTTACCAGTAAAAGGTTTCTTTACCGAACTCGAAGAGGCATCCTTCTGTATTTTACCACTTCGAATTCCAGCTTCTACTCTTTCTCCAGTTAAAATCAGCTTGGTGAAACCAGGTGACGAATTGTCGATTAAGTGATTGAAAAACGGACTAGACAACATCCCCAGAAACATATCAACCAACTCCCTATCAGACAAAGGGGGTTGAACTCGCCCAACCAAATATCTCCATTTTTTAGCATAATCTTTAAAACCTTCACTTACACCCATGGACATACTCTAGAGTTGAGTACGAGTGGGGGCAAGGTAGGCATTGTACTGATACTACTTGTAGAAATCACCAGCAAGATCTTCCCAATTTCGGACATTGGCTCCCTCCAGCTGATAGAACCATTCAAGCTGAGTCCCTGACAGACTATCTTGAAAGAAGTGCACCCATAAATTTCTATCAGCCGTGTGGGGCTAGATCTTCCTGACATAAGAGCGAAGATGGAGTTTTGGGAAGGACACTCCATCATACTTGGAAAAAACCGGAGCTTTGAACTTCTGAGGGATGACCACTCCCGATACCAGTCCCAATTCTCTGAAATCCAAACCAGGTATCTTCTGAACTTCCATAGCACTCAGACGGTCTTCTAGCTGCTTGTATCTATCCTCAGCAGGAGGATATTGCTCATCATCATAATCAGTATCATTGTCAGAAACTGAAGGACTAGGGTCCTTTTCTCCTTCTTGGTTCTCTGATTCCTTGGATGAAAGGTAAGATCAGTTTGTAGCTTCAACCTTTCTCCAAAACTTCTGCCCATATTCAGAATACCAGTCTTCTTCTTCTTCTTCTCTTTCAGAATAAGTGTTTCAGATCCTCTTTCCCCTTTTCCAGACTGATGAACATCTGTTGGAACTGGGCGTTTTATGCTTGAAGATCTTTTATGAATTGCTCGGAAGACATTTCTGCTGAAATAAACAGCGAAGAAGATGAGAAACTTGTGGTGGTACCTATAATGATGTGTATGATAATGGGATGCGCATGTAATGATTTCAAAGAATTTGGGTGATTTAAATTTGCAAACCAAAATAAACAAAAACTTTATTAGCTCAAATTTGAAGGTTCAACATTCCTTTAAGACGTTACAAATAAGTAAAATAAAACAAATCTAAAACTAGAAAAGAAAAATCAAAAGTCCCATGGACGCTTTCTCTTTGTGCTGATATAATCATTGATCACTCTTTCTTCCTCGAGCTGCCTGGTGAGCTTTAAAACCTTCCTCTCTTTCTCATGGAACTGTTCCCTGTAAGTATCTCGCTCATTCTTCATCTAAATCCAAGACCTCTGTAACTCCCCTAGATCAGTGGGCATGTAAGGATAGAGAACCGTATAAGGAATTCCTTCTTTAGTAGTGGGCTCCATAATCACTGGAAATATGGCCACATAAGGCATCATAAGCTTCTGGGACGAGCTCGTACCTATTGGAGATAAGGCTGCATAGGAATGGAAGTCTTTGGTACCAACTCTTTGGGGTCAGATCTGTTTACCATGCCCCAAGCTCGTATGAACCTCCGGCGATTCCCCTTAACATCATCCTTATAGTCGAATACAATGTCCTCGAGAAGTAACTCATGGGGACCATCCCTTTGAGCACGACCAAATTGTCGCAAAGCTAGACAAGGATTGTAAGTTATACCCCCTCTGATACCAAGTAATTGGACATTATGGTACCCCCCACAACGGTCAATAACAGCAGTGTCTTCCATAGCTCGGGAACACCAAAGAATATTTGTATGAGCGAGTGACATTATTCAGTGTGACCAACCCAAACCTTCTTCGTTCTTCAGTATAGACCTAGGGAGGTGAGAAATAAATCACCTCGACAACAACGACATGCAACACATAAGAGTCCCTCTTCTCTTCATGGTACGAGTATGGAGAGCGTGCAAAATATCTCCAAGCAAGGTAGGCACAGGATTGCAAGAAAGGAAATTCTTGATAGCAATTACATCTACGAAAGAGTCCAGATTAGGGAAGAGAATTAAACCATAGATAAGAAGAGCCAAGACATCCTCAAAAGCCTGAAACTCCATATCATCCCAAAATATTTGAGCCTGGTCTATCATAAATTTTGCTAAAAAACCCTCGACTCTGCTTCGAGTTTCCCAATTGGATACCACGTCGGCCCGTTTCAAATGTAAAGTTAAGGCAATGACTTCTGGCTTAGGAACTTCTTCCATACCTGTGAAGGGTACCTGTTCAAGAATGGATATGCCTAATAGATGAGAGAATTCTTCCAAAGTGGGTACCAACTTATAATCTAGAAAGGTGAAGCAGTGATGCTTGGGATCGAAGAACTGAAAAAGTACGCTCATCATCTGTTCATCAGGGTTTGAAGTAACCAGGCTGAGGAGTTGACCGTGTTTCTTAATAAACATAGATGTTTTAGAAATTCTTGATACTAGCTCTTTGAGTTGGGAAGGTATCTCCACAAAGTTGATTCAGATCATATTTCTACGCATGGAAGCCACGATCTGCAAAACAGAACAGAGATAAATTTCCTTGGTCTTTTAAATGGTTAGTGTAATGAAGCATGAATGCCATGTTATGATGCATGATGCCATGATAAACCACAGGTATAGCAAACACAAGTATTACAAACACAGTCAAATCACACAAAGCCCTTAGGTTTAAGGCTTGCATGAGGTCAAAGGTAATACCCTCTTTAAGTTAAGTTGGTTCAACCTGTCCTAGAAAATTAACCGGGTTCTAAAGGATCTCAATATCACTGACTATCCTCCATCAGTCATGGTTTCAGCTCACGCAATCTTTTCTTGCGAACGAAATATTCCGAGATTATTATCTCAATGAGTGTAGCATCGAGTATCAACCAGTTCTTAGCTCTTCACCGAGGCCGGCTATCTCACTACTTTCTAATGGCCAAGTTGGGAGATTAAAGGTTCTAAGTTCAGTTGATGCTTAACGACACCACGCAGCGGCCTCGTATTCACCTTGTTTCTCCACAAGGGATACCGGTACCAACCAAAGTGCCACCCCAACGTAGCTACTGCTTCAACCGTATTGGTCTACGCTGTACAGTTCCCTCACAGTCTATTGATACTTACCTAAAGGGTATTCCCCATATTCGGGTTTAGGATCTATAGTAACCTTAAATAAAAACCCTTAAAAGTAAAGCAAACAAAGCAATCAAGAGAAGCAATTTTTAAATGACCTAGATCCTAAGGTATACCCCACTTATAAGTCCCTAGCAGAGTCTACAGTTCTGTGATACGGCGGAAGAAACTACTGTTAATATACTGGTTTGCATTTTGCATTTTGTGTGTGCAAAATGTCGCAGTAAGCAAGAGTCGCGACCGACTTTTATTTCATCCAACTGGAAAGGAAAAAAGTATAGAAAAAATCATTTTTCGAGATTTTGAGTACGGGGGAAGGTGTTAGCACCCTTTCTATCCATGGTTTTCCATGGGCTCTTAGGTACTTGCTCATTTTTAAATTGCTTGTGTTTATGTGCTTTGTTTTGAAAATGTTTTACTTCGTGATAACCCTTGTATCAGTCCTCAAGGGTGTGACGAAGTTTTTTTTGAAAGTTTTTTTTTGAAAGGTGTAAGTTTGAAAAATTTTGATTTGAGCAAGTACCTACTAGCATCTACCTACTCGATAAAAAGATTGTTTCTATTCTTGTTTCCTTTAAACAGCACTATCCTACTATTGAGAAATAGGTAGCACCATTGTTGGAATTTGTAAGGGTCAATTATAAAGGGACGTACGGTCAGTAAAGCAATATTAGGACCCCTTAGTAGTAACCCTAGAGTCTTAAGATCTTTTCGAGGAAACATTTCCGAGGCAACATTCGAATGGGACATTTTGATCTTTTTAGCCTGGAGGGCAACCACTAAGACACCCTATACTTAATGATCGTTTACCGAAGGCAACCGAAGTGAGAGTATACCCTAAGAGTGATATGTGAGAGTGATTTGTTTTCAGTTATTTATCTTTGCACATTATGGTTTTCTAACTGTATTATTTTGTCATGCATTCTTGCCATACAATCCTATTAGCATACATCTAGATAGTTAAATATTTGCA
Source organism: Vicia faba (assembly GCA_948472305.1). Classification (NCBI taxonomy): domain Eukaryota; kingdom Viridiplantae; phylum Streptophyta; class Magnoliopsida; order Fabales; family Fabaceae; genus Vicia; species Vicia faba. Next base: position 187,246,453 of record OX451738.1, on the reverse strand, counting down.
GGAACAAAAAATGCGAGAAAATAAACCTACGCTATTACAAGGCTTCGGGGAGGGGAATTAATTACATAGCCAAAAAATCGGGGATTTAAACAATACATAAAAACCCTAAATTAGCTATTACAAACCATGAACAGTTACAAAAATATTGGCAAAATAATTAACAAGTGTGCGGCGAATTAAATGTGAGGCGATTAGGGTTTTGACCCTTTGACTAATCATATTTGCGATTGATTAAAGAATTTTTTTTTGTCATTTTTGTTATTTAAGAAAATAATGAATAATTAAATTAACAGAACATCCTAAATTCTAATTAATATTAATTTTTGAAAATAAATTAATTAAGTTAACCTATTTTTGTGTTTTTTTGTTTGAAAAAAAAGAAAAGAATTAAATCAAGAACTTAAACCTAATTTTTCTAATTGGTTTTAATTATAAAACAAATTAAAATTTCCCTGAATTAAATTAAACTAAGTTAAATTAAATTTGATAAAAAACCTATTTCTAATTTTTGTGAATTCTTGATTTTATGATTTTATAAAAAAAGTGATTAATGGTATTAATTAAAATAATTAAATAAAATATTAAAGGAATTAAAAAAATAAGAAATAAAAAATAAAAAAAAAGTGTAGAGATGGGCTTGTGTTGAATAACAATTCAGGGGGGTTTGAATTTGATTTCTCTGGGTCCAACAAAGCTAAAGCCTATTTGACCACGTCTGATCTGGTGCGTGTGTTAAATTGAGGAGCATGGTAGGCCTCTTGCTACCTGGGCGTTAGATCTAAGGGCATATTGGATTAAAGGATGGATGCTGAGGTTGTATGGTGGATGTCATGATGCTGTATTGCATGGGATTCACCTGAAACATTAAAGAAAATAATAAAATGCACACGCCTGGGATCGAACCCAGGACGTGTGCATCAAAGGCATTCCCTCCAACCATCTGCGCTAGCGTGTTAACTTGTAAGTATAATAAAAACAAAATGTAATATTCAAAACAAGCTAGTGGGGTCAGCCAAACGCACGAAATTCAAACGGACAAGTCACACGCTGCCACGCCTTCGTCTTCTTCCCCGGACTATCATTTTAGGCAACAGGACTTTTACCTACAAACGTTCTTTTTAGGTACAAACCTGTTCATCTCAAAAATGGCACACGAGCAAGATAAATGGAAAGTGATGGTAGCAATCAACTCGTCTCATCCTCACGAGCATCATGGTACTAGAATTAAAGCCTAATTTCGCCTGCATTGAAAACCCTTAAACAAGAACATAAAACCCTAACAATGGCAATATCACGTACAGGCATAAAAAATGCAATTAAATGGAAAGATTAGCTTGCAAACATGATGATAAACATGAATATAACAATCAAAAGTGCTAAAGATTCATAAATTAGTGAAGTCAGAATCAAGTTTTTAAGCAAATCGTGGTGCCTGTAGAGTGTGATTCTGGGTGTTTCAAGACCTGGGAGTGATTGGAATAGTTTCCTAGGATGCCTAGCAAGCGATTGGGATCACTAGAATGGCTTGAGATGGCCTGTAGAAGGAAAACTGATTCACAATTTTGCCAACTTTTTTCAGTTTTGTTCCAAATTTCTCATGACCTCTAACCCTTTCCTTTTGGTCTGCAAAGCTTTATTATATAACCTAGAATGAATTAGGTTAACAAACTTGGCATGAATCTTTGCATTTATCCAAGATTTGATTTGATTTTCAATTTGTATGATATATTAGAATTTTCATGCCAATCATGCCTTTCTTGTACCAATTGCCATTGATTCGAATTGATCATGCAATCTCAGCATATCTTGATTACCAATCTGTAAAAAAAACAAATCAAATCATATCTTTGATAATTTTCATCATTTATTTGATTTAATTCACTTTTTAATTAATGAAAAATCAAAATAAATTGAAAAATGAAGCAAATAATGTGTGGATAAGTATTTGAGTTGTGGACCACATTATAATTGAGGTGCAAGCATAAAACGTTGGGCCCATTTAGCAAAAAATGCAAATTTGAGCACATTTTACTTTTGGCAATTTTGCAAAAATGGTCAACTTGGCCAATGCATAACTCTGTCAATTTTGACCCTAGAGAGGTGTTCTTGGACTTTTTAGAAATATTAGGATGTCCTCTAAGCAACCCTTTTTGTCTCATCTCAAGTGAGTCTTCCATGTTCATGTATGAAGCTTTGACCCAAAAGGTGTTTTTGTTGACTTTTCAAAAGGACCTATAATGTCAAAATTCATATCTTTTTGTGAGTGCATATTCTGAACTTGGGAGATGAATATGAATGGTAGGGAATTGCATCCTCTTCCAAATGAGCTTTTGATGTATCATTTCTGATAAAGTATGAGAAAGTTATGCTTGGTCAAAGTTGAGTTGACTTTTCTTATAAAACCCTAATTTAGCAACTTTTGGGTTTTGATGAATTGTGAGCAATCCTTGAGGAATCATAATCAAACCTTGATCAAATAATTAATAATACTTAAAACTGAGGATGTTGACCAAAAATCTTGAAGTTTGACTGTATGTGGGCCACAGTTGACTTTTGACCTAGTATAATTGATTTTCAGGCATTTGAGCAATTGACTGAGCAAACTTCTTCTGCAAGGCTTGAAACTTGACATGGATGATCTTGAGAACATATTTGGGGAATGGTGAGAATTTGAGTCCTTTGTGGTTCACACATCTGGGTGAAAATAGAAACCCTAATTTGAGGCAGGCTGCCTTAGGAGAGAGTTTGTCTGGTCAAGTCTTGAACTTCCTTGAGCAATTTAGGGACCTCACTTGCCCTGTGTTGAGAAATATGGGAGGGAAAATTTTGGGGTACAACAAATGGTTTCTCTGGTTATAATCAAATCAAGATGGCACCTGAATACATGGAGAAGACTACCTTTGTCACACAGTGGGCCACTTTCTGCTACAATGTTATGCCTTTTAGTTTGAAGAACGCCAACGCAACATAACAGCGTGTTATGGTAGCTTTGTTCCGTGACATGATCCATCATGAGATAGAGGTTTACATTTATGACATGATAGCCAGGTCTCAGAGTGAAAAAGAAAACCTTGACCACCTGCACAAGTTGTTTACGAGATTGAAGAAATACAAGTTGAGGTAGAATCCAAACAAGTGCACCTTTGGGGTAAGATCTGGTAAACTCCTAGGATTTGTCTTCAGTGGTAAAGGTATTGAAGTTGATCCGGCCAAGGTTAAATCCATTCAAGAAATACCGGCTCCCCGTACTGAGAAGGAAGTTAGAGGTTTCTTGGGATGATTGAACTACATTTCCAGATTTATTTACCATTTTATAGCTACTTGTGAGCTAATCTTCAAGTTATTGAAGAAATATCAAGTTGTAAGGTGGAATGATGACTGTCACACAACTTTCGGAAAAATATAGGAGTACCTCCAAGAACCTCCAATTCTGATATCACTGGTTGAAGGAAGACCTCTGATCATGTACTTGACAGTGTTAGATAACTCAATGGGGTGTGTATTGGGGCAACATGACGAGTTTGGTCGAAAAGAGCATGCAATATACTACCTTAGCAAAAAGTTTACCGACTGTGAAACAAGATACTCACTCCTCGAGAAAACTTGTTGCGCTTTGGCATGTGTTGCTCTCCAACTGAGACAATATATGTTGACTCATACTACTTTTTTGATCTCTAAGATGCATCCGATAAAATACATATTCGAGAAGCCCGCTCTATCCGGAAGAATAGCAAGATGGCAAATGGTCTTGGCAGAATACGACATTTAGTGTACTACGCAGAAGGCGATCAAAGTAAGTGTACTGGAAGATCATTTGGCTCATCAAGCTGTAGACGACTATTAGTCTATGAATTTCTAGTTCCCATATGAGAATATGATGCTAGTTACAGATTGTGAAGAACCTGGATTGTATGAAGGACCTGAGCCAAAATCCAGATGGACTATGGTTTTTGATGGAGCTTCTAACACGCTTGGTAATGGAATTGGTGTTATTATTGTCTCTCCCATGGGTTTCCATACGCCCTTCACCGCCAGATTATGTTTTGACTGTACCAATAACATGGACGAATTTGAAGCATGCATCATGGGCATCAAATCTACCATCAATATGAGAATCAAGTTCTTGGATGTATATGGGGACTCAGCCCTAGTGATCATTCAAATCAAGGGAGAATGAGATACGAAGCACCTTAATCTCAATCCTTATCGCGAGCATGTATTGACGTTAATCCCATACTTCGAAGAAATCACTTTTGAACACATCTCACGAGAATAGAATCAATTGGCAGATGCATTAGCTACCATGTCATCCATGTTCAAAATCAGATGGCATAATGAAGCTCCTCGAATTACTATTGAGAGACTGGATGAGTTGGCGCATTTCTACAAATTTGATTATGATGGAGTAGATGAGAAGCCGTGGTACCATGATGTGAAAATATACTTCGAAGCCCAAGAGTACCCCGAGGGGGCATCTATTAATGATAAGAAATTCCTACAGAGATTCTCTGCCAAATTCTTTCTGAATAATGGAATTTTGTACAAGCGTAATCATGATTCGACTCTGCTTCATTGTTCGACAAGAAGGAAGCTGAGAATATTATGGAAGATATGCATGAAGAAATCTTTGGTAATCATTCCAGCGGGCATACGTCGACTAATAAAATTCTAAGAGCGGGTTATTATTGGTCAACCATGGAAACTGATTGCCATCGTCATTCGAGGACTTGTCACAAATGCCAAATTTATGCTGACAAAGTACATGTGCCTCCAGTTCCACTGAATGACTTGACTGCTCCTTGGTCGTTTGCAATGTGGGGCATTGATATAATTGGAGAGGTTAAGCCTATTGCATCTAATGGGAATCGTTTCATCCTTGTCACTATTGATTATTTTACAAAGTGGGTTGAAGCAACCTCATTTGCCTCTGTTACCAAGAATGGCGTGGCCCGGTTCATTAAGCATAACTTCATATGTCGGTATGGCATCCCAAAAAGGATCATCACAGACAATGGTACCAATCTTAACAACACTATGCTCACGGAACTCTGCACTATTAGAACATAGTTTGGTTCTACATCTTTATAAGAGTTTTGATCATAACAAACACACAAAGAACAATTATGCTCCCTAAATAAGTATTTTGTTTTGCAAGGAAGTTCTGATGTAAGAAGCACAGAAGATGAGATAGATTGTTATTAAAAATCTGATATGACTCATCTTACAAAGAAAGCAAATCTGTGTAACACGCTTAATTAAATAATTTTTGTAGTTATAACTTCTGAGTGCACTAACACTGTGAACCAGAACTCTGATATTCTGATACGTAATATTTTATTCATGGCTAATCAATAGTAACGGCTGAAAGAGGACAAGAATCTATATGTTTGGAAAGTACATTAACTACTATTTATCAACCTTCTAAAAGAACCTCTCACGTATTGCCTATATAAACAAGATGTGAAGAAGAAATCGAACATGATTTTGCTGCACACTGAAAAAGAGAAATATTACTACCTTTCAATCCATTGCTTTTCATTTGTGTAATACATCACTTTTGTGATACTGTTTTTGTTAGAAAACATATTTGTACCTGTTTTCAAATATATTACTTTGTAATACCTTGAGAAAACCGGATTTTGGTTTAAACTCAAGAAGACTTTGACAGTTGTCATTGTATTTGTGTAATCAAGTTTTATTAGTGGATTAAGGCCTCGTTTGAGAGAGGCGAAATCACCTTGGTGGGTGGACTGAAGTAGTTTGAGTTTATATGAACCAGGATAACCAACTTGTGTTTTATTTTAAGTTTTAAAAAAACCAATTCAAACCCCCCCTTCTTGTGTTTTTCCATTCTTCATGCACGCGGTTTAAGATTAAACACCATAATTCTTCTCAGTATTGACCAAGGATGAATGGTGCAGTGGAAGCCACCAACAAGAACATCAAGAAGTTCTTGTAGAATATGACGATGACCTACAAATATTGGCATGAGTTGTTACCATTTGCTCTTCATAGTTATCGCACTTCAATACGTACATCAACCGAGGCAACCCCATTCTCTCTCGTCTACAATATGGAGGCGGTCTTACCTGTCGAAGTCCAGATTCCCTCTCTGAGAATTATGAAAGACGCAGGTTTAGACGAAAATGAGTGGATTCAGACCAGGCTGGACCAGATAAATTTTATTGATGAGAAGAGGCTTGTGGCTGTTTGTCATGGTCAGATGTATCAAAAGCGCATGATTAAGGCCTTTAACAATAAGATCAAACCTCAGGTGTATCAGGTTGGTGGTTTGGTAATAAAGCGCATCATCTTACCATAAGGTTATCCCAGAGGAAAATGGACTCCCACATACGAAGGGTCGTTTGTGATCCAGAAAATATTTTCTAGAAGGGCTATGATACTTACCACCATGGATGGTGAGGATCTTCAACACCATGTGAATGCGGACATAGTTAAAAAATACTACGCATGAAAAAGACACATGCTAGGTTGACTGACCTAGGAAAAAATAAGGGCATCTAGGTGAACCAGAAGGGTTTGGGAAAAAATTAGGGATATATAAATTATACACCCAACAAGTCAAAAACCTGAAAAAAGAGGCTTGGGCAAAAAAAGGGTATCCCAGTGGACTGAAAACCGAAAGGGAGGTCCAGGAAAAAGTTAGGGATTAAAGCGTACGACTATGTCCTGTTGGATGATCTACTTACAGCCAGCATAATTACCGACATCAATTTCAAACAGTACAAATCAATCCAGTCAACTTCTTTTGACAGCAAGGGATGAGATGGTTGAAGACATAGGGGAAATAGCAAAGTTGAAACTCGATGGGATCATTCCCACATAGTTTTTTTTATAAGTTTCTCTTTGTACACCTTTTTATTTTCTTGATGATTTCCTCTTACTAGGACTTCTGTCTCTTTGTATAAAACTATCTGTTTATAGATAAATCTTCCAAATAAATTCAATTAGTTTCAATTTCAATTTTTTTTACTTTCTCTATTTTGTTTGTGAAAACATCCAATGATTATATTGAATGAACATATGCATTTGAATATGATTACCATTTACAAATATATGCATGAAAGTAGGATTAACATTTATCGAAGACTCTAGGAGTTGGGATAATGTTTAAGTCACTCATAAAACCCCATAGAGCAATCCCTATGAAACTATCTCTACAGAGCTATCTTCACAAGATCATCCCCAACAGAGATATATTCCTCAACAAGTCTAATATGCCCACAGGCATAGATTCATCCATTTTGTGGTTGTCCACCTCCATATCCCTAATGGATAGCTTGACTTGATCATCATCCCTAATAGGTCCTCTAGCAGATAAGGATGTTTGATCATATCCCCAACATACAATGGAGACTTCCTCAATGTAGCCTATCAAATTCCAACCCCCGTCCGAGTTTATTTCCTTGACATAGTTTACAGGAATTTAATTCCCATCAAATTTTATTACTCCAACACCGTAAATACCTAACAAAATTCCCTTCTCTAGCAGGGTTTAATCAAAGTTGCTATCCCTAGAGGAGTTGCTATGGTATCTAAAACCTGGACAGACAACACACTTGAGGAATATCCATATCTTTATCCCCAATCATGGTACGTAAGAATCAAATCCTTCAACAAAATGAACAACAAATGGACAACTCTCCTTGAAGGCCTCTATCCTTAAGCCGAAGTCAAAAGTCCCCCAGCGGAGTGTCCTCAAATAGAAAGTGGGAATCCCCAGTAAAATTAAACCTAGCAGAAATTGAAGATTCACTTTCTTCATCCTCAGCAACAATCCTGGATTTATTTTCCCCAAGCTAGACATTGTTACAAGGATCTACCGATACACTTCAACAACATATTGTGTTCATACATCATTTCAAAATACATCATAACATATGCATACTGAAACTCATATAAAATTCTCATTTATCTTGAGAGCATCATTAATGCATTACATGCATCACTGCATTACATAAATCTAATTTTGTCTTTTTAGGTAAAGTTCGCAAACAGATGAATATCGTCAGCAATTTTCAAACAGGCTGCAGATTAATTCCCGAAACAGGACGGGGCAACTATCTATATGACAAGGTGGTATAAATTCCTGAAATAGGACGGCTTTACCAACAAAAAAAGGGTCAAATATTAATTACTGAAATAGGACGGGGAAACTATCTACACAACCAAGCGGTGTGAATTCCCGAAATAAGACGATTTTACAAACAAAAAAGCGGGACAAAGATTAATTCCCGAAACAGGAAGGGAAAACTATCTCTATGACCAGGCAGTAAGAATTCCCGAAACAAGACGGATTTACCAAAAAAAAATAGGTAGTAGATTAATTCTCAAAATAGGACAGGGAAACTATCAATATGACCGGGTGGTATAAATTCCTGAAATAGGACGAGTTTACCAATAAAAAACAGATTGTAGATCAATTCCCGAAATAGGACGAGGCGACTATCTGCATGACCAAATGACTCCATTCAGAGACTGAATTCTGAAAAAACATCTCCCTCCGAGCCTTCATTTTGAAAAGCATTTTTCTTCAGAAATTTTCTGAAAAAAACATTCTTCAGATACAGTCAGGCGTAGACTCATTCGGGTACTCCAATCAACAGTAACTTCGGATGACATCTTTAAGCTCATCCCCGATGACATTCTATCATCTCTCTGGAAGGAATCTTTAATCCCATTCAAGCAATACTATTAATCAACAATGTTACTTCATGCACTGGCGGGTGCAAATTTCTATGCACTTAAGTGTTCAATCTTCTTCCACCTTCAGATCACAAATGGCGGATATGCCAATCTAACTCTTCAGGTTTAAGAAGATTAAACATGGCCAGCTGTTGTACCCCTAAATTTTCCCTCCCATTTTCTTCATGATATCTCCTTATGCTCCTAGGGTTTTCAATTGCTCAAGGCTACTCAAGGTTTGATCAGAAAAATTCTTCTCGTAAGTTGTTGGCCTACAACTAGGGTTTAACTTTTCTCAAGGAAATTTGAGATTATAATTCCTCAAGTGGATTTCATGGTTCCTCATATGTCTCAAGGAATGATCATGCCAAATTTCAAGCCTTGCATCGAAAGTTTGCTCAGTCAATTGCTCAGATGACTAAAAATTAACTATATTGGAAAAAAAGTCAATTGTGGTCAACATACAGTCATACTTCAAGATTTTTGGTCAAAATCAACATTTTGAAGTCACATTCATCATTTGATCTATGGTTGATCATGATTCATCAAGAAAACTCAAGATTCATCAAAAGTCAAAAGTTACCAAATTAGGGTTTTCTTAAGGAGAAGTCAACTGAACTTTGACCAAGCATAACTTTCAATGCTTCATAAGATTTTTCTCAACTAAAGCTTATCTTGAAGGAAATTCAGTTCTCTACAACTTTGTTTCTCTATGATCAAGGCCAAAAAATGCTTCATTTGAGAGATTTGGGCCAAAACATTATAGGTCATTTCAAAAGTCAACAAAAAGAAACTTTTTATCAAGGCCACTTACATCAAGATAAATATTCAAATAGAAAATTTATCAACATAGAGATTGTAGGGGACATCATGAGCTTTCTAAAAAGTCCTAGATCACCTTCATCTGATAAAAATTGAGAGAGTTATGATTGGTACAAGTTGGGCAATTTTAAGAAAATGCATGAAACCCAAACTGATCAAACTTGAATTTTTGGGTCAGTAGGCTTATGTTTCAAGGTCCAAACGTGTTTTAGACCTCATAGTGAACCTCTGAATCCATTCCTACACCCCTTTGATTTTTATTCCATCTATTTTTTTTTATTATTTAAATTCAAAATTAAATTAAATAAGATCAAGGCTTTCATATAAAGTTCCAAGCCCACTTTCTTGACCTAATTTTCCTCTATATATATTCCTCATTCAGATAATAACAAGGACACAAAACCTTGCAAGAGATCACCATTCCAAAATTTCAAAAATTATCCAAAACTAGGGCAAACTACAAACGCTATTTTCATCCTCTCTCAAAGCAAGCTAGTCGTCCCAAGCAATTCCACGAGTATTATAGGGTAAGAATTGATCAATCTAGATGATCTAAAGGGCCTAAAAATCGCATACATTCGTCTTCAGTTTCATTGTTTTTTTTAATTTGTATTTTTGTTTTCATGTTGTTTTTATGCATACTAACATTACTAACATGCTTCTGAGGTATAACTATACAGGATTGACCCATCACATGGCTCCCATGATGACTGAATCATGAGTTTCCATGTTTGAATAGTTTCATATTATTTGCTCTGTATCTCTTTGTATAGGGAGAATCATCCAAAACCAAGTCCACCATTAAATTGGCATGGTCCAAATTTGGGGGTAGGGTACCTTTGAACCACTAACCTTTGCTATTTTGCAGGAACACAAAAAAGAAGTTTCCAGAAAAGATGACTAGAGCTAGGGCTTCGACACTTCTCCGGCCCATTCCATTACTTTTATATTATATTTAATTGATTACCAATGTTACCGGATGACACAACCATCCCAGTGGCAAGCATGCATATGATAAGGCATTAGACTACCATGGCGTGGGTTCGATCCCAGTCTTTTGATGTTTTGATGTTTTTTTTCATGTTTTCCAATGTTTGTAGATTTTATCATATATTGTGTTGCTTCCATTCTACTAGCACCAGTGCACGCCTGGCGCAGTGGCAAGCTAGGCAATGTAGGAGGCAAAGGGCTTGGGTTCCACACCCACCCTTGGCATTTACATTATTTTTGTTTTCTAACTCTATTTTCTATTGATTTTTCTTCCCCTATCTAATTAGGTTTTAGGTTATTTTTAATTAACTTTTTTTTTTAAATTAACCTTTTTTAATACTAAAATTAATTAGAATTTTTAGGTTTTATTTAATTAAATATCATAAATAATTTTTTTCATAAAAAAAATCACCAAAACATTTTCTTTTCTATTTTCATCTTATTTTTATTTTTTTAAATAAAGTGTATAGTGTAGCTTTATTTTTTCTGATTTTTTCTATTATGTAACTGCTTCTAGTATGTAATAGTTTTAGGTTTTATTTTTCCGTAATTCGCTATTATGTAACTGCTCCAAAGCTTTGTTATAGCCTAGGTTTTACCTTCTGCTACTATATTTTATGCAATTGTTAATATTTAGGGTTTGTATGGAAAGATAAAAACGAACATTAGAAAACCCTAATCTCAAGATAAATAATTGAATTGAACTTATTTACACACTTGCACCTCTAGGGTAGCCTCTCTTCATTGCCTTTCGGAATAACGATCATGTCCCTCGAAAGTAGGTATGCTTTAGAAAAGTCCCTCCAAATAAAAGATCATAGTCCCTCGATGACCCTTCGATGTTTCCTACGAATAACATGATCTAGTCCCTTAAGAAACTGCTAAAGCATCCTTACAAGTTGCCTTTAATGATCATACAATGACCCATGATTGTCCCTTCACATCCAATAGACGGGGCTACCTATCAACTAATGGTACGAATAACATTATCTCTAAAGGTGAAGGAAAAGAGTAAGAACGACCATGAGTGGGTAGGATACTTTTAATCGCTCGTGTAAGTGTTTGTTGGCAGCAATTTTGGTAAAACAATGACTTAATAATGTTTTGCTAAATGTCTTGACATTTGAAGTAAACTGTTTTGAAAGATGTCAAAGAAGATGTCTTAACATCGGCCTCCTGAGCTGAATGAACTTCATATCTGGTTTAAGTTTTTTGTTTCCTGTTTTTATGCACGCCATTATTCAGGATTTATGACTCATAGGTTGCGAAAAATATGGAGGAATATTTTTCTATTTGCACTATCCTTATGGATTATATCTTGGCATGTTTTCATGGAAATATTCAAAAGATTGGAATTTTTTTTCCAGTCCAAGCCCATTGTTGCGCCTTTATAAGAACTTGCATTCTTATTCGTATCACTGAAACTTTTAAAGAAGAATACATTCCTTCTGTTTTAGAAGTCTAAGTTTTTTAATTGTAATACACTCTAGTGTTGTTTTAATACTTGAGTTGTTATTTGAGTTGTTAATTGTGGATCATTCATAAGCTTTTAAGTATTGAATGATTGAAGTCTTTATAACTTAATAATTTTGTTGTTCTTCACTGTTAGTGATTGAAGGGATTTAAGGAGGGCATCATACCTAGGTGTGTCTTAGGTAGAAGTATAGCACGGGTAGTGATTAAGTGATTAGATCATAAATTGGTTGTTTACTGAGGGTCTATGAATTGATACTATTTAATGGACTTGTCCCTGGTTTGGTAGCCCCCAGAGTAGGTGTTGTTGTACACTGAACTGGGTTAACAGTCCTTTGTGTTTTTACTACTTTTATTATTGTTTCACTTTACATTTTCCTCAGATATTTGTGTCATGAAATCTCCTTCGACATCACATATCTAAAACCAAAATTTCAATTGGTATCAGAGAAGGTATCCTGCTCTATATCTGGGTAAAATATAGGGAAGATACTTTCTGGTACTATGGACAAGGAAGGAGGATTTGTGAACAGACCAACCATTTTGGATGGAATAATTATGACTATTAGAAACCACGTATGGTGGCCTTTCTAAAGTCTCTGGAGAGAAGAGCTTGGAAAGTTGTCTTAAAATGATGGAAACACCCTTTCACATTAGAGGAAAATGGAGAACCTACTTCTGAGTTAAAACCAGAAGAAAATTGGTCTAAAGAAGAAGATGAAATTGCTCTTGGAAATTCTAAAGCCTTGAATTCTATATTCAATGGAATTGACAAGAACATTTTCAGATTAGTGAACACATATGAAGTAGCTAAAGATGCATGGGGAATTCTTAAATCTACTCATGAAGGCACATCCAAAGTTAAGATGTCATGACTTCAGTTGCTCACCATAAAATTTTAGAATTTGAGAACGAAGGATGATGAAAGTACTAATGACTTCTATATGAACATTCTTGAGATTGTTAATGCATCCAATGCTTTAGGAGAGAAAATACCCGAAGACAAATTGGTGAGAAAGATTCTCAGGTCTCTCCGCAAGAGATTTGATATGAAAGAGACTGCCATAGACAAAGCTCAAGACATTGACAATATGAAAGTGGATGAACTTGTTGGATCCCTTCTTACATTTGAATTAAGCATGAATGAAAGATCTGAAAGGAAGAACAAAATCATAGCCTTTGTATCAAATACTGAAGATGAAGATGAGGACTGTGATCTGGATACAAATGGAGGAATATCAAATGCCTTTGTTATGCTTGGAAGACAACTTAACAAAGTGATAAAAAGAATGGATAGGAAACCAAGATCAAATGTCAAGAACATCTCATCTGACATTCATAAGTCAAATGAGTTTAGAAGAAAAGGGACTGAAGAAAAATTCACTCAAGGGAAGGGAATATAATGTCATGAATGTGAAAGCTTTGGTCACATTAGAGATGAATGTCCTACATATCTTAAGAAACAGAAGAAGAATCTATCTGTTACTTGGTCTGAAGAGGACTTAGAGAGTGATCTTGAAGAATCTTCCAAGTATGTTAAAGCATTGATAGGCAAATATGTATATGATGAAGAGTCTAGTGATGGGGAACTAACCTTTGATGAGTTAGCTGCTTCGTACAAAGAATTATATCTCAGAAGTGCAGAAGTGTGCCTAGAAGGGGAGAAACAAAAAGCACTCATAACCCAGCTGAAGGCAGAAAGGAAAGAGCATTTGAAAACTATTTCTAATCTGGAAAGTGAAGTGACTTCTCTGAATTCAAATCTTGATTGAGTGGTCAAATCTCTCAAGATGCTGAATAATGGATCTGACACATGAGATGAAATTCTTCAAGTAGGGAGAGTGACGGGAGACAAGAGTGGTCTAGGGTTTAATGAGAAAAAGAAACCTGTTTCAGAAGAACCTTCATCAAATTCCACTCATGCCAAGTCTAAACCAAAGATGTCAAATCAAATGTCTGAACATCATGGAAAACATCATGGTAAGAAAAAATTTACTCACACCAGAAAGAAATCCCAGCCTTGGAGGTGTCATCACTATGGATGGTTTGGTCATATAAGACCTTTTTGTTTCAAGTTGTATGGGTATCCTAAAACTACTCCTCTTCCCAAGACTGATCAGATCTCTCAAAATAGTATAAAGAAGAAACAATGGGTTCCAAAGTTTAATGTTGCTAGTTATATAGCTCATACCTCTCTCAGAGTATCAACCAAAGATGATTGGTACTTTAACAGTGGTTGTTCTAGACACATGACATGTGTTAATAATCTATTGGTAGATATCAAATCTCATTCAACCAGTTATGTGACTTTTGGTGATGAAGCCAAAGGTGAAATCAAAGGAGTTGGTAAGCTGGAATGTTCAGGAGTCCCTAAGCTTAATGATGTGTTACTTGTTAAAGGGTTAACAACTAACTTAATAAGTATAAGCCAATTGTTTGATAAAGGGTTCAAAGTAAACTTCACCAAAACATAATGTCTTGTTTGCAATGAAAAGGATGAAGTTATTATGAAAGGAATCAGATCTAAAGATAAATGTTATTTATGGGTTCCCCAAGAGTTGACCTTCCACTCAACATGTGTTTTAGCCAAATGAAGTTAAACTATGGCATCAAAAATTGGGACACTTGCATCTGTAAGGAATGGAAAGAATCATATATGTAGAAGCCGTGAGAGGAATTCCTAAGCTCAAGATAGAAGAAGGGAGAATATATGGTGATTTCCAGATTGGAAAGCAAACTAAGATGTCACATCAGAAGATCCAACATCTTACTACATCAAAAGTTTTGGAACTTATTCATTTGGACATGATGGGACCTATGCAGGTCGAAAGTCTTAGTGGAAAGAAGTATGCATATGTTGTTGTAGACGACTTCTCTAGGTACACATGGATAAGTTTTATCAGAGAAAAATTAGAAACTTTTGAAGTGTTTAAAGATCTTTGTCAAAAACTTCAAAGGGAAAAAGATAGTCAGGTCATCAAAATCAGAAGTGGTCATGGAAAGGAATTTGAAAAATGGGATTGTGGAACGCAAAAACAGAACCCTTCAAGAATCTTCCAGAGTTATGATTCGTGCTAAGAAGTTACCCTACAAATTTTGGGCTGAAGCTATGAATACTGCGTGCTATATCCATAACAGAGTCACTCTAAGGAAAGGCACTTCAGCCACCTTGTATGAAATATGGAAGGGAAGAAAACCAACTGTCAAATACTTTCATGTTTTTGGAAGTAAATGTTACATCTTAGTTGATCGTGAACAAAGGATAAATATGGATCTCAAGAGTGATGAAGGAATATTCCTAGGTTACTCTATAAATAGCAGAGCTTATAGAGTCTTTAACTCCATAACCAAGGTTATGATGGAATCCATAAATGTTATTATTGATGATAAAGGATGGAATGATGAAGAAGATGTCTTAGAAGATGTTGGAACATCTTTATCTGATATTCCAACAGAATCTAATGACAGAAGTATTGATTCTAATCTCCCTCAAGAAGACCCTAAGCCCAGTCATCTCAATAAAGGGCCTTCAATTAGAACTCATAAAGATCATCCCAAAGAGCTTATCATAGGAGATCTAAACAAAGGAGTTACTACTAGATAAAGATAAGGGATATGAAACTCTTGCTTTGTGTTAAAAATTGATCCTAAGAATGTCAAAGAGGCTCTAATTGATGAGTTCTGGATTAATGCTATGCAGGAAGAGCTAGAACAATTCAGTAGAAATGAAGTTTGGGATCTAGTTCCAAGACATGAAGGGACAAATGTGATTGGCACTAAATGGGTGTACAAGAATAAATATGATGAGAATGGGGTGGTTACTAGAAATAAGGCAAGGTTAGTTGCACAAGGATACACTCAAATTGAAGGAGTTGATTTTGATGAAACCTTTGCTCTTGTGGCCAGACTTGAATCAATCAGACTACTCTTGGGAGTTGCTTGCATTCTTAAATTTAAATTGTTTTAAATGGATGTAAAGAGTGCCTTATGAAATGGATATCTAAATGAGGAAGTCTATGTAGAACAATCTAAAGGATTTGTTGATCCAAGCCTTCCTAACCATATCTACAAACTGAAGAAAGCTCTGTATGGATTAATGTAGGCTCCAAGAGCTTGGTTTGAGAGATTGACATAATTTCTTGGTGAGAATAGATATAGGAAAGGTGGCATAGATAAAACTCTTTTTGTCAAGGAAGAAGAAAGGAAGATCATGATTGCACAGATTTATGTTTATGATATTGTGTTTGGTGGGATGTCAAATGAGATGGTTCAACATTTTGTCAGGCAAATGCAGTGAGAATTTGAGATAAGCCTTGTTGGTGAATTAACCTACTTTCTTGGTCTGCAAGTTAAACAAATGGAAGATTCCATATTCTTATCTCAGAGCAAGTATGCGAAGAATATAGTAAATAAATTTGGGATAGAAAATGCCAGTCACAAAAGAACACCTGCTCCCATACATTCGAAGTTGTCTAAAGATGAAAAAGGAGTAAGTGTGGATCAAAGTTGTTATAGAAGTATGATTGGCATTCTTCTATACCTCACAACTAGCAGACCTGACATTGCCTTTGTTGTAGGGGTGTGTGCTAGATATCAAGCTGGTCCTAAAGTTAGCCATGCCAAACATGTGAAAAGAATTCTTAAATATGTGAGTGGGACAAGTGACTATGGTATGCTATATTCTCATGGATCTAGCTCAGCCTTAATTGGTTATTGTGGTACTGATTCGGCAGGAAGCGCTGATGATAGAAAAATTACGTCAGGAGGATGTTTCTTTTTGGGAAATAATATCATATCTTGGTTTAATAAGAATAAAAATTGTGTGTCTCTATCCACTACTGAGGATGAGTGTATTGTTGCAGGAAGCAGTTGTTCTCATTTGGTTTGGATGAAACAAATGTTAATAGAATATAATGTCAAACAAGATGTCATGACATTATTCTGTGACAATCTAAGTTCCATAAATATATCAATAAATCCTATTCAACACAGTAGGACCAAACACATTGATATATGTCATCACTTCATAAGAGAGCTTGTGGAAGAAAAGGTTATTCCCTTAGAACATGAAGCTACTGAATTACAACTGGCTGACATTTTCACTAAGGCTTTGGATGCAAACCATTTTGAGAACTTAAGAGAAAAACTAGGGATCAAAATATATGAAGGTTTGTAGCAATTAAGGGCGTGTGGGAATATCATTAAAGTGATATTATATTATTTATGTTTCCAACAAATCAAATTTCAAAAGCAATCATTTCAAGACTGTCTCAAAGTTTTTTCCACACGCTATGAAATCACTTCCTTCTATTTTCACAAACTCTTCATTTTCCTTTACAGAAAAAGAACCCTTGTTATTCTTCATCTCCTTGCTCAAAAATCTTCAAAGATGTCTCAACATCATGCACCGTCTCCCTCAAAATCTGTCAACCATCCTGAGGAGCTCTCCCTTGACAGAGTACTTGATGTTACTCCTCTAATAACAATTCCACCTCTTGAGAAGAGGGTCAAGAAACCCAAATCGTCTCCTGCAAAGAAATCCAAAGACGAGTTTGACACTTCTAAAGTTAATGCTTCTACTGCTATTGATGATTGGGCAGAAGAAGACATTGTTAATGTTGATAGAAGTATTAGAAGGTTAGTAGATAGGGTGTTAAATGAAGGTTTTTATGTGCCTGGAATTTCAACTCATCTTG
The DNA here is from genome assembly GCA_948472305.1 of Vicia faba. Taxonomy (NCBI): domain Eukaryota; kingdom Viridiplantae; phylum Streptophyta; class Magnoliopsida; order Fabales; family Fabaceae; genus Vicia; species Vicia faba. Next base: position 187,228,766 of record OX451738.1, on the reverse strand, counting down.
CCCGAGTTCCTGTTCTGGATGACAAAGGAAATGATCTTAAAAATGTTGCTGAACCATCCACCTTTAAGAAAGATGTTGCTAAAAGTGAACTTGGCAAGCTTGCTACTTCTGTTCTAGAAGAAGTGGAAGAAAATGCTGAGAAAGATGTTGAGACATCATTTGCTAAGAAGGACTCTCCTGCTAAGGAAGATGTTGTTGGCTCCAAAGCTGTAGAGAATCAAAAAGCTGAGAATGTGGTTAATGTTGATGAGCTTCCTGACAATGAGCTCATTTCTAATGTGGTGCTTGGAATTGCTAAAAGGCTCAAGACTAGAAAAAGAAAAATGTGGATCTCACACCCCCTGCCAAGATAATCAAGAAGAAAACCATGTATGGTCCCCCAAAGCCCGGAAGTAAAGTGGTTCTCCCTCTAGCAAAAGAAAATCTAGACCTGATAGCTCCACAGATGATGATGATGATGCTTTAAAGAGATCAAAAGGTAAGAAGAAAGTTGAATTGGTAGAATAGGATAACTCTGATTATGATGTCGAGGAAGATGTCCAGAATATGTCTCCTGTGAAAAAGTCTGCAAGCAAACTGCTTTATGTTAGGGTACCTGATGCCCCTCTTGACAATATTTCCTTCCATTCTGTTGGAAATGCTGAAAAGTGGAAATATGTATTTCAAAGAAGAATTTCCCTTGAAAGAGAATTGGGAGCTGGTACACTGGAGTGCAAAAAAAATTATGGAGCTGATATCTTCTACTGGATTGATGAAAATTGTTACCAGGTTTGTAAAATGTTATGAGACTCTTGTTAAGGAATTTATTGTTAATATTCTTATTGACTGTGTTGATCATAAAATTAAGGAGTACAAAAAGGTGTTTGTTAGAGGTAGGGGTGTAGAAATTTCCCATACTATCATCAATAGATTTTAGGATAGGTCTGAAGATGATTCTTGTATGCTGGAAGTAACTGACAATCAAGTGTGCAAAGCCATCATTACTAACCAAGTGAGTGAGTGGCCCATGAAGAATAAGCTTATTGTTAACAAGCTAAGTGTGAAATATGAACTCTTGCATAGAATTGGAGTTGCTAACTTGGTTCCTACCAATCATACCTCAACCATCACTATTGGCTTAGTAAATTCTAGTGAGGAAGGAGGTTCTAGCTCTGCCAAGTCTACTGGTCTTGAAGACAGTTAGACTATTTGTTGTTTACTTGTTTGACCCTTTTGTTTCTTTTTGGCACTTGTATGTGCTTGACTTTTGGATTTTATGGTCTGTACCTATATTACTGATACTCTTATGAATGCATCGTTTTATTTGGCATATTATGACTAAAAAGGAGGAGAGAAACTGACTGACAACTGACTGAGGGGGAGCTTAATACTTGAGGGGGAGCCTCATGTCTCAGAAGATGTTCTGACATCTTCCTATGCTAATAGCTAACTGCTAACTGAGTTTTTGTTTTGCTTATGCTTTTCTTATGCTACGGCTCTAATAATGTGATCAAATAATCTTTTAGCCAAAATTTGCCAAAGGGGGAGTTTGTAAGTGTTTGTTGGCAGCAATTTTGGTAAAACAATGACTTGATATTGTTTTTCTAAATGTCTTGACATTTGAAGTGAACTGTTTTGAATAATGTCAAAGCAAATGTCTTGACATCTTCCTCCTAGGCTGAACGAACTTCATATCTGGTTTAAGTTTTCTGTTTCCTCTTTTTATGTGCACCATTATTCAGGATTTGTGACTCATAGGTTGCAAGAAATATGGAGGAATATTTTTGTATTTTCATTATCCTTATGGATTATATCTTGGCCTGTTTTCATGGAAATATTCAAAAGATTGGAGTATTTGTTTTTCAGCCCAAGCCCACTGTTGCACCTTTATAAGGACTTGCATTCTTATACGTATCAATGAAACTTTTAAAGAAGAATACATTCCTTATGTTTTAGAAGTCTAAGTCTTTTAATTGAAATACACTATAGTATTGGTTTAATACTTGAGTTGTTATTTAAGTTGTTAATTGTGGATCATTCATAAGCTTTTAAGTATTGAATGATTGAAGTCTTTATAACTTAATAATTATGTTGTTCTTCTCTGTTAGTGATTGAAGGTATTTTAGGAGGGCCTCATACTTAGTTGTGTCTTAGATAGATTATAGCACGTGTAGTGATTAAGTGATTAGATCGTAAAATAGTTATTTACTAAGGGTCTATGAATTGATACTATTTAGTCCACTTGTCCCTGGCTTGGTAGTCCCCAGAGTAGGTGTTGTTGTATACTGATCCGAGTTAACAATCCTATGTGTTTTACTGCTTTTATTATTGTTGCACTTTACTTTGTCCTCAGATATTTGTGTCTTGCACAAACTTTCCTAAACAAAACATTTCACACATCACTTTCAAAAATATTTTCTAAAACATTTTGTACGCGTTCTTGAGGACTGACACAAGAACCATTACAAAGTTCACCTTAAATTGGCTAATTTCAAAATATTTTCAAAACACACACACAAAAAAGAAAATTTTGAAAAGTGAGCTAAGTGATTAAGAGCCTGTAGATGACTACAGATGAAAAGGGTGCTAACACCTTCCCTTTTCATAACCTACCCCCCGAAATCAAACTTTATCAATGTTTTTCATGTTCTCTTCACCCTTTCCTTATTGGATAAAAGAAAAGTCGACGGTGACTCTTGCTATCCGCAACATCTGTGATAAAATGCAAAAATAAGTCAGTTCTCCCATATTATTACACATATCTACTGAAATCATCAGTAAATATGATGAAGTATTGAAAACCTCCTCTGGATGGTATGTTCAGTGGTCCACATATATCAGTATGTATGAGGGCCAAAAGATCGTTAGCCCTTTCACCTTTTCCTGTGAATGGGGACTTTGTCATCTTTCCAATTAAACAAGACATGCATGTCTCATATGATTCATAATCAAAAGAGTCCATCTTTATGGAGTTTGGAAATGTGTTTCTCATTTATGTGGCCTAAGCGACATTGCCAAAGGTAACTTGGGTTTATCTCATTAGGTTTAATCCTTTTTGTATTTATGTTATAAATTGGAATTTCAAGATCAAGGATATACAATCTATTATTCATTTTTGCAGAAGCATATAATACATCATTCAAATAAATAGAGCAACAATTATTCTTTATTATGAATGAAAAACCAAATTTGTCTAAACAATAAATGAAAATGATATTCCTTCTAATTGCAGGTACATAATAACAGTTCTTTAACTGAATTATTAAACCACAAGGTAAATTCAAAACATAAGTTCCTACGGCCAAAGCAGCAACCTTTGCTCCATTTCCAACTCGTAGTTCAACTTCACATTTTTCCAAATTTGTACTTCCTTTTAGCCCCTTCACATTGGTACAAATGTGAGAACCACATCCAATATCTAATACCCATGATATAGAAGTAGATAAATTAATTTCTATAACAAAAATAACTGAATTTGAAGTCTCTACTCCATTCTTCTTATCTTCCAAGTACTTTGGGCAGTTTCTCTTCCAGTGTCTGGTCTTACCACAATGGAAGTTATTACCCTCTTTTCTATGCCTCCACTATATTTCAAAGTAGGAACAATAGGTTTAGGTTTGTAAACTTCTTTCCCTTCCCTTTACCAACCTTCTTGGTGGGCTTTTGTTCTTATTTCCATTACTGACCATCATAATGGACTTCCCTTTTTACTTCACATTTTTCTCAACAATTCTTAACATGCTTAGAAACTCTGGAAGACTTTTGTCTATGTCATTCTTGTTGAAATTCAAGACAAGTTGATTGAAGCTCTCTGGAAACAACTTTAAGATCAAATCAGTTGCAAGTTCCTTTCCAAGGAGAAACCCTAACCTTTCAAGGTTCTCCACATACCCAATCATCTTGAGTACATGGGTACCTACAGGGGTTCCCTCAGCTAACTTGCTATTAAAAAGGGCCTTTGAAACATGAAACCTCTCATTTCTTTCCTGCTCTTGATAGAGCATATTTAGATGTCCGATCATATCGAACGGTGACATGTTCTGATGTTGCTTTTGCAACTGTGAGTTCATGGTAGCTAGCATAAGGAAAGTGGTTTCATTGGAATCATTGACATGCTTCTCAGACAACCCATGTTGCTAAAGCTGCTCCTACTGTTCCTAAGGTTACCAAGATTCCACCAAGAATGGCTTCTCTAAAAGACGTTAAGGTTGTGGTAGAAGAAGGTGGTGGCACTATTTGGGGCCAGCTTCTGGATATTCCTTACAAGTCTGACAAATTTGGTTTGGGTTTCACCTCAGAGGCTCAGAGGGTTGTTCGTCATGCTTGTGCTAATTCTGGGAGACCTCCATTCTGCGTCAACAACAATGGAGTTCAAAAAAATAAAGTCAACACTGTGGAAGACGCTAATAGTGACTATGACATAGACAATTGGATATTCCTTACTACCGGCAGTGGACTCAACAATTGGAAGGTTGCAGACTTTATACCAATATCCTTTAGTCAAGAGTAAATGCTATTTTCTATTTTCTTGCTTTCAAGTTCTTGGTTATGTAATTTGAACAATAACTTTGAGCCTTGTTCTTACCCGGGGCACAACGGTCCATTTGTGAAGGTTGTCATTTTTCATCCACATATTTTCATTTAATAAATCATTGGACGTTCACATTCAAATTTTGTGCTCTTTGTCTTTCTTTTTACTTTATTGTTTCCAAAATAGCTATGTGTTCTTACACACACCCACTTAACAAATTGCAGAGCCACATCCACCATGGGTCCCATTGATAACAATTCTGATATTGCCAATTATGAATTCGAAAATTCGATCTACCAAGCCGAGGACGAAGGTGAGGAAGATTGTGAAGTACCTGGAGAGCTTGCTAGACTGTTAGATTAGGAAGAAAAAACCATACAACCGCATGAAAGGACAATCGAGGTTGTGAACTTGGGTACTAAAGAGGACAAGAAAGCAATCCGGATAGGTGCCAACCTAGAAGACAACGTCAAAAAGAGATTAATCCAGATGTTACGTGACTATGTTGAGATCTTTTCTTTGTCTTATGAAGACATGCCAGGTCTTGATAATGACATTGTGGTTCACCGTCGACCGATGAAGGAAGGATATCCTCCTATAAATCACAAGGTTCTTCGGATGCATCCTGAGATTTCTGAAAAGATCAAAGTTGAGGTCATGAAGTAGTTCAATGCAGTTTTCTTAGTTGTTACGTCCTATCCTCAGTGGGTTGCAAATGTGGTGCCAGTATATAAGAAGAACAATAAGGTGTGTATGTGTATAGACTACATGGATTTGAATAGGGCAAGCCCCAAAGATGACATTCCGCTTCCACATATTAAAGTTCTGGATGACAATACTGCACAACACAAAGTATTTTCCTTCATGGATGGTTTCTCTGATTATAATCAAATCAAGATGGCACCTGAAGACATGGAGAAGACTACTTTTGTCACACAGTGGGGCACTTTCTATTACAAATTTATGTCTTTTGGTTTGAAGAACGCCGGTGAAACATATCAGTGTGCTACGGTAACTTTGTTCCATGATATGATCCATCATGAGATAGAGGTTTATGTTGATGACATGATAGCCAGGTCTCAGACTAAAGAAGAACATCTCGACCACATGCACAAGATGTTTAAGAGATTGAAGAAGTACAAGTTGAGGTTGAATCCAAACAAGTGCACCTTTGGGGTATGATTCGGTAAATTCCTAGTTTTCATCGTCCGTAGTAAAGGTATTGAAGTTGATCCTACCAAGGTTAAAGACATTCACGAAATGCCAGCTCCCCACACTGAAAAGGAAGTCAGAGGTTTCTTGGGATGATTGAACTACATTGCTAGATTTATTTCCAATTTTACCGCTACTTGTGAGCCAATCTTCAAGTTACTGAAGCAAGATCAAGTAGTGAAGTGGAACAGAAGTTGTCAGATAACCTTCAACAAAATCAAGGAGTACCTCCTGGAACCTCCAATTATGATGCCATCGGTTGAAGGAAGACCTTTGATCATGTGCTTGACATTATTAGAGAACTCAATGGGGTATGTATTGGGGCAACATGACGAGTCTGGTCGAAAAGAGCATGTAATATACTACCTTAGCAAAAAGTTTACCGACTGTGAAACAAGATACTCACTACTCGAGAAAAATTACAGTGGTTTGGCATGGGCTGCTCGCCGACTAAGACAATATATGTTGACTCATACTACTTTGTTGATCTCTAAGAAGAACCCAATAAAATACATATTCGAGAAACCCGCTCCCTCTGGAAGAATAGCAAGATGGAAAATGGTCTTGACAGAATACGACATTCAGTACACTACTAAGAAGGCAATCAAAGGAAGTGTACTAGCAGATCATTTGGCTCATCAAGCTGTAGATGACTATCAGTCTATGAATTTTGAGTTCCCAGATGAGAATATCATGCTAGTTATTGATTATGAAGAACCTGGACCATATGAAGGACCTGAACCTGGATTTAATGGACTATAGTTTTTGATGGAGCTTCTAACGCACTTGGTAATGGAATTGGTTTTGTGATTATCTCTCCCAAGGGTTTTCATACTCCCTTCACCGCTAGATTGTGTTTTGACTGTACCAACATTATGGTCGAGTACGAAGCATGCATCATTGGTATCAAAGCTTCCATCGATATGAGAATTAAATTATTGAATGTATATGGGGACTTAGCCCTAGTATCAATCAAATTAAGGGAGAATGGGACACGAAGAATCCAAATCTCGTTCCTTATCGAGAGCATGTATTGACATTAATTTCGTACTTCTAAGAAATTGTTTTTGAACACATTCCACGAGAAGGGAATCAATTGGCAGACACAATAGCTACCATGTCGTCTATGTTAAAAGTCAGATAGGATAATGAAGCTCCTTGAATTACTTGAGAGACTAGACAAACCAGCACATTGCTATGATGTTGATACTAATGGGGTAGAGGAAAAGGCTCGGTACCATGAAGTAAAAAGATACTTTGAAACTCAAGAATATCCAAAAGGGGCGTCTATCAATGATAAAAAATTTCTAAGGAGGTTCTCTTCCAAGTTCTCTCTGAGTAACTAAATATTGTACAACCACAACCACGATTTGACTTTGCTTCGTTTTATAGACAAGAATGAAGCTGAGAAAATTATGGAAGATATGAACGAATGTGTCTTTGGTACTCACTCCAGTGGATATAAATTGGCTAAGAAGATTCTGACAGCAGGTTATTATTAGTATACCAGGGAAACCGATTTCCATCATCATTTCAGAACTTGCCATAAATGCCAGATTTATACGGACAAAGTACATGTGCCTCCGGTTCCTTTGAATGTCTTGATTTCTCCTTGGCCGTTTTCAATGTGGGGCATTGATATGATTGGAGAGATTAAGCCTGCTTCTAATGGGAATCGTTTTATCCTTGTCACTATTGATTACTTTACGAAGCGGGTAGAGGCATCCTCGTTGGCTTCCGTTACCAAGAATATTGTGGCTCGGTTCATTAAGTATAACCTTATCTGTCGATATGGCATCCCTGAAAGGATCATCATGAACAATGGTACCAATCTTAACAATACTATGATCATGGAACTCTGCATACAGTTCAAGATTAAGCATCACAATTCTTCTCCGTACCGACCAAAGATGAATGGCACAGTGGAAGCTGCCAACAAGAATATCAAGAAGATATTGCAGAAGATGACTGTGACATATAAATATTGGCATGAGATGTTACCATTTTCTATGCATGGTTATCTCACTTTAGTACATACATCAACTGGAGCAACCTCGTTTTCTCTAGTCTACAGTATGGAGGTTGTCTTACCTATTGAAGTCCAGATTCCTTCCCTAAGGATTATGAAAGATGCAGGTTTAGATAAAGATGAATGGATTCAGACTCGACTTGACCACATGAATTTTATTGATGAAAAAAGGCTTGCGACTGGTTGTCATGGTCAGATGTATCAGAAACGCATGATCAGGGCCTTTAACAAGAAATTTAAACATCAGTTGTACGAAGCTAGTGATTTGGTAATAAAGCGCATCATCCTACCACAAGGTGATCCCAAGAGCAAATGGACTCCCATATACGAAGGGCCATATGTGATCAAAAAGATATTTCTCTGGCGGTGCTATGATGCTTACCACCATGGACGGTGAAGATTTTCCATACCCTCTGAACGCGGACATAATCAAAAAATAGTATGCATAAAAGAGACATGCTAGGTGGATAGGCCTAAGAAAAAATAAGGGCATCCCGGCGAACCAAAAGGTTTCGAGCAAAAATTAGGGATGCATATATAAAAATTGTACACCCGGCAAGTCGAAAACCTGAAAAGGCGGCTTGGACAAAAAAGGATATCTTGATGGACTGAAAACCTGAAAGGGCAGTCTAGGCAAAAGTTAGGGATTAAAGCGTACGACTATCTCTCATTGGATCATCCATCTACTAACAACGAGCTTTATTATTAGCGTCAAGTTCAAACGGTACAGATCAATTCAATCATCTTCTTCTGATAGCAAGTGATGGGATACTTGAAGACATATGGGAAATAGCAGAGTTGAAAATTGATGGGATCGTTTCCAAATAGATATTTTTCTTTGCTTATAACTTTGTACCCCTTTTCAAATATTTACGACGATTTCCTCTTACTAGGATTTCTGTCTTCTTGTATAAAACGGTCTTCTTATAGGCAAACTTTCAGAATTAATGCAATTAAATATATTTCAAATTCAAAATTGTTTTTACTTTCTCTGTTTTGTTTGCAAAAACATCCAATGATTACGTTGAATTAACATATGCATTTGAATATGATTAATGTTTACAAAATATATGCATGAAAATAGGATTAGCATTTACTAAAGACCCTAGGAGTTGGGATAATGTTCAAAAGTTATCCATAAATTCCCACAGAGCAATCTCCATGGAACTATCTCTATAGAGCTATCTTCACAAGCTCATCCCCAATAGAGATATATTCCCCAACAAATCTAATATGCCCTCAGACAGAAATTGAGGCATCTACCATCAGTTAACCTTCATATCCCTGATAGATAGCTTGTGTAATAAGGTGGGAGAAATGACTTTTGGTTTTTGCGTTTTATCGCAAATGTTGCGGATAGCAAGAGTCTTCACCGAATTTTCTTTTATCCAATAAAGGAAAGGGTTAAAAGAACAGGAAAGACCTTTGAGAATTCTTCTGAGTTCGGGGGGTATGTTATGGAAAGGGAAGGCATTAGCACCCTTTTCATCCATATTTAACTACGGGATCTTAATCGCTAACTCACTTTAAAAATTCTTTGTGAATGTGTGTTTGAAAATATTTTTAAAATGACTAAGTGCGGAAATTTTGTAATGATTCTCGTATCTTTGAGAATGCATACAAAATGTTTATTTTGAAAATATTTGTTGAAAAAGTGTCGTTGTGTGAAAAATGTTTTGAAATGTTCCCAAGCAAGAGATTAAGAACTATCTACCTACTCAAAAGTCTTTGTTATTTTCCTCCTCCTTTATATAGTGCTATCCTACCATTGGTTAGTAGAAAGCCCTATCGTTAGATGTGTGAGGAACATGCGCGGGTCATCATACAATCATAAAGGAAACTCGTAGGGAGCTTTAGCAATTTATCGTAAGGGATTAAGATCGTTTACCGAAGGCATCATCGAAGGGTCATCGAGGGACTACGATCTTTTCAATCGAGGGTCTTTGCTAAAGCGTCCCACATTAGAGGGACATGACTGTTTTATCCGAAGGTAACAAGTGGAGTTACCATAGAGGTGCGTGTGTGAATGGTGTTTCAATTCAATTCATTTATCTTGCACATTAGGGTTAGCTATGGTGGCTTTTAGTCTTTCCATACAAGCCTTTTAGCATACATCTAGCAGCTATAAGGAAAGCGGTAAAGACATAAAATAGAGTTCCTACGCTATTACAATGCTTCGGGAAGAGGGATGCAAAACCATAAAATGGGAAAAAAATAGTAAACCCTAGTTTAAGATATTACAAACCATCAACAATTACATGATTATGAAAGAAAACAAATGCGAAAATAAAAGAGCGCGCAGAGATTGTATGAAGAAAATAATATATGACTTATCCTAGTGGTTAATTAATTATTTATTAAAACCTAAAATAAAACCCTGAATTAATTTCAATTGGAAAAAATGATTTAATGATAAACCTAAAAGAAATTAAATTCATTTTAATTAGAAAGGAATTAATTTAATGACCATTAAAAAATTAATTAATTAAATTTGATTTTAAAAAAGGTTAAGTTGATTGAACTATTTAATTAGAGAAAAAAATTAATTATGAAAAAAAGAAATTAAAATGAAATAAAAAAATGAAATAGAGAGATGAGCCTGAAGAAGCAAGTTGGGCGGGGGGGTATAACAATCTAATTTGTTAGGCCCAAACGTGATAAGGACCAAAATGCCTACACCGAATCCAATGAGGACAATTCCTTAAGGTTCACCATGAGGAGGACACATTTGGAGTGCTGGATCTAGATTTATTGAGATCTGATGGTTATGACATGAGGCACATGATGTGCGCGTTAAGCCAGCTTGTATTGAATCTGTAAACGAGAAAATATGTTAAAAAAGTTACAAACTCCAGGATCGAACCCACGCCCTGGGATAAGTATGCCTTAATGTGCGCTTGCTTACCACTGGGGTCGCTGTACATTCGTTAATACAAATAATATAATAAAAATATAATGTATAAATGAACATGATGACCTAAGAAGCGTCAGAGCCCTAGCTCCGGTAATCTTCTCTGGCGACCTACACAACCTGAAATTTGCAAAAATCAAGTATTATTGATCCAAAACATCATGTCCCCCCTAATTTGACCCTCCTGGATCCAATCTGGCCTTAGTTTTGGCTATAGACCCTTGGATAATGTGTTTCGATTCAAATAAAACCGATCGAAGCAAATATAGTGCTTTTCAAATTCGCGTGCATGGGACCACAACATTCAAACATGTTCAAGGATGTCTCAGAAATTTATTAGAAGCATCAAATCAATTTAAAACAAGGCAAGATTAAAGATACGATTTTCAAAACAATATGAAACCGGTATGGCCATGCTATGCAATTTCATGCGTTTGGAACCATGATAACTGATCCAAACCTACCCTTTGATGTTCCAGGAGATGAATGGTATTGAGGTTTTGGAATGAGAGGGCTTGTAACACCAGTCTTGAAACTTAGGGTTCTTTGAGAAAATATTGAAAACTTTTGCAAGCTTCTTGATGCAGGGATGCGTTCCCTCTTGGTCTGTTCTTTTTGTGTATATATAGAGAAGGAAATGGATCAGCAGACATGGCAAGAATCTCATGAAATCAAGTTCATGTTTAGACAAGAATCCAACATATTTAAAATATTCCATTTTTAGAAATATTTGCCATTTTTGAACCCACACAATCTCATATGGTTGTAATGGGTTTTCATGAGTTGTCTTGGGCCTCCATGTAACTGAAATCAAAAGCCCATGCCCTTGTACCATTATTTCATATTTGATTTGATTTAATTTACATTTAAATGAATAAAAATTCAAATAAAAGAAATAAAAATCATGAAAAATATGTGAATGGATTTTTAGGTCCTCTAACACATTGTGACCATGTTTGAACATCGAAAGTTAGGCCCATTAGTCCAAAATTTCAAGTTTGCTCATTTTTCACTTCATGCATTTTCTCAAAATTTTCCAACTTGTAATGGTCGTAACTCTCTTAATTTTAATCTTTTAAAGGTGATCTAGGACCTTTTGGGAATCTCAAGATGTCCTCTTCAATTTCTCTTTTTATCATTTTTACATTTGGAAACTTTATCTTGATGTAATTTGTCTTGACAAAAAGTGTCTTTTTGTTTACTTTTGAAATGGCCTGTAATGTATTGGCTCATATCTCTCAAATGAATCACTTTTTGGACTTGAGCATAAATAAAAAGTTGTATAAAATTGAATTTCCTTCAAAATTGGATTTGGTTCGGGAAAAGTTGATGAAGCATGTGAAAGTTATGCTTGGTCAAAGTTTAGTTGACTTCTCCTAAAGAAACCCTAATTTGACAACTTTGGACTTTTGATGATTCGACGACTTCTCTTGAGGAATCATGATCAAACCTTAATTAAATGATAAATTTCACTTAAAATTTTTGATGTTGACAAAAATTCTTGAAGTTTGACTGTATATTGACCATAGTTGTCTTTTTACCCAATACAGTTGATTTTGAGTCATCTAAGCCATTGACTAAGAAAACATGTGATGCATGGCTTGAAACTTGATATGTGCATTCCTTGAGACATATAAGAAACAATGAATTCCATTTAATACCTTATAAACCAAAACTTCTTTGTGAAAAGTGAACCCTAGTTGTGGACTCCTTGCTTAGGAGGAGAATTTATCTAATCAGTTCTTGAACAACCTTGAGGATTTGAGAACCCTAGGGGAGTGTCTTGAATAAAATGAGAGGGAAATTTTATGGTACAACAGCTTCCCCTATTCAATCCTCTTAACTCTAAAGAGTTAGATTTCCATGTCCGTCATTCACAACATGAAGGTAAAAGAGGATTGAACACTTAAGCGCCTAGAAATTTGCAGTCACCTATGCAAGAAGTAACGATGTTGGTTGATTGTACTGGGTACGGGCTTAAAGATTCAATTTGGAGAGGTTACAGAGAGTCGTCAGATGTGGGCTTATAGATTCCATCCAAAGTGAATGTTGATACGAGTATCAGAAGGAGTATACGCTTGACTGCATCTAAGGAATGCTTTTCAGGATGAACCTATTCGATCTTGTCTGAAGGAGCTATTTTTCAGAATGAATTTCTGAAGGAAAGTGATTTTCATAATGAATACCCTGAAGGGGAGTGTTCTTCATGTAGATAGTTGCCCTGTCCTATTTTGGGAATTGATCTACAGTCCATTTGTTGGTAAACCCGTCTTATTTCGGAAGTTCATACCATTGGTGATAAAGATAGTCGCCCTGTCCTGTTTCGGGAATTGATCTTTATCTGGCCATAAAGAAATAAAGATAGTTTCCCCATCCTGTTTCGGGAGTTAGTCTTCGATATGTTCATGTAGATAGTTGCCCCGTCCTGTTTTGGGAATTGATCTACAATTAGTTTGTTGGTAAACTTGTCCTATTTTAGGAGTTCATACATTGGGTGATAAAGATATTCTCTCCGTCTTGTTTTGGGAATTGATCTTTATCTTATCATAACGAAAGAAATATAGTTTCACCGTCCTGTTTCAGGAGTTAGTCTTCGATCTGTTCATGTAGATAGTCGCTGCCCTGTCCTGTTTCGTGAATTGATCTATAATTAGTTTGTTGGTAAACCCGTCCTTTTTTAGGAGTTCATACTGTTGGTGATAAAGATAGTCGCCCCATCTTGTTTTGGGAATTGATCTTTATATGATCATAAAGAAAGAAAGATAGTTTCCCCGTCTTGTTTCGGGAGTTAATCTTTTCTCAATTGTATAGATAGTTTCCCTATGCTATTTCCAGAGTTAACCTTTAACCTGTCTGAAAATTGTCGATGATGTTCATCTGTTGGTAGACTTTACCTAAAAGGATAAAGAGTTAGTTGTATGCAATATCATGATGTACGAAATGCATTGTGTAATGATAAAGTAAATGAGATTGTGCCATATGTGTTTCATATGCATATGATATGATGGATGAATGTGAAATGACGTTGAAGTGTAGCTCCGTATAACATCTTGTTGGGGAAAATAAATCCCAAAATGGTGTTGGGGATGAAGAATATGTGTAATCTTGAATATCGTCTGGAACGTTGCCTCAAGGGATTCCTACTCTCTGTTTGAGGAAACTCCGTTGGGGAACGTCGATTTCAGCTTGGGGAGAAGAGTTCAAAATTATTGGTTGCTCATCGCTTTACTGGAGAATTTAATTCTTTTATACCCTGACTGGGGATAAAAAAGATGGATAATCTTTTGAGGTGTTGTCTAACCAATTTTCTGATATAGACGCCTACTTGTCTAGAGAGGATAAGTTTGAATGATATCTGGTCCGATTTCAGATTGTGTAGAAACTTTATATGGATAGCAACATGGACTACCCTTTGTTGGAGAAATGGATTTTTCCGGTGATTTGTAGTAGTCAAAGAAATAGGCTCAAATTTGGGAGAGTGTTTTCTGTTGCGGAAATAAACCTGATTGGGGAAATAAACCTTGTTCGAGAAATAAACCCTCAAACTGTTGGAGAAACACTTTGCTGAGGAATACTCCTGTTGAGGAAATAAGCTCTGTTGGAGAAAAGATTTTTGCAGGGGATTTTACAATTTAGGAGGAATAATCTCGGTTGGGGAAGAGAATTCCTATGAGTTATGCTGATGTCATAATCTCTATCAAGGATTGGGACTCCGTTGGTTAGTGATGTTGTCGGGGAAAAGATCATATTCCCTCATCCGCTAGGGAAATCTGCTGGAAAATTAAGTTATTTAATCCTTGTGGGGAGTGTATCTTTGTTGAAAATGAGCTTGCGAATATGACTCTGGGGGGATAATCCTGTGAGGATTTATAGGCGACTTAAACATTATCCCAACTCCTAGAGTCTTGAGAAAATTCTTATTCATGTTTTTATGCATATATTTGTTAACAGTAATCATATGCATATGTTTATTTAATTTAGTTTATTGGACATTTTTGTAAACAAAACTGGAAACATATAAATGGGCGATTTTGTACAAAGAGATAGAAATCCTAGTAAGAGGAAATCGTCGCAAAAATGAAGAAAGATTACAAAGTGAAAACATATAGCTATGTGAAAATAATCTCACCGTGTTTAAACTCTTCTTATTGCCCCTATGTCTTCGAGTATCTCATCCCTTGATGTCGGAAGAAGTTGGTTGAATTGATCTGTACCATTTGAACCTGATGCTAGTAACAAGGCTTATTGTGAATGATCCAACTGGACATACTCATACGCTTTAATCCCTAACATTTTCCTGGAACACCCTTTCGTGTTTTTAGTCCACCGGGATACCCCTTTTTGCCCAAGCCTCCTTTTCAGGTTTTCGACTTGCCGGGTGTACAATTTTTTTATATTCTTACCCCTAATTTTTTCCTGAACCCTTTTGGTTCACCGGGATGCCCTTATTTTTTTCTAGGCCGGACAACCTAGCGGGTAATTTTTATGCGCATTATCTTTGGACTATGTCTGTGCTCACAGGATGCGGAAAATCTTCACCGTCCATGGTGATCAATATCATAGCACCGACATAAAATATTTTCGTAATCACAAATGGCCCTTCGTAGGTGGGAGTCCATTTGCCCCTGGAATCACCTTGCGTTAGAATGATTCATTTTATTACCAGGTCGCCAACTTGATATACCTGATGCTTGATCTTTTTGTTGAATTCCTTGATCATACGCCTCTGATACATCTGACTGTGATAGATGGCCGCAAGCCTCTTCTATTTAATCAAACTTAACTGATCCAGCCTATTTTGAATCCACTCGTTTTCGTATAAATATGCATCCTTCATGATTCTCAAAGAAGGAATTTAAACATTGACAGGTAGAACAACTTCCATACCATAGACCAGAGAGAATGGGGTTGCCCCAGTTGAAGTTCATGCTGAAGTGTGATAGCCATGGATAGCAAATGGTACCATCTCGTGCCAGTCTTTGTAGGTCATAACCATTTTCTGCACAATCTTCTTAATGTTCTTATTGGCGGCTTCCACTGTGCCATTCGTTTTTGGTTGATACGGAGAAGAGTTGTAGTTCTTAATCTTGAACTGCGTATAAAGTTCTGTGATCATAGTGTTGTTGAGATTGGTACCATTTTTCGTGATAATTCTCTCAAGGATACCATATCGACAGATAAGATTATTTTTAATGAAACGGTCGACAACATTCTTGGTAACTGAGGCGAATGAGGCTGCTTAAACCCACTTTGTGAAATAATCAATAGCAACCAGGATGAAACGGTGTCTGTTAGAAATAGTAGGCTTAATTTCTCCAACCATATCAATGCCCCACATTGCAAATGTCCAAGGTGCAGTCAAGACATTTAGAGGGACCGGTGGCACATGTACTTTGTCAATGTAGATTTGGAACTTGTGACAAGTTCTGGAGTGGTGATGGAAATCAGTTTCCAGGGTTGACCATTAGTAACCCACTCTCAGAATCTTCTTATCCATAATATGTCGACTGGAATGAGTCCCAAAGATACATTCATTCATATCTTCCATAATAGTGTGCCAGATCGTCCAGCCTTTTAATAGTAATTTTAGGAGCTTCAATGTCCCATCTGACTTTGAACAAAAATGACATAGTAGCTAATGCATCTGCCAATTGTTCTCTTCTCATGGAATGTTCTCAAAAGTGATCTCCTCAAAGCATGGGATTAAGGTTAACACATGCTCTTTATAAGGAATGATATTTGGGTGTTTCGTATCCCATTCTCCCTTAACCTGACTGATTACCAGGGCTGAGTCCCCATATACATTCAAAAACTTGATTCTTAGGTCAATAGATGCTTTAATACCCATGATGCACGCTTCGTATTCTTTCATGTTGTTTGTACAATCAAAGCATAATCTGGCGATAAAGGGTGTATGGAAACCCTGAGGAGAGATAATTACAGCACCAATTCCATTGCCAAGTGAATTAGAGGCTCCCCTGAAAACCATAGTCCATTGGGATCCTGGCTCAGGTCCTTCATACGGTACAGGTTCTTCATAATCTATAACTACCATAATGTTATCGTCCGGGAATTCAAAACTCATAGATTGATAGTCAACTACACCTTGATGCGCCAAATGATCTGCCATTACACTTCCTTTAATTACTTTCTGAGTGGTGTACTGAATTTCACATTCTGTTAAGACCATTTTCCATCTGGCTATCCTTTAGGAGAGAGATGGCTTCTCGAAGACGTATTTGATTGGATCCATTTTAGAAATCAATAGAGTAGTATGAGTCAACATATATTGTCTTAGTCGGCGAGCAGCCCATGCCTAAGCGCAACAAGTTTTCTCAAGAAGTATCTTATTTCATAGTCAATAAACTATTTGCTAAGGTAGTATATTGCATGCTCTTTTCGACCAGACTTGTTATGCTTCCCCAGTACACACCCCATTGAATTCTCTAACACTATTAAGTACATGATCAGAGGTCTTCTTTCAACTGGTGGCTATGTTAGTGTGACGCATTTGTGGGTACCGGTATCCCTCGTGGTGAATCGAGGAGAATACGGGGACGCTGAGTGGCGTCCTGAAACACTAATTGACTTTAGAACCCTAATTGAAAAAACTTGGCCATTAGGACATAGTTAGATAGCCGATTTCGGTGTAGAGCTGAAAATTGGTTGATACTCGATACTACACTCATTGAGGCTAGACTTTTGGGATATCTCGGCCGCAAGAAAAGATTGTTGTGCTGAGACAATACCTAAGCGAAAGGTCGGTGATATTGAGCTCCTTTAGAACCCGATCACTATTGTTAGGACAAGTTGAGCCAACTAGACTTCAAGAGGGTACTTACCTACAAAAATCATGCAAGCCTAAAACATAGGGACTTGTTTGTTATGTGTGTATATATTTACTTGTACATAAACATCATAAACATCATGAACATCATACGCATGCTCACTAACCATTTCAAGGATTTATAAATTTATCTTTGTTTCTGTTTTGTAGGATATGAGTTCTCTCTGAAGAAACACCATCTGAATCAGCTTTGTAAAAGCACATTCTCAACTTCAAGAGCTAGCCTCAAGAGTGCCCGGGGATTCTCCTTATACCAAGAAATATGGTCGACTCCTCAGCTTGACTACATCCAACTTCCAAGAAGAGATTATGTGTGTACTATTCCAATTCTTTGATCCTGTACATCATTGTTTCACGTTCTCAGACTATCAGTTCGTACCTACATTGGAAGAGTTCTCTCTGCTCTTAGGGGTGCCCGTGCTTGATTAGATACCATTCACCGGTCTAGAGGGGATTCCAAAACCTGAAGTCATCACCGAAGCTTTGCATATGAAGAGGGCCGACATCATAGCCAATTGGGAGACAAGAAGCAGGGTTAAAGGCTTTCTAGCTAAGTTTTTATTGGAAAAGGCTCATTCATTCTGGGACGACATGGATTTCCAAGCTTTCAAAGACGTCCTGGCTCTTCTCATTTATGGTTTGGTTCTGTTTCCCAATTCGGACCAATTCATAGATGTTAACGCCATCAAAGTCCTCCTCTCTCGCAATCCTATACCTACCTTACTAGGAGACATCTTGCATTGCCTTTATACTCGCACCATGAAGAAAAGAGGTACTCTTTTGTGTTGTATCCCCTTACTCACAAAATGGTTCACTTTACACCTACCTCAATCAGCATTGAAGAACGAGCAAAGATTGACTTGGTTTCAAAGGATGATGTCTTTCACCCACTCTAATATCTGTTGGTGTTCGAGTTCCTTGGAAGATGTTTATATCATTGACTGTTGTGGGGAGTTCCCTAACGTACCTCTGCTTGGTATTAGGGGAGGTATCACCTACAACCCCTTCTTAGCTCTTCGACAGTTTTGGTATGCCCGATAAGACGGCCCTCACGAGATGCTCATCCAAGGTCTGGTGTTCGACTACGACAAAGAAGACCAAGGTTACCGCCAGAGGTTTACACGAGCTTGGAGAATGGTGAACAAGGTGGATAGTAGAACTTTGGGACACAAAAACTCTATCCCTCTCGAGCCTTACCTTAGGTGGGTACAGGCTCGTGCTCAGAGACTCGTGATGCCTTACCCTTCCATCCTCCCTATTATCATAGATCCTGTTGTTGAAGGAGACATCCCATACAATGTCCTTCATCCTGACATGCCTACCTCTCTTGAAGACTTACAGAAAGCTTGGGTCCAATTGAAGGAAGAGTGAGACACCTTTGAAGCCCAATTTTATGCCAGTGAGAAGAAGGTTATGGAGCTCACCAAACTGCTTCATGAAGAGAAAAACCTGAATGCCTACATTGCTCCAAAGAGGATGCGTTCAGTCTTTCTGTCTTAGGAGCTTTGTTGTATTTTGTTTCTTTCGTTGTAAGCCCAAGGAGGCATGATGTATTCAAACTTGGATTTTAATATAACGTGTGTTCTTTTTTTTTGTTTAAACAAATTTAAATCTCTAATTTTCTTTGAAATCATTTGCATATTGCATCTTCATTCATCATAACATCATACAGGTTTCTCATAATAGTTCACCTTATCCTTCTACTGTTTATTTCAGTGAGATGGATGTTGAACAGACTGTGAAAGATCTTCAGGCACAGAACGCCCAGTTTCAACAAATGCTCTTGGCTCTGACAAAAGGACAAGAGGAGTTGAAGACTCTACTGGCCAAAGAGAAGAAGAAAAAAGAGAAGAAATTAACCGGTGTTGTGATCATGGGAAGAAGGTTTAAAGGACAAGCCAGACGGACTTTGGACGTTGCGACATCATCAGGCGAGGGAGATAATCAAACCCTGGAAGTAAACAACGACCCAACATCCGAGGAAGAGGAAGAAGAAGAGCCTGATTACTCCGAGGAACAATATCCTCCTGCTGATGATAAATACAAACATCTAGAGGATCGTTTGAATGCTATGGAGATTCAGAGGGTACCCGGTTTGGACTTTGAAGAACTAGGACTCATCTCAGGGGTTGTCATCCCACAAAAATTCAAGGTCCTCACTTTCGCCAAGTACGCTGGTGTCTCTTGCCCGAAGCTACATCTAAGGTCATACGTCAAAAAGATTCAACCCCACTCGGCTGACAAGAATCTGGGGGTGCATTTCTTCCAAGAGAGCTTATCTGGGACGCAGTTGGATTGGTTCTATCAATTGGAAGGGACCAATGTTCGCAATTGGGAAGAGTTGGTTGCCGCTTTCTACAAACAATATCAGTACAATGCTGATTTGGCTCCAACTAGGACGCAATTGCAAAGCATGTCTATGGGGACAGGTAAAGGTTTCAAAACCTATGCTCAAAAATGGAGGGATCTCGCAGGCAGGGTCCAGCCCCCTCTATCCGACAGGGAATTAGTGGATATGTTCCTAGGCACCTTGTCAGGACCATTTTTCAACCACCTAATTGGGAGTTCCTCAACTGGGTTTACTGAATTAATCATGACTGGTGAGCGAGTCGAGGCCGGTATAAAAAGCGGAAAAATTTAAAGAGATGCATCCTTGAGCGTGATGAAGAAGCCTTTTGTTGGAAAGAAAGAGGTCAATGATGTATATGACTATAGGAATCAAAACAAAACTGACCGTCACTCGGCGGTAGGGGATGTCATGATTTCTAACCTTGTGCCAAATCAGCAGCGAAATTATCAGCACAAACCAGAAGCCCCCATGAGACGGTTTACCCGGATCAACATGACCATGTCTCAAATTTTGCCACACCTTCTGAAGACCAATCTGACAACTTTAAAAGAAGCTCCCAAGAACCCCAATACCGCTTCTCCTCGCTATAACCCAAACGCTCGATGTGCCTACCATTCTGAAACACTGAGGCACGATACAAATGACTATTGGTCCTTAAAGAATAAGGTGTAAGACCTTATTGATGCGAAAGAGATTGAGTTTGATCTCCCAGAAACGCCTAATATAATAACGACGCCAATGCCCAGACATGGCCAAGGTATCAACGCCATTGATGATGATCGTTTTGTCTCCTCCGTGAATGACTTAATCACTCCTTTGTTGACCATTAAACATAATCTACTGCAAGTTGGTCTGTTTCCAGGTTGCAATGAAAATTGTCACTTGTGCAAGTCTCTATTGAAAAGTTGTTTGTTACTAAGGATAGGCGTCCAACGCCTGATGACTAGAAAAGAAATCCTATTTGAAAAGCTACCTCTTATCAAAAGTTCTTATCAAGATGTTTCGATAATCACCATTTTCGACAATCCTCCCAGGGTCTCCACCAAAATACCCGTCAAGATTACATCTGTTCTAAGGTCCGCACCTTTAATCATCACTATGCCAAGACCAATATCATACTCTTCGGATAAAGTTGTTCCCTAGAGTTATGAGGCTGACATTTATTACTATGGCATCAAGCAAGATCAGTTGGTTGTCAAAGGAGAAGTTGCGAGAGATATTGATCCTGATATCGGTAACATCACTGGGACCAGCAAAATAACAAGAAGTGGAAGAGTCTTCTCACCTGAGATTTCTCCAAAAACCGTTGCTACTCCTGTGATCATTCCTACTGCCACTCCTACCGACACTCCCAGTGATGCTCCTACTGTTACCCCTGCTACCGATATAAGGGGCAAAGAGGCTTTGTTTGAGCCTGCCCAAGCAAGAGAGCGCCCCGAGATCATCCTTGAAGCTTCTAGAAAAGAGATAGAAGAAATACTGAAGATAATCAAGAAAAGTGACTACAACATTGTCGAACAGTTAGGGCAGACCCCCTCGAAGATATCATTGTTGTCCTTACTTTTGTGTTTTGAGACCCACGCCAAAGCCTTGGTAAAGTTTCTTAAGACCGCCCACGTACCCCAAGAGACCTCCATCGACCAATTTGAAAACTGTGTGGCCAGTCTAACTGCTGATAACATATTGGGCTTTTCCGACGCTGATTTAACCTCTAAGGGAAGGAAGCACAATGATGCCTTGCATATTTCCATTGAATGCAGGGGCACCACACTTGCCCATGTTCTGGTGGATACTGACTCATCATTAAATGTTTTGCCCAAAAATGCTCTCGACCGACTGGATTGCGAGGGGCTCATCTTGAAAGCTAGCAACATCATAGTAAGGGCCTTTGATGGCTCCAAGAGGACAGTGCACATAGAAGTTAGTATCCCCATAAAATTTGGGACTCAGACTTTTGACTCAACTTTCTATGTGATGGACATCCGCCCTTCATACTCTTGTTTATTGGGTCGACCTTGGATCCATGGTGCCGGTGTCGTCACTTCAACCTTGCACCAAATGCTAAAATACCTGATTAAAGGAAAGATTGTCACAGTTCAAGGAGAGGAAGAATACATGGTTAGCCATCTGAACTCTTTTAGGTATGTTGAAATGGATGGTGAATTCATCGAGACTCCCTGTCAGAACTTTGAGGAGGTTCCAGCAACCGTTGTGGCAACCAAGTCTACTCCAAAGGTCCCGAAGATTACCAGACCTCCACTGAAGATGACCTCTTTTAAAGATGCTCTAGCAGTAGTTGAAGAAGGAGGGTGTACCATCTAGGGTCAGCTTCTGGATATACCCTACAAGTCCGACAAGTTTGGGTTGGGGTTCACTTCAGAGGCCCAAAGAGTTGTTCAACGTTCTCACACTGGGGGACCACCTCTGCGTATCAGCAACCAAGGAGTCAATGCAGTAGAAGACAATGATGGCAGTTGTGATATGGACAAATGGATTTTCCCAACCACCGGCGGAGGGCTTAACAATTGGGAGGCCAAAGATTTCATTCCTATTACTTTTATTCAAGAGTAATTGTCTTTTAATATTTTCAGGCTTGTAATATTTAAACAATTCATACTTTTAAAACCTTGTGTCTTACCCGAGGCACAACGGTCCATTTGTGAGGGTTGTCACTTCATTCTCATATGTCATTAATGAATCATGGACGTTTTTGCATCAAATTTTGTGTTCTTTGTCTTTCTTTCTTACATTTTATTTCAAAAGTAGTTATGCTCTTACATACACTCATATATTAAAATGCAGATCTACATCCACTCAGGATCCCATGGGTAACAGTTCTGCTATGGCCAATTATGACTTTGAAAATCCGATCTACCAAGCTGACGACGAAAGTGGGGAAGATTGTGAGGTGCCAGGGGAGTTGGTCAGGTTGTTGCAACATGAAGAAAGGACCATTCATCCGCATAAAGAGGCGGTTGAAACAGTTAACTTAGGAACTAAGGAGGATAAAAAGAAGGTCAAGGTGGGTGCCAATTTGGAACCTAATGTCAAGGAGCGTCTGATTCAGTTGCTGCACGATTATGTTGAAGTCTTTGCCTGGTCATACGAAGACATGTCGGGACTTGATACAGACATTGTGGTATATCGTATGCCTACAAGGGAAGATTGTCCCCCAGTAAAGCAAAAGGTTCGTCGCATGAGGCTTGATATGTCGGAAAAGATCAAAGCAGAAGTCATGAAGCAATTCGATGTTGGATTCTTGGCTGTCACATCTTATCCCCAATGGGTTGCCAATGTTGTTCCTGTGCCCAAGAAAGACGGTAAAGTGTGAATGTGTGTGTACTACAGAGATTTGAATAGGGCAAGCCCCAAATATGATTTCCTACTCCCCCACATCGACATTCTAGTTGACAATACAACACAACACAAAGTGTTTTCCTTCATGGACGGTTTCTCAGGCTACAACCAAATCAAAATGGCGCCTGAGGATATGGAGAAAACAACCTTTGTTACACAGTGCGACACTTTCTGCTATAAGGTCATGCCATCCGGACTGAAGAATGTTGGGGCAACTTATCAATGCGCCATGGTAGCTTTATTTCATGACATGATACATCATGAGATAGAGGTCTACGTAGACGATATGATAGCCAAATCACAAACGGAAGAAGAACACCTTGATCACTTACAGAAGCTATTTGAGAGGTTGAATAAGTACAAGTTGAGATTGAATCCAAACAAGTGCACGTTCGGAGTACGCTCTGGTAAACGTCTAGGCTTTTTCATCAGCAACAAAGGTATCGAGGTTGATCCTGCCAAGGTTAAAGCGATACAAGAGATGCCTTCTCCTTGTACTGAGAAGGAAGTCAGAGGATTTTTGGGACGTTTGAATTACATTGCCAGGTTCATTTCTCACCTGACAGCTACTTATGAGCCAATCTTCAAGCTCTTGAAGAAAGATCAAGTAGTCAAATGGAATGACGAACGCCAAGTTTCTTTTGACAAAATCAAAGAATACTTACAAGATCCTCTTGTTTTGTTGCCACCCATTGAGGGAAGGCCTTTAATCTTGTATTTGACTGTTTTAGAAAACTCAATGGGGTGTGTGTTGGCGCAGCATGACGAGTCTGGCCGAAAAGAGCATGCTATTTATTACCTGAGCAAAAAGTTTACCGACTGTGAAACAAGATATTCGCTGCTCGAGAAAACTTGTTGCGCTCTGGCATGGGCTGCTCGCCGGCTGAGATAGTATATGCTGACCCATACTACGCTGTTGATATCTAAAATGGATCCGATAAAATACATCTTTGAGAAGCCCGCTCTTTCTGGGATAATAGCGAGATGGCAGATGATCCTGACAGAATATGACATACAATATACTACCCAAAAAGCTATAAAAGGTAGTGTATTAGCTGATCACCTCACTCACCAAGCTGTGGAAGACTATCAGTCCATGAAGTTTGAATTCCCGGATGAAGACATCATGACATTAGACAACTATGAAGAAATCAGGCCATATGACGGACCTGAACAAGGATCCCGATGGACCCTATTCTTTGATGGAGCATCCAATGCACTTGGCAATGGTATCGGTGCCGTACTCATATCTCCGGAGGGATGTCATACTCCCTTTACTGCCAGACTTTGCTTCACCTGTACAAACAACATGGCAGAATACGAAGCATGCGTCTTCGGTCTCAAAGCTGCTATAGACTTGGGGATCAAATCCTTGGATGTATTTGGAGATTCAACTTTGGTCATCAGTAAAGTCAAAGGGGAATGGGACACTAAACACCCTAACCTTATCCCTTATAAAGAACATGTCTTGACATTACTACCGCATTTTGAGAAGATTACCTTCAAGCATTTCTCGCGAGAAGAAAATCAGCTCGCAGACGTACTAGCTACAATGTCATATATGTTTAAACTTAATTGGGATAACGAGGCTCCTCAAATCACTATTGAGAGGATGGATGAACCATCCTACTGTCACGAGATCAATACTGAAGAAGTAGTGGATCAACCTTGGTTCCATGAGGTTAAAAGGTATTACGAGTCTCAGGAATATCCAGAAGGAGCTTCAGTGAATGACAAGAAGTTCCTAAGAAGATTCTCGGCTAAGTTCTTCCTTAGTAACAACATTTTGTACAAACATAGTCATGACTCTATATTACTTCGATGCGTAGACAAGGTTGAAGCTGAGAGGATCATGGTTGAATTACACGAAGGCACTTTTGGTACCCATTCCAGTGGGCATACGATGGCAAAGAAAATCCTACGGGAAGGCTATTATTGGTCTACCATGGAGGCAGATTGCTATCAACACTCTCGGACTTGCCATAAGTGTCAGATTTTCCTGATAAAGTGTACGTCCCTTCGGTTCCTCTAAATGTCTTGACAGCTCCTTGGCCCTTTGCTATGTGTGGAATCGATATGATTGGGGAAATCAAGACAACGGCCTCCAATGGACACCGCTTCATCTTGGTGGCCATTGACTACTTTACAAAGTGGGTTGAGGCGGCTTTTTTCGCTTCCGTTACCAAGAATGTTGTCGCCTGATTCATCAAACAGAATCTCATATGTAGGTACGGTATCCCAGAGAGAATCCTCACTGATAATGGTACGAATGTAAACAACATTATGATCACCGCCTTGTGCGAGCAATTCAAGATCCAACATCACAATTCTTCCCCTTACCAGCCAAAGATGAATGGCGCTGTAAAAGCTGCTAACAAAAACATTAAGAAGATCATACAGAAAATGACAGTCACATACAAAGACTGGCATGAGATGCTACCGTTCACTCTCAACGGGTATCGTACCACAGCTCGCACATCAATTTGGGCAACACCTTATTCTCTGGTATACGACATGGAGGCTGTCTTACCTATTGAGGTCCATATCCCCTCTCTGAGGATCATGAAGGATGCTGGTTTGAACGAAGAAGATTGGATCCAGACTCGACTTGACCAGTTTAACTTGATTGATGAGAAGAGGCTTGCAGCTATCTGTCATGGTCAGATGTACCAAAAACGCATGATCAAAGCTTTTAACAAAAAGGTCAAACGTCAGGTATATCTGGTCGGTGACTTGGTAATCAAGCGTATCATTTTGCCACAAGGTGATCCCAGGGGCAAATGGACTCCTACATATGAAGGACCGTTTGTAATCAAAAGCATATTCTCTGGTGGAGCAATGATCTTGACCACTATGGATGGCGACGACCTCCAGCACCCTGTAAATAAGGACATATTTAAAAGATACCACGCATGAACAAGGACCCGCTAGGTCGAATGACCTAGGCAAAAATTAGGGCATCCCGGCAAACCAAAAGGTTCGGGAAAAAATTAGGGATAAAATACAAAATAAATTTGTACACCCGGCAAGCTGAAAACCCGAAAGGGCGGCTTGGGCAAAAAAGGGTATCCCGGTGGATCGAAAACCCAAAAGGGAGGTCCAGGCAAAAGTTAGGGAATTAAAGCGTATGACTATGTCCCATTGGATCATCTCGCAGACAATCTTCAGTTTTGACCAACCAGCTCAAACGGTTCTAATCAATCCAATCAGCATCGCCCAGGTGACTAGTAGACCAGACACTAAGAGACACGAAGACTGTAGCAGAATGGGAACCCCGTGGGATTATTGCACATAGATATCTTTTCTTTGTATCAATTTTCATTTTTTTTATGACGACATTCTCTTACTAGAATGCTCGTCTCATTGTACAAAAAAAGAAGACTTATTCAAGTTAATACAAATATATCCCTTTTGAAAATAAACCATCTGTTTTTCTTTATTTCTGTGTTTTGTATACAAAAACGTCCAATGATTTATTTTTGAACATATGCATTTGAACGTGATTACTGTTTACAAACGAACAGAAAACGGAAAGACAATTACTAATGGCTTTAAGAAATAGAATAATATCTATAGGCCATTCCATAAAATCCCCGCAGGTACCTTCTCCAGCAAGAGCGGAAGCAATTACATCCTACTACAGGATCATTAATGTATCCCTAGTATGCAGCCTGTTGGTATCAAGCGCTCTCATACCCCTGACAGAGCAAAACTTCCAACTACCTCTCCAGAGGTTCCCCAATGAAAGTTTCCCAACTTCTCAGGATTCCCCAGCAGGATTTCACGAAGTCCACAAGCAATGTCTGGCGTTTCCCTTCTACAACAGAGTTTATTTCTCTAATGATTGGAAACTCACTCATCAGTGCTTCAAAAGGGATTTATTTTCCCCGCTTCCAGCAACACTACGGCACGAATAATCTTTAAGTCCATACATTTGCACTCATACATCATAACATTAAGTATATATAGTGCAATCTCATTTATTTTTGAGGTACAACATCACACCATGCATTGCGTACATCATAGCATTGCATACAATTAACTCTTCACCTTTTGCAGGAAAGAGTCAATCGACAAGAAATTATCATGAACAAAGTTCCAACAGATGGATATTTTCAACTAGAAAATACTGGTCGACCATCTACATTATAAAATATTTCTTCCAGATTCTTATTGGTTCAGATAAATCTCTCAATAGTTTATTCTGATTCGTTTCAAGGTTCTTACTGGTTCAGATAAATCTCTCAATGGTTTATTCTGATTCGTATCCAGTTTCTTACTGGTTCAAATAAATTTCTCAATGGTTTATTCTAATTCGGTTCCAGATTCTTACTGGTTCATATAAATCTCTCAACGGTTTATTCTGATTTGTTTCCAGATTCTTACTGGTTCAGATAAATCTCTCAACAGTTTATTCTGATTCGTTTCCAGATTCTTACTGGTTCAGATAAATCTCTCAATAATTTATTTTGTTTCATTTCCAAGTTCTTACTGGTTCAAATAAATCTCTCAACGGTTTATTCTGATTCGTTTCCATATTTTCACTGGTTCAGATAAATCTCTCAATAGTTTATTCTGATTCGTTTCCAGATTTACATTGGTTCAGATAAATCTCTCAATGGTTTATTCTGATTCGTTTCCAGATTCTTACTGGTTCAGATAAATATCTCAACGGTTTATTCTGATTCGTTTCCAGATTTTCACTGGTTCAGATAAATCTCTCAACGGTTTATTCTGATTCGTTTCCAGATTCTTACTGGTTCATATGAATCTCTCAATAGTTTATTCTGATTCATTTCCAGATTCTTACTGGTTCAGATAAATCTCTCAACTGTTTATTCTTATACATTTCCAGATTCTTACTGGTTCAGATAAATCTCTCAACGGTTTATTCTGATTCGTTTCCAGATTCTTACTGGTCCAGATAAATCTCTCAACGGTTTATTCTGATTTGTTTTCTGTTAAAATCAAGTTCAGACTTTCTGTCAACAACCATCTTTGGATGGCATCTATAAGCCCATCTCCGACAACTCTCCATCATTTCTCCAAATGGAATCTTTAAGCCATTTCCCTACACAATCAACCAGCACATCATCGAATGCAAATTTCTGGGCACTCGAGTGTTCAATCATCTTCCACTCTCAAGCCACGTACGACAAACATGTCAATCTCGCTTTTCAAGTTTAAGAAGATTGAACAGGGGCAGCTATTGTACCCCAAAATTTTCCCTCCCATTTTTCACTCAAGATGATATCCCAGGGTTTTCTTAAATACTCAATTTGGCTCAAAATTTGATCAAACAGATTTTCTTCCTAGGAAACTAGTCAGCAATTAGGGTTTAGCACTTCTCAAAGGTTTGCCCAATCCATGGCCCAGATAACTGCAAAGGCATTTGTGTGATTTCTATTTGTTTTCTTAACTATAATCTGCTGAAGATTGATGTTACTTTTGAGGGCATATTCTGTTTGAATAAGGTGCAAGGTCTAAAGCTATCACCTTTAAGCAATCATGATTGAGGGTTTAATTAATCATTTGGGTTTGAGCTTTTAAACATTTATTTTGTTTAAGAGTGCAAGATACATGATTTATCCTATCATATTATGTTTACTTGAAGTGAAAGTTATCAAGCCATGATGCTTATTCAAAACATTCAAACCAAGAATTGCAAAATTAAAATAAAAACTCAGAAGTTTTGCACAACAAATTTTCATTATTACTCAAGCTTTGTTCATTACAGTTTGGTGGTTCTTTCACAAATGATTACAAGTGATTACAAAAATTACAAGTAAAATACAAAGTTTAAATGTATAAAGGGAAATTTTCTTCTTCTTCAAGACTCCTTGCTTCATCCTCAAGAAATTCCCCATTTTCTAGCCATTGTCTTGCTTTCCCTTTGTTTGTACATGTGACAGAAGAAAAGAAAACGTTAGCAAAAAAATCAATATTAAAAAGCCCAAGCAAATTTGATTTTTTTTCATCTTTAGGGTTTTCTTTTAGGAATCAGAATTTTGTTTGTCCATTTTTCCCTATTTTTGCAAATCTCAAAA
This sequence comes from Vicia faba, assembly GCA_948472305.1. Classification (NCBI taxonomy): domain Eukaryota; kingdom Viridiplantae; phylum Streptophyta; class Magnoliopsida; order Fabales; family Fabaceae; genus Vicia; species Vicia faba. Next base: position 187,199,503 of record OX451738.1, on the reverse strand, counting down.
CCTAGGTTTTGGTTCACAAAAAAGGGGAAATAGAAATAAATATACAAATTGGACAGACAAGGCAACAAGTTCAAATAGCAGCAGTAAAAATGCACAAGTCAAACAATACCAAACATCCAAACTGCATCACAAAAAAGGGCAGTGCTTTGCAAAGCAATTACAGCAGCACAAGATGCAAGGCAACAGGCTGTAAATAGCAGACAGCAAGCAAGTTGTCCAAATCAGAAATCAAAGGCAGCAATACAAAGCTACAATAGAACAAAAAAAACAATATGCAAACAACAAGCCAAAAGCACCAAATGTTGTAATGTAAGTAAGCATCATCATTTTCCCAAAGAAATAAAGAAAACCCTTCAGAAATGCATCAAAAGAAAAAATTATTTATCTCACAAAGAGAGGAAAGATGAAAGATATCACCTAGCCAGCAGATGCCAAGACAAACAGGTTGCTATAAGCAACAGTCCAAGAAGACCTACTCAAAAAGCCTCCCTATGTTGCCCATAGCAGTCCAAAGATCTGTCCAAGTTCTGCACAAAAGCATGTCAACATAAACCATAGCAACTAGTCTGCAATACAGTCCAAAAATGCCCAAACTTGCACCAAAATGGAAACAGTCCAAGCTGCACTCAAAAGCCAAAAACTAGAAAAGCCAAAACTGTCAAAATTCAAAGTTGTTTTCCCTCCTATTTTTTCACCCTAATCAGATAACAAGTTTACTGTTTTATAGAGGAGAGAACCATCAGATATCAGGAAGAGAGATATACAAAACTAAAAAACCAAAACAGAACTAGCAAATCACAAAAAACTCAGAACCAAAAAGTTTAAGAAATCCCTTTGTTTCAAACCAACTGAAACATCAACAAAACCATCTCCAAACCAACAGAACATCATCAAACAATCTTCAAACCCAACTGAAACATCATAGAACCATCACAAAAAACCCAAACAGAACTAGAAAATTAGCAAACCATAAAAAAACTCAGAATCAAAAAGTTCAAGATATCCTTTTGCTCAAACTAGCTGAAACATCATAGAATCATAAAAAAAAAACAAAACAAAACTAGCAAACTAGAAAACCACAAAAAATTCAGAACCAGAAGTTCAAGAAATCTCTTTGTTTCAAATCAACTGGAACATCATAGTATTCATCAAAAACATCTATCCCAATCCTTATCCAAAAAACAACAGACAAGAAAAATAGAACCAAAGTCTAAACCTTGTCATCAAACATCATTATTCAGAACCCAACAAATCAGTAGTAAACAAACAACAAAAACCCTAATCTGATAACCAGGATAACACGAACTCAGAAAGAGAAAGAAGCCATTCACAAACACAGGGTCAGAGCTATCTTACCGAAAAGAACGTTAGGAGGTTAGTAAGGTTATAGATCTGGACCTTATCAAACGATCTCTTTCTTCTCTTTCCTTCCTCTCATTGAATCTACCGTTGCATGCATCGCTATCTTTGCCGTTTTCATCAAACGAAAATTAGGGTTTCACTTTCCCCCTTTCTAGATTTAGGGCCACCAAGTAAAAATTTGTAGAAATAAGTCACGAATTAGTAACTAGCAGAAAGAGACGATAAGAAAAATGTAAGAAAAGTAAGGTTTTGAGACACGCCGCCGTCACCGCCGTGAGGCGATTTCCGGCGCGGCCAAAGGGTCTTCTTCGGTGAAGGCCCATGGTAAGAGAGAAGAGAGAGGGCGGAGCGTTCAAGAGAGAGAAAGAAAGTTGAGTTATGAGGCCTGGCTTAAATTTAAGTGGGTTTTGTGTTGTTTGATAATAACACTCTGGTCCAATCTGGTGGTGACACTTGTCACCACCTCCTTAGTTGCCCTAAATGATCCCCCCACTTGCAACCCCATGATAATTTGAAACGCCCTCATCATCTATCCCTGTGATCAATTATCACATCCTTTCAATGCATCTTAGATGCATGTCCATGGTACACTTCCAGGGAGTTGCTGCACTGGATTAGCCAGAAGCATTTGGGCCTATTAATTTCTGCACCCCCTGTTTTTACTTTTTTTTCGCAGGCCCATTTCTACTTTTCTTCTTTATATTTTATTGTTAATATTTTATTCTTCATTATTTGATTTTTAATTTATTCTTTAGCATATATCTAAAAAATGTAAATATGTTAACATTTGTTTTAAATAATTATTAATTTTAAAATAATTTTTGTTTGACATTATTAATTAAGTCCTTAATTAATCTTATCCAATGAAAAAAGTTTTAACCTAAATAATTATTTAATGGTTTGGATTTGTATTGAGTGATTTAAATATTTATTTCTTACTGTCACCCCCATTCATTAATTTGTACCCCCATTCCCGAAGCTCTGTAATAACGTAGAATTTCAATTTCCGCATTTTTATTGTTTTACTCAATATTGTATAGTAATTATGCGTGTATGGCAAGATAAAAAAAATCAATCGTTAGTTAACCTAATTTCAAAGATCAAATTAACTTGAATCAAACACACTTTTTCACACACACACCTCTACGGTAACCTCGCTCGTTGCATCGGAAATACAGTCAAGTCCCTCGAGTATGGGACGTTTCAGAAAATGAACCTTCGATAAAAACATCGTAGTCCCTCGATGATCCTCGACGTTGCCTTCGATAAAACGATCTCGTCCCTTACGAAAATTGCTAAAGCGTCATATAAGTTACTTTCGATGAATGTAAGATTGACCCGCGCATGTACCTTTACATCAAACGATGGGGCTTCTTACCAAATCAATGGAAAGATAGCAAAATCTAAAGGAGGAAGAAAAGAACCTTGAGACTTTTCGAATAGGAAGATTCGCTCCTAGTTGCTCGCTTGCTCACGACAAAAACATTTTACACCAACACTTTCATCTCAAAACAAATTTAAAAGACAAAACCTTTTGTATACATTCTTATAGAGACGAGAACCATTGCAAAACATCTTTTCAAAAAAACTTTCCAAAACACAATTCACAAACATATCTTTGAACCATTTTTCGAAACAAAACTTTGTACGCGCTCTCACAGAGACGAGAACCATTATAAAGAAATTTTTTAAAACCATTTTCGAAGCCCACACCACAAGCACATTGTCAAACAAAAGCAAGTGATCTAAACGAGTAACGAAGAGCCCATGGAAAACCATGGATGAAAAGGGTGTTGATACCTTCCCTTTTCATAATCTACTCCCCGAACCTGAGAAATAATCTCGAAAGGTCTTTCCTGTACTTTTTTACCTTTCCTTTTGGATAAAAGAAAAGTTGGTGGCGACTCTTTCTATCCGTACAAATGCGATTGAAACGCAAAACACCAAGTCAGTTCTCTCATCGTATTGCCAAAACTAGCGACTCTGTTGGGGATTACTTGTTCTAAAAGTAGGGTTACCTTAGGGTTAGATAACCTTTACTCGCTTTCATTATTTTATTTGTGTGCTTTATATTTAGTTCTCTGTATTGGGCTTGCTTTGATCCTCCACCCGGATCTGGGACACATTTTTAGGTAAATAGCACTAGATTGTGGAGATTGTACGGCGTAGACCGATATGGTTGAAACAATGGTTATGTTAGTGTGACACATTTGTGGGTACTGGTATCCCTCGTGGTGAATCGAGGAGAATACGGGGCCGCTGAGTGGCGTCATGAAACACTAATTGACTTTAGAACCCTAATTGAACAAACTTGGCCATTAGGACGTATTGAGATAGCCGATTTTGGTGTATAGCTGAAAATTGGTTGATACTCGATACTACACTCATTGAGGCTAGACTTTTAGGATATCTCGGCCGCAAGAAAAGATTGTTGTGCTGAGACAATACCTAAGAGAAAGGTCAGTGATATTGAGCTCCTTTAGAACCCGATCACTATTGCTAGGACATGTTAAGCCAACTAGACTTCAAGAGGGTACTTACCTACAAAACTTATGCAAGCCTAAAACATAGGGACTTGTTTGTTATGTGTGTATATATTTACTTGTATATAAACATCATAAACATAATGAACATCATACGCATGCTCACTAACCATTTCAAGGATTTAAAAATTTATCTTTGTTTCTGTTTTGTAGGATATGAATTCTCTATGAAGAAACACCATCCGAATCAGCTTTGTAAAACCACATCCTCAACTTCAAGAGCTAGCCTCAAGAGTGCCCGGGGATTCTCCTTTTACCAAGATATATGGTCAACTCCTCAACTTGACTACATCCAACTTCCAAGAAGAGATGATGTGTGTACTATTCCAATTCTTTGATCCCGTACATCATTGTTTCACGTTCCCGGACTATCAGTTGGTACCTACATTGGAAGAGTTCTCTCTGCTCTTAGGGGTTCCCGTGCTTGATCAGATACCGTTCACCGGTCTAGAGGGGATTCCAAAACCTGAAGTCATCACCGAAGCTTTGCATATGAAAAGGGTCGACATCATAGCCAATTGGGAGACAAGAAGCGGGGTTAAAGGCTTTCTAGATAAGTTTTTATTGGAAAAGGCTCGTTCATTCTGGGAAGACATGGATTTCCAAGCTTTTGAAGACGTCCCGACTCTTCTCATTTATGGTTTGGTTATGTTTCCCAATTCGGACCAATTCATAGACGTTAACACCATCAAAGTCTTCCTCTCTCTCAATCTTATACCTACCTTACTAGGAGACATCTTGCATTGCCTTCATACCTGCACCATGAAGAAAAGAGGTACTCTTTTGTGTTGTATCCCCTTACTCGCAAAATGGTTCACTTCACACCTACCTCAATCAGCATTGAAGAATGAGCAAAGGCTGGCTTGGTCTCAAAGGATGATGTCTCTCACCCACTCTGATATCCGTAGGTGTTCGATATCCTTAGAAGATGTCTCTATCATTGACCGCTGTGGGGAGTTCCTTAACGTACCTCTTATTGGTATTAGGGGAGGTATCACCTACAACCCTTGCTTAGCTCTTCGAAAGATTGGGTATTCCCGAAGAGACGGTCCTCAAGAGATGCTCATCCAAGGTCTGGTGTTCGACTACGATAAAGAAGACCAAGGTTACCGCCAGAGGTTTACACAAGCTTGGAGAATGGTGAACAAGGTGGACAGTAGAAATTTGGGACACAAAAACTCTATCCCTCTCGAGCCTTACCTTAGGAGGGTATGGGCTCGTGCTCAGAGACTCGTGATGCCTTACCCTTCCATCCTCCCTGTTATCATAGTGCTTGTTGCTGAAGGAGACGTCCCATACACTGTCCTTCATCCTGACATGCCTACCTCTCTCGAAGACATGCAGAAAGCTTGGGTCCAGTTGAAGGAAGAACGAGACACCTTTGAAGCCCAATTTTATGCCAGTGAGAAGAAGGTTATGGAGCTCACCAAACTGCTTCATGAAGAGAAAAACCTAAATGCCTACATTGCTCCAAAGAGGTTGCGTTCAGTCTTTCTGTCTTAGGAGCTTTGTTGTATTTTGTTTCTTTCGTTGTAAGCCCAAGGAGGCATGATGTATTCAAACATGGATTTTAATATAACGTGTGTTCTTTTTTTTGGTTTGAACAAATTTAAATCTCTAAATTTTCTTGAAATCATTTGCATATTGCATCTTCATTCATCATAACATCATACAGGTTTCTCATAACCGGTCACCTCATCCTTCTACTGTTTATTTCAGTGAGATGGATGTTGAACAAACTATGAAAGATCTTCAGGCACAGAACGCCCAGTTTCAACAAATGCTCTTGGCTCTGACAAAAGGACAAGAGGAGTTAAACTCAACACCATGGATCCAATGATGTTAATAAAGTTCATGATCAAAAATCTAACCCAAGATCAGCCAGAAAATAGTCACAAAATAATATTATACTTTAATATATATACAAAGGGTTTAAAAATAATGTTTAAACAATAGAAATAAAAAAGAAAAATATCAACTATGTTCAAATTAATCAAGAAATAAAAAGTAAGACCATAGAAAAATCAGGAAAGGGCTCAAATAATTTTATAAATTTTTTGGTAATTTTTTAAAGTCAGAAACTATTTTTAAAATTAAAATAAATGGGTAAAATAAACCAAAAATGATTTTAAAAAAATAGTATAGTCATAAACAAAAATAAATTAAGGTCACCAATATTTGTCACAATATCATTGGATCACTCCTTAATTTTTTCAGAATTTAAAAATGCATAAAAGTATTTTTAAACATTTAAAACAATTCAAATAAAGTGTAAATTTATAAAAAAATACCAAAACACAAAATTAAATTGTAAAAAAATAAAATCACAAAGAGAATAATCAAAATATTTTTTTCATAATTTTTCCAGATTTTTTGGACTAAAAATGAATTTTTTATGATTTTTTTAAATTTAAAACAATTGAAATATTAAAATCAGAAAAGAAAATAAAAGTAAAAATATGTGGACCATTGGATGAGAGACAAAACGTGTTAGTAATCAAATCCAAGGGATCTGACGCGCTCTGCATATCATGGTCATTAGTGAATAAAGCATGGAATCATTAATTAAATCAGATTTTCAAAAAAACAGATGGCGCGCCTTTATTAGTTGGAAGATGACACGTTGGTCATCTTCAACCTCCAGCCAACGTGAATTGCAGGTCTATCAAACTACAAAATCAGAAGCTCAGACCTATGCCATTCGCTTCGTCTCTTCAAGACGAAGACAACCACACCCTCGCACCAAATTTATATAAACTGTAGCTCAAGCAATTTGGAAGGAAAGTTTTGAAAAGGGATTTGAAATTTCATGGTCAAAACGTGTTTCCAGTAAGAAGTAACTGTTGCGACTAGAACCATGGTAATGAGAGCATCACAATGATATCAAAGTTTTGAAGAATTGATGAAGGAATCTACCTATTGAAGTTGAGTTGCAGAGCTCTGAAACTGGACTTCTATGGAGCAGTATAGGGCACGATTCTTGAATGTAATTATATGGTTAGCTTTAGGGAAGATAAAGGAAGGTGAATTGATGGAAAAATTGGATTGAAAAAGGCTTGAGAATGGATTTTGAAGTTACTGAATTATGATATGTAGAACAAGTTTGGCAGGGTGATTCTGGCTATCCAAGCTTGGGAAAATGAATGGGGAATGACCCTCTATTTATAGCGAGTCAAATGGAATGTTCAAGCGTGTGAAATGATGAAGTTTGGAGGGAAATCGTGTGAAGTTGCAAACAAGAAAAGTGTGACTTCAAAGTTGATCAAAACTCATCCAAAACGCGCGTTTTGTTGGGCTAATCCATTCTGGAAGTTCACTAAACATGCTTAGAGGAAAAAACACATTGAAAACTTGTGATTAGAAGCCAAAACAAAGATTTCAAAATCTGACTTCTGAGGAAACTTCAGTTCAAAGTTACCAATTTCAAAATCATGGCATTCTCAGCTCAAGGGGTCTTAGGCCATGATTCTTGATGCTTTAGAAAGATGAGGTTACAAGCTTTGCAATGGAAAAAGAATGGAATCAAGTGGATCCTTGAGCTAAAAGTTGTGTTGATTCAAAGTTGGAGAAAAAGAGTTGACTTTCCATACTTAGAAATATTTCAAGTTCTTCTTCAAAAATGACCTATAATGTCTTGCATCCAAACATGGCCTCGCACTTGGAATTTGCTCTTGACCAAAAAAGATGGCATGCAGTATATCTCTTGAATGACATTTTGAAACTTGTACCATTCAAAATCTCCAAAAATTGAGAGAGTTATGAATTGTTGAAGTTGGCAAAAAATCATGAAATGACCTATAATCTTTTGCATCCTTAAGGAAACTTCCATCCATTTTCTCACTTTGCACATAAAAGAAGGCATAAATTTCACACCTTCAAGATAATTATGGAAAATGAATGGGCTCAAGGTGATAAAAATTGACCAAGTTATGATCATTTGAGGTCACACATGGAAAATTGGGGATTCATCTGGAGGACTTGTAATCTTTCTTCCTCATTAAGTCTCTTCCTCATGACAACTCCTTGAAACTTTTGAAGTGATTTGTTGATAACCCTTTAAAGAGAAAGATGTCTTTGGAATCACTCAAAAATACCAAGAGATGAGCAAGATATATTCCTTTGAAGTTCAAAACCCTAGATTCTTAGATCAAGAGAATGCTTTGAGGAACTTTGACAATTTCGAACAAACTTCTTGTACCAACACACATGATTTGTAAATAGAAGTTGTTGAGAATGATAATGAGAACTCATAGCCACAAAAACCACTTCCATATCTTGAACATTGAGAGAAATATGCACTTGTGACCAAATGGAATAAAATCTTGTCCAACCATGCCAACTTCTCCAATCAATCCCTTGTGCTTTTCAACAAAATTTGATAACCTTGAAATGTGATGACCCAAAACAACTTTGACATGCCAATTCTTCCAAAACCAATCCAATGGTGAGGTTTGAACTTCTCAAGATTTATTGACTAAGGCATTGAAATAAACTCATGAACCTATGGGGTAACTTGTTAAATCTCATTGCCTTTACCTACATGGATAACAAGCAATACAAACCAACATTGCATTTTATTAGTTAAAAGAAGAAATCAAAACAAAAATATTCATGATCACAAAAGAACATAAGTCAAGGTGCTTGGTAATTCCTCAAAAGGGCAAAGCTAAATTTAGGGAGGGGAACCAAGAATCCTAGTGTGATCTTGTTGTGAATGAATCAACATGGTATGATGAAGGGATCTTAGGGGCAACAATTGGGGTACAACAACTGCCCTTATTTAAGTTTCTTATATCCTGAGATACGAATGTTAAAAATATTTGTGTCGACGCGATCGAAGATACTTACATATAAAACAAACCCGATTTTAGGCCCTAAGATGCCATGCAAATGTTTATGATCATGAATGCATATGAACAGGACCAAAGAGACGCAAAACACCACTGGGGATGTAACAATAATAAAGAAACAAGGGAGCGACCCAACCAGAAAAATAAATCACTGGTGGATCAAAAGACCTGAATCAAAGAGGATGGTAGAATGGTCAAAGGATACACCAACTTCTACCGAAGGCGAAGCTACCGAAGTTCACTGAAGGCAGAGAGAAAGATAACAAACATCAACGTTCACTGTCGATGTCCTACCAACTTTCACTGAAGGTAGAGAGAAAATAAATATCATAGCACCGCCGTTCACTGAAGATGGACTACCAACTTTCACTAAAGGTAGAAAGAGAATATATCATAGCATCGTCGTTCACTGACGATAAACTACCAACATTCACTGAGGGTAGCAAAAAGATAACAAACATCGACGTTCACTGCTGATGTCCTACCAACTTTCACTGAAGGTAGAAAGAGAATATATCATAGCACCACCGTTCACTGACGATGAACTACCAACGTTCACTGAGGGTAGAAAAAAGATAACAAACATCGATGTTCACTGCCAATGTCCTACCAACTTTCACTGAAGGTAGAAAGAGAATATATTATAGCACCGCCGTTCACTGACGATGAACTACCAACATTCACTGAGGGTAGCAAAAATATAACAAACATCGATGTTCACTACCGATGTCCTACCAACTTTCACTGAAGGTAGAAAGAGAATACATCATAGCACCTCCATTCACTAACGATGAACTACCAACGTTCACTGAGGGTAGCAAAAAGATAACAATTATCAACGTTCATTTCCGATGTCCTACCAACTTTCACTGAAGGTAGAAAGAAAATATATCATAGCACCGCCGTTCATTGACGATGAACTACCAACATTCACTGAGAGTAGAAAAAATATAACAAACATCAACGTTCACTTCCGATATCCTACAAACATTCACTGAAGGTAGAAAGAGAATATATCATAGCACCCCTGTTCATTAACGATGAACTACCAACGTTCACTGAGGGTAGCAAAAAGATAACAAGTTTCCCTGAAATTCTGACATTTCACCTAGAACGGGTCTTAATTTCTTCTATAACCAAGGCACTCCGCCTGGAAAGGATAATATATAAGTTGTCTCGAATAAATAACTTCCACTTGCAAAGATTTCAAAACGAGTTGTTTTTGTGATCTTGAAAGTCTTGCCATCCATTGGCGTAATCTAACGACAAACTGCAAACTATTCACTCATAGAGGAGATAGAAAAAAAAAACGTTGCGTCGACTTTTATTGCGTAAAAAGAAATGACTTTCTGGGGAAAGAAATATGACTTCCTGGGGAAAGAAATATGACTTCCTGGGGAAAGAAATATGACTTCCTGGGGAGATGCCCTGATATTCCTGCTGAGGAGATAAAGTCTTCTCGTGCAAAATAAATGCACTAACCAAAAATTGAATTTTTCAGAAATCCAAAGTAAATAATATTGTCGTGGAACCACATATTCAAACCATAAATAAACTGGAATGAAACAGTTAACTAGAATACATCCTTTGAGACATAAACTCAAGAGGGAAAACCAAATCCATCCAAACAAAGAGTTGTACAGGAAGGCCAAATAAAAAATCTTCCATGAGGGACAACTCAGTGGGGAAATTGAAAGAATATACACTTTCTGTTTAAGCCCAGAACTCTATTGAAGAGAGGACAACGTAACTCTGCAAAACAGGGTGATATGTCAACAAAAATATTAACAAAGGTCAATGAACAATGATTTGTCAATTTTAGCTATGCATGATGTATGTATGAATTTATTAGTGTTATCGTGCATATGCTGACAAAACAGATATACAACATTGGGAATAACCATGCAAAACCACATCGGCCACTAACAACACTCGGCTAAACTTCATCCAAGACGATCATTCCAAGAAAAAGTAAATGCCAACTGAGGAAACAAAATGTGCTGGCTGCTTTAACTTTTCTGGGGAGAAACATAATCCGGAAGTAAAACAAAGTGAGAGAATAGTACATATACAGGGATACAACATCCCTCTTCAGGCTTCACTGGGGAAACAAATGTTTTCAAAAGTAACATTTCTACTGGGGATTGCAAAACAGTCTCAAGTAAAGCAGACTGACACCAAAACATCAAAACATTCACTGGGGAATCAGTCCTACTTCATTGGAGAGGTCAACACCACATCCTCAAAGGGAAAACCACAATACGTCCTTCGCTAGAGAAACCAGGGACATGCATTCTGCAAGAGTGGTTATGATACCAACTTCTCTGGAAAACGAACTTCCATTCGGTCGAACGAAAACATCATTGGAGAAAATGCGGATTGAAACTTCACATCACAAAAACTCAAAAAAGAGGAAAAACGAATCCAAACTTGACCGAGGATACCAGAATCATAAACCCAATACGCCGAAAACATCCCGAGTAAACCTTCTTGAGGGGAACAAAAGCTTCTCAAAACAACTGTAGTTTGTCATTTCCTGGGATCACCATTTTTGTTGCCATTGTTTCATCATAAATCTCAAAGTAAAAGAAGATTGTAAAATCTTTTTTTGAAAAATCAATTTTGTTATTTAATCTTTTTTGCTTTGAAAGTTATTATCAATAATAAATGGAGTCTTTGCAAGCTAAATAAAATAAGAAATACAAAGAATTGGGTAAAAGCTCAAATTTCATTAATAGAATGGTAGTCTGCGAATGGCGAGAATCCATAGATGATTACAAAGTTTGAAAAATGGTAATATATAATGGAAAAGATACATTGAGATAAAATGACCACTATCCCATCTAACAACTTTTGAAATCCTGAGCAGCAGCTTCTGTTGAAGTATGGTGAGGATCCGAGAAGATTGTTGCTTCAACGATCAAGTCTTGTCTGACGTAGTTACTTGCCAAGAAAGTCCCTAACTTTGGCCTAAGCTGCCCTTGCGGGTTTTCAACTTAGCGGGAAATTTATTCTGTTTAGGTCTCTAATTTTTTCCTAGACCGCCCTTTCAGGTTTTTGGCCTATCGAGACGCTCCGTTTTTGCCTAATCCGCCCTTTCGGGTTTTCAACTTAGCGAGCTATTCTTTTATTTCTTTAGGCAAATTATTTCTTGACTGCGTCAGCATTCATGGGACGTGGGAACTCCTCGCCATCCATAGTTTCAAGAATTAATGAACCACCAGAGAAGGCTTTCTTGACAACATATGGGGCTTCAAAATTGGGAGTCCACTTGCCCCTAGAATAAACATTGAAAGACATGATCTTCCTGAGCACGAAGTCGCCTTCTCTGAATTCACGAGGTTTGACCTTTTTATCAAAAGCTTTCTTCACTCTTTTCTAATATAAATACCCATGACATAAAGTTGTCATCCTCTTCTCCTTGATAAAATTCAATTGGTCAAACCTGTTCTGGACTCATTCAGCCTCTATCAACTTGGATTCCGTTATCACGTGCAACGAGGGAATCTCTACCTCAACTAGGAGTACAACTTCCATTCCATACACTAGGGAGAACGGGGTGGCTCCTGTTGAAGTGCAGATAGATGTTCGATATCCATGTAGAGCAAAAGGGAGCATTTCATGCCAATCTTTATAAGTAACAACCTTTTTCTGGATAATTCTCTTGATATTCTTATTAGCAGCTTCAACAGCCTCATTCATCTTTGGCCTGTATGGAGATGAATTGTGATGGACAATCTTGAATTCTTCACACAGCTCTGTCATCATCTTGTTGTTCAAATTCGAGTCATTGTCAGTGATGATTCTGCTCGGCACACCATACCGAAATATAAGGTTATTCTTAATGAAGCGCACAACCACCTACTTAGTAACATTGGCATATGAAGCAGCCTCCACCCACTTGGTGAAGTAATGAATTGCTACCAAGATAAAATGGTGTCCATTCAAAGCTTTTGGTTCTATCATCCCAATCATGTGAATACCCCACATAGAGAAAGGCCACGGGGAGGAAATCACATTGAGAAGTATCGAAGGCACATGGACCTTGTCTACATAAATCTTGCATTTATTGTACTTCTTTGCAAATTTGTAACAGTCAGACTCCATTGTCAGCCAATAATAACCTTCCCTTAGCATCTTTTTATCCATCGAATGTCCATTGGCATAAGTGCCAAATGGACCTTCATGAATCTCATGCATCAACATGTCTTCTTCGTGTCTATCCATGCACCTGAGCAAGACCATGTCATAATTTCTCTTGTACAACACATTTTCACTGAGGAAGAAACTGCCTGCCAATCTTCTCAATGTCTTTCTATCTTTCTTCAACGCACCAATCGGGTATTCCTGAGTCTAAAGAAAATGCTTGATATCATAATACCAAGGTTTTTCATCTGCTACCTCCTCTGTTGTAAACACATGAGCGGGCCTATCCAAACGTCGAACCATAATTCGGGGTATATCATTCCAAGTATTCACTTAGTACATAGAAGCCAGAGTTTCCAGCGCATCCGCATTTTGATTTTCATCTCTAGGAATGTGATGGAATTCAACTTTATTGAAGAAGGGTAATAATATTCTAGCATACTCTTTGTAAGGGATCAATCCGAGGTGACAAGTATCCCATTCTCCTTTAACCTGATTTATTACCAAAGCTGAATCACCATACACATCTAGAATTTTAATTCTTAGATCAATAGTTTCTTCGAGACCCATGATGAAAGCCTCGTATTTTGCCATATTATTAGTACAATCAAATGTTAACCTTTCAGTAAAAGGAATGTGCGATCCATGAGGAGTGACAATCACAACACCAATTCCTTTACCATAAGCATTCAAAGCTCCATCAAATATCATACTCCAACGAGATTCGAGGTCAGGACCTTCCTCAGGCAACGATTCATCATAATATTTCACTTTCAGGAACATCACATCCCCATCGGGGAATTCATATTCTACAGACCGGTGATCCTCCACTGGTTGGTGAGCAAGATAATCTGCCAACACAATGCTTTTAATAGCTTTTTGAGTGCGGTATTTGATATCATGTTCAGATAACAACATCTGCCAGCAGGAAATTCTCCCAGTAAGAGCAGGCTTTTCAAAAATGTACTTGATTGCATCCATTTTGGAGATCAACCAAGTAGCGTGATTCAACATATACTGCCGCAAACGCTTTGCCGCCCATGCCAAAGCACAACATGTTTTTTCCAGCATTGAATATCGCGACTCACAATCAGTAAACTTTACTAAGATAATAAATGGCGAACTCGTTCTTCCCCGTTTCATCTTGTTGTCTCAGAATACAGTCCATGGAATTATAAAACATTGTCAGATACATAATCAACGGTCTTCCTTCTACAGGAGGGAGAAAGATAGGAGGTTCAAGCAGATATTCTTTAATACTTTCAAATTCCCTTTTCCAATCATCCGTCCACACACAACCTTGATCTTTCTTTAACAACTTAAAGATCGGTTCACATGTTGCAGTCATGTGGGAGATGAATATGGAAATATAATCCAAACACCCGAGGAAACCTTTGACTTGATTTTCAGTTCTTGGTGCTGGCATCTCTTGAATTACTTTGACTTTATCATGGTCAACTTCAATTCCTTTCTGTCTAACAAAGAAACCCAACAATTTCCCTGATCGAACACCAGAGGTGCATTTATTTGGATTCAAGCGGGGACGATACTTCCTCAAACGCTGAAACAACTTCAACAAATCTTCTACAGGCCCTTCTTCAGTCTGGGATTTAGCAATCATATCATCAACATATTCTTCGATTTCCTTGTGCATCAGATTATGGAATAGGGTTATCATATCCCTCTGGTACGTTGCAACAGCGTTCTTCAACCCGAAAGGCATCACTCTGTAACAGAATGTTCCCTAGGGTGTGATAAACGTTGTTTTTTCCATGTCCTATGGAGCCATTCTTATTTGATTATACCCGGAAAATCCGTCCATGAACGAGAATACTTTGAATTTGGGTGTGCTATCCACTAGCATTTCAATGTGTGGCAATGGAAAATCGTCTTTTGGACTAGCTTTATTTAGATCTCTGTAATCTACGCACATGCGGAATTTTCCGTCTTTTTTCCGTACTGGGACAATATTGGAAATCCATTGAGGATACACTGATGTCACAAGAAAACCAACATTAATCTGCTTTAGAACCTTCTCTTTAATTTTTACTGCCATATCTGGGTGAGTTATTCTCAACTTCTGTTTGATTGGCGGACACTCTGGCTTCAACGGTAAATGGTGCTCTATAATATCTGTATCTAGGCCAGGCATATCTTGATAAGACCAAACAAAAATATCCACATACTCTTTCAATAGCTCAATCGACCTGCTCTTCACATCAGGATGCAACAATGCTCCAATCTTGACTTCCTTCGGATCTTCTTCTGAACCCAAATTGATCACTTCCAATGGCTCTTTATATGGCTGAATGGTATTTTCCTCGTGCTCAAGCAACCGTGAGACCTCTTCTGGAATCTCATCATAATCTTCTTATTTAGCCCCATACACAGGACATTAAAAGTTGGGAGAGGGTGCTGGGTCATTGTATTCAACGGGTTTTTTAATTAATCTGCACATATGATTTGTGATTGCTTTTAGAAACTGACACATATATCAAGTGATCATGCAGATTGAATTTCAATTATTATTTATTTTGAAAGGTTTTTTCTGATTACCATTTTCCAAGAAAAATTAGAAAGTAAAGACATAATTTGGGAAACAAAGACAACTTTTATTATTGATTTTAAAAGTCACAACAAACAGATAAGCCCTATAACATTAATACTTCCACCTTTGGCAGAGTGAAAGCTTTTTCAAAAAGATTAACAAATCAAATTACTTTGAAATATGTATGCAAGAGGGAACATCAATGGTGATCCAGTTCTGAACCCTAACTCCATTCGTCACATAATTCGGCATTTCCTGCTCTGCTTCATCCTCTACAATGGTGTTAACCCTGGAAACAATTGGATGAAGATATCCCCTACTACGGAAGATGTCTTGATACCTGCCTGCAACAGACTTCGGCTTCATGCCCTTACCTTTGTAATTCTTTGAAGAGAACCCCAAGCCAACTATGTTCTTATTCACAGGTGGATCCACAATTCGTCCCCAAACTTCATTATGACCCTTACGCACAATCTGTTGTGCGTCCTTCACCGAAACCATGGAATTCTCATTTCATATTATGTTTTCAATGGATAAGGCTTGGAACTGGGTTCCAACAGCAGCTTCATCCGCCTCTACAATGCTGAAACAGGACAAATGAGATATCAACAATGCTTGCTCCCCATTTATGATCACTACTTTCCCTTCACGTAAAAACTTTAGCTTCTGGTGTAGAGTTGAAGTGACAGCCCCTGCCTCATGTATCCACGGCCGTCCTAGCAAACAACTATAAGCGGGACAATGTCCATGACCTGGAAAGTTATCTGAAACAAATGTGGTCTTATATGAATAGGGAAGTCCACTTCACCAATAACAGATTTCCTTGATCCATCAAACGCTTTCACAATGATGCCACTACAGCACATAGGCGTTCCTTGATATTTCAACTTCATAAGCGTACTCCTTGGTATAACATTCAACGCGGATCCATTATCAATGAGCATATTATTAGTGAATCATTCTTGCAGTTCATAGAGATGTGGAGGTCCAAGTTGTGAATCCTTCCTTCATCTTGTAATTCATCATCGCAGAAACTCAAGTTATTACATAACGTAATGTTTCCTATTACGCTGCTGAATTGGTCTATTGGCATATCACTCTCCACAAAAGCTTGGTCCAGTACCCTCATCAAGGATTCTATGTGAGCAGAGGAGTTCATCAATAAAGTCAAGATAGATATTTTTGAAGGAGTCTGCAGTAGATGATCTATAATTCTGTAGTCGCTCATCTTGATTATCTTTAAAATATCATCTACTTCTTTCTCTAACGTAGCTCCACTAGTCTCACCCGTAGCCTTCTTAGGTTCATCATTTTCAGTACTTTTCTTTCCAGCACCAACATCTCTTCAAACAACTAGTGCAAACACACAACCGCTGTGGGTCACCCTGCTATATTCAGCTATGTTCCCAACATCAGGCATTGGCTAGATGGGAACTTCCACTCCATCCTCTAAAATTTTAGCATTGTATTTGTAAGGCACAAGCTTATCTGTCTTGTAGGGGATATGACCCAGCAAACTAATCACCAATGGGGTAACAGCTGGCTTTCTATAATACTCAACTTCAAAATGGGCAGGTGCACCAAAACAAGGCACGATGACGTTTACCCCTTCTTTAACACAATCAGTCATCAATAAGTCATTTATGGAAAACAAAACTTCATCTGAGGAGAAACTCTCAACTGCGGAGGCATACTCTTCATCTGAATCTTCTTCAGCCAAACAAACCTCAATCATATCAACCTCATGGTAATCATCCCTCTGACTTGTGAACTTGATAGTTCCATTGTCTAACAACAACTGAACACCCTTCTTCATGATGGAACATCCTCAGGAGTCTCGATAGCAAACTAGGCAAGATACATATTGGTGTTCTACTTAACCAACCCTGTGGTAGAAAGTAGCATGCAATTACACAAGGTCCTCATTCATATACTCTACATCAAAAATTCTGAATTATCCAGGACATCCAGAAACCATATTCACTTCCTCTTCATACTCTTCCCTGGGCCTGATTATGTGGATGAGGCCGTCATCCATCATCTCTTGTAAATCAGCCTTTATCTTATCGCAACCCTGTATGTCTGTACTGCAAATAGCACAACCAGAATGGTCATGCGTATAGTAGCTAAATTCACAGAGGTTAGTATGAATTTTCACAAAATCTCCTCTAACCAGATGAATATCGAAAATCTGGAAGTCTCCTGGACAACCGGCCACCATATTCACAACATTTACTCCCCCATGCTTGGGTAGATGATTATCTTTCACATTAGGTCCCACGTCCTTGAAAGATAGAACACCAGACTTCACCAATTTTTGTACCTCAGTCTTCAAAGGATAACATTTTTCAACATTATGCCCTGGTGCTCCCTGATGAAAAGCACATGTTTGGTCTGACTTGTAATACCAAGGCAATGGTGATGGTACGGTGGGAGGTGGTCGGGTTTGAACCAACTTCTTCTGAATCAATGTCGATCGTAACTCTGTATAGCTCATGGGAATAGGGTCATAACTCTCCCTTCTCTGATTATACCCTTGATTCCTCTGCTGGGACTCACAACGGGAGTAACTGAGGCGACTTTCTGATGACGCTGATAATTCCTTCTAGGAGTGTTAACCCTCCTCTCTTGCATGACAACATTTTCATCCCCTTCCTTCTTCTTTGTAAACCCATAAGATGGCTTCTTTACCCCTCCAGATCCTTCACTCTTTGTCAAACGACCTTCTCTTACAGCCTCTTCTAAGCGGATACCCATTTCTATCATTTCAGTAAAGTCACTTGGCGCACTTTCTACCATCCTCTCGTAGTAGAAAGCACCCAGCGTCTTCAAGAAAATCTTAGTCATCTCCTTCTCTTCCATGGGAAGAATCACCTGGGCGGCAACCTCACTCCATCTTTGTGCATATTCTTTGAACGATTCCTTGTCTTTCTGAACCATGGCCCTGAGTTGATCACGGTCAGGCGCCATGTCCACGTTGTACTTGTATTGTTTGATGAATGCTTTTCCCAAATCATTGAAAGTATGGATATTGAAGTTTTCCAAACTCATATACCACTTCAGCGTAGCACCCGACAAACTATCCTGAAAAAAGTGAATCAGTAGACGCTGATCATCAGTATGGGTAGACATTCTCCTCACGTACATCACCAGATAGGCACAAGGGCAAGTGTTTCCCTTGTACTTCTCAAACTCTGGGACCTTAAACTTAGCAGGTATCTTAACATTCAGGACCAAGCATAACTCATCCACATTCTGCCCAAATAGCTCTTTTCCCCTGAGGGCCTTCATTTCTCTCTGCATCTTGTCAAACCGCTCTTGAAAATCATTCATTTTGTCATAAAGACCCAAGTCTTCACTCGGTGGAAGGAAATGACAACACACATCATCGTAAACAAGCGGGACCATATTCACCGAAGGAGGCGCAGCAGGAGCAGCATGCACCATAGGAGGTGCAAGAGTAACAATAGTCTGAACAACTGGAGTATCTTAAGGACCAAGATTGAAATATTCAGATACAAAATTCTATGGCATTCCCCATGGATAACCTTGGGGCATGCGATTTTGAACAACAGCTGGAGTAGTAGATACCAGAACAGTCAGAGCTTCAGTAGTTGCCCTTGTTGGTTGAGGTTGAACACTCGTTGGTTGATTTTGAGCAGCCACCAGAGCTTCCATCAGAGTAGTCAGATTGGCCATGCCATCCTTCAAAGAAGAAACTTCCTCGCGCAGCTCGTGATTCTCTTATTCTAAGTTGTCCGTCTTCTTTCTGAAATTAGCCTGAGTGTTGTAGTTGTGAGTCAGCTTGCTGAACGAAGTAAAGAAGCTTGGTAAGACACCTGGATATGCGTAACAAATACAAGAAATATGTGCAATATGATGCATGATATGTAATGCACATGATTAATTTGTTTTGTTATTTCAATAATTCAAGGGATTTATAGATTTATAGACACATTGCAAATATCAGAGTAATAACACATTTGAAATACTGAAAATTTTATTATAATAACTTCAAAATGGGTTACAAGTCTCAATAATCCCAAGTACAAGATGAAAAAAAAATCTGAAACCCTGAGAAATAGAACTAATGGAGATCACTCTACATGTTGGCGCTTCCCTGTGAGCCTGGAAACCTAAGCCTTCAACCTCTGGTTTTCTTCCGCATGTCTGATGGAAACCTCCTTCCAATCATCTGAATCAGGAAGTGAGGAATCAACACATGATTGAGGCTTAGGAGAAAATAAATCCCCTTGCCTCTCGATAGAATCTACCGCTCGACTCTCAAGGATCTCAATCAAGTCGTTTTTCTCCTTCAAGTTTGCTCTATAGGAACTCTCTAATGTTTGGAACTTGTTCTTCCAAGCATCATTTTCCTGTTGCATCCTAACCAAAGAAAGTTGCAGCTCTTCTAGATCATCTAATAAGGGAGGAGTGGTCTTCACAAATAGATCAAGCATGGGTGTCTCGGGTATACGGAATCTTTAACTGAATAGCTCTCAATCGGACCCACTGAAGATATGTCTCCAAAGACACAACACCCCTAGGTCCCAAATCCTTCTTACTTTTCTTATGAATGTGACGACGAGCCTTCATAATCTTCTCCCTAGCTTCCCTATGGTCTTCTCCTTCCTTCAGAAAGAAACTACTCAAATGAATAATATTTGGTTTATCCCTCAACGGATAACCAAGCTGTCGTCGTGCAAGAACAGGGTTATAGATAATTCCTCCCTTTGTACCTAGAAGAGGTAGATTGGGGAAACTACTACAACTGTCAATAATCTCTATATCCTGGTAAGCTCGTTGATACCAATCAATATTCGAGTGAGTAAGTGCCATGATCTTAGGAGCCCAACGGGGTCCTTCTTGACATACCAAAAATCATCAGACTGAGGCATATGAGAGACAAACCACCGGTACAACAGAGGCGTGCAAAAGATAATCATCCCCCTATGATAAGAATTCTGAAGATGAATAGAGTAATAAGAATCACCCAACAATGTAGGAACTAGGTTTCCAATCATGAAGATCCTGATAGCATTAATGTCAACAAACTTGTCTATATTAGGAAATAAAAACAACCCGTAAGCAAGTAGAGCAAATATGGCCTCAAAAGCAACTCTACTCTTCATCCTGGCAAAGTAACGATCTTTCTCAATAAGAACTGAGTTGGTAATCCTCTAATCCCTCCTTTATTAATCATATGGGCTTCCACCTCGGATTTCCCAAGATGAATCAAAGAAGCAATCTCATGTGGTTTTGGCTCACCCTCCAAACCAGTAAAAGGAACACGATCGGTAACAGGAAAATCCAATAGATAAGAATACTTCTCTAGTGTGGGCATCAACTGATAGTCGGGAAAAGTAAAGCAATGATACATCAGATCATAGAACTGGACCAAGGTCGAGAGAATACACTCATTCATCTTCAGCTTCATGAGAGGAATAATGGATCCATACTTCTTCTGAAAGTCTGCAGAACACTCGATCTCGGAAATTAGACTGATCAACTCATCTATCTTGGGATCCTTCAAACTGTATTTCCCGGTCTTTCTTTTTCCAAAATCCATGGTCAAAAGGTACCTGAGATATTTACAAATGGTCAACCTTTAAATCCCTTGAAATATGGTTTCTTCAAAAGATGCTTATGAGTGCATGGATACATGATGCAACAATCACACACAAGATCACACATATAGGGTTCATAGGTTCAACATCACGAGCATGAGGTCGAAGGTACTACCCATAAGGTGTTGGTCTAAAAGTTATCACCTGACAAACAAGGTTCTAGAAGTTCCCAGAGTCTATATCCTTCCTTCGGATATTCTCAAGAAAGACTCGTCTGAGCATAGTATCGCGTGACAACTATTTCCGGATTACTCCATCATAGCTTTCGCACTACACCTAAAAGGCCAAGATGGGTTTGGTATTCTACGATCCTCGGTTTCAGCAGGCTCCCAAGTCGAAAGCAGTATGTCTTCCTGATTACTCGGTAAACGACACTACAGTCAAAGGGGCTTCCACTGAGTGGGCGATCTCATGCCTCTTTTTTTGGGATTACTCCCTCAAAGTTAACATGACTATACCACCCGTCCTATCTTAAAGTTTGCCCAAGTCCGGGTATAGGACTTATGAGTAACCACCAAGCACCCTGAAAACCAGGAAAATCCATACAAACATATATACAACATATAACACAAAAAACAATAATAACACATATACAGATATAAACAAAGATAGGCTCAACCCACTTAGGGATGGAACAGCAAGAGGTCAACCTTTCCCCAGTGAAGTCACCATTTTTCTGTAGCGGTAGAAATGTTTAAGACTAAGCCATTGGATTGAATAGAATTTGTACAAATCAAAATAAAAATCGCCACCGTGATTTATTATTTCCAAAGGAATGGGAAAAGAGCGAATAACCCAAAAAGAAGGGGAAAGATTCAAGGTAAGGGGGTTGGTTATGCAAAGGGGAGGTATTAGCACCCTAAACATTTATGGTACTCCGCAGGAACCTCTTTGTAAAATCTGTATATTTTGGCTATAAAAAATGTTGTATAAAAATGGATGGTGGAGGTGAGAAAAGAAATATATTTATTTTATGATTTTTGCACCCTCCGCAGTTGCAAACCTTTAGTGCCTACGTACCACCTTTTCATGCAATAGGGGATCAAGGTACACATAGTTCCTCTTTTAAAAATTTAAAACACAAATGTGTTGGTTAATTTTATGAGATAAAACATCATCGTCATTGTCCGTGTGGAAAACATACCAACTACCCACAATTATGAGGAAGGAGAATTTGCATCATCTCAAAGTGAAGGATATGGCTTGGATTTTAAAATCAACAATGCCTCATTCAAAACCCAAGTGGAAAATATCTCTCTTCACTACATATTGTAGAAGTATAGTTGTTTGCATCACTACAAGGATTGACAAGAGTTCAATCTTTTGTGAAAAGTTTAAAGATAAAAGCCAAAGTGGAAAAATGGTTTGAAATGAGATTGATTGACTGTTATTCTTCTCACAAAAATGTCAAGGTATTATTAAGGTTATTGGAGTTTATTTATGAAAATGTTTTGAAAATGCAAGGACATAAGTCCAAGTTTATTATGAAAGTGGTTAAAGTTTTAAAACAAGAAGAGTTTTCAAAAGGAGGAAGGAGATTTTTGAAATTAAAGAAGATGGGAGGAGAAGAAGGGACTATCCTAAAGCATAAGGTAAAAGCTATGGATAAGAACCATCTAACCAACAAGAAGCCAAAACTTGACATTATGAGCCAAGATAGAATTCTCATTCCTTGGATTGAAACCAATCAAGCAAAAAAATACTAGACCTCTTGAGAGAACCAAACTTCAAGTGTATTAAGTCTTCACAAAAAATGTGGCAGAGTAACGACTGCATACGGGTGAATTCCAGATTACAAACAAAGAGTGTAATCACAATAACCTACACACAAACAAACAAACAAGCCAATGTCTTGAGGTAAACCTCAAGAGCTCCAGACAAAATAATCAGATAAGATCACAAGGTCTTCAAGTAGGCCAAGGTTTCTAATCCTAAGTCCAAGAAAAGTCTCATACTCCATAATGCCAAGGATAGTAACCAAATAGTCCAAGTACCATTAAAGATTTCTTAGGGTTTATGTTGATTATTAAGTATCTTAAAAAGGAAAAGAAAAGCTCAAGTGAGTAAAATAAAATAAAAATGACAAGAAAGTAAATGCTCAAATGAGCAAAGATGAAAATGGCATGAAATGTAACTTCTAAAAGTAAATGGTACATAAAGCATAAAAAGAATAAAAGCATAAAGTAAAACAAGTAAATAATTAGTGGTTAGTTGGATGACCATCTTGAAGCTTGCATTTGGAACTCATTAGAGGATTGGTAGAACTAAAGCCTCCACACAACAAGTTGCATTTGCTTTTTGTCAAGTATATCATCCATTTGGAATCCTCACATGTTCCATTTAATGACCAACGATGTTTAAGTGATCCGCGTTGACCAAAGGTGTTGTAGATACATTAGAGGATTGGTAGAACCAAAGCCTCCACACAATGGATCTCAAGGTTATTGAATCAAAGAGATCAAATTAACATACTTGGGCTTGCAAACATAAGTTTGGGCCACGAATGATCATTTATTCGAATCGGAACAAAATATAACGCTATGTTAAGCAATCGTAAGGACTTATATAGAAGTCACACTTATTTTGAGGCCGGTCAATAGCAATCAATGCACCATTTGTTTTGAGACATGATATAGAGATCGTGCTCCAACAACATTTAGTGCAATAAGAAGGGGATGAGATGAACAGGGATGTGAGAGAATATACAAACCACTTTTGAATTAAATTTAATCAAACTATTATTAAAATCATTCATCCATTTTTATGGAGTTAAACTCAACACCATGGATCCAATGATGTTAATAAAGTTCATGATCCAAAATCTAACCCAAGATCAGCCAGAAAATAGTCACAAAATAATATTATACTTTAATATATACAAAGGGTTTAAAAATAATGTTTAAAAAAATAGAAATAAAAGAGAAAAATATCAACTATGTTTAAATTAATCAAGAAATAAAAATTAAGACCATAGAAATATCAGAAAAGGTCTCAAATAATTTTACAAATTTTTTGGTAATTTTTTAAAGTCAGAAACTATTTTTAAAATTAAAATAAATGGGTAAAATAAACAAAAAATGATAAAAAAATAGTAAATTCAGAAACAAAAATAAATTAAGGTCACCAATATTTGACACAACATCATTGGATCACCCCATAATTTTTTCAGAATTTAAAAATGCATAAAAGTATTTTTAAACATTTAAAACAATTCAAATAAAGTGTAAATTTATAAAAAATACCAAAACACAAAATTAAATTGTAAAAAAATAAAAATCAGAAAGAGAATAATCAAAATATTTTTTCATAATTTTTTCAGATTTTTTGGACTAAAAATGAATTTTCTATGATTTTTGGAAATTTAAAACAATTAAAATATTAAAATCAGAAAAGAAAATAAAAGTAAAAATATGTGGACCATTGGATGAGAGTCAAAACGCGTTAGTAATCAAATCCAAGGGATCTGGCGCGCTGTGCATATCATGGTCATTAGTGAATAAAGCATAAAATCATTAATTAAATCAAATTTAAAAAAAAAATAGATGGCGCGCCTTCATTGGTTGGAAGATGACATGTTGGTCATCTTCAACCTCCAGCCAACGTGAATTGCAGGTCTCTCGGACTATAAAATCAGAAGCTCAGACCTATGTCATTCGCTTCGTCTCTTCAAGACGAAGACAACCACACCCTCGCGCCAAATTTATATAAACTGTAGCTCAAGCAATTTGGAAGGAAAGTTTTGAAATTTCAAGGTCAAAATGTGTTTCCAGTAAGAAGTAAGTGTTGCGACTAGAACCAGGGCAATGAGAGCATTACAATGATATCAGAGTTTTGAAGAATTGATGAAGGAATCTACCTATTGAAGTTGAGTTGCAGAGCTCTGAAACTGGACTTCTATGGAGCAGTATAGGGCATGATTCTTGAATATAATTATATGGTTAGCTTCAGGGAAGATCAAGGAAGGTGAATTGATGGAAAAATTGGATTGAAAAAGGCTTGATATTGGATTTTGAAGTTACTGAATTCTGAGTTGTGGAACAAGTTTGGCAGGGTGATTCTGGCTATCCAAGCTTGGGAAAATGAATGGGGAATGGCCCTCTATTTATAGGGAATCAAATGGAATGTTCAAGCGTGTGAAATGATGAAGTTTGGAGGGAAATCGTGTGAAGTTGCAAACAAGAAAAGCGTGACTTCAAACATGATCAAAACTCATCCAAAGCGCGTGTTTTGTTGTGCTAATCCATTCTGGAAGTTCACTAAACATGTTTAAAGGCAAAAACGCATGGAAAACATGTGATTAGAAGACAAAACAAAGATTTCAAAATCTGACTTGTGAGGAAACTTCAGTTCCAAGTTACCAATTTCAAAATCATGGCATTCTCAGTTCAAGGGGTCTTAGGGCATGATTCTTGATGCTTTATAAAGATGAGGTTACAAGCTTTGCAATGGAAAAATAACGGAATCAAGTGGATGCTTGAGCTGAAAGTTGTGTTGAGTCAAAGTTGGAGAAAAAGAGTTGACTTTTCATTCTTAGAAATATTTCAAGTTCTTCTTTAAAAATGACCTATAATGTCTTGTATCAAAAGATGGCCTTCCACTTGGAATTTGCTCTTGACCAAAAAAGATGGCATGTAATAGATCTCTTGAATGACATTTTGAAACTTGAACCATTCAAAATATCCAAGAATTGAGAGAGTTATGGATTGTTGAAGTTGGCAAAAAATCATGAAATGAACTATAATCTTTTGCATCCTTAAGGCAACTTCCATCCATTTTCTCACTTTGCAAATAAAAGAAGGCATAAATTTCACACCTTCAAGATCATTATGGAAAAATAATGGGCTCTAGGTGATAAAAATTGACCAAGTTATGATCATTTGAAGTCACACATGGAAAATTGGGGATTCATCTGGAGGACTTGTAATCTTTCTTCCTCATTCAGTCTCTTCCTCATGACAACTCCTTGAAACTTTTGAAGTTATTTGTTGATAACCCTTTGAAGAGAAAGATGTCTTTTTAATCACTCAAAAATACCAAGAGATGAGCAAGATATATTCCTTTGAAGTTCAAAACCCTATCTCCTTAGATCAAGAGAATGCTTTGACGAACTTTGACAATTTTGAACAAACTTCTTGTACCAACACACATTATTTATAAATAGAAGTTGTTGAGGATGATAATGAGAACTCATAACCACCAAAACCACTTACATATCTTGGACATTGAGAGAAATATGCACTTGTGACCAAATGGAATAAAATCTTGTCCAACCATGACAACTTCTCCAATCAATCCCTTGTGCTTTTCAACCAAATTTGATAACCTTGAAATGTGATGACCTAAAACAATCTTGCCATGCCAATTCTTACAAAACCAATTCAACGGTTAGGTTTGAACTTCTCAAGCTTTATTGACTAGGGATTGGAAATAAACTCATGAACCCATGGGGTAACTTGTTAAATCTCATTGCCTTTACCTACATGGATAACAAGCAAGACAACCCAACATTGAATTTTATTAGTTAAAAGAAGAAATAAAAACAAAAATATTCATGATCACAAAAGAACATAAGTCAAGGTGCTTGGTAATTCCTCAAAAGGGCAAAGCTAAATATAGGGAGGGGAACCAAGAATCCTAGTGTGATCTTGTTGTGAATGAATCAACATGGTATGATGAATGGATCTTAGGGAAAAAATTGGGGTACAAGACTCATGGTTTGTTCTTGTTGTGTATATATAGAGAAGGAAATGGATCAACAAACATGGCTAGAATCTCATGCAATCAAGGCCATGTTTAGACAAGAATCCAACATATTTAAAAGCTTCCATTTTGAGAAATCTTTGCCATTTTTGAACCCACAAGATATTGGATGGTTGTAATGGGTTGTCATGAGTTGTCTTGGGCCTCCATGTAACTAAAATAAAAGCTGATGCCCTTGTACCATTATTTCATATTTTATTTGATTTAATTTACAATAAATGAATAAAAATTCAAATAAAAGAAATAAAAATCATAAAAAATATGTGAATGGATTTTGAAGTCCTCTAACACGTTGTGACCATGTTTGAAGATTGAAAGTTAGGCCCATTAGTCCAAAATTTCAAGTTTGCTCATTTTGCACTTCATGCATTTTCTCAAAATTTCCCAACTTGCAATGGTCATAACTCTCTTAATTTTCATCTTTTGAAGGTGATCTTGAAATTTTTGGAAAGCTCAATATGTCCTCTTCAATTTCTCGTTTAATCAATTTTACATTTGGAGACATTATCTTGATATAATTTGTCTTGACAAAAAGTGTTTTTTTGTTGACTTTTGAAATGGCCTGTAATGTATTGGCTCATATCTCTCAAATGAAGCACTTTTTGGACTTGAGCATAAATACAAAGTTGTAGCGAATTGAATTTCCTTCTAAATGGTCTTTGGTTTGGGAAAAGTTGATGAAGCATGTGAAAGTTATGTTTTGTCAAATTTCAGTTGACTTCTCCTAAGGAAACCCTAATTTGGCAACTTTGGACTTTTGATGATTTGAGGGCTTCTCTTGAGGAATCATGATCAACCATTGATCAAATTATGAATATCACTTCAAAATGTTGATGTTGACAAAACACCTTGAAGTTTGACTGTATGTTGACCATAGTTTACTTTTTACCCAATATAGTTAATTTTCAGTCATCTGAGCCGTTGACTGAGCAAACTTGTGATGCATGGATTGAAACTTGATATGTGCATTCCTTGAGACATATAAAAAACCGTGAATTACAGTTAAGACTTTAGAAACCCAAACTTCTTTGTGAAAAGTGAAACCCTAGTTGTGGACCCCTTAGGAGGAGAATTTATCTAATCAATTCTTGAACAACCTTGAGCATTTGAGAACCCGAGGGGAGTGTCTTAAATAAAATGGGAGGGGAAATTTGGGGTAAAAAAGCTTGACATGATCATCTTCCCTAATAGGTCCCCCACTGGATAAGGAAGTTTAATCATTTCCCCAGCATACAATGGAAACTTCCTCAGCACAGCCTATGAAATTCCAATCCCCATCAGTGATTATATCCTCAACACAGTCTATAGGATTTAATTCCCCAACAGAGTTTATTTCTCCAATACTGCAAATTCCCCGACAGAATTCTCTTCTCTAGCCAGATGTCATTCAATGTTGTCCTCCCTAGAAGAACTGATAACCATATTTGAAACCTGGTCAGATAGCACATTAGAGGAATATTCATCTCTTTTATCCCCAGTCAAGGTACATAAGAATCAAGTCATTCAATAAAAAAGAATGAAGAACCAACGACTCTCCTCAAATGCTTTTGTCCCCAAGAAAAAGTCGAAGATCCCCAACGGAGAGTCCTCAAACAGAAAGCGAGAATCCCCAGTAAAGTCGTCCTAAATAAAAATAGTAGAATTACTTTCTTCATCCCTAGCAACAATCAGGGATTTATTTTCCCCAGCTAGACGTTGTTACAAGAAGCTATCAATACGCTCCAACGACATATTGCATCCATACATCATTTACAAAATATCATAACATGTGCACATGGAATGCATATAATATTATCATTTATTATGAGAGCATCATTACACAATGCATTTCAAGCATGATGATATTGCATAAAAATAAATTTTTATTTTTAGGTTAGTTCCCTAACAGATAGATATTGGCAACAGTTTATGATCCTTCATATATAATCAGTCAACAATTCATTCTGATACTCCTTTGGATACAGTCAAGAGTAGACTCGTTCCAAAACATCTTCTACATATAGTCGGTCGTAGACTCATTCTAGTACATTTTTCAAATATAGTCGGGCGAAGACTCATTTTGATCCACTTCTGGATCTGGTCAGGCATACACTCATTCCAATACATTTTTAGATACAGTCGGGCGAAGACTCATTCTGATCCTCTTATAGATTCAGTCAAGACATAGACTCATTCTAGAACATCATTCAAATACAATTGAGACATAATATTCATTCTGAAACTCCCCAGCACGACTTCTAGATGCAATCAGACACAAACTCATTATAGTATACTTTTCCGATACAGTTGGGCATACACTTATTTTGATACTCCTATCAACAATTACTTTGGATGGGATCTATAAGACCATATCGAACGACATCCTTTCACCTTCTCCAAATGGCATATTTAAGCCCATTCATGATATAATCAACCGAAAATGTTACTTCGGGCACATGTGAGTGCAAATTTCTGGGCACTTAAGTGTTCAATCCTCTTCCACCTTCAGAAAACGAAAGGCAGACATGCCAATCTAACTCTTCAGGTTTAAGAATATTGAATAGAGGAAGGTGTTTTACCCCCAAAATTTTCCCTCCCATCTTTGAGACAAATTGATTCAAGATACCTCCTCATGCTCATGAAAGTCTCAAACACTCAAGACTACTCAAGGGTTGACCAGATAAACTCTCCTCCTAAGCAATTGACCTACAACCATGGTTTTGCTTCTTTCAAAATAAATTGGACTTCTAATGCCTAAAGTGGACTTCATGGTATCCTGCATGCTCCAAAGAATCCACATACCAAATTTTAATCCTTACAGCACACGTTTGCTCAGTCAATTAGCCAGATGATTGAAAATCAACTGTATTGGACAAAAAGTCAACTCTGACCAATTTACAGTCAAACTTCAAGATTTTTGGTCAACATCAACATTCTGAAGTCACATTCATCATTTTGATCAAGGTTTGATCATTATTCATCAAGAAAACTCAAGATTCATCAAAAGTCAAAACTTAAGAAATTAGGGTTTTCTTAAAGAGAAGTCAACTAAACTTTGACCAAGCATAACTTTCGCATACTTCATCATAAATTCCTCAAGCAAAGCCTATCTTGAATAAAATTAAATTCTCTACAACTTTATCTCTCTAAGCTCAAGGCCAAAAATTCTTCATTTGAGAGATGTGGGCCAAAACATTACAGGTCATTTTAAAAGTCAACAAAAGACATCTTTTGTCAAAGCAATTTCCATCAAGTTAAAGACCTCAAATGAAATAATGACCAATATGAAAGTTGTAAGAGATATCTCGAAGTTTCCAAAAAGTCCAAGATCATCTTCATATGA
Organism: Vicia faba; assembly: GCA_948472305.1. NCBI lineage: Eukaryota > Viridiplantae > Streptophyta > Magnoliopsida > Fabales > Fabaceae > Vicia > Vicia faba. The sequence continues at coordinate 187,169,345 of OX451738.1, read as the reverse complement.
CCAAAATTGAGAGAGTTATGATTGATGGAAGTTGAGCAATTTTGAGAAAATGCATGAAGTTCAAATTGAGAAAACTTGAATTTTAGGGCTAATGGGCATAAGGTCTTAGGTTCAAACGTGTTCATGACCTCATTTTAGACCTATAAATCCATTCATATATTTTTGTGATTTTTATTTCCTTTTATTTTGATTTTATTCAATTAAATTCAAAATAAATCAAATAAAATATAAAACTAATGGATTAAGGCACAAGGCTTTTGATTTTTATCACATGGAGGCCCTAAAAAGCTGGTGACAACTTTCCAAAACCGTGTCGATCATGAATATTTATTTGGCCTAAAATAGAAGCTTTTCATGCAAAATTCAAATCAAATATTACACCATGAATTATAAAGATTTGATTCAATTGTGTTGACCTAATATTCTTCTATATAAATACACAACAGTCAGACCAAGGAGAAGACACCCAGGCTGCCTCAAGAAAAAAAAACCTAAAATTCCAAATTTTCCAAGAAACTATGGCAACTCAAAACCCTTATCTCCAGCCTCTATCAATCCATTCCAAGAATTCTATCACACTCCTGAGGTTCCCAGGAGTTCATAACCACCATTACTCAAGCTTAAAGCACGCCAGAACTCTCTCCCTCGACTGCACCAGTTTGCTAAACTTCTTGAATTTTAAACTTTTAATTCATGCAATTTAAATAAGTTTGATGCACACGTTCATGTTCATATTGATGTGTGGAACTGTTTTGATGTATTACTTGTGAGGTTTGACGCAGAAATAAAGATCTGACATTGTTAGGGAAATTTGAAATGTTTTCTTTGAAACTCACTCTACAAGCACTTTCAGGTTAAACCAATGCTACCATTAGATTCGCAAGGGTCAAATTAGGAGGACATGGTTCATCTTGTGTTTCGATTTTGCATGATTCGCAGGTTCTCAAAATCTCCTCACCGGAGAAGATGAAGTTAAACCACCCTCCATGGTGGTTTGACTATCCTGACTCAGGCGACCTAGGTGTGACACCACGTAATTGGTCCATTAAAAAAAATGACCCCACCAAAACGCGCGTTTTGCTGATTTTAATTAGATTTCTTGATTGTGATTTATATTATATTGAATGCATGCTAATTAACTGATGCGCAACAAAAATTGGCCTGGTGGTGAGTGATATGTTTGGCATAGTAAATGGTGTGGTTTCGAGATATCCCTTGTGAAAATTTTCTTTTATTTTTCAGGGAAAAATACAAGGTTAACATATTTTGAGCACTAGCAATTCTCAAACACAAATGCAGCGCTAGCCAGGTGGAAAGAATGCTCACTGGTGACTTCAAGGGCGTGGGTTCAACTCATAGAAAATTAGGATTAGGGTTTTTGACATATTTATTAATTAATTAAGTTAATTAACCTTTTTCTTAATATTAAAATTAATTAGAAATAATTATGTTTCTATTAATTATTAACTTAAATTATTTTCTAGGAAAACACAAAAACATTAAAACACCTTTTTCTAATATTTTTTCTTATTTCTTTTTGCTATTTAATTTCATAGAAAACTGTATACGTCACAACTATCGATGTAATAGCGTAGATTTATCTTTTCTCGCATTTTTTCTAATTATGTAACTGCTCACATGATGTAATAGCTTAGATTTAATTTTTCGCACTTTACATTCCGCACTTTAATTTTAATGACATATTTGACTGTTAGTAATTAGGTTTTGTATGACAAGACTAAAAGAAAATCTAGAAAAAACCCTAATTCTCAATATTAACATAACTGAATTAACACACTCTTTACAATTGCACCTCTAAGGTAACTTCTTTTTATTGCCTTACTTTAGAAAAATACCATCGATTTAACAATATCATCATGGTCCCTTTCGAATAAAGATCATAGTCCCTCGATGACCCTCCGAGTTTCCTACGAAACGATCTAGTCCCTTGATGACCCTAGGAGCAAAATGATGATAGTCCCTTCGATACAATTTCTAACGTATCCTTACATGTTGCCTTCGATGACCATATGATGACCTTACGCTTGTCCTTTCACATCCAATAGATAGAATTACCTACCAACTAATGGTATGGATGATACTATCTCCAAAGGAGAAGGAAAATAACAAGAAAGACTTTAGTGGGTAAGAACTCTTGAATTCTTGCTCACAACCTTTTTCACGAACAAATACATTTTTACACATCACTTACAAAACAAATATTTTCAAAAACAATTTGTATACATTCTTGAGGACCAACACAAGGATTATTACAAAGTTAGCCTTACATTGGAATTTCAAACTATTTTCAAATAAATCACACACACACAAATCAAGTTTTAAAAGTGAGCTAAGAAATTAAGAGCCTGTAGATAACTATAGATGAAAAAGGTGCTAACACCTTCCATTTTCATAACTTACCCCTCAAACTCAACATATATCAAAGGTCTTTCCTATTATTTTCACCCTTCCTAAATATTGGATAACATAAAAGTCGGTGGCGACTCTTGCTAACCGCAACATTTGCGATAAAACAAAAAAAAAGTCATTTCTCCCACCGTATTACAAGCGACTTAGGTAAAAAAAGAGCGTCTTGGTAGACTGAAAACTCGAAAGGGAGGTCTAGGAAAAAGTTAGAGACACAGACAGAATAAATTTTCTCGATAGGTTGAAAACCCGCAAGGGCAAACTAGGCAAAAGGTAGGGATTTCTTGGCAAGTAACTACATCAGACAAGACATGATCATTGAAGCAACAGTCTTTTCATATTATCATCACACTTCAACTAAAGCCTCTGCTTAGGATTTCAAAGTTGTTAAAGAAAATAGTGGTCATTGTATTTCAATGTATCTTTTCTATGTATTTACTATTTTCTAAAACTTTGTAATCATCTACGGATTCTCGCCATTCACGGATTACCATTCTATTAATAAAGTTTGAGCCTTTATCCAATTCTTTGTAGCTCTTATTTTATTCTGTTTGCAATAATTTCATTTATTATTGATAGTAATTTTCAAAACAAAAAAAAAAAACAGAAAGACTTAATAATAAAAACATGTTTTTGAAAAGAGTTTGCAAATTACTTTTTACCTCAATTATGTAATTCATGTGGGACAAAAGTAGTGGTTCAAAGGATGGACGAACTCTAAAGTTTCTTAATTTATCCCCCAAGCCAAGAATCTTCCTCAATAAGAACTATTTCTCATGATCTGCCTTGTAGATGTGTGCATGGTTTCCTCTACAGTTGTTAATCAGTTAGTGGGTTTCCTACAGGTTGTGGTGGGGTGTGATGTTGGGTTTGTAATCCCATTTTCCCCAGTTAATTCTTGGTTTAGATTTTCTCTAAGTATTTATATGGTGTTGGGTTTGTATGGTTTGATACCTCTCTCCCATATTCCCCGGCTAAGTCTTGATTCAGGTTTCTCTAGCTGAGTGTGACTCTTTCCCCAGCCTGGTGATGATCAGGCAGAGATTGCAAATTTATGTAGTATTTTCTTTAGTTGATTTAATTCTTTCTTCCTTTGTTTTGATAATTGATGGGGAATCTATTATAGAGCATTGCTCACTCCAGTTACGACATTGTTGTTATTATGTTCTTCCCAAGTAGCCAGACAAAAGCAGTATCATTTTCTAAGAAGTGTTGGAACAATTGTCAACTTTATGGGTTTTCTCTCACCAAGTGTTGAGTTTGATTTAAAATCCCCATAATTTTGACTTCTTGATATGATGTTAACTTCTTAATTCCCTAGATGAATCAAAGATGATGTTTCCCTCTAAAGTTGTTCTCCCGGGGAAGTTTCACAAATTCTCCCCAAAGAAGTTGGCACAACCACTACCCCTGATATTGACAAATGTATTTAGGCTCCCCTCGGCATGCATAGTTTCATTTTCCCTAATTGAATTCTAGACGATATGGCATTGTCTTCTCTAGTGAAGTTTGTATGATAGTCCCCGGTGAAGCCTGGAGGAGGGTGTTATATTTCTACAATTTTATTGGCTTATTGCTATCAGATTATGCTTTAATTATCTTTTCAAGCCATGTTTCTTCCCATTGAATTTAAGCCTTGAAGTAGGACTTTGTTTCCTCAGTTGGTGATTACTCTCGTATGGAATCTTCATCCTAGATGTGATTTAACGAGTGTTGTCCTTACCCAAGTTGGTTTTGTCTGGTTATTCCCGGTGCAAAATGTCTATTTTGTCAGCATACACATGATATCATTCATACACTTATACATACATCATGCATAGCTGAATTAAAATTCATTACTCATTTGCATTCATTGATGTGTTTATGGGCATATTACCCTCTTTGCAGAGTTATGTTATCCTCTCTCCAATAGAGTGTCAATCTTAAGCAGAAAGTGTATATTCTTTCAAATTCCCCATTGAGTTATCCCTTGTGGAAGAATTTTTCTTTAGCCTTCTGACCCAGCTCTTTATCTGGATGGGATTTGATCCCCATTTGAGTTTACTCCTCATTGGGTGGTGTCTCGGTTGACTCTTTATCTTGGTTTTTTCCTGGTTTGAATTTTTTTGTCCCCAATAGCTATATTATTTTGATCTCTCTAGGCTGTAAACCCTGGATTGAGAATGTGCATTTATTTTTCATGAAAAAGACTTTATTCCCTTAGAAGGAATGTGTTGATATTTCCCCACGAAATTAGAGATCATTTCCCATCAGTTTTATTGTAACAGCAAGTGGTGGTCTCTTTATTTGAGCAACCTGTACTTCCCTAGTATGTTTGTGATTTCCTAGAAAATATTGTTTTTTATTTACTCCAATGGATGGTAGTCTCTTTATTATGGGAGATAGTTCATTGTTGAGGTTGGCTTTACTCCAATGACAAAGATAGTACGATGAAAGATTCTTACAACAATTTCTTACCATTTTCAAGTGATATCTTGGTCAAAGAAGAAACTCTTACCATTCTCAGTAAAATCCAGAAGTTGGTAAAAGTTTATTACCCTTTTCAGGTTGAATACCTTGGTAAAAGAAGAAGTTGAGACCCGTTCACGCCAGAATTTTGGGAAACTCTTTATTGTTAATGTATATCCTACCTTCAATGGAAGTTGGTAGCTTACCTTCAATAAATGTTGATGTATCTTTTGTTTCTTTACCTTCAATAAAATTTGGTGTATTTTATGTATCTCTACCTTCAGTGATAGTTGGTAGCTCACCTTCAAGAAACGTCGGTTTGTGTACCTTGATTTGTGTACCTTGTATATGTATTCTTTTAACTAATATCAAAATATGTATATATATGTGTATTTGAATGTTCATATTGTAGGTGATTACACAATTGCATTCATCTCACCGTCTAACATAGGGTTTGAGGGGTGGTCCTCAGTCAAATGGTTCTTTAATGGATTGCAAGAGTTCAAGCTTTAAGTTATGTCTATGATGTGAAATATTTGTCGTTCAAATAGTTCCCTCACTTTATTTAGGTCAAACATTCCTCAAAGTATGTCGTGGAATTCATCAAGAAGATTCATAGGTTCACCTGTTTATTTTCATGCCTTCTTCAACAAGTTTCTTTGAGACTTATGCTCCATATTTGAGTGTTCTTCAACATAACATAATTTTAAGGCCTATTGTGATTCATCATGCTTTATTTTTTGAATAAAGTTCAAAGAGATTCAAGGTTGATTCAACAAGTTTGATCTAGTTGAGCAAGTGCTTAATTCAGTGATCATAAGTGCATAAAACTCTAAATTTTAAACATTTTTGGTTGGTTATTTTTGCTAAGAATGCTTATTATCATCTACAGCAACTCCTATTCAAGTCATTTTGACAGTCTCTGAGCTAGGATTTGCTGACTTCTAAGGACCATATCTTGCTCATTTTTTGAGAATTTTGATTGAATCAAAAGCCTTGATTCTCTTTAAAGGGTCCTTAAAAAGCTCTCTTCATAAATATAAGGTTAATTTTGAATGTAAGATCACTGATGGTTGAGAAATATTTTAAGTCTCTTTGAAAAGCTTTTGAATTTTAGGGTTTGACTTCAACTAATCATAACTTGGTCAATTTTTTTATCTCCCTAAGCCCATTATTTTTCCACAATAATCTTTGGTATGTCTACCACAACTTTTTTTCAATGTGAAAGACTTTAAGATTCTTGGAAAATGGTTGAAGATTATAGGTCTTTTGTGAATTCCCCAAATTTGATATTCATCTTTCAAAGACTATAACTCTTTCATTTTTTTAATTATTTTTTAGTAATCTCAAATCCACAATTCAATTCAAGAGGTATAATTAATTTCATATTCAAATATCAAGATCAAATTTTGAATGGAAGGTCATGTAATTTTGAAGAACGTTATAGGTCATTTTGAAGGTCCCATACTTAGATATTTTTCGAAGTACAAAAGTCAGTGTGTTTTTCAAGATTTTAATTGATCATAACTTTCAGCTCAATTATCCAAATGATGTATTTCTTGGCACATTGTAAAGATTGTAACATTGTCTTTCAAATGTTTCAAGAATCATCGCACAAAGGTCCATGAGTAGTGAGATATGCATGGTTGAAGTTGGTTCCATGAAATCTATTTTTTCCTCGAGTCATAATTTTTACCATCAGTAAACCTAGATTAAAGGTCGAATTACTCAAAGTTTAGTTGCTAAATTTTTTTAACTAATTTCCCACATGCGTTTTGATAAGAATTACACTTGGTATGAGGTCGTTTTAATACATTTCAAGTCACACGTTCTGCATGATCATAATTGGCTTGGTTTGCATGGTCTGCTCACAATTCCTCCCATTTCTAATCATCATTCACTTCCCTATAAATAGAGGATGATATTTTATTAATTTCCTAAGCTTTAGAAAGAAAAAAAATCTTTGTTATACCTCTCAATTCTGCAACTTCGAATATTATTTAAAAGTATTTTCCAATTCAATTTCTTCGCTGATTCTTCAAACTTCAACTTGACTGAAGCTAACAGAAGAAGAACCAAGCCTTGAGGTGTCCTAAATCGTGCTAGCCAAGTCATGTTTCAGAGCTCTGAAGTTGAGCTTCAACAGGTAGATTCCTCCATCAATTCTCTCCAAACTTGTTGCTACTATGTAGCTCGCATCACTCTAATACTGATCGTATCATTAGTTTTAATTGGAATTGAGTTTTGCACATAAATTTTCAAATCCCTTTCCAACTTTTCTCTTCTAGTTTTTCTCAAATCGACTGAGCTATAGTTTATATAAATTTTCGCAAGGGTGCCATTGGAATTGTCTTGAAGAGACAAAGTGAATGACACCAGTCTGAGCTCTTGATTTTCAGTTTGTGAGACCTACAATTCGCGCGTGGCTGGAGGTCGAAGATGACCAATGTGTCATCTCTCAACCAATGACATGGTGCCACGCATTTTTTCAAATATGTTTTTTAATTAATGAGCTGATAGTTTATTCATTAATGACCATGATATGCATAGTGCGTCATATACCTTGGATTTGATTACTAACATGTTTTGACATTGATCCAATGATCTACATCGTTTTGACTTTATTTTTATTTTATGATTTTATAATTTAATTGTTTTAAACTTCAAAAATTCATTAAAAAAATCATTTCAACTTCTAAAAATCAGAAAAAATTCTCAAAAATACTTTTGATTTTTCTCCTTCTGATTTTTATTTTTTCACAGTTTTATTTTATGATTTGTTATTTTTATGATTTTCACTTTATTTGAGTTATTTTAATTGTTTAAATATACTTTTCTTCATTATTTAATTCTAAAAAAATTATGGAAGGATCCAATGACCTCTTGACAAATATTGGTGACCTCATTTTATTTTTATTTCTGAATTTACTATTTTTTAAAAAAATTTGGTTTATTTTGCTTATTTCTTTAAATTTTAAAAATAGTTTCTGACTTTAAAAATTTCTGAAAATTTTTGTCAACACTTATTGAAGCATGTTTGACCTCTTATATTTTTTTAGGATTTTTATATGGTGTTTTAGTACATGTTGTGTATTTTACCAATTATTTCCCTTTTTTGAATCATTTAAAATATTGCTATATTAAATATATTTTATTATTTCTGTTTGTTTCTGATTTGGATATTATTTTGGGACAAGTTCCTCAACCTCATTGGATCTTGGATGTTGATAGGTTTAAAAAAACCAAATCTGATACATCCCCTCCCTCTTCATCTGATCTGATTCTTGTTTTTACTTGTGCTATATGTTTTTGGAGAATGATCTACATATTATTTCTCTAACATGTTGGTATATAGATTGTTATTAACATGTTGGAATCGTCTTGAAGAGACAAAGCGAATGACACCAGTCGGAGCTATTGATTTTCATTTTGTGAGACCTGTAATTCGCACATGGCTGGAGGTCGAAGATGACCAGTGTGTCATCTCTCAACCAATGACATGGTGCCACACATTTTTTCAAATATGTTTTTTTAATTAATGATCTGATAATTTATTCATTAATGACCATGATATACATAGCGCGTCAGATCCTTTGGATTTGATTACTAATGCGTTTTGACATTGATCCAATGATCTATATCTTTTTGAATTTATTTTTATTTTATGATTTTATATTTTAATTGTTTTAAACTTCAAAAATTCATTAAAAAAATCATTTCAACTTCTAAAAATCTGAAAAAATTCTCAAAAATACTTTTGATTTTTCTCCTTCTGATTTTTATTTTTTCACAATTTTATTTTATGATTTGTTATTTTTATGATTTTCACTTTATTTGAGTTATTTTAATTGTTTAAAAATACTTTTCTTGATTATTTAATTCTAAAAAAATTATGGAAGGATCCAATGACCTCTTGATAAATATTGGTGACTTCATTTTATTTTTATTTCTGATTTTACTATTTTTTTACAAATTTTGGTTTATTTTGTTTATTTCTTTAAATTTTAAAAATAGTTTTTTACTTTAAAAATTTCTGAAAATTTTTGTCAACACTTATTGAACCATGTTTGACCTCTTATATTATTTTAGGATTTTTATATGGTGTTTTAATACATATTGTGTATTTTACCAATTATTTATCTTTTTTGAATCTTTTAAAATATTGCTATATTAAATATATTTTATTATTTCTGTTTGTTTCTGATTTGGATATTATTTTGGGACAAGTTCCTCAACCTCATTAGATCTTGGGTGTTGATAGGTTGAAAAAACCAAATCTGATACATCCCCTCCCTCTTCATCTTATCTCATTCTTGTTTTTACTTGTGCTATATGTTTTTGGAGAATGATCTACATATTATTTCTCTAACATGTTAGTGTATAGATTGTTATTGACTGACCTTAAAATAGGTGTGACTTCTACATAACTTCACTTACGATTTCTTAACATAGTGCTAAATTTGTTCTGATGCAAAAAATGATCATTTGTGGCCCAAACCTATGCCTGAAAGCCCATGTATGTTTATATTGAAACCTTTGATCCAATACCTTTTAAGTTCATTGTTAGGAGGCTTTATTTCTACCTATCCTCTAATGGAATTCATGAACTTTGGTCTAAGTGAATCATTTGAACATCGTTGATCATATGTGGTTGCCTTGAGTACTTGAAATGAATGATATACTTTCCAAAAGGCAAATTAGACTTATTGTTGAGAAGCTTTGATTTTATGAATCTTCTAATGAGTTATCAAATTCAAGCTTTAATATGGCCATTCAACTAACCTCTAACTTCTAAGATGTTCCTTTACTTTTATGCACCACTTATTTTAGCATTTACATTCCATGTCATTTTTATCGTTGCTCATTTGAGCATTTATCTTTATGTCATTTTATCTTTGCTCATTTGAGAATTTATTTTTATGTCATTTTATTTTTACTTCTTTGAGGTTTTATTTTCTTTTTAAAAACACTTAATAACCAACTTGAACATTAAAAGACTTTAAGGTTACTTGGACTACTTAGTTACTATCCTTGGCATTATGGAGTTGTGGACCTCTTAGACTTAGTATAGAAACCTTGATATTATGGGACCTTGTGACTCTGTTGTTATTTTGTCTGAAGTTCTTGGGGTTTTACCCCAAGACATTGGGTTGATTTTCTTTGTGTGCAGGTTATTCTGATTATGTGTTTTGTCTATGATTGAGAATTCCTCTGTATACAGTTGTAACTCTGCCAAATTTTTGTGAAGACTTAATTCATCTGATGCTTGGAATCCCTCAGAGATTTAGTATTATTGCTTGCTTGGTTTCAACCCAAATGATGGGAGTTTTACATTGACTTCATATGTCAATTGTTGGCTTCTTAATGGTTATATCATTCTTTTCCTTGGCTATTACCTTATGCTTTAGGATACTCCCTTCATCTCCTTCATATCTTCTTTAATTTCAAAAATCTTCTCCATCCTTTTCAAACTCTTCTTGTTTTCTAACTCAAACTGCTTTCTTAATAAACTTGGACTTAGGTCCATGTATTTTCAAAAATATTTTCTTAATCAAACTTTAATCAATTTAACTATACTTTGACATCTTTTTTAAGACTTAAATTTAATTAAACTCATTAAAACCATTTTATCACTTTGGCTTTTTACTTTAAAACCTTTTCTCAAAAGATTAGACTCTTGTCGATTCTTGTAGTGATGTGATGTACTATACTTCTATGATATGTAATAAATTGAGATATTTTCGACTTGGGTGTTGAGTGAGGCTTTTTTTATTTTAAAATCAAAGCTATATCCTCCACTTTAAGATGATGCAAATTATCCTTTCTCATAATCATGGGTAGTAAGTATGTTTTCCACTCGGATATGACAATGGTTTCTCTTCTTTTAAAATTAACCAACACATATGTATTTTAAAATTTTTAAGGTGAACTACGAGTACCCTGATCCCCTATTGCATGAAATATGGTATGTATGCACTAAAGATTCACAACCGCGGAAGGTGTAAAAATTATTAAAAAAATATACTTCTTTTCTCATCTCCACTATCTATTTTTGTATACACTTTTTTATAGCTAAAATACACAAGTTTTCAAATATGTTCCTGCAGAGTATCGTAGATGCTTAGGGGTGACAATACATTCCATTTGTATAACCAACCCCCGTACCTAGATTCTCTCCCATCTCTTTTTTTGGTTTATTCGATCTTTTCCCATTTCCTTTGGTAACAATAAAGCGCAGTGGCAATTTTTATTTTGATATGTGCGAGTCAAGTCAATCTAATGTTTTAGTCTCAACATTTCTATCGCTACAATGTCCTATGAAGGAGCATACAACATCGTGCCTAAGTTGAGCTGAATTAGTGGATTCAATTATGATTTAATAGATGGAGAATATTCTGGGAATATTATGAAATATTATGTGGCGCTGGTTTAAAGGTCAAGAAGAATCAAGTCAGAATATTGAAAAATAAGTAGTTTCTAAATATGAGGTATTTTAGGAAACTAATGGTTGAAGACCTTGTTTGTAACAAAAGTTGTCGTTGATCTGTAATAGCGAGTGTGATGTGTTTTGAAGGCCCAAATCCAATTGGAACATGTTATAAAAAGAAGCTCTGTAACCTAGGTTTGGTACCAGCAGAGAATTGTAAAGATGTAATCATTAGATCTGAGTCTATTAGCCACTTTCTAGGAAAGTTGGTGTGTGTGAACCACTCGGGTTGTAAGATGGTATATGTGTTCTCGCCAAAGCTATGAAGAGAGAATGAGTATTGTTCTTGGAGGAAGCTTTTAACTAACTACAAGGTGTGTTCTTGTCAAGGGTCTTAATGAGTATTTTCATGGAAGTGTGTCTTCCGTTTTGCTTTCATGTAAGCGTGTCTTCCTATTTTGTGTCCAATCATTGTTTGTGATTAAAGAGGGATTGAGAAGGTCCTCATATCTAGGGGAGTTTTAGAAAGAAATATATCACGGGTAATGATTAAGTGAGAAGTTGTAAACTAGGGAGTGTAGCTTCTAATTAATATTATCATGTTTGTCCCTGGCTTGATATGCCCCCAAAGTAGGAGAGTTGCTTCGAACTCGGTTAACAATTATGGTGTGTTGTTTTTTCTTTTCAGTACTATTTTTAATGTTTATACCTTTCCAATTTTTTTATGTCGGGTAAAATCTCTTAACATGTAATATGCATCTGAATTCTTTTATACCATAATTTTAATTGGTATCAGAGAAGGCATCATGCTCTATTTCTGGGTGAGATTCTGGGATGATACTTTTTGGTCATGGGCATTGAAGGAGGTTATTACTAAAAAGTTGTTTGAACTTGTAAAGTTCATATTGTGCTTGAACGGTCCCTATAAGTGGAGGATGGATTGTTCATCACATGGTATGTATTGGACCTGGTTGTGTTCTTTTCATGCGTGTAACTTTGCTGGCAAGCTATTGCGCTGAGGGTTTAATTTATTTTCAAACCTAGGTTAACCTGTTACACCTGGAGTATGGTGTGTTTGTGCAAAGGTTTATGGTGTTCCTGAAGGTTATTGAGGATTTTTCTGGTTTTTGTTTCGTTGCATATATATCTGATGGAAAACTCCTGGTGGCTTTGTGTGTTAAGTTTGCAACACTCTATTCTCCTCTAAAGGTGTACCCCATGGTGTGGTGATACTTGAGGAGAGGTTCGACTAGCTTTTTAGAGTTTCCAAATATAATTGAGGTTTATCCCAAGTCCACTCATAAAGGCACTCTTATATGAGTTTGTTGAATAAAGATCCGCTAGAGGAAATTTATTTTTGCTTCCAACCCTAAAAGGACAATCTCGACGATTTTGTAGAGGATCTCTTGGTGTGTTCCTTGTGAAGGGAAATGATGTCCTACCAGATGTTGGAACATCAAATCAGCAGGTTATGCATAATATTGTTGGATAAAGGTCGTCATAGAAGATGCTTGGGTGATAAACAAATGTGTTTTAAATCTCTTATGTTTGGAACCTACTCCTTATCAGGAAGAGGAGGCATCTTTGTCTAAGAAGTTTTTATGCATAAACAAGTCTTATATAAGTATGTTGGTCAGGACACAATCAACATATTTGGGCACTCATTAGATTAGTTTATTTCTGATCTAAGTGAAGTAGGAGTGCATATGTTGTGATTTGTTTTTCCTATGGAGGCTTGATAAAGGTATCTCATCCAGATCCTTTATATGTGAAGGACAAGCTAAAGTTTCAGGAACTTTCTCTCAAACATCTGTTCAATCCTTCTGATCAAAGGAGACATGTTTAGGGAATCTCATTTATGGGCTTGGAACAAATTCTGTTTAAAGGGAAGTAATGGATTAACCACAGGATGTGGAACTACTGTATGATTTTCAAGGAGTTTTTAGCAGTTATTAAGGGGAGTCCTTAATCAGAAGCTAGAAGAACTTGATGAAATGTCAGGCATAATGTATTGACATCTTTGTATTGAGAATTTATTTTTCTCAATAAGTTTGGCGGTACTTTTCATATATAAGATGGAGGTTGTTTACTCTAACTTAGTAGTCTTATCAAGTCTATAAGAGCATGGAACTCTTGTTCTACTGTTGTGGAAAGTTCTTTCAAGGATTGTCTACATTGGAGTTGTGTCAATCGGAATTCTATGGTCGATAGGTGTCTGAACTATTGAAATATCATCTAGTTCACCTAGGATGGGAGTTTTAGGTTGTTTGAAGCAAGGAGGAGTTATTAGTTTTGGGACCAAATAATTATGGTTCCCTGGTATCTATGGGAAGTTCCTCTCTCTGCTTAGGTTTAGATATGTGGTGTCCTCACATAATGGAGCAGATATCTTGCAAGGATTGAAGGGAATCTTTATATGTTGGAAATGCATGCTTATTTTGAATAGTCTGTTTCGTGATGACCAGTAAATTCCATTATTGTTGAAGTCTTCTCCAGATACGTGTTATAGGAAATCTCCTCTTTAGGTGTTGAAGGATGGCATCCATCACCTCAAAGTCAGACATGAGGTCTGGACATTTTTCTTATAAAAAGAAATCTTCTTGAGGTGTGTATGCTCTTCATGTATTGGTATAAGTTTGAAGGTTGATCAACTACTGATGGTTGATCCTCTTGTATCCATTGTAAGATTTATGTATTACTATGGTGTCTCCAAACTATAGATAATGGTGAAATCCATGTGTTTAAGACTGATGTCGGATTTGATGTTGAAACATCGTCTCAGAGTGTGTTTTATTCCTTCACCCAAGGAAGTTGGTGTTGTCCATAGTGGAGTTTAAGGTCAAGTCACTAAGCTAATCTGGAATATTTTATGGTGTGAATGAATGTCATCGCTTGGTTCCAGATGTATGCAGAAGAAGGATTTTAGACCAAATGTCCTACCTTGTGTGAGAAGGTAATCTTATCTAACCTATAATGAATACTTTGATAGGAGTTGAGTATTTTTTTATCCTCTAAGGAGGTTGTGCATGAGACTAATGGTGAATACTTTGACGGGAGAATAAGTATCTGTCAAAGGAGATTATGAAATTCTGCATTCTGAACATTATGTTTCAGAGAGTATGTGAGAGTTAATTTCTCTCCATAATATTCAGGTGTTTGGAATAACCTGAGTAAGTTGCACTGGATGTGTGTTCTAATGGGAGCTTCTTAAAGTATTTCTATGCATAACGTGTTCTGTGAATGATAGATCAAGAACTAGAATGATTGGGATCTGTATTATGAAGCTGGTGCCCACATGATGTCTTAACATCATGATTGATGATGGCTGTTTTGTTTTTAATGCTTGGGATTGTACATGTGTAGCTGGATGCTCAAGCATTATTGTTATAAGTGGCATTTCTACCTATGTGGATTATAAGTTGGAGATTCTAATCCTATCTACAGTAGTATTATTGGTAAATGCACGACTACTTTGTTGAAGACTCCACTAGTATCAACAACTACAAGTGATGTAAGGGAAGAAGACTGCTGACACATATTAAGGTCTGAGCAGAGTGTTTTGAGGAGGTGTTTTGAGGAGGTGTTTTTCTTCTGCTGCAAGTCACTCTAGATGTCTTTTGATAATCTGGATCTTAGTAAAGCTTTTAAGCAAACTAATAATTTTTTTTGGAGTTCGTGAGTGACTTCACACCTAGTATGCATGACATCTTACCTACTCAAAAGGTCATGATACATAGTGTGGTTATGAAAGGAAAGTAATCAAATGTATCATTATTTTGTGAAGAAGTCGGAGTAGTTGGATGTATTCTCAAGGAGTGAGAGTATCTGACTCTGGTATGACTCTACTAAGGGAGCTAGGGTTCGGCATATGTGGGAAGTGTTGTCCTTCAACATGAAAGCATGAAGTCTTTCATGGGATTTCATCTAGTGATCAAGTTTTCATCTTAAGATGGAGCATTGGTTATTCATTACACGGGGAGTCTTGTATTTGTCTGTTGATTGTTTCTGCAATGGTACAAATATTGTTTAAGCTAGAGTGTTATTCAAGCTTGTGGAGATCTTATGCCTCTTATGAGGATGTGATGTCAGACAATATGTTATGACATTATGAAATTTTTGGTGATCTTGACAAGGCATGGTTGGTTTTAGCCATGTGAAGTTGGATGTTTAAATAAGAAGTTCACATATCTCTTGTGTGTTTAATGGTTGAGTCTGAGAGAATTTATTTTTCTCTACAGATTTTTTTGAAGGATTCTCTAAGGATCTTTATTATTGAGAGATGTAACAAATATGATATTCTGATATCTTGGTGTGTGTCACTAAGTCTAAGTGAAAGTTGAACACTTAGAATCCAGTGGAAGACAGTGTGGATGAAGATGTGTTGGCCAATATTTGTGCTTGCAATGTCTGACTGGATGTCAGGACATTATTCAAGACATGTTTCTTGTAATACCAACAAGGGTGTGATATAAATAGTTTGATCAAACACGTTCCAGTACTCGTTCTTTTCAGCAAAAATAGTCCAGGGCTATTAAAGACATTTAAAGTTGTTCTTGGACGGTGCACATTGTTGTTTGGTGGCCGTTTCTCCTCAAATAACATTTCCTTTGACCAAGATTATTGCTACATTTAAGGACAGTTAATTCCAAATAAAATGACTAGCTATTTATAGAGGTTTCTTTTGTCTTCTTTCATCATACGAGTGTTTATCATCATAATGGATTTTATTCAGATTTGGGAAAGTTATACTTGGGTCTGTTATTGTGAAGGCTTCCTTTGCCATGTTTTGGCTAAAAAGGAGGAGAAATATGGTGATTAAGGTGCTCAAGGTGCTGGACTGATTAATCTGGAGGTTGCTTTGACAGATATGTCACAAAGATGTCGAATAAGAAGTTATATATCCCATGTCTGCATTGTTTTGTGACTTGTGATTTGAGTTATGAACACAATTGTGACCTGTGTTTTGAGTTACCAAGAATGGTGGTTGATTTGTTTAGGTCGACTGGTGGCTCCTGATCAAAAATTGGTTAAGTAATCTCTTATGCCACCATTTGTCTTCTGTGACAAGGAATGGTTTCTGGTTTGAGGGGGAGTGTCAACTATCTTCTTCCTCATGTACACCAAATGACTTCAGGACTTTCTACTCCTTTTCTTGAAGGTGTTGTTCTTTGGTGATTGGTTTGGTAGGGCAATGAAGCTTATTCAAAATGTTGAAAAGAAGATGTCGAATAAGATCTCCTAACAACTTATCTGAAGACGGACTCCATGGTGTTGTACTACTGAGTTTAGTAGTTGCTGAAGACTACTGTTGAGGAATTGTTTTGATTTATTGCTGTAATCTGGGTTGTAATTTTTATTATTTGTTTTAGCCAAAATTTGCCAAAGGGGGAGATTGTAAGTTCCTTAGTTTTAAGGTTGGCATTAATTTTTGTAAAACAAATAAGACATCAATACGTTATATAGAATATTTTCAATTGCTAACAGGAACATGTTAAGCAAGAAGTCCTATCTTATATTAGGACATGTTGAGTTTAAGTGTTTCAACATCTGGAACAACATGTAATATTTCTTATGAAGGAGCATACGACATCGCACCTGAGTTAAGCTGAATTTGTATTTTCAGTTATGATTTAACAAATTCAGAATATTATGGGAATATTATGAAATATTATATGGCGTTGATTTAAAGGTCAAGAAGAATCAAGTCAGAATATTGAAAAATGTGTAGTTTCTAAATATGGAGGTATTTTAGGAAACTAATGATTGAAGACCTTGTTTGTAGTAGAAGTTACTGTTGATATGTAACAGCAAACGTGTTGTGTTTTAAAGGCCCAAATCCAGTTGGGAATAGTTTATAAACAGAAGCTTTATAACCTAGGTTTGGTACCATCCGAGAATTGTAAATATGTAATCATTAGAGTTGAGTCTATTAGCCAATCTATAGGAGAGTTGGTGTTTGTGAACCACGCGGGTTGTGAGATGGTCATTGTGTTCTCCTCGAAGCTTTGAAGCAACAGTGAGCATTGTTCTTGGAGGAAGCTTTTAAGTAACTCCAAGTTGTGTTCATGTCAAGTGTCTTGGTGAGTATTATCATGGAAGTGTGGCTCCAGTTTTGTTGTCATGGAAGAGTGTCTTCCTGTTTTGTGTCCAATCGTTATTTGTGATTGAAGAGGGATTAAGGAGGGCCTCATATCTAGGTGAGTCTTAGACAAAATTATAGCATGGGTAGTGATTAAGTGAGAAGTTATAGACGTGGGAGTTTAGCTTTGCATTGATATTATCATAGTGGATTTTTCCCTGACTTGGTATGCCCCCAGAGTAGGAGAGTTGTTCCGAACTAGGTTAACAATTACGGTGTGTTGTTTATGCTTTTTATTATTGTTTTTAATGTATACACCTATCCTGTTTGTTTTTTCCGGATCAGATGTCTTAACATGTCATAGAACACCTGAATTATGTAATACCAGAATTTTACGGGTTCCAAAGAAACCATTGATTATAATCTCTAGTAACCACAAACAATTCACTTCAAACTTCACAGCGGAATTAATGAGTCATGTATTCTACATAAAATAATCTCAAATACCATGAAAGGTAGTTCAAATATCATTAACACCATCACACTTCATTTTTATAACATCATATCCTAAAACATGGTAAAAGTCAAGATAGAAATATAAAATCTCAAAATAGAAAAATATGTAAATTTCGCAAACAATCGATCCCAACCTCGATGTTACATATCAGAGCAAGACTCCCTTTATTAAAAAAAAGCAAATAAATGCACTCCGAAGATATCCTCTAATGCTTCTACGAACTAATCTCGATCACCTGCTCATTACCCATGTGGAGGCAACATTTAAACAAAAAGGGTGAATAAATCATAATCATTATAAAAGACATAATGGATAAATATAGTAGTCATTCACATAGGCAAGGCACTAAACATCATAAGAACTTCATGTTATACTCACACTTTCACAAACATCATCAATTCACAATAACGTATTATCAAAATATCATTTATCAACAAATACCATTTAATCACATTATTATGCAATGTCACATAAAACTCAATGCATCACTGTAGACTCATGCATGTGGTACCAAAACTTCACTAATGACTCAGTCATTATCATCTCCAAAGTCCCCACCAATAAGATCGATTCCCACTTAGAACCATATCACTTCACAATTTTGCACACAATCCACACTATCGGATTGATGCCTTCACTAGAAAATTGTCTTATCATCTTCACTGGGCAGAAGTCCTAATAACATCGCTGGACCGAAGTCCTAAACTATTTCGTGAATGCATGATGTGTAACAACATAATAAAAACGACCACGGCTTGTCAAAACCCATTATCATTCATGATTTCATCATAAAATCGTCATATCATCTCAACTAAACAATTATCAACATAATATCATCATATCATCTTAAACAAAACAAGCATCATTGTCATATCATCTTAAATAAATAAACATCATCATCATATCATCTTAAATAAACAAAGCATCGCTATAATCCAACACGGGGAATCTAACTCACCCTAGTTTTGATATTAGGGAAAGACATCTTTTATCTCATTTTGTTCTATCTAACTAAAGTTTATTGCATCCGCTATCCAATGCTTCAAACGACACCTTAATCTGAGTCCTAAAACTCGAGTTACGACTCTTTCAAGAAAATCCAACACAACCAATCGAATATGGACACCATCGCCCGACAACATACCTCCATCGCCTAGAGACGCTTCTATTTCCACTTGTTTCTCCCAGAGATGCTTGGAGTGGTGCACTCTAGTAGCTTCACTCTTTTCTACCCTTCTTCGCTCCCATTTTCGTTAAGCGACGGCCACGCGACAACACCGTCGATCAACGACTCTTCTCTATCGCCTGGTGACGCACCGTGATCAGGGTTTTCTTGTTGTTATTGTGTGAATAAAAACCAGTCCTAATCTTGCAATTTATGTACATTATAGGTCCTAAAACATCATCTAATCACAGGGTTTTCACCAAATAACAAAAATTCAATGCATTCTACATTATGGGTACAATTTATTTACAATCCAATACCATAAAACATTGTCTAATTCATCTTATCATCATATATTCCTCACAAACAAAACCCATCACAATATACATCTATCTAAACATTAAATCGATTATAATAATCAAGATAAACACCCCTTACCTTGAGATTATTGCTAGCAAACAAATCCTTCTTGTGCTCTACCGAGATTCATATGCTTATTCTTGCCTCTTTGTGCCCTAGGTCTCTTTCCCCATAGCGTTCTTCCAATTCTACGACCTCACAAAATAATCGTATAAACTTGCCCAACCTTTCCTTATACCAAACTTGCCCTCTTATACCCCTAATAATTAACTTCACATCATGTCCCCACTTATCCTTCACTAATGACAACCTTGCCCCTATTTTCTCTACACCATCATTCTATTTATTTAAACCAAAATAATTCTAAATAATTACTATTAACATCTAAATAATTCCCAAATATTTATCTAAATCCTAAAAACCTCTTATTATCCCATCGTTCACCTCTATCCCATCAAATACCACATAAATCATCATTGTAAACATCATACTCATCAAGTCATCGATATTGCATCGCAAATGCATCATGAATACACATCATAAATCGTCACAAGGACTCACACAAAGAACAAAAACATCATACATACCAAACACTTCACAGTGACTCATATATTCACACTGAATTAATTAAATAATAATTAATCTAGAATTTGGGGTGTTACAAAAGGCGAGCAAAAATCTCAGTAATTTTCTTCCTCGTTGTATCCTTGAATCAAAAGAATTGACCTTCAGAAGAGTTGGATTCCATCCAATTATTAAAGTAATAAGAGTCCACCAATAACCGCAAAAGATCCATAATCCCATATTCAAAATGAAGTAATAATTCATTAGAGGGTGGTGGAAGTATGTTGGTTCAAAGAAGGGGAGATTTAGAAGGGGTAAAGTAAGGATTAGGATCTCTATTTGGAACATCAATGACTCTCTAAATTTCTTCTTCATATTCATGAAATGGTTCAAGATGAACAGGGTTAGTTATAGAGTTTATAGCTTGCATGGAAGTTGGAGACTCAGTGGGTGTACTAGAATTTTCTGATGTGGTCACATGTGCATCAAGGTTAGGTGAGATATGAGTGGTTGAGATTACAGGAGATGGGAGTGTTTATGGTTGAGTTGATAAAATATTTTTTATATCTTAAATTTGGGTTAAAAGGAGTTTAGAAAACTAAGGAGAAGTTTCAGAAAATGTTTTTTCAGAAATAGTTGATTTGATGAGGGTTGGCTTAGGTAGAATGGTGGAGAAGGTGTTTGAGTTTGTCAGAACATCTGGGACAAATGTGGTTATGGTAGAAGAAGCAGGAGATGAACTATTATCTTCATTAAGAATAAAATACTTATAAGGAACGTTCTTACTTGGATCAAGCTTATCCTTCCTTTGCTTCTTGACTTGACCAGAAGGGCCATCTTTACAAATTTTCTTAATAAGCTTCCTTTTCCTCTTAGAAGAAGATGTAGAAGGTTGCACATAGCTCTTCTTGGGAAAGAGAAAAGGAGTAGTTTCTTGAGGACAAGGTTCAGCAAATCTTGCAAGATTATATGCAAGAAAATCTAACAGTGATTCTTCTGTTATAAATAGATTTTTCATCCAGATCATCTAGAAGAACAGTATATTCTAAAGTTATTTCCATATCCATTAGGTTTCTTCCATTCATAGGAATTCCAATAATAACATCCAGCTTTTGAGAAAAGTTTAATGCCACTACCAATTGAATTTCAATGAGAATGTCTGTAATTAGTCTTCCCATAGGAATCCAGGATCATAATTTAGGGTTACCATCTTTGGTCATTGTGATAAGGTCTGCCGAGTATCTGAACATGATTGCTGATAGGTTGAGCTTCTCTCTAGATGTAATGTAGTATAACATATACTTCTGATCCACATGGATAAAATTTGTTGAATCGGTATATTTCTTGTGGTGTATGCAACCCTTAAAATTTGTGAACCATATTCTCAAATTATTTGGAAGATTCTTAACTCGACAAGAATCCTTTCCATCTCGAAACATGAGAGGGAAAATCTCAAGCATCTTTTATGCAAACGTACACCTACGCATATTCTCAAACACAAATTTATATCAAAATTACCTAATGCAAGTTCTATCATGTTGAAAAAGCTTTGCAATGCAATTTTTAAAATGCATATGTCCTTTCCCATTACCTTCGAACAAATGTAACTACCTAGAGATACAAACGCGTGAACCCAAAAGGCTTTAACCAATTTAAGGTAAACTAGACTTTTCAAGTGATCGAAATAAGTTTCTCATCCTTGAGTCTTCAAAAAATCTATGAAATTAAACCCATTTGATTTTAGGTTTTCAAAATACACTAAAAACTCATAAAGAACTTCCAGCTCTTTAACGGGAGTAGAAAGATGCATATCTTTGTCTAGTTAAGATTCTTGTTGAGATGGTGAACCTTTAAGTTTAGCATTTGAATCTTGTTGTTGTTGTTGTATAAGTTGAGTGTCTATTTGTTGTTCTTGTTGAGCCATTATGAATATGTACATGAACAACGGTTTTGGTTTCAGAGAGTTTTTAGGGTTTGAAAGAGTGAAAGTGTGGGATAATAGTAGAGAAAGTGTGTGAAGCGGGAGTGAGTGCGTTTTAAATAGAGTTTTCGTGCAATGATGGAATAATTTGAATAGTGAAAAAAGTTCTGACAAGGGGTATAGTGAAAAGATTTTAACCTAATCCCAATAAAATATCTTCTCCCAACGCGTCACATCGAGTGCTAAGTGTGCTTCAAGAAAAGACAATTGTCTTTTGTTGAATCACCAACCATTCACTATCCTGAAAGCTCATTAATAAAGTAAACTCTTCAATTTCCATAGGACAAAAGTTTTTCAAAATAAACGATTCTGATACAGGATGTTTCTGTTACATGAGAACTTCACTCCTTAGAAGCCTCATATTCCAGTAGAGAATAAAATGAAATACTTCATAGTCTCATTTTCTCATTCTGAGAAGGTGAACATTATGAGATTACATCTTTCTCATTCTAGACAAGACACCATTTTCAGGTTCTTCAGAATGAAAACGAATGTATCTTCACTAATGTGTTTTGTAAAGATATCAGCCTATTGATGTTCGGTATCTATAAATTTTAAAGATAAGATTCCCTTATGAACATAGTCTAGAATAAAATGATGTTTAATCTCAATATGTTTAGCCCTAGAATGTAAAATGAGATTCTTGGATAAACAAATTGCAGAAGTGTTGTCACAGAAGATAAGAATGTTACTCTCATACATCTAGAAGTCTTCTAGCTGACTTTTCATCCAGAGGATATGGGTGCTGCATCCAGAAGCAGAAATATACTCAACTTTTACAATAGAGAGCGTTATTATTGATTACCTCTTGTTGGACCATGTGATCAAATTATCTCTTAGAAATTGAGAGCTTCCAGGAGTTCTTTTTCTCTCAATTCTGCCTCCACTATAATCAGCATCACAATAAACTACTAACTTGTATTCACTTGATTTTATATAACACAAACCAAACTTAGAAGTACCTTTTAGATACCTAAAAATCCTCTTAAAAACTATTAAGTGAGATTCTCTAGGATCTGATTGGAAGCGAACACACAAGCAGACAGTGAATAGAATGTCAATTCTAGAAGCTATCAAATATAATAGAGAACATATCATACCTCTGTATAGCTTCTGATCTACCTCGCCACTTACCTGTTCTTTCTCCAGGATGCAAGTAGGGTACATATGGGTCTTTTCTGTCTTACATTTTGACAAGTTAAACTTATTTAGAAGTTCCTTGGTGTATTTTCTTTGCTGAACGAAAGTCTCTTGTGGGCCCTGATTGATTTGGATTCCTAGAAAGAACTGGAGTTCTCTCATCAAACACATCTCAAATTCAGCTGCATAGACTTAGAGAATTACTTCCACAAAGTGACATTAGTAGAACCATATATAATATCATCAAAATATATTTGAACTACTAGAATGTCATTTTTGAAGGACTTACAGAACAAGGTGGTATCAACCTTTCCTATGGTGATGTCATTGTCTTAAACAAAATTGCTTAATCTTTCATACCAAGCTAATGGAACTTATTTTAGACCATACAATGATTTATTGAGTTTAAAAACAAAATATGGATTTTTTATTAATTTCAAAACCAATAGGTTGGTGGACATATACTTCCTTTGTTATGTAGCCATTTAGAAATTCACTCTTAACATCCATTTGATATAAGATGATGGTATGATTAACAACAAATGAAATTAAGAGACAAATATACTAGAACCTAGCAGCTGGTGAAAAGGTTTCTGTATAGTCAATCCCTTCTTGTTGACTATAGCCTTGTCCAACCAGTCGAGCTTTGTTTCTTACCACTTCTCCTTTTTCATTGAGCTTATTTCTGAAGATCCACTTAATTCAATCACATGTTTTCGTTTGGATCTAGGCACAAGATCTCACACATCATTAATAGAGAATTAATTGAGTTCTTGCATTTCTAGAATCCACTATGTGTCCAGAAGCACTTCATTAACAAATGTAGGTTCTATGAGGGACACCAAACCCAAAAGCATTTCTTCAGAATATTTTAAGGAGGATTTGGTTCTGACTAGTTTAGTCTTGTCACCCATATGTTAGACAATGGTGTGTATCTAGAGGGGGTGAATAGAGGCGCAAAAATACTTCTAGACACAAATATAAAATTTAAATTATTTTCAAAACATTTTAATGCGGAAGCAAATCACTGGATGAGTCGTCTAAAATACAATTTATTGGAAAGTCAGATATACAAATTATTAATGTTAAATCTATGAAACAAAATTGAATAATTGATTTACACAAACTCAATTCAACAATCCACTTATGTGTTGTTTGAACACAATCAATTTGCAGTGCTATTTCCAAGGCTAAATAATCAAAGAACTAACTTGGTCGTTTTATCAAACACTTGGCGTGAAACTAAATTCTTAGAATTTTTCCTTGAGTGATATTGATATACAAAAGCACTTGAAATCAAAAGTGATTATAAGCTATATCTACACCTAATTTTAAAACTTATTTTAAGAGGAAAATTCTTACAATTCAATTACTACCACAATGCTATTTGTTAAAACGATTGATAAAATTGAAAGCAAGTAAAAGCGGAAAAGTAAAAACACATAAGGAATTTGTCTACACAGTTCCCCACTTTCTTCCTTGTGTGTGGGTACGCCATCCCCTAATTCCAATGGAGTTAGGATAATTCTTATATGAAAAAAAATTTATTACAAAAGGAAGACTAAGAACAACAATACAAAATTCTCCAATTTGGTTTTTTTTCTCCTTCTTCCAACCTTTGATCTAAAGGAAGATCAAATCAACTGATAGATGCAACCTATTCGCCACTTAAGCTACTTCCTTGAAAAGATTCCAAACACTCCAATATTCTTTGCAAAGATTTCAAACACTCTAAGGGATATTTCACATGAGTAAATCCAATTGCACACTATCAACACAAGATCACCGATTTTATCATCCAATTCTTGCTACTTCCTTCAAAAGATTTCGAACACTCTATGGTTCCTTGAAAATATTTCAAACACTCCAAGGGTTATTCACATGGATGATTCTTTCTCGCATGATCTTGCATGAAACCCCCTCAATTCAACAAATGATTTTGAAGGAGAAACCCAATGGCTTTTCCCAGATGAAGACCCCTACAGATCTCAACCCAAACCAATTAGAAATCCATAATTCTTTGTCTAGATGGCACCCCGGTGGAACATCATCACAATGTAATGTTGGTGTGTATGCATATATTGGAATTTTGAGGAAGAAGAAATGTATGCTAATTTTATGGTATCATCAAGTTTGGAATTATGCATGAATGGGTATTTATAGTTTGGAAATATTTAGGGCAAAAAGGACAAATTCAGAATAAAAGAAATTGAAAATATGATCAAAACAGATTTTATGTATCGACCTCAAATTCATATTTTCTGACACATATTTTATAAAAAGAATGCATGTGTCGACCTGAAGGACTATATGTGTTGACCTGAGCAAGTCAGAAGCTACAAGCTTTAAAACGTGAGTAAATGTGTCAACCTAAAATATGGATGTGACGACACATAAAATAAGAATTTTTGCAGTTTTAGAAATCTTTCACTATGTGTCGACCTGAAGGTTGTATGTGTCGACTTGTTACTTACATAAGCGTACAGGCTTAAAAACTGAGTTACATGTGTCGACCTAAAAATCGAATGTGTCAATATATGCAATGCAAAAACATGCAGAAACTGTTTTTCAATGTGTTGGGTCAATTTCAAAGTACTTTTTGACGATTCCTAAGACCTATAATGCAGAGGAGTGCCACAAGACATACAGATACCATCCATTTTACGGACGTGTCATCTTTCCCAGTTTTTACATCATACAAAGCACCTTGTATTGAAGTTGTACTCACAAACTCCCCCTTTTTTATGATGGAAAAACTTTCAACGATGCATTTCTTGTAATTTTTCAAAGGCTCCCCTTGTCTTTGTGCTTCCTATCTTCATCTCGCATATGCTTCTCCCCCTTTGACACCATCAAAAATAAGAAATCAAACGATTAGAAGTACCAAAGTTTCCAAATAAATTAACAAATATCAATCAGAGGCAAACTTTGCACATAAGAGCAACAATTAGATATCCCGATACATGTGTAATGATGCAAACTTTTAAGTAACGGGAAGCAGACATCACAACAAATGTAATGGCATGAAAAAGCAATGAAAGACATTTGGAGCGTCACGATCATGTAACACTTCATAATGGAATCCCAATTTCGCACTCGCATTTGCCAACCATAGTGACAACACAATATTGCTACTAACACCAAAATGAAGATGTCTATTATGCAAAGTAACTATGACAACACGAACCACACATTTGAACATAAGATAAGGGAAATAACCACAGCACATTGTTGCATATAAAGAATAAATCTATACAAATGTGAAAAAATTAATACATGAAGTCTATGTAAACACATAGATCAAGAACACACAATGGTTATTAATCGGAAATTTTTGGAAATGAACATTCATGATTTTCAACATTTGAAACTATAGGAAGCATTTTTGGAAGAAGCCTAAAAATATTCATTAAGGCAACACTTACATTCAAGGATAAATTGAAACGGTATTACTTCACTCTTGAAGGATTGGAAGTTGCACTCACAAAATGTAACGCACTCACAAAACATGACACACTCAAAAAAATAGTTAGAGTGAATACTTAAAGTGCAAGTAACGAGATAGAACTAGTAAACATTTGAGATATCAATTATCCTCAATTCTCCATGTATGTTGACAAAGGATTCGGTTGCGAGTGTGTTTCGTGAAAATATTGGCAAGTTGATTTTTACTATCAACATGCTCAAACGCAACACCCCATTTTTCAACATGATCACAAAGAAATCGGTGATGTATATTAATGTGTTTTAGTCTTTAAATGTAGCACTTGATTTTCGGTTAGATTTATGGCACTAGTGTTGTCACACATGATAGGAATACATGAAAGTTTAATATCAAAGTCCAACAGTTGTTGTTTGAGCTACAAAATTTGAGCACAACAACTACAGGCTGCCATGTATTCCTCCTTGGAAGTTGAAAAATACATGAAAACTTGCTTTTTGTTATGCCAACTTACCAAGGATTTTGCAAACAGGTGACAAGTTCCACTAGTACTTTTCCTATCCAATTTACAACCGGAAAATTCGGAATTGGAATAACCAACCAAAGTATAATTGTTTCCCTTGGAGTACCAAAGCCCGAATTTTGATGTACCAATGAGGTATCTAAAATTTAAGTTTATGGATTTTAGATGAGATTCCTTGGGAACCGCTTGATAGTGTGCACACATACAAGCACTCAACATAATATCGGGATGAGATATTGTAAGATAGATAAGAGAACCAATCATACCTCTAAATCTTTTTATCTCAAAATTCTTACCTTTCTCGTCCTTGTTGCCATGGGAGTTTCAATTTCCTTAGCATTATCCATTCTGAATCTCTTAAGTAATTCGAGACAATACTTGGTTTGACATACAAACATTCCTTCATCGAGTTGTTTAATTTGTAGCCCAAGAAAGTAATCCAACTCCCCCATTAGGCTCATTTCAAACTCACCCTGTATAAGCTTAGAGAACTCTTTGACAAAATGAATATTAGTAGATCCAAAAATGATATCATCTACATAAATTTGAACTAATAAAATATGCTTTTCTTGAATTTTAATAAAAAGAGTAGTGTCAACTTTCCCTCTAGAGTATCCTTGTTCAAGCAAAAGTTTTCTAAGTGTATCATACATTCCCTAGGGGTTTCTTTAAGACCGTACAATGCACGTTTAAGCTTGAAAACATGATTAGAAAACTCATCATTTTCAAAACCGAGGGGTTGAGAAACATTCACCTCTTCACTTATGTATTCGTTAAGGAACACACTTTTTATGTCCATTTGAAGTTCTTGGAAAAAGCATAACCTAATAAAAGGCGTATAGCCTCAAGTCAGGCCACCAAAGCATAAGTTTCCTCCTAGGCGATGCCCTCCTCTTGGTTATACCCTTGAGCCATAAGACATGACTTATTTCTTGTTATCACACCATGTTTATCAAGCTTATTCCTAAATACCCATAGCGTGTGTGATACAGTGGCAGAACGGACTATTTAATACTGGTTTGCGTTTTGCATTTTGTGTTTGCAAAATGTCGCGGTAAGCAAGACTCGCCACCGACTTTTATTTCATCCAACCGGAAAGGAAAAAAGTACATAAAAAAAATAGATTTTCGAGATTTTGAGTACGGGGGGTAGATTATAGAAAGGGAAGGTGTTAGCACCCTTTCTATCCATGGTTTTCTGTGGGCTCTTAGGTACTTTCTCATCTTTTTAAAATTGCTTGTGTATGTGCTTTGTTTTTGAAAATGTTTTACTTCGTGATAACCCTTGTATCAGTCTTCAAAGGTGTGATGAAGTTGTTTTGAAAATTGTTTTGAAGAGTGTAAGTTTGAAAACTTTTGATTTGAGCAAGTACCTACTAGCATCTACCTACTCGAAAAAAGATCGTTTATATTCTTGTTTCCTTTAGACAGCGCTAACCTACTATTGAGAAATAGGTAGCACCGTCGTTGGAGTTTATAAGGGTCAATTCAAAAGGGACGTGTGATCAGCAAAGGAATGTTAGGATATCTTAGTAATAACCCTAGAGTCTTAAGATCTCGTTCGAGGCAACATTTCCGAGGCAACATTCGAATGGTACATTAGATATTTTTAGACAGGAGGGTAACCACTAAAGTATCCTATACTTAATGATCGTTTATCGAAGGCAACCGAAGTGAGAGTATACCCTAAGAATGATATGTGCCAGTGATCTGTTTCAGTTATTTATCTTTGCACATTAGGGTTTTCTAACCGTATTAATTTGTCATGCATTCTTGTCATACAATCCTATTAGCATACATCTAAATAGTTAAATATTTGCAGGAATTAATAATGCAAGACAATAAATCTACGCTATTACAAGGCTTCGGCGTGGGGGATTAATTACAAAGCCAAAAACCCGGGAATTTAAACAGTAAATAAAACCCTAAATTAAACTATTACAAACCAGTGAACAGTTACAAAAATATTGTCAAAATAATAATACGCGTGCGGCGAATTAAACATGAAACGACTAGGGTTTTGACCCTTGACAAAACCTATTTGCGATTGATTAAAAAAAGGATGTTTTTGTCATGTTTTTGTTATTTAAGAAAGTAATAAAATAGTTAAATTAAAAAGAAAAATCCTAAGTTCTAATTAATTTTAAATTAATAAAAATAAATTAATTCACTCTAAAAACCTATTTTTGTGTTTTTATTTATTTGCGAAAAAATAAAAGAATTAAATCAAGAATTTAACCTAATTTTGTATTTGATTTTATTGATAAAAATAAGTTAAAATTTCCCTAAGTTAAACTAAATTAAAATTAAATTTGATAATAAAAAAAACTAATTCTAATTTTTTATGAAGTTTTGATTTTATGATTTAAAAAAAATGATTAATTTGTTAATTAAATGATTAAAAGAAAAATTAAAAGAATTTAATAAAATAAAAAAGGGAATAAGAAAAGGAGTAAATGGGCCTGGTTGCAATGCTGAAATAGGGGGTGCCAATATGATTCCTCGGCCCAAACAAATCCAAGCCCGTTTGACTTTGCCAAATCTGATGTGTATGTTGACTTGAGGTACATGGTGAGCCTCTTTCTACATGAGCGTTGGATCCAGCTGGCTGATGAATCTAATGGGGGAACACAAGGGTGTATGGTAGGCGCGTGGAATTGTGAAGCGTTGGATCTGCAAGTGGAAAGTGAGAAAATAAAGAAATTGGTTGGGACCTGGGATCGAACCCAGGTCCTCTCACTTACCAAGGGATGCCTTTGTCAACTGGGCTACGCTCATTAGTTATTAATGAAAATAAGACAATGTATAATATGTAAACAATTTCCATAAGGCTGAACAAAAAAATTGCGCGCGTTGTATTCAAATAAGCCAATGGGGTGATGACAAATCACCTTCTTCTTCCTCCAGCCCGTCGTCTTAGATATATAACCTATACCTACAGACAACGTCCGTCGCCACAAACTGCGTGCTTCAAACATCAAAAATATGCATGATAAATGGATTTAAAGACCAGGGATCGATTGGTCTTGATGCCACAATCGTCCCAGTATCCAATTCTTGGCCTAATTTTTCCTGTATCAAGAAGCCCAAAAATGAAACCTCAAACCATAGCAATGGAAACTATCAATATATGCGCTCAGACATCAATTAAATCAATTCAATACGTTACAAACATGATAACAAACACATACATACCATTAAAACATGTTTATAATGCAAGAATCGTGATAATCGAATTTTGAAAGAGAAGCTAACCGTGACGGTCGTGCAGCGCATTTCTGGACTTGTGGAGGCTTGGTGATGCTTGCAATCGCTTCAGAGGATGTCCAGGAGTTGATTGATGGATTTGAATCTCCTTGAATCGTCCTCTAAATTGAAAACCAATCCAAACTTTTTCTTCAAAAATTTGTGTTTTCTTGGTGACTTTCACGACCTAAAACCTCCTTCTCTTGCCTTGGATATGTTCAATGTATATCATAGAGTGGATTAGGGTTGTAAAAACAGATCACATCTTTGAAAGTTTTGAAGATTTGATTTGATTTTCATGGCATATGTAAACTTTCTATATTGAGCCAAGTTATGCCTTTCTTGTACCAATCCGCCTTGATTCTAATTGATCATGATATCCTTGCATTATTTGATTGAGATCCTGTCCAAAAATTAGATCACAACATATCTTGTTCATTATTCATCAATTATTTGATTTAATTGAAATTTTAATTAACAAAAAATCAAAATAAATTAAAAAGTGAAGAAAATAACATGAGTCTGGATATTTGGGTCTTGGATCATATTATAAGTTAGGTGCAAGCATAAAAGGTTGGGCCCATTTAGCAAAAAATGCAAATTTTAGCACATTTGACTTTTGGCAATTTTGCAAAAATGGTCAACTTGGACAATGCATAACTCTCTCAATTTTGACCCTAGAGAGGTGTTCTTGTACTTTTTAGAAATCATAGGATGTCCTCTAAGCAACCCTTTTGGTATCATCTCAATTTAATCTTCCATGTTCATGTATGAAGCTTTGACCCAAAAGGTGTTTTTGTTGACTTTTCAAAATGACCTATAATGTCAAAATTCATATCTTTTTGTGAGTGCATATTATGAACTTGGTAGATGAAGATGAATTGTATGGAATTGCATCCTCTTCAAAATGAGCTTGGGATGGGTTATTTATGATAAAGTATGAGAAAGTTATGCTTGGTCAAAGTTGAGTTGACTTTTCCTACAAAACCCTAATTTAGCAACTTTTGGGTTTTGATGAATTGTGAGCAATCCTTGAGTAACCATGACCAAACCTTGATAAAATGATGAATAATACTTCAAAATTAGGGTGTTGAATAAAAATCTTGAAGTTTGACTGTATGTGGGCCATATTTGACTTTTGACCTAGCAAAGTCGATTTTCAGGCCTTTGAGCAATTGACTGAGCAAACTTCTTCTTCAGGGGTTGAAACTTGACATGGATGATCTTGAGAACATATTAGGACAATGGTGAGAATTTGAGTCCTTTGTGGTTCACATATCCTGATGAAAATAGAAACCCTAATTTGAGGTAGACTACCTTAGAAGAGAGTTTGTCTGGTCAACTCTTGAACTTCCTTGAACAATTTGGGGACCTCACTTGACATGTGTTGAGAAATATGGGAGGGAAAATTTTGGGGCACAACAGCTTCCCCTGTTCAATCTTCTTAAACCTGAAGATGTAGATTGGCTGCTCTACCTATCGTTATCTGAAGGTGGAAGATGATTGGACACTAGAGTGCCCAGAAATTTGTACTCACACGGAGTAGAACTTGATTTATGATATCGGGAATGGGCTCATAGACGCTATTTGGAAGTTTCTAGAGAATTGTCAGAGATGGGCTTAAAGATTCCATCCGAAGAGGTGTCGATTGCATAAGAGATTCCTTTGTGAGAACCCGTATACCTGTTGTTGAGGAGGACTTCGCTGGGGAATGCTGGTCTCTGTCTTGGGAGAAATAGAGTTTTAGGAGCTTCAGTTGTCTATTACTCTACTGGGGAATAACTCCAGTTTGGGGAGCAGAAATAAACTGCGTGTCTGGTCGGGGTGTATGCTGCACCGCGACTTTCTGGGGGAATTTGAAATCAATTATGTTTGATCGGGTCCCGGTCTTACAGTGTTGTGGACTGTTGTATGGGGATTAGAGAGGTAGAACCCGGATAGTAGAGTTGTGAGAAGGAACCTGGATAGTAGGGTCACTTCAATATGAAATCCTGGATAGTAGGGATGTGACAAGGAACCTGGATGGGAGGGTTACTTCGATATGAAAGCCTGGATAGTACGGCTGTGATAGGGAACCTGGATAGTAGGGTTGTGAGAAGGAACCTGGATAGTAGGCTTACTTCAATATGAAATCCTGGATAGTAGGGTTGTGAGAAGGAACCTGGATGGTAGGATTACTTCGATATGAAAGCCTGGATAGTAGGGTTGTAAGAAGGAACCTGGATGGTATGGTTTCTTCGATATGAGAGCCTGGATAGTAGGGTTGTGAGAAGGAACCTGGATGGTAGGGTTTCTTCGATATGAAAGCCTGGACAGTAGGGCTGTAAGAAGGAACTTGGATGGTAGGGTTACTTTAATATGAAAGCCTGGGTGGTAGGGCTGTGACAAGGAACCTGGATAGTAGGGTTACTTCGATATGAAATCCTAGATAGTAGGGCTGTGAGAAGGAACTTGGATAGCAGGGTTACTTCAATATGAAATCCTGGATAGTAGGGTTGTAAGAAGGAACCTGGATGGTAGGGTTACTTCGATATGAAAGCCTGGATAGTAGGGCTGTGAGAAGGAACCTGGATGGTAGGGTTACTTCGATATGAAAGTTTGGATAGTAGGGTTGTGAGAAGGAACCTGGATAGTAGGGTTACTTCAATATGAAAGCCTGGATAGTAGGGCTGTAAGAAGGAACCTGGATGGTAGGGTTACTTCGATATGAAAGCCTGGATAGTAGGGTTGTGAGAAGGAACCTGGATGGTAGGGTTACTTAGAAATGAAAGCCTGGGCAGTAGGGCTGTGAGAAGAAACCTGGATGGTAGGGTTACTTTGATATGAAAGCCTGGATAGTAGGGCTGTGAGAGGGAACCTAGATAAGGTTTCATTTGTCGCCTATGATTACTCTGTTTAGCTTCGAGTGTTGGTCATGTACCTGCTGGAAATTGTTGATAATAACTGTCTTTCCTGAAATAAATACAGGGTTAGTTATGTGTGATGCACGAGATCCATTGTGATGAGGTTCTCAAAATACTTGAGATTATGTTATATGCAATGTATGCAAATGTCATGATGTATGAACATGAAATGCCGACATAATAATCTGAGTTCGGGAAAAAAAATCTTTGACTGCTGTTTGGAGAGTATGAGAAATGGTATTCTTGACTACTGTAAAAACAAAGTTCCTCCACTTTTATTAGGGATGGTGAACAAAGATGATTATGCTGGGGATTTGCCCCCTTGTTTATGGCTATTCTGCCGAGTAGAGACTCTATTTGAGAACAACTCTGTGGGAAAATAACTATGTTGGATAAGAGATACTCTGTTGATAGATCTGTTGATTTGGAGAAGTAAACTCAGTTGGGGATGAATTTTCGTTGCTGGTGACAATGAATTTTGCTTGATTGAATTTTTGCTTGTGAGAGAAATAAACTCTGCTTGGGGAAAAATTTACTTACTCACTCGCGATTGTGAACCTTAGCGGGAGAGAGTTATATCTTGTCTAGGAGAGCTAACATCACTGTATTTGGATACTTTTTACTATGTGGGGAGTGTATGTGCCACTACTCATGTTCTTTGAGCTGGCTCTATCCCGATACCTGATGGGAAGAGTAACTGTAAGGTTTGGGCACTTCTTGTTTTCCCTGTTTCTAGCATTATGAGTAATTATCTTTTGTTTTTCATGTAAATGTTTATGAGCAACCATTATTTTCAAATGCATATATCAAAAATGAATCATTGAACGTTCTTGCAAAACAAAAAGAAAAACAAACTGCAATTTCTCGTGAAAATGAATTGAATTGATTTTTTTGAAGTTGGTCTGTAATAGGCGTTTTGTACAAAGAGGCTGACGTCCTAGTAAGAGAACGCCGCCGAAAGATAGAAATTACAATTTGTGTTAAAGAAAGAAAACAGCCATGTGGAACAATCCCATCGGGTTCCAACTCTGCTATTGCCTTTATGTCTTCAAACGTCTCATCACTTTGCTGCTTGGTCGAAGGTGGATCAGATTGATTGACGCCGTCTGAGCTTGATAGTTGATACCGAAGTCTGGTTGCAAAATGATCCAATGATACATAGTGTTATGCTTTGATCCCTAATTTTTGCCTGGACCGCCCTTTCGGGTTTTCAGTCCACCGAGATACCCTTTTTTGCCCAAGTCGCCTTTTCAGGTTTTCGACGTGTCGGGTGTACAGTTTTATCATTTTCATCCCTTACTTTTGCCCGAACCCTTTTGGTTCGCCGGGTAGCCCTTATTTTTGCCTAGGCCAGTCAACCTAGCGGGTCTTTGATTATGCGTAGTATCTTTTCACTATGTTTGCATTGACGGGGTGAGGAAGGTCGTCACCATCCATGGTGGTTAGAATCATAGCTCCTCCCGAGGAAATATTCTTAACCACAAATGTCCCTTTGTATGTGGGGGTCTATTTGCCCCTGGGATCAACTTGCGGTAGTACGATGCGTTTGATCACTAGATCCCCGACTTGATATTCTTGACGTTTGACTTTCTTGTTAAAAGCCTTGATCATTCTCTTTTGATACGTTTGACCATGACAGATAGCAGTAAGTATCTTTTCATCGATTAGATTCAGCTGATCAAGTCGGGTTTGGATCCAGTCGTCCTTGTTCAAACCCACATCCTTCATAATCCTGAGAGAGGGTATCTGGACTTCGATGGGTAGGACTTCCTCCATACTATATACTAGAGAGTAGGGTGTTGCCCCTGTCGACGTCTGTGCTGAGGTACAGTACCCATGAAGAGCGAATGGTAACATCTCGTGCCAGTCTTTGTATGTCACTGTCATCTTCTGTAAAATTTTCTTGATGTTCTTGTTAGCTGCTTCAACAACGCCATTCATCTTCGGCCGGTAGGGAAAAGAGTTATGATGCTGTATCTTGAACTGCTTAACGAGCTCGGTGATCATTGTATTATTGAGATTTGTACCATTGTCGGTAATAATTCTCTCTGGTACACCATATCGACATATCATATTATGAAGAATAAACCGCGCCACGACGTACTTGGTTACTGTAGCAAAGGAAGTTGCCTCAACCCACTTGGTGAAATAATCAATTGCTACCAGAATGAAATGATGCCCGTTAGACCCAGTAGGTCTGATCTCGCCGATCATGTCGATGCCCCACATTGCAAATGGCCAAGGAGCTGTCAAGACATTCAGAGGGACTGGAGGCACATGCACCTTATCAGCATAGATTTGGCATTTATGACAGGTTCGAGAGTGCTGATAACAATCGGCTTCCATGGTGGACCAGTAATATCCCGCCCGTAGGATCTTCTTCTCCATGGTATTTCCACTGGAATGAGTTCCGAAAGTATCTTCATGTAACTCTGTCATGATCCTTTCTGCCTCGCTCTTGTCCACACACCGCAGTAAGGTTGAGTCATGGTTACGTTTATAGAGAATTCCATTACTGATGAAGAACTTCGTAGCGAACCTTCTCAGAAACTTCTTATCATTAACAGATGCCCCTTCGGGGTATTCTTGAGCCTCAAGATACCTCTTTACCTCGTGAAACATGGGTTTATCTGCTACCTTTTCAGTCTCAATGTCACAGCAATGTGCGGGTTCATCCAACCTCTCAATGGTAATCTGGGGAGCTTCATTGTCCCACCTAACTTTGAACATAGAAGACATGGTAGCTAGCGCGTCCGCCAACTGGTTTTCTTCTCGTAGGAAATGTTCAAATGTTATTTCCTCAAAGTGTGGGAGCAATGTCAATACATATTCTTTGTAAGGAATGAGATTCGGGTGCTTCGTATCCCACTCGCCTTTGATCTGACTTATCACCAGAGTGGAATCTCCGAATACACTCAAGAACTTAATCCTCAGGTCAATAACAGCTCGAAGACCCATATTACACGCTTCATACTCTGCCATATTGTTGGCGCAGTTAAAACATAATCGGGTAGTGAACGGAGTATGACAGCCCTCAGGAGATATAATTATAGCGCCAATGCCGTTACCCAATGCATTTGAGGCTCCATCAAAATACATAGACCATCGGAATCCCTCCTCAGGTCCTTCATCTGGTCCAGGTTCTTCGCAGTCA
Source organism: Vicia faba (assembly GCA_948472305.1). Taxonomy (NCBI): domain Eukaryota; kingdom Viridiplantae; phylum Streptophyta; class Magnoliopsida; order Fabales; family Fabaceae; genus Vicia; species Vicia faba. The sequence continues at coordinate 187,132,970 of OX451738.1, read as the reverse complement.
GTTACCAATATGATGTTCTCATTCGGGAACTCGAAATTCATGGACTGGTAGTCATCCACGGCCTGATGCGCCAAATGATCCGCCAATACACTCCCCTTGATTTCTTTTTGGGTTATGTATTGGATGTCGTACTCAGTTAAGATCATCTTCCATCTTGTTATTCTTCCGGATAAGGAGGTCTTCTCGAAAATATACTTGATTAGATCTATCTTTGATATCAACAAGGTAGTGTGAGTCAGCATATACTGTCTCAGTCGGCGAGTAGCCCATGCCAAAGCGCAACAAGTATTCTCGAGCAATGATTATCGAGTCTCACAGTCGGTAAACTTTTTGCTAAGGTAATAAATGGTGTGCTCTTTTCGACCAAACTCGTCATGCTGCCCTAGCACACACCCCATTGAATTGTCTAACACTGTCACGTATAAAATCAAAGGTCTTCCTTCAAACGGAGGCATCAGAATTGGTGGTTCTTGAAGGTATTCCTTGATTCTTCCGAAAGAAGTCTGGCATTCATCATTCCACTTCACCACTTGATCTTTCTTGAGCAGCTTGAAGATTGGCTCACAAGTAGCAGTCAGATGTGAAATTAATCGGGCGATGTAATTCAGATGTCCCAAGAAACCTCTAACTTCCTTTTCTGTGCGGGGAGCCGGAATCTCCTGTATGGCTTTTACCTTTGCAGGATCCACCTGAATACCTTTGTCACTAACAACGAAAACCAGAAGCTTTCCAGACCTTACCCCAAAGGTACACTTGTTCGGATTCAACCTCAACTTGTATGTCTTCAACTTGTCAAACAGTTTCTGGAGATGATCAAGGTGCTCTTCCTCATTCTGGGACCTGGCTATCATGTCATCCACATACACCTCGATCTCATGGTGAATCATGTCGTGGAACAAAGGGACCATGGCGCGCTGAAAAGTTGCCCCAGCATTCTTCAACCCAAAAGGCATTACCTTGTAACAGAAGGTGCCCCACTGCGTAACGAAGGTTGTCTTCTCCATGTCCTCAGGAGCCATCTTGATCTGATTGTAGCTAGAAAAACCATCCATGAAGGAGAAGATCTTGTGCTGCGCGGTGTTGTCAACTAGAACATCAATGTGAGGAAGTGGGAAGTCATCCTTAGGGCTTTCCTTGTTCAGATCTCTATAATCCACACACATTCGTACCTAACCGTCCTTCTTAGGTACCGGAACGAAGGTGGTAACCCACTGTGGATAAGAAGTGACAACTAAGAATCCTGCGTCGAACTATTTCACGACCTCTGCCTTGATTTTCTCTGACATTTCAGGGCGCATACAGCAGACCTTCTGCTTTACCAGAGGGAAGTCTTCTTTAGTCGGCATGCGATGTACCACGATATCAGTGTCTAAACCAGGCATGTCTTCATAGGACCAGGTGAAGATCTCAATGTAGTCGTGTAGAATCTGTATTAACCGTCGTTTGACACTAGGCTCCAGGTTCGCACCTATTTTGACCTCTTTCATGTCTTCCTCTGTACCCAAATTCACTGACTCAACTGGCTCTTCATGAGGCTATATGCCCCTTTCTTCCTGCTGTAGTAGTCTAGCAAGTTCTCCAGGCACCTCACAATCATCTTCACCTTTATCCTCGGCTTGGTTGATCGAACTTTCGAAGTCATAACTGGCAGTAGTAGAGTTGTTATCAATGGGATCCATAGTGGATATGGATATGCAGTATGATACATGAGTGTGTGTAAGAGAATAGTTGTTTTGATAAGGTGAGAGACAGAAAAGAAAAACAAGGAGCGCAAAATTTGTAAGGCAAGAAACGTCCAATGCTTTATTAATGATATATGAAATGACAAATAATAAGCCCTCACAAGGAAACCCAAGATGTCTCAGAAAAGGCACTGGGTCGTAAAGTTTCAAACTGTTTATTACAAATCTTAAAACAAGAGTCAATTACTGCGGAATAAAATAAACAAGTATGAAGTCCCTAGTCGTCCAGTTGTTCAGTCCACCGCTGGTTGTTGGGTAGATCCAACTGTCGATGTTTGAATCTTCGTCACTGTCCTCAATTGCATTAACTCCCCGATTGCTGATGTGTAGAGGAGGTCTTCCAATCCGTGCGTGCCTAACAGCCCATTGAGCCCCTGTAGTAAAGCCAAAACCAAATTTGTCAGTTTTGTGAGTGAAATCAGGGAGCTGACCCCAATGGGTACACCCATCTTCTTCAACTACAGCCTTGGCGTCCTGGAGAGAAGCCATCTTCAGCGGTGGTTTGTTGGTAGTAACTTCAGTTGATGCCAAAGTCTGGGGGACCTCTTCGAAGTTCTGACAAGGGGTTTTTATGAACTCCCCGTCCATCTCTACATAACAGAAGGAATTGAGATGACTCACCATATACTCTTCTTCCCCTTGCACCGTGACAATCTTCCCATTCACTGGGTACTTCAGCATTTGATGGAGTGTAGAAGTAACTGCCCCATCCCTATGGATCCAAGGACGACCCAGCAAGCAAGAATACGATGGCCTGATATCCATTATGTAGAAGGTGGACCTGAAGGTATGAGAACCCACTTTGACAGGGATGTCCACCTCCCCGTGCACCATTCTCTTTGATCCTTCAAAAGCCCTTACCACAATGTTACTTGGCTTTAAAGTCAAACACTCACAATCCAAACGGTCAAACGCTTTTTTTGGCAGAACATTCAGCGAAGACCCTGTGTCTACCAGTACATGAGCCATAGTGGTACCCCTGCATGCAATCGAGACATGCAGAGCATCATTATGATTCCTCCCCTTAGTGGTCAGATCCGCATATGAAAATCCTAGCCCATTGTCAGCAGTCAGGCTAGCCACATAATCTTTGAACTGATCTGCTGAAGTTTCCTGCGGCACATGCGCAGTCTTGAGAAATGCAATCAAAGCCTTCGCATGGGCTTCATAACACAACAACAGAGACAACATGGAGATCTTTGACGAGGTCTGCCCCAGCTGTTCGACCACATTGTAGTCGCTTTTCTTGATAATTTTCAGTATTTCCTCTATTTCTTGTTTAGAGGCTTCCATAACAATTTTTCTAGGCGCCTCCGTCCGGGCAGGCTCACCTATAATTTCTTTTCCCCGAGTCCCAGATGACTCGGCGACAGGGGTGATAACTGGAGTAAGAATTGGAATAGTAGTTGACGTATTAGCGGGAATGGCAGATGGAATGACAATAGGTTTGTTGACAGTCAAAGGGGAAATCTCGGGAGAGAAGATCCTCCCGCTTCGGGTAACCTTACTAGCCCCGACAATATTACTGACATCAGTATCAACTTTTTCATTCTTCAAATCTTGCTTAATTCCATGATAATACACATCAACACCATAGTGCCATGGGACAGCCTTGTCTGAAGTGTACGGGATGGGACCAGGAACCGTGATTATTAGCAGAACAATTCTTTGAACAAGTGTAATCCTAATAGGTATTCTTGAGGAGACCTTGGAAGGATAGGCGGAATTGGTTATGATGGCAACATCTTCATTTGGAACAACAGGAATCATAGTCTTCTCAAACAAAATTTCTTTATTATCCATCAGGCGCTGAACACCTGACTTCAACAAATGGCAACCAGAAGGTAAAATCGAGCACATGTGGAAACCTTCACCATAACCCAGAAATAAACCGGCCAACAGCAAATTCCTCTTACCAGTCATAAGAGGAGTAGAAATTTATTCAACAGAGGTCACAAACAAATCAGTGTCAACAGCATTGACTCCATGACCATGTTTGGGCATGGGAGCAGTTATAACACTCGGCTTTTCTGGAGCATCGGACTCTATCTCCTTGGCTTCAAGCAAGTCTTGTACTTTGTTTCTCAGAGCCCAACAATCATTTGTATCGTGGTCGGGGCTCTCAGAATGGTAGGCGCACCGCGCATTGGGTTTGTATCTAGGAGAGGTAGTATTTGGATTCTTGGGAGCCTCTCTTAAGGACACCAAGTTGGATTTCAGCAGGTGAGGTAAAACTTCAGCCAATGTCATGCTAATGCGGGTATATTGTTGTTGTGGTCTTTCCACCCTTTGTTGATTGTTGCGTTGTGGAGCAACTGCGGGTCTTGGTATCACTACAGCATTTACCGTTGGACGGTGTTCAGATCTGCTTTGGCCCCTCAGGCTATAAACTGCAATGGCTTCCTTCTTACTAGTAAAAGGTTTCTTTGTCGAACTCGAAGAGGCATCCTTATGTATTTTACCACTCCGAATTCCAGCTTCTACTCTTTCTCCAGTTAAAATCAACTCGGTGAAACCAGTTGACGAGCTACCGATTAAGTGATTGAAAAATGGGCCAGACAGCGTACCAAAGAACATATCCACCAACTCCCTATCAGACAAAGGGGTTTGAATTGTCCCAGCCAGATCTCTCTATTTTTGAGCATAATCTTTGAAACCTTCACCTGCACCCATGGACATACTCTGGAGCTAAGTACGAGTGGGAGCAAGGTCAGCATTGTACTGATACTGCTTGTAGAAAGCAGCAGCAAGATCTTCCCAGTTTCGGACATTTGCTCCTTCTAACTGGTAGAAGCATTCAAGCTGAGTCTCTGACAGACTATCTTGAAAGAAGTGCACCCACAAATTTCTATCAGTAGTGTGGGGCTGAATTATCATGACATAAGAGCGGAGATGGAGCTTTGGGCAGGACACTCCATCATACTTAACAAAAACTGGAGCCTTGAACTTCTGAGGGATGACCACTCCCGATACCAGTCCCAGTTCTCCGAAATCCAAATCAGGTATCTTCGGAACTTCCATAGCACTCAGACGGTCTTCTAGCTGCTTGTATCTATCCTCAACAAGAGGATATTTCTCATCGTCATAATCAGTATCATTGTCAGAGACTGCAGGACTAGGGTCCTTTTCCTCTTCTTGGTTCTCCACGTCTTTGGATGAAGATATCATATCAGTTTGATGCTTCAACCTTTCTCCAAATTTTCTTCCCATATTCAGAATACCGACCTTCTTCTTTTTCTTCTTCTCTTTCAGAATGAGGGCCTTCAGATCCTCTTGCCCCTTTGCCAGACTGATGAACATCTATTGGAACTGGGCGTTTTGTGCCTGAAGATCTTTGATGACTTGATCGAAAGACATTTCTGCTGAAATAAACAGTGAAGAAGATAAGAAACTTGTAATGGTACCTGTAATGATGTGTATGATAATGGGATGCCCATGTAATGATTTCAAAGACTTTGGGAGATTTAAATTTATAAACCAAAATAAACAAATTTGATTAGCTCAAATTTGAAGTGTTCAACATACCTTTAAGGCATTACAAATAAGTAAATAAAACAAATCTAAAGCTTGAAAAGCAAAATCAAAAGTCCCATGTACGCTTCCTCTTTATACTGATATAATCATTGAGTATTCTTTCTTCCTCGAGCTGCCTGGTGAGCTTCAAAACCTTCCTCTCTTGCTCATCGAACTGCTCCCTGTAAGTATCCCGCTCATTCTTCAGCTGAATCCAAGACCTCTGTAACTCCCCAAGATCATTGGGCATGTAAGGATAGAGAACCGTGTAAGGAATTTCGTCTTCAGTAGTGGGTTCCACAATCACTGGTAATACGGCCGCATAAGGCATCATAAGCTTCTGGGCACGAGCTCGGACCCACTGGAGGTAAGGCTGCATAGGGAGGGAAGTCTTTGGTCCCAACTCATGGGGGTCAGATCTGTTTACCATTCCCCAAGCTCGTATGAACCTCGGGCGATGCCCCTTAACATCATCCTCATAGTGGAATACGATATCCTCGAGAAGTAACTCATGGGGACCGTCTCTTCGAGCACGACCAAATTACCGCAATGCTAGAGAAGGATTGTAAGTTATACCCCCTCTGATACCAAGTAATGGGACATTAGGATACCGCCCACAACGGTCAATAACAGCAACATCTTCCATAGTTCGGGAATACCAAAGAATATCTGTATGAGCAAGTGACATTATTCTATGCGACCAACCCAAACCTTCTTCGTTCTTCAGTATAGACCTAAGGAGGTGAGAAATAAACCACCTCGACAACATCGGCATGCAGCACATAAGAGTCCCTCTTCTCCTCGTGGTACGAGTATAGAGAGCATTCAAAATATCACCAAGTAAGGTAGGCACAAGGTTGCGAGAAAGGAAAATCTTGATAGCATTCACATCTACGAAAGAGTCCTGATTAGTGAAGAGAACTAAACCATAGATAAGAAGAGCCAAGACATCCTTAAAAGCCTGAAATTCCATATCATCCCAAAATAGTTGAGCCTGGTCTATCAGAAATTTGGCTAGAAAACCCTCGACTCCACTTTGAGTTTCCCAATTGGATACCACATCGGCCCGTTTCAAATGCAAAGTTGAGGCAATGACTTCTGGATTAGGAACTTCTTCTATACCTGTGAAGGGTACCTCTTCAATAATGGATATTCCAAATAGATGAGAGAATTCTTCAAAGGTGGGTACCAAATGATAATCTGGAAAGGTGAAGTAGTGGTGCTTGGGATCGAAGAACTGAAAAAGTACGCTCATCATCTGTTCATCAGGGTTTGAAGTAACCAGGCTGAGAAGTTAACCATGTCTCTTAATGAACATAGAAGTTTCAAAAATTCTTTACACTAGTTCTTTGAGTTGGGATGGTATCTTCACAAAGCTGATTCGGATAGTTTTTCTCACACGGAAGCCATGATCTGCAAAACAGAACAAAGATAAATTCCCTTGGTCTTTGAAATTGTTAGTGTAATGAATCATGAATGCCATGTTATGATGCATGATGTCATGATAAAACACAAGTATAGAAAACAACAGGTATTGCAAACACAGCCAAATCACACAAAGCCCCTTAGGTTTAAGGCTTCCATGAGGTCAAAGGTAATACCCTCTTGAAGTTAAGTTGGTTTCAAACCTGTCCTAGAAAATTAATCGGGTTCTAGAGGATCTCAATATCACTGACCATCCATTATCGATCATGGTTTCAGCTCACACAATCTTTTCTTGCGGACGAAATTATTCTGAGAGTATGGTATCAATGAGTATAGCATCGAGTATCAACCAGTTCTCAACTTTACACCGAGGCCGGCTATCTCACTACTTTCTAATGGCCAAGTTGGGCGATTAAAGGTTCTAAGGTCAGTTGATGCTTAACGACATCATGCGGCGGCCCCATATTCTCCTCGTTTGTCCATAAAGGATACCAGTACCAACCAAAGTGCCACACTAACGTAGCCACTGCTTCAACCGTATCGATCTATGCTGTACAGTTCCCTCACAGTCTATTTCTACTTACCTAAAAGGTATTCCCCAGATCTGAGTTAGGATCTATAGTAACTCCAAACAAACCCTTAAAAGTAAAGAAAACAAAGCAATCAAGAGAAGCAATTTATGATGAACTAAATCTTAAGGTATACCCCACTTATTAAGTGTCCTCAGCAGAGTCGCCAGTTCTGTGATACAGTGGCAGAACTGACTGTTTAATACTGGTTTATGTTTTGCGTTTTGTGTTTGAAAAATGTCACGGTAAGCAAGAGTCGCCACCGACTTTTAATTCATCCAACCGGAAAGGAAAAAAGTACAGAAAAAATCATTTTTCGAGATTTTGAGTACGGGGGGTAGATTATAGAAAGGGAAGGTGTTAGTACCCTTTCTATCCATGGTTTTCCATGGGCTCTTAGGTACTTGCTCATCTTTTTAAAATTGCTTGTGTATGTGCTTTATTTTGAAAATGTTTTACTTCGTGATAACCCTTGTATCAGTCCTAAAAGGTGTGACGAAGTTGTTTTGAAAATTGTTTTGAAGATTGTAAGTGTGAAAAGTTTTGATTTGAGCAAGTACGTACTAGCATCTACCTACTCGAAAAAAGATCGTTTCTATTCTTGTTTCCTTTGGACAGTGCTAACCTGCTATTGAGAAATAGGTAGCACCGTCGTTGGAGATTATAAGGGTCAATTCGAAAGGGACGTATGATCACCAAAGCAATGTTAGGATATCTTAGTAATAACCCTAGAGTCTTAAGATCTCATTCGAGGCAACATTTCCGAGGCAACATTCAAATGGGACATTAGATCTTTTTAGACAGGAGGGTAACCACTAAAGTATCCTATACTTAATGATCTTTTATCGAAGGCAACTGAAGTGAGAGTATACCCTAAGAGTGATATGTGCCAGTGATCTGTTTCAGTTATTTATCTTTGCACATTAGGATTTTCTAACCGTATTAATTTGTCATGCATTCTTGTCATACAATCCTATTAGCATACATCTAAACAGTTAAATATTTACGGGTATTAAAAATGAGAGAAAATAAATCTACGCTATTACAAGGCTTCGGGGTGGGGGATTAATTACATAGCCAGAAACCCGGGAATTTAAACAGTAAATAAAACCCTAAATTAAACTATTACAAACCAGTGAACAGTTACAAAAATATTGTCAAAATAATAATAAGCGCGCGGCGAATTAAACACGAAACGACTAGGGTTTTGACCCTTGACTAAACCTATTTGCGATTGATTAAAAAAGGATGTTTTTGTCATGTTTTTGTTATTTAAGAAAATAATAAAATAGTTAAATTAAAAAGAAAAATCCTAAGTTCTAATTAATTTTAAATTAAGAAAAATAAATTAATTCACTCTAAAAACCTATTTTTGTGTTTTTATTTATTTGAGAAAAAATAAAAGAATTAAATCAAGAATTTAACCTTATTTTCTATTTGATTTTATTGATAAAAGTAAATTAAAATTTCCCCAAGTTAAACTAAATTAAAATTAAATTTGATAATAAAAAAACTAATTCTAATTTTTTATGAAGTTTTGATTTTATGATTTAAAAAAAAACTGATTAATTTGTTAATTAAAATGATTAAAAGAAAAATTAAAATAATTAAATAAAATAAAAAAGGAAATAAGAAAAAGAGTAAATGGGCCTGGTTGCAATGCTGAAAGAGGGGGTGCCAATATGATTCCTGGGCCCAAACAAATCCAAGCCCGTTTGACTTTGCCAAATCGGATGCGTATGTTGACTTGAGGTACTTGGTGAGCCTCTTGCTACATGAGCGTTTGATCCAGCTGGCTGATGAATCTGATGGTGGAACACAAGGGTGTATGTTAGGCGCGTGGAATTGTGAAGCGTTGGATCTGCAAGTGGAAAGTGAGAAAATAAAGAAATTGGTTGGGACCTGGGATCGAACCCAGGTCCTCTCACTTACCAAGGGATGCCTTTGCCAATTGGGCTACGCTCATTAGTTATTAATGAAAATAGGACAATGTATAATATGTAAACAATTTCCATAAGGCTGAACAAAAAAATTGCGTGCTGTATTCAAATAAGCCAATGGGGTGATGACAAATCACCTTCTTCTTCCTCCAGCCCGTCGTCTTAGGTATATAACCTATACCTACAGACAACATCCTTCGCTACAAACTGTGTGCTTCAAACATCAAAAATATGCATGATAAATGGATTTAAAGACCAGGGATCGATTGGTCTTGATGCCACGATCGTCCCAGTATCCAATTCTTGCCCTAATTTTGCCTGTATCAAGAAGCCCTAAAATGCAACCTCAAACCCTAGCAATGGAAACTATCAATATATGCGCTCATTAAACCAATTCAATACATTGCAAACATGATAACAAACACATACATACCATTAAAACATGTTTATAATGCAAGAATCGTGATAATAAAATTTTGAAAGAGAAGCAAAATGTGACGGTCGTGCAGCGCGTTTCTGGACTTGTGGAGGCTTGGTGATGCTTGCAATCGCTTCAGAGGATGTCTAGGAGTTGATTGGTGGCTTTGAATCTCCTTGAATCGTCCTCTAAATTGAAAACCGATCCACACTTTTTCTTCAAAAATTTGAGTTTGCTTGGTGACTTTCACAACCTAAAACCTCCTTCTCTTGCCTTGGAATTGTTCAATATATATCATAGAGTGGATTAGGGTTGTAAAAATAGATCAAATCTTTGAGAGTTTTGAAGATTTGATTTAATTTTTATGGCATATGTAAACTTGTTATATTGAGCCAAATTATTCCTTTCTTGTACCAATCAGCCTTGATTCGAATTGATCATGATATCCTTGCATTATTTGATTGAGATCCTGTCCAAAAATCAGATCACAACATATCTTTTTCATTATTCATCAATTATTTGATTTAATTGAAATTTTAATTAACAAAATATTCAAAATAAATTGAAAAGTGAAGAAAATAACATGAGGTTGGATATTTGGGTCGTGGATCATATTATAAGTGAGGTGCAAGCATAAAAAGTTGGGCCCATTTAGCAAAAAATGCAAATTTGAGCACATTTGACTTTTGGCAATTTTGCAAAAATGGTCAAATTGGACAATGCATAACTCTCTCAATTTTGACCCTGGAGAGGTTTTCTTGGACTTTTTAGAAAGCTTGGGATGTCCTACAAGCAACCCATTTTGTCTCCTCTCAATTGAGTCTTCCATGTTCATGTATGAAGCTTTGACCCAAAAGGTGTTTTTGTTGACTTTTCAAAATGACCTATAATGTCAAAATTCATATCTTTTTGTGAGTGCATATTCTGAACTTGGGAGCTGAAGATGAATTGTATGGAATTTCATCCTCTTTAAAATGAGATTTGTATGGATCATTTCTGATAAAGTATGAGAAAGTTATGCTTGGTCAAAGTTGAGTTGACTTTTCCTACAAAACCCTAATTTAGCAACTTTTGGGTTTTGATGAATTGTGAGCAATCCTTGAGGAACCATGTTCAACCCTTGATCAAATGATGAATAATACTTCAAAATGATGGTGTTTACTAAAAATATTTAAGTTTGACTGTATGTGGGCCACAATGACTTTTGACCTAGCACAATCGATTTTCAGGCCTTTGAGCAATTGACTGAGCAAACTTCTTCTGCAAGGCTTGAAACGTGACATGGATGATCTTGAGAACATATTAGGACAATGGTGAGCATTTGAGTCCTTTTTGGTTCACATATCCTGATGAAAATAGAAACCCTAATTTGAGGTAGACTACCTTAGGAAAGAGTTTGTCTGGTCAACTCTTGAACTTCCTTGAACAATTTGGGGACCTCACTTGCCATGTGTTGAGAAATATGGGAGGGCAAATATTGGGGTACAACAGTGTGCCTATAATTAGAATATTTGAAGGACAAGGGACAAGATCCCAAATGTAATTTCTTTTAAATTGGTTTAATTCTTCTTGCATGGAAATAAGCCAATGATCATCAAGTAAGGCATCGTTAGTGTTTTTAGCTTCAACTTGTGATACATAAGCATGACGACAACAAAAACTACTTATTTTAGAGTGACTTGTTACCCCCTTTTTGATATCACCTATAATATTGTAAAGTGGATGATCTCTGGAGGTTCTCCACTCTAAATTAAGACCATCATTTTATTCTTGACCTTCATCATCTTTCTTTTCTTGGGTGTTATATCCATCCTCTTCAATCTCCACCGCTTTAGGTTGACCAACTCATTTACCAGTGTATTTGAGTATGTCTTCCGTAGATGAACCTACACCACGAAAAGAACTACCTTTCCCAACACTATTTGGGAAAGTCTCATCAAAAGTAACATGAAAGGACTCTTCAACAATAAGTAATCTCTTGTTATAAACTCTATATGCTTTACTAGATTAAGAGTATCCAAGAAAAATACCTTCATTAATATTCACGTCAAATTTTCTAAGATAGTTTTTTCCATTATTTAAAACGAAACATTTACATCCAAGCACATGAAGATGAGAGTAATTTGTTTTTCTACCTTTCAAAAGTTCATAAGGAGTTTTGTCAAGAATTTGAAGAATAATTATCCTATTCAAGACATAACATGCCGTACTAGTAGCATAGGCCCAAAAGTATTTTGGTAGACCACAAACATTGAGCATTGTTCTTGCCAACTCCGCTAAAATGTGATTTTTCCTCTCGACAACACCATTTTGTTGTGGAGTTCTAGGAGCTGAAAAGTTATGTTCAATTCCAAAATTATAACAATATTCTTCAAAGAAGTGATTTACAAATCATTTCCATGATCGCTTCGAATAGTAACTGTTGTACCCCAAAATTTTCCCTCCAATTTTCAAGACAAATTTTTCAATAGGTCTCCTCATACTCCTAAGTTTCTCAATTGCTCAAGACTTATAAAAGATTGACTAGACAAGCTCTCCTCCTAAGTAATTTACCTACAACTAGGGTTTTACTTTTCTTAAAGGAAATTGGAATTCTAATGCCTCAAGTGGGCTTCATGGTGTCTCATATGTCTCAAAGTATCCTCATGCCAAAATTCAAGCCTGGCAGTACAAGTTTCTCAGTCAATTAGCCAGATGATTGAAAATCAACTATATTGGATAAAAAGTCAACTTTGACCAATTTATAGTCAAACTTCAATATTTTTGGTCAACATCAATATATTTAAGTTACATTCATCATTTGATCAAGGATTGATCATGATTCATCAAGAAAACTCAAGATTCATCAAAAGTAAAAAGTTACTAAATTAGGGTTTTATTTTGGAGAAGTCAACTAAAATTTGACCAAGCATAACTTTCACATACTTCATCGGAAATTCCTCAACCAAAACCTATCTTGAAGGAAATTCAGTTCTCTACAACTTTGTCTCTCTAAGCTCAAGACCAAAAATGCATCATTTAAGAGATATGGGCCAAAATATTACATGTCATTTTAAAAGTCAACAAAAAGACATTCTTGGAGAAAGCAATTTACATCAAGTTAAAGACTCCAAATGAAAAAATTACCAACATGGAAGTTGTAGGAGACATCTTGAGGTTTCCAAAAAGTCTCAGATCATCTTCATATGGAAAAATTGATTGAGTTATGATTGGTGCAAGTTGGGCAACTTTGAGAAAATGCATGAAGTCCAAATTGCGAAAAATTGAGTTTTTGGGCTAATGGTCTATCTTTTAAGGTCCAAACGTGTTCCTAACCTCATAATAGACCTTTGAATCCTTTCATTTATTTTTGTGATTTTATTTCTTTTTATTTTGATTTTATTCAATTAAAAGCAAAATAAATCAAATTAAATACCAAGTAAATGATATACGGCATGTGGATCTATTTTTGAATCAAATCATAAACCCAAAAAGCTGGTGACAACTTGCAAAAAAAAGTGTAGAGATAATAGCAAGTCAGAAGCTACAAGCTTTAAAACGTGAGTAAATGTGTCAACCTAAAATATGGATGTGACGACACATAAAATGAGAATTTTTGCAATTTCAGAAATCTTTCACTATGTGTCGGCCTGAAGGTTATATGTGTCAACCTGTTACTTACAGAAGCGTACAGGATTAAAAATTGAGTTACATGTGTTGACCTAAAAAATTGAATGTGTCAATATATGTAATGCAAAAACATGCAGAAACTGTTTTTCAATGTGTTGGGTCAATTTCAAAGTACTTTTTGATGATTCCTAAGACCTATAATGCAGATGAGTGCCACAAGACATAGAGACACCATCCATTTTATGGACGTGTCATCTTTCTCGGTTTTGACATCATACAAAGCACCTTGTATTAAAGTTGTACTCACAAACTCCCCCTTTTTTATGATGGCAAAACTTTCAACGATGCATTTCTTGTAATTTTTCAAAGGCTCCCCCTGTCTTTGTGCTTCCTATATTCATCTCGCACATGCTTCTCCCCCTTTGACACCATCAAAAAGAAGAAAGCAAACGATTAGAAGTACCAAAGTTTTCAAAGCAATTAACAAATATCAATCAGAGGCAAATTTTCCACATAAGAGCAACAATTACATATCCCGATACATGTGTAATGATGCAAACATTTAAGTAGCAGGCATCAAACATCATAACATATGTAATGGCATGCAAAAGCAATGAAATACAGTTGGAGCGTCACGATCATGTAACACTTCATAATGGAACTCCCAATTTCGCACACGCATTTGCCAACCATAGCCACAACACAATATTGCTACTAACACCAAAATGAAGATGTCTATCATACAAAGTAACTATGACAACATGAACCACATATTTGAACATAAGATAAGGGAAATAACCACATCACATTCTTGCATATAAAGAATAAATCTATACAAACGTGAAAGAATTAATATATAAAGTCTATGTAAACATTTAGATTAAGAACACACAATGGTTATTAATCGGAAATTGTTGGAAATCAACATTCATGATTTTCATCATTTGAAAGTATAGGAAGCATTTTTGGAAGAAGCCTAAAAATATTCATTAAGGTAACACTTACATTCAAGGAGAAATTGAAACTGTATTACTTCACTCTTGAAGGATTGGAAGTTGCACTCACAAAACTTAACACACTCAAACAAATAGTTAGAGTGAATACTTAAAGTGCAAGTAACGAGATAGAACTAGGCAACATTTGAGATATCAATTATCCCCAATTCTCCATGTATGTTGACAAAGGATTCAGTTGCGAGTGGGTTTAATAAAAATATCTGCAAGTTGATTTTTACTATCAACATGCTCAAACGCAACACCCCATTTTTCAACATGATCATGAAGAAAGTGGTGATGTATCTTAATGTGTTTTATTCCTTGAATGTAGCACTTGATTTTCGGTTAGATTTATGGCACTAGTGTTGTCACACATGATATGAATACATGAAAATTTAATATCAAAGTCCAACAGTTGTTGTTTGAGCCACAAAATTTGAGCACAACAACTACAGGCTGCTACGTATTCCTCCTTGGCCGTTGACAAATCCATGAAAACTTGCTTTTTGTTATGCCAACTTACCAAGGATTTTGCAAACAGGTGACAAGTTCCACTAGTACTTTTCCTATCCAATTTACAACCAGCAAATTCAGAATCGGAATAACCAACCAAAGTATAATTGTTTCCCTTGGAGTACCAAAGCCCGAATTTTGATGTACCAATGAGGTATCTAAAATTTAACTTTATTGATTTTAGATGAGATTCCTTGGGAACCGCTTGATAGTGTGCACACATACAAACACTAAACATAATATCAGGATGATATATTGTTTGATAGAGAAGAGAACTAGTCATACCTCTAAATCTTTTTATCTCAAAATCCTTACCTTTCTCATCCTTGTCTAAGTTACCGTTTATTGCCATGGGAGTGTCAATTTCCTTAGCATTATCCATTCCGAATCTCTTAAGTAATTCGAGACAATACTTGGTTTGACATACAAACATTCCTTCATCGAGTTGTTTAATTTATAGCCCGAGAAAGTAATCCAACTCCCTCATTAGGCTCATTTCAAACTCACCCTGCATAAGCTTAGAGAACTCTTTGACAAAATGAATATTAGTAGATCCAAAAATGATATCATCTACATAAACGTGAACTAATAAAATATGCTTTCCTTGACTTTTAATAAAAAGAGTAGTGTCAACTTTCCCTCTAGAGTATCCTTGTTCAAGCAAAAATTTTCTAAGTGTATCATATGAAGAAGTGAAAAACACAAGAAGGGGGGAGGGGGGAGGGGGGGTTGAATTGAAAACTTAAAATCAAATGCACAAAGACACGATATTTTTATCCTGGTTCGTTTGATCTCAAACTACTCCAGTCCACCCATCAAGGTGATTTTGCCTCTCTCCAACGAGGACTTAATCCACTAATCAAAAACTGATTACAATCACTACTTTGACAACTGTCAAAGTCCTCTTGAGTACAACTATTACCCGGTTAATCTAAAGGTAAAACTGACTTAATCAAGATAAAAGAATTATGTGTATGGTTGTTTTTCGTTACAAAAACAGTTATCACAACTGTGATATTTTACATAATTTAGAGCTTAGAAAAGTGTACGTAATCTTGCAGCATTTAGAGATGTATTGCAGTCGTGTTGAAAATCGAAAACAATTTGATCTCTTAGCTTTTTTATATAGGAAAAGGAATCTTGTGCAACATAAAGCATGATATTGGACATTTAAATAGTTTCCATATTGAGAAGATCTTGTCTGAATGAAGTTGATGTATGTGATGATGTCTTGATTGAATAGTAACGCTTCGGAATCTTACAATCTTGCATGCTGCAAATGCTTCAGAAAATTGATGACTTAGATATGTGAGGATCTGATTCTTTATGAACCTTCTGTTCAGAATCATAGTTTTCTTCATTTCAGCGCAGGTTCTGATCATCATTCTTCAGCGCACATTCTGATTACCTCAGCGTGAAAGCTTCTATAGCTTAACTTCTGATGCTGCTTTGGACAAAACTTCTGCATACAAAATAACATAAATTTAGAGTGCATATTTGTTCTTTGTGTTTGTTATCATAAAAACTCTAATTAAGGGTTGTAGAATCAAACTATGTTCTAACAATCTCCCCGTTTTTGATGATGACAAAAACTAATATTTTCAATGAAAAATAGAGAACAAAAGGTTTAAGAGAGACTCCCCCAGAGTTGATTACTTCCCTGAAGGTCCTTCTCATCAGAGCTTTTGATGCATCTCCTATCAGAATGTGTTCCTGTTCAAACTTTTCAGAAAGTAGAGATTAAAATATTCAGAATGTTTGAGACTTTGTCCCGGTACACTGTTATTGAAAATATCTTACCTTCTTCCCCTTTTTGTCAGGTATCAAAAAGAAATATAATCAAAGTAAAAAAAGATGAATTATATTGAAAACAGAATGCAATCACAAGTTTCAAAAACAAGGAGGTAAAGATAAAAAATTACTGATAAACAGTTTTAAAGAAAATCTATGAAGGAGAGGGAAGATGAGTGAACAACGCTTCCAACAAGCTCTTGATCTGAATGCATGACTCTTCTTGCTTGCCCATAATGTCTTTGATTTCTTTTGTAGTATCTTCTTGTTTATCCAGAATACCCTTGATCTCTTTGTTTGTATCCTCTTGCTTATCCACTCAGGCATGGATTAAGGCATTCTCTTTCTTCAACTCTTCCAGAGTTTTCATGACTAGAGACGAAGCTGATGTCTCTTTAGGGGTTTCTTGTTGTTCATAACATTCTGCAGCCTCTTCTGATTGAACCACTTCTTCTGCTACAATCATGTCTTCTGGAGCAGTAGTCAGAGAGATACTATCTGAATCTAGTTCAGCGACTTCTGAAGGATGATGCTCTTTCCAGGGAGCATTATCCAGCGGGAGAATTTCTTCCTTGCACCATTGGCTCAGAACTTGATCTTGGAAGGCTTTCAGCTGATCACTGAAGTTATGCTAAGCCCTTTCATAACCCAATTCTTTCAGCTTCTGAGTTTCAGATTTGAGCCATTTTCTGAATCTTTCCCACAGAGAATCAGAAGCAACAGGATTAGAAATCTCTTGGCTTGCTTGCTTCAAAGAATTGAACCATTCCTGCATTTCTGTTTCAAAAATCAACAGACTCTTACCAACATCTAATTTGGTTGCGGTTGGTTTAGGTTTGGGAATGGCAATTTTGTGTGAGGTGGAAGCTACTCGGTCCAGCACTAGTGGATCAATGACAAGTCTGGGGTTATCAGTTGGATGGTTGATGGATGATGGAATGGAAGAGTCAGAAATTAGACTTGGTGTGTTAGGGGTGTTTGGTGGTGTGGATTCATATGATGAAGGGATTTTTGGAATATCATGAATAGTGAGAGGTAAGCGAACCGTAAGAGGTTCTGTTATTCCAGGGATTGGGATAGTGGTATCAGAATCTAAAGGAGAGTCTTCAGATTGGTTTGCGGTAGCGTGTTGAGTTTCTGGTTCAGGAATTTCATAAGATGGATTTTCAGAAGGTAGAGAGAGAGAGTGTCTATTTTCTGGTTATGGTGAGTTGTGGTTCAGATGTTCTGGTTGAGGAGAGTGTGGTTGTGGATTTTCTGGTTGTTGTTGAGTGTTTGGATTTTCTGGTATTGGAGAGGAAAGTCTTGATCAAACAGTTCAATTTCAGACAGAACTTTGGCAAGTTCTAGTTGATGATGTTCTAGGTTTGGATTTTGATTGGGGGAGTCAGGTTCATTCAAAAAGTTTCCTAGAGTTATAGATGGATCAAACTCTATGTCAAAATCTTCAAAAGTTTGGGGTGAAGGATTTTCTATTGGTTGAAGGGGAATGGTTTCAGATGTTGGAACAACTATTGATTCTATAACAGAAACAGAAGATGGATTACCTTTCTTTTTCGTAGCTTTAGGTGTCTTCTGAGAGGATCCTTCTCCTGCCGCCTTCCTCTTTTTGGATTTCTTTAACACAACCTCTGGAGCTGGCTTGTGCATATCTTGAATGTTAATTTCTGGAGTAGTCCCATCAGCCTTGCAAGCTTCAAGGTATCTGACTATGATTTCTGGGGTGGCATCTATCTCAGAAAATAGTGGAAATTCCTTCAGAGGGGTTCTCTTAGAAGTTATGGCTTCATGAGAAGCAATAGTTGGTTCCTTATTAATATTCTCAATAATCTTCATTTTCTTCAGATTCTTGGCGTTCAAAGGTTTCCCAGCGGTTGCTTCCAGAGTGCTTATTTCTTGAGCCTCTGTCAGATGTTCTATCAGCCTGTTTTCTGTTAAAATATCTGATATCAGTCTTCCTAGGGGAATCCAATCCCTCTTAGTCCTTTCGTCTTCTCTTGTCTCTTTCACACTTGTTCTGAGATGGTTGAAGAGTAAGTGTGGAAGGTTTATCTTGGTCTTCTTTGCAATTAAATAAATCAGAAATTGCTGATCAATATTGATGTAATCAAGAGAGCTTGTAGGCTTCCTGTGATTGATACATCCCAGAATGATTCTGGCCCAGATTCTATGATGATCCTTCAAGTCTATGATCTTGCTGGATGGCTGTCCAGAAGTGAAGATTTCCCTGGCTATTGATTTTAGGTCAGAACACCTATCAGCCATATAAATGCATTTGACTCCACCACCATTGTATCCAATGAGTTTCCCAATAAGATCTTCTGTTATTACTATTTTCTTTCCCAGAACATATGAAGTAACTTGGTGGTTGGATTAGGTAGCATGAATCCAGAATTCTTTGATGAGAATGGGAAACGTTGGACCCAACAAACGGTCAAAATATTTGTTCCATCCATGTGCAGTTACGTCTTCATAGAGATTAAACCCATTTTCTTGTAAACTCTCAAAATCAATGATCAGTTCAGAGAGAACTTCTAGGTTATCAACAAGAGTGAGAAGCGTTCTAATGGGTTCTTCATATTGTTTTGTTGATGAAGATTCAGGAGCACTGAGATTTTTAAGACTTGATGATGATGCCATTGTTCACACGGGTTCGTTGAAGAAAATGGAAAGGGTTTTTGAAAACAAAACTTGAAACAAGAGAGAATATAGAAGAGAGTAAAAGTGAATGAATGAAATAGTAATTTGAGTTTATATAGGTTTTTGAAAACGTAAATAGTAAGCAAGAAAATAAGTAATGATTATATGCATTAATGAAACTGGAAATTAGGGGATTTAGAAAGATATTGAACGGTTACCACTGACAAGTGCTCAATGCATCCAATCAGAGCCTTGGACCCTTCAGAATTTGAACGCATGTTCAGCTAAAGAAGGTAGCTTGTGAGAGGATGACATATGTTTGATGATGTGAACTGCACGCCTCTATCCTTGAAATGAAACGTTCAGATCTTCATAGATAGATTCTGAGGCAACTGTACTTCTAACTTCTGAAGACAAGTTGATCAGATGTTCACAGAAAACAATAAAGTTCTGAGGGTTAAGATATGAAAATAAAAACATTTTATTCTGGGCATAACTTCATGCTAAGATGTTTCAGAATGAAATTGAATCTATCTTCAGAAAGGGGTTTTGTAAATACATCAGCCCATTGATGGTCTATGTCAATAAATTTTAAGGTAAGAATTCTTTTTTGAATATAGTCCCTAATAAAGTGATGTTTTATTTCTATATGCTTAGCCCTAGAATACAAAATGGGATTCTTACTGAGACATATAGCTGAAGTGTTATCACAAAAGATAGGAATGTTACTCTCAAATATGTTGAAGTCTTCAAGTTGACTTTTCATCAAGAGCATTTGCGTGCTACATCCAGCAGCTGCTATGTATTTAGCTTATGCTATTGATAGTGCTATTGTGGATTGTCTCTTGCTGGTCCATTAGATCAGATTGTCTCCCAGAAACTGGAAGCTTCCAGAAGTTCTTTTACGCTCTACTCTGTCTCTAGCAAAGTCAGCGTCACGGTATCCTCTTAAGTTGTATTCATTGGATTTTCTATAAAACTAACCCAGATTAGTAGTACATTTCAGATACTTGAAAATTCTCTTAACTACTGTTAAGTGAGATTGTCTAGTATCTGATTGGAATCTAGCACATAAGAAAATACTGAATAAAATATCAGACCTTGAAGTCGTCAGATAAAGGAGAGAGCCAATCATACCTCTGTAGACTTTCTGTTCTACCTTTTTACTTACCTCTTCCTTTTCCAGAATGCATGTGGGGTGCATTGGAGTCTTTGAGGGCTTATATTCTGAGAGATCAAATTTCTTCAGAAGCTCTCTGACATATTTGCTCTAATGAATATAAGTTCCTTCTGGAGTTTGGTTTATCTGAATGCCCAGAAAGAATTTGAGTTCCCCCATTAAGCTCATCTCAAACTCTGCCTGCATGCACTTAGCAAACTCTCTTCCCAGAGAAGGTTTAGCAGATCCAAAGATGATATCATCTACATAAATCTGACACTCTAAAATGTCATTCTTAAATGTCTTACAGAACAAGGTTGTGTCCACTTTCCCTATGGTGAATTCCTTTTCTAACAAGAAGTTACTTAGTCTTTCATACCAAGCTCTGGGAGCTTGTTTCAGACCGTAGAGTGACTTCTTTAGTTTGAAAACATATTCTGGGTGTTTCGAATTCTCAAACCCATGGGGGTTGGTGCACATAAACCTCTTCATCTATATAGCCATTTAGGAATGCACTTTTGACATCCATCTGATACAGAGTGATGCCATTTTTTACAGCAAATGAGATTAAGAGTTTGATAGATTCTAACCTGGCGACAGGAGCAAAGGTTCCTGTATAGTCTATCCCCTCTTACTGACTATAACCTTGTGCCATCAGTCGTGCTTTGTTTCTGATGACTTCTCCTTGCTTGTTCAGTTTGTTTCTGAACACCCACTTTGTTCCAATGACGTTGAATCCTTTTGGTTTGGGAACCAGATCCCATACGTCATTTCTGGTGAACTGGTTTAGTTCCTCCTGCATTGCTAGAATCCAATCATTGTCCAGAAGCGCTTCATCAATTGTTGTTGGTTTAATCAGAGAGACCAGTCACATGAGGGATTCTTCAGAGTTTCTGAATGTTGATCTTGTTATGATTGGATCATCCTTCTTTCTGGGTGAGCTATGCTGCTTCTGGATAGCCTTTTCTGAAGTTGATCAACGAAAGGTGCTGGATTGCTTGTAACATTTATTTCTAAGGTTGTTGGAGCGTCTCTATTGAGAACTTCTGACGAGTTCTCTTCAGTACCTGTGAATTCAACTTCTATATCTATAAAGAATTCATTTTGCTTTGACTTTTGAGGGTCAAGCTTATCATCAAATCTAACACTGATTGACTCTTCAACAATCTGTGTTTCTATATTGTATACTCTATACCCTCTTGAGCGTTCAGAGTATCCTAACATGATACACTTTTGTGCTTTAGAGTCAAACTTGTTCAGATAATTTTTACTATTCAGAATGAAACAAGTGCATCCAAAAGGATGGAAATAAGAAATGTTGGGCTTTCGGTTCTTCCACAGTTCATATGGAGTCTTTTCCAAAATAGGTCTTATAGAGATTATATTCTGAATGTAACATGTTGTGTTAATTGCTTCTGCCTAGAAGATCTTAGCAATGTTAGTCTCATTGGTCATGGTTCTGGCCATTTCTTACAGTGTTCTATTCTTTCGTTCTATAACTCCATTTTGTTGGGGAGTTCTAGGACAAGAGAAGTCATGCAAGATGCCTTTTTCATTAAAAAATAATTCAAAATGTTTATTTTCAAATTCTCCACCATGATCACTTCTGACTTTGACAATTCTAAGATCCTTTTCATTTTGAACTTAGTTACAGAATGCAACGAACACAAAGTGTGACTCGTCCTTGTGTCTTAATAACTTTACCCATGTCCATCTGCTATAGTCATCTACAATCACTAACCCATACTTCTTGCCACTGACAGACACGGTTTTTACTGGTCTAAATAAGTCTATATGCAGAAGTTCTAATGGCTTAGAGGTGGAAACAACATTTTTAGATTTAAAAGCAGGTTTTGCAAATTTGCCTTTCTGACATGCTTCACCAAGATCATCTGAGCTGAACTTCAAATTAGGAAGTCCTCTGACCAGATTGAGTTTGTTAATATGAGATATTCTTATCATACTAACATGCCCCAATCTACTATGTCAGACCCATTGCTCGTTGTTAACAGAGAGAAGACATTTTACATTCTGACTCTTTAGTTCATAAAGTTTTATCTTATAAATGTTGTTTTTCCTCTTTCCATTAAAAAGGATAGTTCCATCTTTCTGACTAACAGCTTTGCATGAATTTTGATTAAAGATTATATCATAACCGTTATCACTTAATTGACTTATGGATAATAGGTTCTGCATTAATCCATCAACTAAGAGCACATTATTTATAGAGGGAAGATTTCCATTACCTATTGTTCCAGAGCCAATGATATTTCCTCTTTGGTTGCCTCCAAAGCCCATGTAGCCTCTAGGTTTAAGTTCCAGGCTTTGGAACATATACTTTCTTCCCGTCATGTGTCGAGAGCATCCAAAGTCCAGGTACCATGACTGGTGTTTTAGCCTTGCTGTTAAAGATATTTGCTACATATATAATTTTGTCCTTAGGTACCCATATCTTTTTGGGTCCTGGTTTGTTAGTTTTACCAAAATTCTAGTTGAATTTTGGTTTGAAAGAGTAACCATTGCTAGTGTATTTTAGGTCATGTGTGTGCCCATATATGAAGTGTGATTTAAGTGGTGTGCGTTTTATGACTAGGTCCATGACTTTCTTAGGTGTAGATGCCTTACCTTGATATCCTATCCCTTTTCTGCCATTCCTGCTAACTCCATAGATCATTGAAGCCATCTTGCTTCTATCTATACTTTTAGCCAGAAACTTCTGAAAGCTGTGATCATACTCTTCGATGATCTCATCAGCATTACTGGGAGTCTCTGAGATTATTTCCTTCTGAGAGTTTTGCAAATCGTTTTCTAATTTTGAAACTTTTTCTTTTAACTCAGAATTTTCTAATCTGAGACTATCAGTATTTTCAGAGTCAAAGACAAGATCCCTTTTAAGGTTCTTGAATTTGACTCTGATTTGCTGATACTTTCCAGAATTTCATTTAGACTTTCTGCAAGTTCAGCCTTAGTAAAATTAATAGTGAAGTCAGGGAATACCTCTTCAGTTTCTGATTCTGAGTCTGAACCAGAAGCTTCACCGTCTTCTGACACGTTTTCCATGAGAGCTATGTTTGCTCTTTCATTATCTGACTCTGAGTCAGCATCAAAAGTGACTGAATCGTCCCATGTTGCCATGAGGCTTTTCTTCTTCTCATTGAAGAACTTATTTTTGGGCTTCTCCTTCTGAAGCCTTGGACATTCACTTTTGTAGTGGCCTTGCTCATTGCACACATAGCAGATGATGTCCTTGTTATTTGACTTTTTGTGTCCTGAAGAGCCTTCAGATCTTTTATGTCCAGAGGAAGACTCAGACTTTATGTATCTGGTGGAGGATTCATTTTGATTCTCTGATCTTCTAGGATTTCTGAATTTCCTTTGTCTCTGTTTCCATAGTTGATTCACCCTTCTGGAGAGGAGAGACAATTCATCTTCTTCTGATGAGGATCCATCATAGGTTTCTTCCATAGCCTGCAAAACCTTAGAATCATATTTTTTTGTTAGATTTTAATGCTAGTGGCTTACCTTGCTTTTGAGGCTCATCTTCTTCTAGCTCTATCTCGTGACTTCTGAGGGAGATGACAAGTTCCTCCAGAGATATCTTGTTGAGATCTTTAGCTAGCTTAAGTGATGTGACCATTGGCCTCCATTGCTTGGGTAGACTTCTGATGATCTTCTTTACGTGATCAGCAGTAGAATATCCTTTGTCAAGAACCTTCAGCCCAGCAACAAGGATCTGGAATCTTGAGAACATTGCTTCTATGGATTCACTATCTTCCATCTTGAATGCCTCATACTTCTGAATGAGCGCAAGGGCCTTGGTTTCTTTGACTTATATGTTGCCTTCATGCGTCATTCTCAGAGAGTCAAACATGTTTTTGGTTGTCTCTCTGTTTGAGATTTTCTCATATTCTGAGTATGAGATAGCACTGAGGAGTATTGTTCTGGCTTTATGATGGTTTCTGAAATCACGTTTTTGCTGGTCAGACATCATTTACCATGTGCCATAGATCAGCATCATGGGCCAGAAAGAAGCTCTCAATTATGTCTTTCCAGTAGTCAAAATTTTCTCCATCAAAGACTGGAGGTTTGCCACTGATTCTGTCCTTGTCTTCATGATAGTCATTGTTGATGTTTTGGCTTGGTCCCGCCATAGTATTTTTCTAAAGCTTGGATCTTGTACTGACACGGTTAAGTGTATAAACTCAGAACCAGGCGCTCTGATGCCAATTGAAGAAGTGAAAAACACAAGAAGTGGGGTTGAATTGAAAACTTAAAATCAAATGCGCAAAGACACAATATTTTTATCCTGGTTCGTTTGATCTCAAACTACTTCAGTCCACCCGTCAAGGTGATTTCGCCTCTCTCCAACGAGGACTTAATCCACTAATCAAAAACTGATTACAATCAATACTTTGAAAATTGTCAAAGTCCTCTTGAGTACAACCACAACCCGGTTAATCTCAAGGTAAAACTAACTTAATTAAGATAAAAGAATTATGTGTATGGTTATTTTTCGTTACAAAAACAGTTATCACAACTGTGATATTTTACACAATTTAGAACTTAGAAAAGAGTACGTAATCTTGCTGCGTTTAGAGATGTATTGCAGTCGTGTTGAAAATCGTAATCAATTTGATCTCTTAGCTTGTTTATATATGAAAAGGAATCATGTCCAACATAATGCGTGATAATGGACATTTAAACAGTTTCCATATTGAGAAGATCTTGTCTGAATGAAGTCGTTGTATGCGATGTTGTCTTGATTGAATAGTAACGCTTTAGAATCTTAAAATCTTGCATGCTGCAAATGCTTCCGAAAATTAATGACTTAGAGATGTGAGGATCTGATTCTTTATGAACCTTCAGTTTAGAATCAGAGTTTTCTTCATTTCAACGCAGGTTCTGATCAACATTCTTCAGCGCATATTCTGATTACCTCAGCGTGAAAGCTTCTATAGCTTAACTTATGATGCTGCTTTGGTCAGAACTTCTGCATACAAAATAACATAATTTAGAGTGCATATTTGTTCTTTGTGTTTGTTATCATCAAAACTCTAATTAAGGGTTGTAGAATCAAACTATGTTCAAAAATCATACATGCCCTAGGGGTTTGTTTAAGACCGTACAATGCACTTTTAAGCTTGAAAATGTGATTAGAAAACTCATCATTTTCAAAACCGAGGGGTTGAGAAACATTCACCTCTTCACTTATGTATTTGTTAAGGAACACACTTTTTATGTCCATTTGATGTTCTTGGAACAAGCGTAACCTAATAAAAGCCGTATACCCTTGAGCCATAAGACATGACTAATTTCTTGTTATCACACCATGTTCGTCAATCTTATTCCTAAATACCCATAGCATGCCTATAATTTGGTTATTTGAAGGACGAGGGACAAGATCCCAAACATAATTTCTTTCAAATTTGTTTAATTCTTCTTGCATGGAAATAAGCCAATGATCATCAAGTAAGTAATCGTTAGTGTTTTTAGGTTCAACTTGTGATACATAAGCATGATGACAACAAAAACTACTTATTTTAGAGCAACTTGTTACCCCCTTTTTGATATCACCTATAATGTTGTAAAGTGGATGATCTTTGGAGGTTCTCCACTCCAAATAAAGACCACCATTTTCTTCTTTACCTTCATCATCTTTCTTTTTTTGGGTGTTATCTCCATGCTCCTCAATCTCCACCGCTTTAGGTTGACCAACTCATTTACCGGTGTCTTTGAGTATGTCTTCCATAGATGAACCTACACCATGAAAAGAACTACCTTTCCCAACACTATTTGGGGAAGTCTCATCAAAAGTAACATGAACGGTCTCTTCAACAATAAGTAATCTCTTGTTATAAACTTTATATGCTTTACTAGATTGAGAGTATCCAAGAAAAACACCTTCATTGATATTCACGTCAAATTTTCTGAGATAGTCTTTTCCATTATTTAAAATGAAACATTTACATCCAAGCACGTGAAGATGAGAGTAATTTGTTTTTCTACCTTTCAAAAGTTCATAAGGAGTTTTGTCAAGAATTGGAAGAATAATTATCCTATTCAAGACATAACATGTCATACTAATAGCATCGGCCCAAAAGTATTTTTGTAGACCATAAACATTGAGCATTGGTCTTGCCAACTCCTCTAAAATGTGATTTTTCTTCTCAACAACACCATTTTGTTGCGGAGTTCTAGGAGTTGAAAAGTTATGTTCAATTCCAAAATTATCACAATATTCTTAAAAGAAGTGGTTTACAAATCATCTCCAAGATCGCTTCGAATAGAAACTGTTGTACCCCAAAATTTTCCCTCCAATTTTCAAGACAAATTTTTCAATAGGTCTCCTCATACTCCTAAGGTTCTCAATTGCTCAAGACTTATCAAAGAATGACTAGACAAGCTCTCCTCCTAAGCAATTGACCTACAACTAGGGTTTTACTTTTCTCAAAGGAAATCGGAATTCTAATGCCTCAAGTGCGCTTCATGGTGTCTCATATGTCTCAAAGTATCCTCATGCCAAAATTCAAGCCTGACAGTACAAGTTTCTCAGTCAATTAGCCATATGATTGAAAATTAACGGTATTGGATGAAAAGTCAACTTCGACCAATTTACTGTCAAACTTCTAGATTTTTGGTCAACATCAATATTTTGAAGTTACATTCATCATTTGATCAAGGATTGATCATGATTCATCAAGAAAACTCAAGATTCATCAAAAGTCAAAAGTTACTAAATTAGGGTTTTCTTTTGGAGAAGTCAACTGAAATTTGACCAAGCATAACTTTCACATACTTCATCAGAAATTCCTCAACCAAAACCTATCTTGAAGGAAATTCAGTTCTCTACAACTCTGTCTCTCTAAGCTCAAGACAAAAAATGCATGATTTAAGAGATATGGGCCAAAACATTACACGTCATTTTAAAAGTCAACAAAAAGACATTCTTGGTCAAAGCAATTTACATCAAGTTAAAGACACCAAATGAAAAAATGACCAACATGGAAGTTGTAGCAGAAATCTTGAGGTTTCCAAAAAGTCCCAGATCATCTTCATATGTCAAAAATTGATTGAGTTATGATTGATGCATGTTTGGCAACTTTGAGAAAATGCATGAAGTCCAAATTGAGAAAATTTGAGTTTTTGGGCTGATGGCCTATCTTTTAAGGTCCAAACGTGTTCTTGACCTCATAATAGACCTTTGAATCCTTTCATTTATTTTTGTGATTTTATTTCTTTTTATTTTGATTTTATTTAATTAAAATCAAAATAAATCAAATAAAATACCAAGTAAATGATATAAGGCATGGGGTCTATTTTTGAATCAAATCATAAACCCAAAAAGCTGGTGACAACTTGCAAAAAAACGTGTAGAGATCATGTACCAATCATCTCTACACGTTTTTTTTCCAAGTTGTCACCAGCTTTTTGGGTTTATGATTTGATTCAAAAATAGATCCTCATGCCTTATATCATTTACTTGGTATTTTATTTGATTTATTTTGCTTTTAATTGAATAAAATCAAAATAAAAAGAAATAAAATAAAAAAAATAAATGAAAGGATTCAAAGGTATATTATGAGGTCAAGAACACGTTTGGACTTTAAAAGATAGGCCATTAGCCCAAAAACTCAAATTTTCTCAATTTGGACTTCATGCATTTTCTCAAAGTTGCCCAACTTGCACCAATCATAACTCAATCAATTTATATGATCTTTACGAATAATGGTCACGTTCCTTGAAAGTGGGGATACTTTAGCAAAAGACCCCCGATCAAATCATCATTTTCCCTTTCGAATAAAGATCATAGTCCCTCGAGTTGCCTACGAAAAGATGATCTAGTCCCTCGACGATCCTACAAATAAAATGATGATAGTCCCTTTAAATTGCTAAAGTGTCCTTACATGTTACATTCGATGACCATACGATGACCCTACATCTGTCCCTTCACATCAAATAGATAGGATTACCTACCTACCAATGATATGGATAATACTATCTCAAAAGGAGAAGAAAAATAACAAGAAATGTTTTATGAGTGGGTAGGAATCTTAAATGCTTGCTCACAACCTTTTTTTCCCAAAAAAAATACATTTTTACACATCAAATAAACATTTAAAAAAAACACGTTGTATACATTCTTGAGGACTGATACAAGAATCATTACAAAGTTAGCCTTGCATTGGCATTTCAAAATATTTTCAAACAAATCACAGACACACAAAGCAATTTTTTAAAAGTGAGCTAAGCAATTAAGAGCCCATAGATAATCATCGATGAAAAGAGTGTTAACACCTTCCCTTTTCATAACCTACCCCCCGAACTCAAAAACTATCAAAGGTCTTTCCTGTTCATTTCACCATTCCTAAATATTGGATAAAAGAAAAGTCGGTGGTGACTCTTGCTATTCGCATATTTGGATAAAACCAAAAAAGTCAGTTCTATCATCGTGATACAGAACTGGAGACTCTGTTGAGGATAACTACTTAAAAAAATAGGGGTTACCTTAGAGTTTAGATCACTTTTACTTGCTTTAAATTATTTGAATTATTTGCTTTACTTTAAGGGCTTGTCTGTGTATTATTGCTTATAAATATCCTACACCCGGATCTAGGAATTCCTTAGGTAAGTAGCAATAGATCATATAGACTGTACGACATAGACCGATATGGTTAACATGATGGCTACTGTTAGTGTGACACTTTGGTTTATACTGATGTTCCTTGAGTCAATCAAGGATAACATTAGGCTTCCGCGTGGTGTCGTTAACACTAACTTGCTTTTATAACCTTAATTAACCCATCTTGGCCATTAGAAAGTAGTGAGATAGCCGGCTTTGGTGCAGTCAAAAGTTGGTTGATACTCGAAGCTACGCTCATTGAGATTTGACTTTAGGGATGTCTTGGTGGAAAGCCAATTGTAGTGCTAAAATAAAGCCTACGAGAAAGACTGGTGATATGAGATTCCTAGAACCCGGTTACTATTTTAGGATAGGTTGAGCCAACTTAACTTCAATTGGGAAGGGTACTTACCTATGGACTTCATGCAAGCCTTTAAACTCAAGGCTCTTGTATGACTTGTTTTTGTTTTCTACTTATTTAACATGAATGTAACATCATAACATCATATCATCATAACATAACATTTTCACTAACCATTTCAAGGACTTAGGGATTTATCTTTGTTCCTTGTTGCAGGTTATGGCCTCCGCTCACAGAAATACTATCCGGATCAACTTTGTGAGGATACCTTCCAAGCTTAAGGATTTAGTCTCAAAGGTTCTCGAAAACTCTCAATTCACCAAGAGGCATGGTTATCTACTCAGTTTGGTTACCTCATGTATTGAAGAAGACATGATGAGTGTTCTGTTCAAGTTCTTTGATCCTAAGAATCATTGTTTTACCTTCCGAGATTATCAGTTGGTACCCACAATGGAAGAATTTTCTAAGCTACTTGGAGTGCCTATTCTTGATCAGACGCCTTTCACCGGTTTAGAGAAGGTTCCAAAACCTGAAATTATTGTAGCAGCCTTACATCTGAAGCAGTCAGTCATTGTGTCTAATTGGGAAATAAGAAGTGGAGTTAAAGGTCTTTTTGCTAAATTTCTGATAGAGAAGGCTCAGTTGTTTCTAGATGCTATGAGTTTTCATACTTTTGAGGAGATCTTGGCTCTGTTGATCTATGGTTTGGTACTATTCGTTAATCCAGACCAACTCATATATGTGAACGCCATCAAAGTATTTATTACTCATAACCCTGTGCCTACTTTTCTTGGAGATATTATGCACTCTCTTCACACTCGTATTATGAGGAAGTGAGGGACTCTCATGTGTTGCATACCTTTACTATCTAGCTGATCTATTTTACACCTTTACTATTCAGTGATGAAGAATGAACAAGGTTTGAGGTGGTCTCGAAGGATGATGTCACTCTCTCATTTAGATATCTATTGGTGTTCCCGATATCAGGAGGACATCACTATTATTAACCGCTGTGGGGAATTACCTAATGTGCCACTCCTTGGCATAAGGGGAGGTATTACTTAAAACCCTTCTCTAGCTCTACGTCAATTCAGTTATGCTCAAAGAGACGGTCCTCACGATATGCTTATCCAGGGTATTGTATTCGATTATGAGAACGATCCTCAAGGTTAGCGTTAAAGGTTTATATGTGCTTAAGACATGGTGAATAAGATAGATAGCAAGACTTTGGGACATAAAAACTCCACCCCATTGGATCCCTACCTCAGATGGGTGTGATCCCGTGCTAAAAATATTATAATGCCATATCCTATTGTCTTACCAGTGATTGTGGAGCCCGTTGTTTAAAGAGACATTTTGCATACCATCTTTCATCCAGATATGCCTATGGATCTTGAAGAGCTACAGAAGTCTTGGATTCAGTTGAAAGAAGAAAGGGACACCTTTGAGACTCAGTTTTATGCTAGTGAGAAGAAAGTGTTGGAGCTGACAAAACAACTTCATGAAGAGCAGAGCCTTAATGCATATGTCAACACAAAGAGGAAGCGCCCATGGGAGACTTGAGTCTTAGGAGTTCATAATTTGTTTCTTTGTTACCTTTTTTGTTATAATTTCAACTTACTAATAAGAATATTTGTTTTTGTTCCTTTTTTATTAACAAATTTAAATCCCGAGAGGTCCTTGAAAACATTACATATGCATCCACATGCCATACATATCTTTTAATAACAGGTTTCCAAGACAGGTTTCTCATCTTGTTGTTTACTTCAGCATAAATGGCTCTCGAACAGAAAGTCAAAGAACTCCAGGCTAGGAATGCTCAGTTCCAAGAGATGTTCCTAAATTTATCCAAGGGGCAAGAAGAGCTGAAGGCGCTCATCAACGATAAGAAGAAGACAAAGAAACCAATCGGCATCATTAACATGGGGAAAAGTTTCAGAGGTCCAGTCAAGCTAGCTCAAGATCTTGATATCCCATTAGACGAAGATTAAAAACGGGAGGAAGACAGTAAGAGTGTCAAAACTGAAAAAAGAAATCATGGTTCTGACAAATATTCTGATGAAGAGAAAAAGACTATTTAGATGAACAATATCTCCCTGTTGGCGAGAAGTATAAACTGTTATAAGAGCTTCTAAAAGTTATGGATATCCAGAAGGTGCCTGGCTTGAACTTTGAAGAATTGGGTTTAGTCTCATAAGTCGTGATTCTTCCTAAGTTTAAAACTCTTACCTTTTCTAAATGTGATGGCATTTCTTGCCCGAAGCTGCATTTAAGATCATATATTCGTAAAATTCAACCACACACTGCTAACAAGAAATTAAGGTTGCCCTTCTTTCAAGAAAGTCTTCCTGGAACACAATTGGAATGGTATTATTAACTCGAGGGTACCAATATCCATACCTAGGAAGATTTAACTGCAGTTTTCTGTAGATAGTATCAATATAATTCTGATTTAGCACCAACTCGCATGCAACTACAGAGTATGTCCATGGGTTCTGAGGAAGGCTTTAAAGAGTATGCATAGAAATAAAGAGATTTTACAGGAAGAGTTCAACCTCCTTTTGCTAATAGGTAATTGATTAATATGTTCATGAGTATGCTAACAGGTCCTTTCTATAATCACCTATTGGAAGGTCTTTAGCTAGCTTCACCGAACTAATATTGATATGGGAACATGTTGAGAATGAAATCAGAAGTGGTAAAATTCAGGTGGCTACATCTTTAAATACTACGAAGAAGTCATACAATGGTAAGAATGAATCTAATGTTGTGTACGGCCAAAAGGGTCGTAATAAGGGTGACCTCAATCAATTTGTGGGGGCAGTTATGATCTCTAATCATGCGGCAATGCAACAACAACATAATAATCAGCGTAAACAGGATGCATCCAAGAAACAGTTCACAAGAATCAACATGTCGTTATCTCAAGCATTGCAACACATGCTAAAGGAAGAGCTGATTACACTGAAGGATCCTCCTCTGAACCCCAATACTTTATCTCCCCGTTACAATCCCAATGCAAGGTGTGCATACCCCTCCAACAGTCCTAGACATGACACTGACAGTTGTTGGGCATTGAAAAATAAAATTCAAGATATGGTTGACTCTAAAGAGATTAAATTTGATCCTTTTGAGACTCCTAATGTGATTACTGCACATATTCCTAATCATGACAAAGGCTTTAATGCTATTTATGATATTTCTTATGTTTCTGGTGTGAATGACTTGACTACTCCTTTGATGATTGTTAAGAAGAAGTTGTTGCAAGCCAATTTATTTTCGGGTTGCACTAAAAACTACTACTATTGTACGTCTCAATCCAACGGTTGTGCACTGTTGAAAGAATGTATTCAGCATTTGATGGATGACCATGTAATTCTATTTGAGAACACCCATCCTGTGGAGAGCTTATGTAAAAGCTTATCTCAAGTCCTAGAGCTTAAAAATGTGCCTGTGATTACAAATTTTGGTACTCCTATAAGGATCACTTTTAAGGGTCCTGTGAAGATCACTATCGAGCCTAGGGTTGCTCCCCTGATCATTACCGCACCTGGGCCAATTCCATATTCCTATGACAAGGCCATCCCTTGGAATTATGGAGCTGATGTCTACTACCACGGTATCAAGCAATAACTATTAGTTTTCAAAGATGAAAATACTGAAGTTACTAATCCCAATGTTGGAAATATTGCTGGGACTAGTAAGGTTACCAAAATCGGGAGAGTTTTCTCTCCAAAGATATCTCCAAAGGATGTTACTACACGTGTTCGTATCATTGCTACTGAATCAACTACTGAACTCTAGGAAAAGAACAGATTACTGAGTTAGCCTAGACTGAGGCACCTAAAGAGGTTACTGTTGAAGATATTCGTCCAGCCTATTCCTGTTTGCTTGGACGCCCTTGGATTCATGGGGAAGGCACTGTTACTTCTACTTTACACCAAAAGTTGAAGTATCATTAGAGTTTGTGGTGAAGAAGAATACATGGTGGGCCATTTGAACTCCTTCAAGTATGTTGAGATGGATGGAATTCACAACAACAATGGAATTCACAAAAATCAAGTCAACGCTGTGGAAGATGCTAATAGCGACTGTCACATAGACAGTTGGATTTTCCCTACTACCAACAGTGGGCTCAACAATTGGAAGGCTGAAAGCTATATACCAATCTCCTTTAGTCAGGAGTAAATGCAATTTTCTGTTTTCTTGATTTCAAGTTTTTGGTTATGTAATTTGAACAATAACTTTAAACCTTGTGCCTTACTCGAGGCACAACGGTCCATTTGTTAGGGTTATCATTTTTCATCCACATATTTTCATTTAATAAATCATTGGGCGTTTGCATTCAAATTTTGTGCTCTTTGTCTTTCTTTAACTTTATTGCTTTTAAAATAGCTATGTATTTTTACACACACCCATATAACAAATTACAGATCTACATCCACCCTGGGTCCCATTGATAAGAATTCTGCTATTGCCAATTATGACTTCGAAAATATGATCTACCAAGCCGAGGACGGAGGCGAGGAAGATTGTGAAGTACCTGGAGAGCTTGTAAGACTGTTAGATCAAGAAGAAAGAGCCATACAACTGCATGAAGAGTTGGTCGAGGTTGTGAACTTGGGTACTGAAGAGGACAAGAAATAAATCAAGATAGGTGCCAGTCTAGAAGACAATGTAAAGAAGACGTTAATCCAGATGTTACGCGACTATGTGGAGATTTTTGCTTGGTCTTATGAAGACATGCCAGGGCTGGATACTGACATTGTGGTTCACCGTCTACCGATGAAGGAAGGTTGTCCTCCTATAAATCAAAAGGTTCATCATATGTGCCTCGAGATGTCTAAAAAGATCAAAGCTAAAGTCATAAGGAAATTCAATGCATATTTCTTAGTTGTTACGTCCTATCCTTAGTGGGTTGCAAATGTGGTGCCGATACATAAGAATGACGATAAGGTGCATATATGTATATACTACAGGGATTTGAATAGGGCAATCCCCAAAGATGACTTTCCGCTTCCGCATATCGATGTTCTGGTTGATAATACCGCTCAACATAAAGTATTTTCCTTCATTGATGGTTTCTCTGGTTATAATCAAATCAAGATGGCACCTAAATACATGGAAAAGACAACTTTTATCACATAGTGGGTACTTTCTCTTACAAAGTTATGCCTTTTGGTTTGAAAAACATCGGTGCAACATATCAACGTGCTATGGTAGTTTTTTTCCATGATATGATCCATCATGAGATAGATGTTTACGTTGATGACATGATAGCCAGGTCTCAGACTGAAGAAGAACATCTCAACCACCTGTAAAATTTGTTTAAGAGATTGAAGAAGTACATGTTGAGGTTGAATCCAAACAAGTGCACCTTTGGGGTAAGATCCGGTAAAATCCTAGGTTTCGTCGTCAGTGGTAAAGGTATTGAAGTTGATCCTTCCAAGGTTAAATTCATTCAAGAAATTCTAGTTCCTCGTAATGAGAAGGAAGTCAAAGGTTTATTAGGACTATTAAACTACATCTCCATATTTATTTCCCATTTGACCGCTACTTGTGAGCCAATCTTCAAGTTACTAAAGAAAGATCAAGTAGTGAAGTTGAACGATGATTGTCAGATAGGCTTCGATAAAATCAAGGAATACCTCCAGGAACCGCCAATTCTGATGCCACCAGTTGAAAGAAGACCTCTGATCATGTACTTGACAGTAATAGAGAACTCAATAAGATGTGTATTGGGGAAACATGACGAGTCTGGTCCAAAAGAGCATGCAATATACAACCTTAGCAAATAATTTACCAACTCTGAAACAAGATACTCACTCCTCGAGAAAATTTGATGCACTTTGGCATGGGCTGCTCACTGACTAAGACAAGATATATTGACTAATACTACTTTTTTGATCTCTAAGATAGATCCAATAAAATACATATTGGAGTAACAAGCTCTCTCCTAAAGAATAGAAAAATGGAAAATGGTCTTGACAGAATACGACATTCAGTATACTACTCAGAAGGAAATCAAAAGAAGTGTACTGGAAGATCATTTGGCTCATCAAGCTGTAGAGGACTATCAATCTATGAATTTTGAGTTCCCAGATGAGAAATTCATGCTAGTTACTGATTATGAAGAAACTAGACCATATAAAGACCTGAACCGGTATCCTGCTGGGCTATGGTTTTTGATGGAGCTTCTTACACGTTTGGTAATGGAATTGGTGTTGTGGTTGTCTATCCCAAAGGTTTCCATACGCCCTTTACCGCTAGATTGTACCAGCAATATGGCCGAGTATGAAGCATGTATCATGGGTATCAAAGTTGTCATTGATATGAGGATTAAATTCTTGAATGTATATAGGGACTCAGCCCTAGTAGTCAGTCACATTAAGGGAGAATGGGATATAAAGCATTCAAATCTCATTCCTTATTGAGAATATGTGTTGACATTAATTCTGTACTTCTAAGAAATCACTTTTGAACATATTCCAAGAGAAGAGAATCAATTAGCAGACGCACTAGCTACCATGTCATTTATGTTCAAAGTCAGATGGGATAATGAAGCTCCCCGAATTACTATTGAGAGACTAGACGAACTGGAACATTGCTATGTATTTGATACTTATGGAGTAGAGGAAAAGCCTTGGTACCACGGAGTAAAAAGATACCTAGAAACTCAGGAATACTCGGAAGGAATATCAATCAATGATAAGAAATTTCTACGGAGGTTCTCTTCCAAGTTCTTTATGAGAAACGAAATCTTGTACAAGAGCAACCATGATTCGACTTTGCTTTGTTGTGTAGACAAGAAGAAAGCTGAGAAAATTATGGAAGATATGCACGAAGGGGCCTCTGGTACTCACTTCAGTGGACATACTTTGGATAAGAATATTCTGAGAGCAGGTTATTATTGGTCTACCATGGAAACTGATTGCCATCATCATTCCAGAACTTGCCACAAATTCTTGATTTATACTGACGAAGTACATGTGCCTCCGATTCCTTTGAATGTCTTGACTGATCCTTGGTCGTTTGCAATGTGGGGCATTGATATGATTGGAGAGATTAAGTCTATTGCTTCTAATGGGCATCGTTTCATCCTGGTCACTATTGATTACTTCACAAAGTGGGTAGTAGCAGCCTTGTTTGCCTCCGTTACCAAGAATGTTATGGCTTGATTCATTAAGTATAACCTTAAATGTCAGTATGGCATCCCTGAAAGGATCATCACAGACAATGGTACCAATCTTAACTGTAGTATGATCACAGAACTCTGCATGCAGTTCAAGATTAAACATCATAATTCTTCTCCATACCGATCAAAGATGAATGGTGCAATGGAAGCCGCCAACAAGAACATCAAGAAGATCTTGAAGAAAATGATGTGACATACAAAGATTAGCATGAGATGTTACCATTCGCTCTTTATGGTTACCACACTTCAGTACGTACATCAACTGGGGAAACCTCGTTTTCTTTAGTATACGGTATGGAGGTTGTCTTACCTGTTGAAATATGGGTTCCTTCTTTAAGGACTATGAAAGACGCGGGTTTAGATGAAGACGAATGGATTCAGACTCGACTTGACCAGATAAATTTGATTGATGAAAAAAGGCTTGGGGTTGTTTGTCATGGTCAGATGTATAAAAAATGCATGATCAAGGCTTTTAACAAGAAATTCAGGCATCAGGTGTACCAGGACCGGTGATTTGGTAATAAAGTGCACCATCCTACCACAAAGTGATCCCAGGGGAAAAAGGACTCCCACATACGAAGGGCCATTTGTGATCAAAAAGATATTTTCTGGAGGTGCCATGATACTTGCCACCATGGACGGTGAAGATTTTCCTCACCCTGTGAATGCGGACATAGTCAAGAAATACTACGCATAAAAGAGATCTTATAGGTTGACAGGCCTATACAAAAATAAGGGCATCCCAGAGAACCAAAAGGGTTTGGGCAAAAATTAGGTATATATAAAAAAATTTACATCCGGAAAGTCAAAAACCTGAAAAGGCGGATTGGGAAAAAAGGATATCCCGGTGGAGTGAAAACCCGAAAAGGCGGTCCAGGAAAAAGTTAGGGATTAAAGCGTACGACTATGTCCCGTTGGATCACCCATCTTTTTTACAGCCAGCTTTATTACTAGCTTTAAGTTCAAACGATACAGATCAATTCCATCATCTTCTTCTGAAAGCAAGTGATGAGATTCTTGAAGAAATAGGGGCAATAGCAGAGTTTAAACTTAATGGGATCGTTTCCACATAGTTGTTTTTCTTTTTTTTTTGTACCCTCTTTTCAATTTTACGACGACTTCCTCTTACTAGGATTTGTGTCTCTTTGTATAAAACTTCTTGAATTAATGCAATTATATTTCAAAATTCAAAATTGTTTTTTACGTTCTCTATTTTGTTTGCAAAAACGTCCAATGATTACGTTGAATGAACATATGCATTTGAATATGATTACTGTTTACAAGAATATATGCATGAAAATAGGATTATCATTTATTAAATACTCTAGGAGTTGGAAAAATGTTCAATTTATCCATAAATCCCCGCAGAGCAATCTCCATGGAACTATCTCTACAGAGATATTTTCACAAGCTCATCCCCAAAAGAATCATATTCCCCAGTGTAGCGGTAGAAATGTTAATAAGCCATTGGGTTGACTATACTTATACAGATTAAAATAAAAATCGCCACCGCACTTTATTGTTTCCAAAGGAACGGGAAAAGAGCGAGTAACCAAAAAGAGGGGGGAAAGATTAAAGGTAAGGGGGTTGGTTATGTAAAGGGAAGGTATTAGAACCCTAAACATCTAAGGTACTCCGCAGGAACCTCTTTGTAAAATCTGTATATTTTGGCTATAAAATGTTGTATGTAAAAATAGACGGTGGAGGTGAGAAAAGAAACATATTTTTTATAATTTTTTCACCCGCCGCGGTTGCGAACCTTTAGTGCCTACGTACCACCTTTCATGCAATAGGGGATCAGGGTACACGTATTTCCTCTTTAAAAAATTTAAAACACAAGTGTGTTGGTTAATTTCATGAGATAAGACATCATCTTCATTGTCCATGTGGAAAACATACTTACTACCCACAATCATGAGAAATGAGAATTTACATCATCTCAAAGTGGAGGATATATCTTGGATTTTAAAATCAACAATGCCTGACTCAACACTCAAGTGGAAAATATCTCTCTTCACTGTATATCATAGAAGTATAGTTGTTTGCATCACTACAAGGATTGACAAGAGTCCAATCTTTTGAGAAATGTTTTAAAGAAAAAAGGCCAAAGTGGCAAAATGATTTGAATGAGATTGGTTGACTTTTAGTTTTCTCACAAAATTTTCAATGTATTATTAAGTTGATTAAAGTTTATTTATGAAAATGTTTTGAAAATGCATGGACCTAAGTCCTAGTTTATTATGAAAGCTGTTCAAGTTTAGAAACAAGAAGAGTTTTCAAAAGGAGGGAGAAGATTTTTGAAATTAAAGAAGATGGGAGAAGAAGAAGAGACCATCCTAAAGCATAAGGTAAAAGCTAGAGATGAGAACCATCTAACCAACAAGAAGCCAAAACTTGACATTATGAGTCAAGATAGGATTCCCATTCCTTGGGTTGAAACCAAACAAACAAAGATACTAGATCCCTTGAGAAACCCAATCTTCAAGTGTATTAAGTCTTCACAAAAATTGGGCAGAGTAACGGTTGCATACAGGTGAATTCCAGATTATTAACAAAGTGTGTAATCACAATAACCTGCACACAAAAACAAATAAACAACCCAATGTCTTGAGGTAAACCTCAAGAGCTCCAGACAAAATATCAATTAAGGTCATTAGGTCTCCAACATAGGCCAAGGTTCCTAACTCTAAGTCCAAGAAGTCCAATACTCCATAATGCCAAGGATAGTAACCAAATAGTCCAAACATCATTAAAGCCTTTTTTAGGGTTCATGTTGATTATTAGGTATCTTAAAAACGAAAAGAAAAAAAGCTCAAATGAGCAAAATAGAAAATTACAAGAATATAAATGCTCAAGTGATCAAAAAATAAAAATGGCATGAAATGTAATTCTTAAAGCAAATGGTACATAAAGCATAAAAAATAAAAAGGCATAAAGTGAAACTAGTAAGTAATTAGTGGTTAGTTGGATGACCATCTTGAAACTTGCATTTGGAACTCATTAGAGGATTGGTAGAACCAAAGCCTCCACACAACAAGTTTCATTTGCTTTTTGTCAAGTATATCATCCATTTGGAATTCTCACAAGTACCATTCAATGATCAATGATTTTTAAGTGATCC
Source organism: Vicia faba (assembly GCA_948472305.1). Lineage (NCBI taxonomy): Eukaryota > Viridiplantae > Streptophyta > Magnoliopsida > Fabales > Fabaceae > Vicia > Vicia faba. The sequence goes on along the minus strand of OX451738.1, from coordinate 187,093,359 downwards.
GCTTAGACCAAAAGTGATGTAGATCCATTAGAGGATTGGTATAACCAAAGCCTCCACACAATAAATCTCAAGGTTATTGGATCAAAGAGATCAAATTAACATACTTGGGCTTGCAAACATAGTTTTGGGCCACGAATGATTATTTATTCGAATCAGGAAAAAATTTAGCGCTATGTTAAGCAATCATAAGTGGAGTTATATAGAAGTCGCACCTATTTTGAGGCCGCTCAATAACAATTTATGCACAATTTGTTTTGAGACATCATATAGAGATCACGCTCCAATAAAACTTAGTGCAATTAGAAAGGGACAAGAAGAAGAGGGGTGGGGAAGAATATAAACCACATTTGAATTAAAATTCAATCAAACTATTATTAAAATCATTCATCCATTTTTGTGGAGTTAGACACAACACCATGGATCCAATGATGTTAATAAAGTTCATGATACAAAAATCAACCCAAGATCAGCCAGAAAATAATCACAAAATAATATTGCATTAAATATATACATTAAAACAAGGTTTTTAAAATGTTTTAAAAGAGAAATAAAAGAAGAAAATATCAACTATCTTTAAATTAATAAAGAAATAAAAAGTAAGACCATAGAAAAATCAGAAAAAGACTAAAATATTTTTGTAAAATTTTTGGTAATTTTTGAAAGTCAGAAACTATTTTTAAAATTAAAAGAAATAGGTAAAATAAACCAAAAATGATAAAGAATAACTAAGTCAGAAATAAAAAATAAATGAGGTCACCAATATTTGTCACAATATAATTGGATCATTCCATATATTTTTTAGAATTTAAAAATGCATAAAAGTATTTTTAAACATTTAAAATAAACCAAATAAAGTGAAAATTTATAAAAAATATCAAAACTCAAAATAAAATTATGAAAAAATAAAAATCAGAAAGAGAAAAATAAAAATAAAAATTCATAATTGTTTCAGATTTTTTGGACTAAAAATGTATTTTCTATGATTTTTTGAAGTTTAAAACAATTAAATATAAAAATTAGAAAATAAAATAAAAACCAAAAAGATGTGGACCAATGGATGAGAGTCAAAACGCATTAGTAATCAAATCCAAGGGATCTGGCGCACTGTGCATATCACTGGATTACTTATAAAATCAAAAATTCAAAACAAAAAAACAAGTGGCGCGCCTTCATTGGTTGGAAGATAACACGTTGGTCATCTTCAACCTCCAGCCAAAGTGAATTGCAGGTCTCTCAAATTGTAAAATCAGAAGCTCAGGCCTATGCCATTCGCTTCGTCTCTTCAAGACGAAGACAACCACACCTTCGTGATAAATTTATATAAATTGTAGCTCAAGCAATTTGGAAGGAATGTTTTGAAAAGGGATTTGAAATTTCATGGTCAAAATGTGTTTCCAGATAAAAGCAAGTGTTGCGACTAGAACTAGGGAAATGAGAGCATCACATTGATATCAAATTTTTGAAGAATTGATGGAGAAATCTACCTATTAAAGTTGAGTTACAGAGCTCTGAAACTGGACTTCTATGGAGCAATATAGGGCATGATTCTTGAAGGTAATTGTATGGTTAGCTTTAGCGAAGATCAAGGAAGGTGAATTGATAGAAAAATTGGATTGAAAAAGGCTTTAACACTGATCACGAAGTTGTAGAAAATTGAGTTGTGGAGCAAGTTTGGTAGGGTGATTCTGGCTATCCAAGCTTGAGGAAATGAATGGGGGATAACCCTCTATTTATAAGAGAATGAATGGGATCCTCAAGCGTGTGAAATGATGAAGTTTGGAGGGGAATCGTGGGGGGTCAGCAGCATGAACAAAATGTGACTTATTTAGCATCAAAACTCAGCCAAATCGTGCGGCTGATGATGCTAAACACCTTTTGGAAAGTTGCTAAATATGATTAGAAGCAAAAACGCATGGAAAACATGTGATTAGAAGCAAGACAAAGATTTCAAAATCTGACTTGTGATGAAACTTCAGTTTCAAGCTACCAATTTCAAAACAATGGCATTTTCAGCTCAAGGGGTCTCAGGATATGATTCTTGATGCTTTAGAAAGATGAGGTTACAAGCTTTGCAATGGAAGAATAATGGAATCAAATGGATGCTTCAGCTGAAAGTTACATTGAGTCAAAGTTGGAGAAAAAGGGTTGATTTTCCATACTTAGAAATATTTCAAATTTTTCTTCAAAAGTGACCTATAATGTTTTGCATCCAACCATGTCCTTCCACTTGGAATTTTCTCTTGACAAAAAAAAGATGGCATGAAATAGACCTCTGGAATGACATTTTGAAACTTGAACCATTCAAAATCTCCAAAAGTTGAGAGAGTTATGAATTGTTGAAGTTGGCAAAAAATAATGAAATGACCTATAATCTTTTGCATCCTTAGGGAATCTTCCATCCATTTTCTCACTTTGCACTTAAAAGAAGGAATAAAGTTCATATCCTCAAGATCATTGTGGAAAAAGAGTGGCCTCAAGGTGATAAAAATTTACCAATTTATGATCATTTGAAGCTACACCTGAGAAATTTGGGGTTCATCTAGAGGACTTGTAATCTTTCTTCATCATTAAGTTTCTTCCACATGAAAAATCCTTGAAACTTTTGAAGTGATTTGTTAATAACCCTTTGAAGATAAGGATGTTTTTGGAATAACCAAAAATACCAAAAGATGAGAAAGATATACTTCTTTTAAGTTCAAAACGCGAGCTCCTAGATCAAGAAAATGCTTTGAGGAACTTTGACAATTTTGAACAACCTTCTTGTACCAACACTCTTGCTTTGTAAATAGAAGTTGTTGAGGATAATAATGAGAACTCATAGCCACCAAAAAAACTTCCATATCTTGATAATTGAGAGAAATATGCACTTGTAACAAATGGAACAAAGTCTTGTCTAAACATGACTATTTATTCAATCAATCCCCTTGTACTTTTGAATCAATCTTGATAACTTTGAAATGTGGTGAACCAAAATAAACCATGCCATGCCATTTCTTCCAAACCAACTTCAATGGTGAGGTTTCGACTCCTCAAGCTTTATTGACTAGGGAATGGAATTAAACTCATGAACCCATGGATCAACTTTGTAAGCCACATTGCCTTTACCTACATTATTAACAAGTAAGACAAACCAAAATTGTATTTTGTTAATTAGAAAGAAAGTCAAAACAAAACATGCATAATCACAAAAGAAAAACAAGTCAAGGTGCTTGGTGATTCCTCAAAGGGCAAAGCTAGAGATAGAGAGGAGAAGCAAAATCCCTAATGTGATATTGTGGTGATTCAATTAACATGGTATGATGAAGGGATCTTAGGGCCAAAAATTGGGGTACAACAGCTGCCCTTATTTAAGTTTCTTCTATCCGGAGATATGAAGGTTAAGAATCTTTGTGTCGACGCGATCGAAGATACTTAAATATAAAACAAAACCTATTTTTGGCCCTACGATGCCATGCAATGCTTATGAGCATGAATGCATATGAACAAATTCAAAGAGGCACAAAACACCGCTGGAGATGTAGCAAAGGAAATAAGGATCAAAAGAGAAACCCAACCAGGAAAATAAATTATTGGTGAATCAAAAAGACCTGACTTATAGAGGATGGTAAAAGGTCAAAGGATACACCAACTTTTACTGAAGGCGAAACTGCCAACTTTCACTGAAGCTAGCAAAAAGATAACAATCACCAACTTTCATTGAAGGTGACCTACCAACTTTCACTGAAGGTAGAAAGAGAATATATCATAGCATCGCCGTTCACTGACAATGAACTACCAACGTTCACTGAAGGTATAAAAAAGATAACAATCACCAACTTTCACTGAAGGTGACCTACCAACTTTCACTGAAGGTAGAAAGAGAATATATCATAGCATCTCCATTCACTGATGATGAACTACCAATGTTCACTGAGGGTAGCAAAAAGATAACAATCACCAACTTTCACTAAAGGTGACCTACCAACTTTCACTGAAGGTAGAAAGAGAATATATCATAGCATCGCCGTTCACTGATGATGAACTACCAACGTTCACTGAGGGTATCAAAAAGATAACAATCACCATGTTTCACTGAAGGTGACCTACCAACTTTCGCTGAAGGTAGAAAGAGAATATATCATAGCATCGCCGTTTACTGACGATTAACTACCAATGTTCACTGAGGGTAGCAAAAAGAGAACAATCACCAACTTTCACTGAAGGTGACCTACCAACTTTCACTAAAGGTAGAAATATAATATATATCATAGCATCACCGTTCACTGATGATGAACTACCAACGTTCACTGAAGCTAGCAAAAAGATAATAATCACCAACTTTCGCTGAAGGTGACCTACCAACTTTCATTGAAGGTAGAAAGAGAATATATCATAGCATCGCTGTTCACTGACGACGAACTACCAATGTTCACTAAAGGTAGCAAAAAGATAACAATTTTCCCCAAAATCTTGGCATTTCACCTAGAACGGCTCTCAACTTCTTCTTTAACCAAGGCATTCTTCCTGTAAAGGGTAGTATATAGGCTGTCTCAAATAAGGAGACTACCACTTGTAAATATTTCTTAATGAAATGTGTCTGTCATATTGAAAAGACTTTCCATCCACTGCAGTAATTTGACAACGAACTACAAACGTGTCCACTCATAAAGAAGATAGAAAAAAAGTAACATCGTCTTTTACGGGGAAGTACAAGTTGCTCAAATAAAGAGACCTGCTACTTGTTGTTATGAAGGATTGAAAATGACTTCCTGGGGAAATTAATCATGGCTTCCTGGGGAAATACTAATATTAATGCTGAGGAGATAAAGTCTTCTTGTGCAAAATAAATGCACATTCTCAAACCAAAGCTTGAAGCTTGCAGAAATCCAGAGTAATAACATTGCTGGAAAAGAAAGATTAAAACCAGAAATAAACTGGAGTAAAACCGTCTACCAAAATACGTTCTTTGAGAAATAAACTCAAGAAGGAAACCTAAATCATCCAAACAAAGAGCTGTGTAGGAAGGCTTAAAGCAAAAATCTTCCATGAGGGATAATTCAATGGGGAAATTGAAAGAATATACACTTTCTGCTTAAGGCCGACACTCTATTGGAGAGAGGACAACACAACTCTGTAAAACAGGGTAATATGTCAACAAAATATCAACGAATGCAAATGAGCAATGATTTGCTAAATTTAACTATGTATGATGTATGTATGAATGTATGAGTGTATATACTGACAAAATAGACGTATAATACTGGGATAAACAAACAAAACTATCTTGAGAGCACACAACACTCGGCACTATCACATCCAAGACAATCATCCCAAAAGAAAAAATAAGCACCAACTAAGGAAACAAATTCCTACTGCATGGCTTCACTTTAATGGGTAGAAACATAATATACCGACGAAATAGCACAAATACAAGGATTTAACATCCTTCTCCAGGATTCACCAGGGAGTAGCACTCAGAATTCAACGGGGAAATAAGTATTTTCAAATGTAACACTTCTACTAGGGATTGTAAAACTAATTTCAAATAAAGCAGATGTACACCAAATCATCAAAACATTAACTGGGGAGCTCAGGCCCATTTTGAAGGAGGAAAAACGTACAAACTTCACCAAGGCATATAACACTTCCTCATCGAGACATCTATTGGGGGACTACGTGCTGACTTCAATTGGGAGGTCAACACCACATCATCGAGGGGAAACCAAGATACATTCTCTACTGGAGAAACTAGAGATACATTCCTCTTCGAGAGTAATTATTGCACCAACTTCTCTGGGGAGAAAGTACTTCTATCAAATGAGCGAAACCTTCACTGGAGAATCTTGGATGAATCTTAATATCATGCAAACTCAAAAAAAGAACCAAGACTTAACTAGGGACACTGGAGTCACAAACCCGATACTACACCTTACGCCAAATAACATCATCTTCAATATACCAAAATAAACACACGCATACCAGCGAAGGCGTCCTGAGAAAACCTTCCCAAGGGAAACAAAACTTCTTAATACTACCGGAGTTCGTCCATTCCTGGGATCACAACTTTTTTTTCCTCTTGAATTACAAATTCTAAAGTAAAAGTAAGTTGTAAATTCTTTTTGAAAAACAATTTTGCCATTCAATCTTTTCACTTTGAAAATTATCATCAATAATAAATGGAGTCTTTGCAAGCTAAATAAAATAAGAAATACAAAAGAATTGGATAAAAGCTCAACTTTTATTGATATAATGGTAGTCTATGGATGGCGAGACTCCATGGATGATTACAAAGTTTGGAAAATAATAATATATAATGGAAAGATACATTGAGATACAATGATCACTATTCCCCCTAACAACTTTGAAATACTGAGCACTGACTTCTGTTGAAGCATGGTGAGGATTCAAGAAGATTGTTGCTTCAACGATCAAGTCTTGTCTGATGTAGTTACTTGCCAAGAAAGTCCCTAACTTTTGCCTAAGCTGCCCTTGCGGGTTTTCAACTTAGCAGGAAATTTTATTCTGTTTGTCTCTAATTTTTTCCTAGACCGCCCTTTCGGGTTTTCGGCCTACCGAGATGCTCCTTTTTGACTAAGTCTCCCTTTCAGGTTTTCGACATAGCGAGTTGTTCTTTTATTTCTTTAGGCGAAGTATTTCTTGACTGCATCAGCATTCATGGGACGTGGGAACTCCTCGCCATCCATAGTTTCAAGAATTAACACACTTCCATATAAGGCTTTTTTGACAACATATGGGCCTTCAAAATTGGGAGTCCACTTGCCCCTAGAATCACCGTTAAAAGACATGATCTTCCTGAGCACGAGGTCTCCTTCTCTGAATTCACGAGGTTTAACCTTCTTATCAAAAGCTTTCTTCATTCTCTTCTGGTATAACTGCCCATGACACAAAGATGTCATTCTCTTCTCTTCGATAAAATTCAATTGGTTAAACCTGTTCTGGACCCATTCAGCCTATGACAACTTGGTTTCCATTATCACACATAAAGAGGGAATCTCAACCTCGATTGTGAGCACCGCTTCCATTCCATACACAAGGGAGAATGCGGTTGCTCCAGTTGAAGTGCGGACATATGTCCGATATCCATGTAAATAAAAAGGGAGAATTTCATGCCAATCTTTATAGATAACAACCATCTTCTCAATAATCTTCTTGATACTCTTATTAGCAGCTTCAACAACCCCATTCATCTTTGGCTTGTACGGAGATGAATTGTGATGGACAATATTGAATTCTTCACAAAGTTATGTTCTCATATTATTATTGAGATTCGAGCCATTATCGGTGATAATCCTGCTTGGCACACCATACCGACATATAAGATTATTAAGTCGGTGATAATCCTGCTTGGCACACCATACCGACATATAAGATTATTCTTAATGAAGCGCACTACCACCTACTTAGTAACATTAGCATATGAAGCAGCTTCCACCCATTTGGTGAAGTAATCAATTGTTACCAAGATAACACAATGTCCATTCGAAGCTTTGGGTTTAATCATTCCAATCATTTCAATACCCCACATAGAGAAAGCCCACAGGGAGGAGATCACATTGAGAAGTGTCAGAGGCACATGAACCTTGTCCCCATAAATCTGGCATTTATGCCACTTCCTTGCAAATTTGTAAAAGTCCGATTCCATTGCCAGCCAATAGTAACCTTCCCTTAGCATCTTTTTAGCCATCGAATGTCCATTGGCATGAGTGCCAAATGAACCTTCATTAACCTCATGCATCAACATGTCTTCTTCGTGTCTATCCATGCATCTAAGTAGGACCATGTCATAATTTCTCTTGCACAACACATTTTCACTGAGGAAGAAGCTTCCTGCCAACCTTCTTAATGTCTTTCTATCTTTATTCGATGCACCAATCGGGTATTCTTGAGTCCGGAGAAAATACTTGATATCATAATACCATGGTTTCTCATCTGCTACATCCTGTAGCAGTAGAAATTTTTAAGACTAAGCCATGGGATTGACTAGACTTGTACAAATCAAAATAAAATCGCCACCGCACTTTATTGTTTCCAAAGGAATGGGAAAAGAGAGAATAACCCAAAAAGAGGGGGAAAGATTCAAGGTAAGGGGTTGGTTATGTAAAGGGAAGGTATTAGCACCCTAAACATCTAAGGTACTCCGCAAGAACCTCTTTGTAAAATATGTATATTTTGGCTATGAAATGTTGTGTAAAAAATGGATGGTGGAGGTGAGAAAAGAAATATATTTTTCTGGTTTTTGCACCCCCGCGGTTGTGAACCTTTAGTTCCTATGTACCACCTTTTCATGCAATAGGGGATCATGGTACACGTAGTTCCTCTTTAAAAATTTTAAAATGTAAGTGTGTTGGTTAATTTTTATGAGATAAAACATCATCGTCATTGTCCGTGTGGAAAACATACCTACTACCCATAATCATGAGAAAGGAGAATTTGCATCATCTCAAAGTGGAGGATATGGCTTGGATTTTAAAATCAACAATTCCTCACTCAACACCAAAGTGGAAAATATCTCTCTTCACTACATATTGTAGAAGTATAGTTGTTTGCATCACTACAAGGATTGACAAGAGTCTAATCTTTTTTAGAAAGGTTTTAAAAAAAGAAAGCCAAAGTGGAAAAATGATTTGAAATGAGATTTATTGACTTTTAGTCTTCTCATAAAAAAATGATGTCAAAATATTATTAAGTTGATTGAAGTTTATTCATGAAATTATTTTTTGAAAATGCATGGACCTAAGTCCAAGTTTATTATGAAAGTGGTTCAAGTTTCAAAACAAGAGGAGTTTTCAAAAGGAGGAAGAAGAATTTTGAAATTAAAGAAGATGGGTGGAGAAGAAGAGACTATCCTAAAGCATAAGGTAAAAGCTAGGGTTAAGAAACATCTAACCAACAAAAAGCCAACACTTGACATTATGAGTAAAGATAGAATTCTCATTCTTTAGATTGAAACCAACAAGTAAATATACTAGACCTCTTGAGAGAACCAAACTTCAAGTGTATTAAGTCTTCACAAAAATTGGGCAGAGTAACGGCTGTATACGGGTGAATTCCAGATTACAACCAAAGAGTGTAATCACAATAACCTACACACAAAACAAAAAAACAACCCAATGTCTTGAGGTAAACCTCAAGAGCTCCAGAAAAAATAATCAGATAAGGTCACATGGTCTCCAATCATAGGCCAAAGTTTCTAATCCTATGTCCAAGAAGTCCAATGCTCCATAATACCGAGGATAGTAACCAAATAGTCCAAGTATCATTAAGGATTTTATAGTTCATATTGATTTTTAAGTATCTTAATAAAAGAAAAGAAAAACTCAAGTGAGAAAAATAAAAATGACAAGAAAGTAAATGCTCAAATGAGCAAAGATGAAAATGGCATGAAATGTAAATGCTAAAAGTAAATAGTGCATAAAAATAAAAGGGGCATATAATAAAAAATACAAGATAAAGTCAATTATTAGTGATTAGTGGTTAGTTGGATGATCATCTTGAAACTTGCATTTTGAACTCATTAGAGGATTGGTAGAACCAAAGCCTCCATACAACAAGTTGCATTTGCTTTTTGTCAAGTATATCATCCATTTGGAATCCTTATAAGTATCGTTTAATGATCAACGGTATTTAAGTGATCCGCGTTGACCAAAAGTGTTGTAGATCCATTAGAGGATTGGTAGAACCAAAGCCTCCACATAATGAATCTCAAGGTTATTGGATCAAAGAGATCAAATTAACATACTTGGGCTTGCAAACATAAGTTTGGGCCACGAATGATCATTTATTTGAATCGGGACAAAATTTAGTGCTATGTTAAGCAATCGTAAGTGGACTTATATAGAAGTCACACCTATTTTGAGACTGATCAATAGCAATCTATGCACCATTTGTTTTGAGACATGATATAGAGATCATACTCCAATAACACTTAGTGCAATAAGAAAGGGATGCGATGAAGAGGAGTGGAAGAGAATATACAAACCACTTTTGAATTAAATTTAATCAAACTATTAATAAAACCATTCGTCCATTTTTGTGGAGTTAGATTCAACACAATGGATCCAATGATGTTAATAAAGTTTATGATCAAAAATTTAACCCAAGATCAACCAGAAAATAGTCACAAAATAATATTTCATTTTAATATATACAAAAAAAAATGTTTTAAAAATGTTTTAAAATAGAAACAAAAGAGAAAAATATCAACCACGTTCAAATTAATCAAGAAATAAAAGGTAAGACCATAGAAAAATCAGAAAAGGACTCAAATGATTTTATAATTTTTTTGGAAATTTTTTAAAGTCAAACAATTTTTTTAAAATTAAAAGAAATGAGTAAAATAAACCAAAAATCATAAAAAAAATAAAAAAGTCATAAACAAAAATAAAATATGGTCACCAATATTTGTCACAATATCATTGGATCATTCCCTAATTTTTTCAGAATTTAAAAATGCATAAAAGTATTTTTAAACATTTAAAACAATTCAAATAAAGTGAAAATTTATAAAAAATACCAAAACACAAAATTAAATTGTGAAAAAATAAAAATCAGAAAGAGAGTAATCAAAAATATTTTTCATAATTTTTTCAGATTTTATGGACTCAAAATGAATTTTCTATGATTTTTCGAAGTTTAAAACAATTAAATATAAAAATCAGAAAAGAAAATAAAAGTAAAAAATATGTGAACCATTGGATGAGAGTCAAAATGCGTTAGTAATCAAATCCAAGGGATTTAGCGCGTTGTGCATATCATGATCATTATTGAATAAAGCACTGAATCAAATGTAAATCAGAAATTCAAAAAATCCAAATGACATTGTTTCATTGGTTCAAGGATGACACGTTGGTCATCTTCAACCTCCAGGAAGTCCCAAAACCAGGTTGCTCAATCTGTAAAATTAGAGCACGAGACCTGTGCCATTTGTTTCGTTTCTTCAAGACGAAGACAACCACACCCTCGCGAAAAATTTATATAAACTGTAGCACAAGCAATTTGGAAGGAAAGTTTTGAAAAGGGACTTGAAATTTCATGGTCAAAACATGTTTCTAGTAAAAAGCAAGTATTTCGACTAGAACCAGGGCAATGAGAACATCACAATGATATCAAAGTTTTGAAGAATTGATGAAGGAATCAACCTATTGAAGTTAAGTTGCAGAGCTCTGAAACTGGACTTCTATGGAGCAATATAGGGCACGATTCTTGAATGTAATTATATGGTTAGCTTCAGGGAAGATCAAGGAAGGTGAATTGATGGAAAATTGGATTGAAAAAGGCTTGAGAATAGATTTCGAAGTTGCTAAATTTTGAGTTATGGAACAAGTTTGACAGGGTGATACTGGTTATCCAAGCTTGAGGATATGAATATGGAATGACCCTCTATTTATAGGGAATCAAATGGAATGTCCAAGCGTGTGAAATGATGAATTTTGGAGGGAAATCATGTGAAGTTACAAACAAGAAAAGTGTGACTTCCAATTTGATCAAAACTCATCCAAAACGTGTGTTTTGTTGTGCTAATCAATTCTGGAACTTCATTAAACATGTTTAGAGGAAAAACCGCATGGAAAACTTATGATTAGAAACCAAAACAAAGATTTCAAAATCTGACTTGTGATGAAACTTCAGTTCCAAGTTACCAACTTCAAAATCATAACATTCTCGGCTCAATGGGTCTTAGGGTATGATTCTTGATGCTTTAGAAATATGAGGCTACAAGCTTTGAAATGGAAAAATAATGGAATCAAATGGATGCTTGAGCTGAAAGTTGTGTTGAGTCAAAGTTGGAGAAAAAGGGTTGACTTTCCATACTTAGAAATATTTCAAATTTTTCTTCAAAAGTGACCTATAATGTCTTGCATCCAAACATGGCCTTCCACTTGGATTTTGCTCTTGACCAAAAAATATGGCATGAAATAGACCTCTTGAATGACATTTTGAAACTTGAAACATTCAAAATCTCTCAAAATTGAGAGAGTTACGAATTATTGAAATTGGCAAAAAAAATCATGAAATGACCTATAATCTTTTGTATCCTTAAGGCAACTTCCGTCCATTTTCTCACTTTGCACATAAAAGAAGGCATAAAGTTCACATACGCAAGATCCTTGTGGAAAAAGAATGGGCTCAAGGTGATAAAAATTGACCAAGTTATGATCATTTTAAGTCACACATGGAAAATTGGGGATTCATCTGGAGGACTTGTAATCTTTCTTCTTCATAAAGTTTCTTCCACATGAAAACTCCTTTGAACTTTTGAAGTGCTTTGTTGATAACACTTTAAAGAGAAGGATGTATTTAGAATCACTCCAAAATAGAAAAATATGAGCAAGATATGCTTCTTTGAAGTTCAAAACCCTAACTCCTAGATCAAGAAAAATTCCTTGAAGAACTTTGACAATTTTGAACAAACTTCTTGTACCAACACAAATGCTTTGTAAATATAAGTTGTTGAGGATGATAATGAGACATCATAGTAAACACAACCACTTACATATCTTGATAATTGAAATAAATATGCATTTGTGACCAATGGGAACAAAGCCTTGTCCAAGCATGACAACTTCTCCAATCAATCCCTTGTGCTTTTGAACAAAATTTGATAATCTTGAAATGTGGTGAACCAAAATAACCTTACCATGCCATTTCCTCCAAAACAAATCCAATAGTGAGGTTTGAACTTCTCAAGCTTTATTGACTAGGGCATGGAAATAAACTCATGAACCCATGGAGCAACTTGCTGAATCTTATTGCCTTTACCTACATGAGTAACAAGCAAGACAAACCAACATTGCATTTTATTAATTAAAAGAAGAAATCAAGACAAAAATATTTATGATCATAAAAGAATACAAGTCAAGGTGCTTGGTGATTCCTCAAAGGGCAAAGCTAAATATAGGGAGGGGAACCAAGAATCCTAATGTGATCTTGTTGTGATGGAATCAACATGGTAATATGAAGGGATCTTAGGGGCAAAAATTTGGGTACAACAGCTGCCCTTATTTAAGTTTCTTCTATCCGGAGATACGAAGGTTAAAAACCTTCGTGTAGACGCGATCAAAGATACTTAAATATAAAATAATCCATATTTTTGGCCCTAAGATGCCATGCAATGTTTATGAGCATGAATGCATATGACCAAGACCAAAGAGACGCAAAACACCATTGGGGATGTAACAAAAAATAAAGAAACAAGAGAGTAACCCAACCAGGAAAATAAATCACTGGTGGATCAAAAAGACCTGAACCAGAGAGGATGGTAAAATGGTCAAAGGATACACCAACTTCTACTGAAGGCGAAACTACCAATGTTTATTGAAGGCAGATAGAAAGAATCATTGAAGTTCACTGCTGATGACCTACCAACTTTCACTAAATGTTGGAAGAGAATATATCAGAGCATCTCCGTTCACTGATGATGAACTACCAACGTTCACTGAATGTAGCAAAAAGATAACAATCATTGACGTTCACTGTCAATGACCTACCAACTTTCACTGAAGGTAGGAAGAGAAAGTATATCATAGCACCGACGTTCACTGACAATGAACTACCAACATTCACTGAAGGTAGAAAAAAAGATAACAGTCACCAACTTTCACTGATGGTGATTTACCAACTTTCACTGAAGGTAGAAAGAGAATATGTATCACAACACCGCTGTTCACTGATGATGAACTACCAACGTTCACTGAAGGTAGAAAAAATATAATAAACACCGACTTTCATTGATGGTGATCTACCAACTTTCACTGAAGGTAGAAAGAGAATATATCATAGCACCACCGTTCACTAACGATGAACTACCAACATTGACTAAAGGTAGAAAAAAGATAACAGTCATCGATGTTCACTTCCGATGACCTACCAACTTTCACTGAAGATAGGAAGAGAAAATATCATAGCATCGTCGTTCACTGACGATGAACTACCAACGTTCACTGAAGGTAGCAAAAAGATAACAACTTTCCCCAAAATTATGGCATTTCACCTAGAAAGGGTCTCAACTTCTTCTTTAACCAAGGCACTCTGCCTGGAAAGGGTATTATATGAGGTGTGTCAAATAAAGAGACTATCACCTGCAAAGATTTCACAACGAACTGTCTCTGGGAATTTGAAAGTCTTGCCATCCACTGGTGTAAACTGACGACGGACTGCAAACTATCCACTCATAGAGGAGATAGAAAAAAAAGTTACATCGACTTTTATAAGGAAGCACAAGTTTCTCAAATAAAGAGACCTGCTACTTGCTGTCATGGAGGATTGTAAAAAGAAATGACTTTCTGGGGCGAGAAATATGGCTTCCTGGGGAAAGAAATATGACTTCCTGGGGAAATTCCATGATAGTTCTGCTGAGGAGATAAAGTCTTCTCGTGCAAAATAAATGCACAAACCAAAACTCAAAGCTTTCAGAAATCCAAAGTAAATAATATTGTTATGGAACCAAATATTCGAACCAGAAATAAACTGGAACGAAACAGTCAACCAAAGTACATCCTTTGAGAAATAAACTCAAGAGGGAAAACCAAATCCATCCAAACAAGGAGTTGTACAGGAAGGCTAAAGAAAAAATCTTCCATGATGGATAACTTAGTGGGGAAATTTAAAGAATATATGCTTTCTGCTTAAGGCCAACACTCTATTGAAGAGAGGACAACGTAACTCTGCAAAACAGGGTGATATGTCAACAAAAATATTAACAAATGTTAATGAACAATGATTTTACAATTTTAGTTATGCATGATGTATGTATGAACGTATGAGTGTTATCGTGCGTATGCTGACAAAACAGATATACAACACTGGGATTAACCAGGAAAATCCACCTCGGGCAGAAACAACACTCGGCTAAATCACATCCAAGATGATCATTCCAAAAAAATTAAATGCCAACTGAGGAAACAAAACCTACTGACTGCTTTAGCTTTACTGGGGAGAAACACAATTCGGAAGTAAATAAAACAAAGTGACAGAATAGTACAGATACAGGGATAGAACATCCTTCTCCAGGAATCATCGGGGAAACAAATGTTTACAAAAGTAACACTTCTACTGGGGATTGAAATCCAATCTCAAGTAGAGCAGATGGACACCAAATCATCAAATCATTCACTGGCAAATTCAGGCCCACTTCATTGGGGAGGTTAACACCATATCCTTAAAGGAAAAACCACAATACGTTCTTCACTAGAGAAACTGGGGACCTGCGTCCTTCAAGAGTGATTATGGTACAAACTTCTCTGGAAAAAGAACCTCCATTAGACCGGACAAAAACGTCACTGGAGAAATCTCGGATTGAAACTTCACATCATGAAAACTCAGAAAAAAGGCGAAATGAATCCAAAATTGACCGAGGATACCGGAGTCACGAACCCAATACAGCGAATCATCATGAGTAAACCTTCCCGAGGGGAACAAAAACTTTTTAAAACAACTAGAGTTTGTCCATTCATGGGATCACCATTTTGTTGTTGTTGTTGTTATTGTTTTTGCATCACAAATTCTAAAGTAAAAGAAAATTGTAAATTCTTTTTGAAAAATCGATTTTTGTTATTTAATCTTTTTGATTTGAAAGTTATTATCAATAATAAATGGAGTCTTTGCAAGGTAAATAAAATAAGAAACACAAAGAATTGGGTAACAGCTCAAACATTATTAATAGAATGGTAGTCTGTGAATAGCGAGACTCCATAGATGATTACAAAGTTCAGAAAATGGTAATATATAACGGAAAAGATACATTGAGATACAATGACCATTATACCCTCTAACAATTTTTTGAAATCCTGAGCAGCAACTTCTGTTGAAATATGATGAGGATTTGAGAAGATTGTTGCTTCAATGATCAGATCTTGCATGATGCAGTTACTTTCCAAGGAAGTCCCTAACTTTTTCCTAAGCTGCCCTTGCGGGTTTTCAACTTAGCGGGAAATTTATTCTGTTAATATCTCTAACTTTTGCCTAGACCGCCCTTTCGGGTTTTCGGCCTACTAAGACACTCTTTTTTGCCTAAGCCGCCCTTTCGGTTTTTCAACTTAGCGAGATATTCTTTTATTTCTTTAGGCGAAGTATTTCTTTACTGCATCAGCATTCATGGGACGTGGGAACTCCTCGCCATCCATAGTTTCAAGAATTAATGCACCGCCAGAGAAGGCTTTCTTGACAACATATGGGCTTTCAAAATTGGGAGTCCACTTGCCCCTAGAATCAGTGCTGAAAGACATGATCTTCCTGAGGACGAGGTCGCCTTTTCTGAATTCACGAGGTTTGACCTTTTTATCGAAAGATTTCCTAATTATTTTTTGATATAAATGTCCATCACACAAAGCTGTCATCCTCTTCTCTTCGATCAGATTCAATTGGTCAAACCGATTTTGGACCCATTCAGCCTCTATCAACTTGGTTTCCATTATCACACACAAAGAGGGAATCTCAACCTCGATTGGGAGTACAACTTCCATTCATTACACCAGGGAGAACAGGGTTGCTCCTGTTGAAGTGCAGACAGATGTTCGATATCCATGCAAAGCAAAAGGGAGCATTTCATGCCAATCCTTATAAGTAACGACCATTTTCTGAATAATCTTCTTGATATTCTTATTAGCAGCTTCAACAACCCCATTCATCTTTGGCCTGTAAGGAGAGGAATTATGATAGACAATCTTTAATTCTTCACACAGTTCTGTCATTATTTTATTGTTCAGATTCGAGCCATTGTCGGTGATAATTCTACTCGGCATACCATACCAACATATAAGATTATTCTTGATGAAGCGCACAATCACCTGCTTAGTGACATTAGCATATGAAGCAGCCTCCACCCACTTGGTGAAATAATCAATTGCTACCAAGACGAAACAGTGTCCATTCGAAGCTTTGGGTTCTATCATCCCAATCATGTAAATACCCCACGTGGAGAAAGGCCACGGGGAGGAAATCACATTGATAAGTGTCGGAGGCACATGAACCTTATCTGCTAAATCTGGAATTTATGACACTTTTTTGCAAATTTGTAACAATCAGATTCCATTGTCAGCCAATAGTAACCTGCCCTTAGCATCTTTTTAGCCATCGAATGTCCATTGGCATGAGTGCCAAATGAACCTTCATGAACCCCATGCATCAATATGCCTTCTTTGTTCCTATCGATGCATTTGAGCAAGACCATGTCATAATTTCTTTTATACAACACATTTTCATTGAGGAAGAAACTACCAGCCAATGTTCTCAATGTCTTTCTATCCTTCTTCGATGCACCGATCGGGTATTCCTGAGTCTGAAGAAAATGCTTGATGTCATAATACCAAGGTTTTTCATCTGCTACCTCTTCTGTTGTAAACACATGAGCGGGCCTATCCAGTTGCCGAACCATAATTCGATGTATATCATTCCAAGTATTTACTTGATACATAAAAGCCAGGGTTGCCAGAGCATCCTCCATTTGATTTTCATCTCTTGGAATATGATGGAATTCAACTTTATTAAAGAAGGTTAAAAACCTTCTAGCATAATCTTTGTAAGGGATCAATCCGGGGTGACGAGTATCCCATCCTCCTTTAATCTGGTTTATTACCAAAGCTGAATCGCCATACACATCTAGAATTTTAATTCTGAGATCAGTAGCTTCCTCGAGACCCATTATGCAAGCCTCATATTCTTCCATATTATTAGTACAATCAAATTTCAACCTTGCAGTAAAAGGAATGTGAGATCCATGTGGGAGTGATAAACGCAGCACCAATTCCTTTACCATAAGCATTCACAGCTCCATCAAATATCATACTCTAACGAGATTCAGGGTCAAGACCTTCCTCGGGCAATGGTTCATCACAATATTTCACTTTCAGGAACATCACATCCTCATCGGGGCATTCATACTCCACAGACTCATAATCCTCAACCGGTTGGTGAGATAGATAATCTGACAACACACTGCTTTTAATAGCTTTTTGAGTGTGGTATTCAATGTCATATTCAGATAACAACATCTTCCAGCGGGAAATTCTCCCAGTAAGAGCAGGATTTTTTAAAATGTACTTGATTGGATCCATTTTGGAGATCAACCAAGTGGTGTGATTCAACATATACTACCATAAACGCTTTTATGCCCATGCCAAAGCAAAACATGTCTTTTCCAGCATGGAATACCGCGACTCACAATCAATGAACTTTTTACTGAGATAATAAATGGAAAACTCTTTCTTCCCTGTTTTATCTTGTTGTCCCAGGATACAACCCATGGATTTATCTAACACTGTCAGATACATAATCAACGGTCTTCCTTCGACAGGAGGGAGAAAGATAGGAGGTTCAAGAAAATATTATTTAATACTTTCAAATTCCCTTTGGAAGTCATTCGTCCATACACAACCTTGATCTTTCTTTAACAACTTAAAGATCGGTTCACATGTTGCAGTGATGTGGAAAATACATCTGGAAATATAATTCAAACGCTCGAGGAACCCTCTGACTTGCTTTTCATTTCTTGGCACTGGCATCTCTTGAATTGCTTTGACTTTATCAGGGTCAACTTCAATTTCTTTCTGGATAACAATTAAACCTAACAAATTTCCTGATCAAACACCGAAGGTGCATTTATTTGGATTCAAGCGGAGACGATACTTCCTCAAGCGCTGAAACAACTTCAACAAATCTTCTACATGCCCTTCTTCAGTCTAGGATTTAGAAATCATATCATCCACATATACCTCGATTTCCTTGTGCATCAGATCATGGAATAGGGTTGCCATAGCCCCCGGGTACGTTGCACCAGCGTTCTTTAACTAGAAGGGCATCACTCTGTAACAGAATGTTCCCCATAGTGTGATAAACGTTGTTTTCTCCATGTCCTCCGGAGCCATTCTTATTTGATTATAACCGGAAATTCTGTCCATGAACGAGAAAACTTTGAATTTGTTGTGCTATCCACTAACATATTAATGTGTGGCAATGGAAAATCATCTTTTGGACTAGCTTTATTTAGATCTCTGTAATCTACGCACATGCGGACTTTTCCTTCTTTTTTCGGTACTGGGAAAATATTAGAAATCCATTGAGGATACACTGCCGTCACAAGAAAATCATCATTAATCTGCTTTAGAATCTCCTCTTTGATCTTTACTGCCATATCTGGGTGAGTTTTTCTCAACTTTTGTTTGATTGGCGGACACTCTGGTTTCAACGGTAAATGGTGCTCCACAATATATATATCTAGACCAGGAATATCTTGGTAAGACTAAGAAAAAATATCCACATACTCTTTCAACAGCTCAATCAACCTGCTCTTCACATCAGGATGCAGCGATGCTCCAATCTTGACTTCTTTCGGGTCCTATTATGAACCCAAATTGATTACTTCAAATGGCTCTTTATATGGCTGAATGGTATTTTCCTCGTGCTCAAGCAACTGTGAGACCTCTTATGGAATCTCATCATAATCTTCTTCTTCGGCCCCATACACAGGACATTCAAAGTTGGGAGAGGGTGCAGGGTCATTGTATTCAACGGGTTTTTTAATTAATCTGCACATATGATTTATGATTGCTTTTAGAAACTGGCACATATAACAAGTGATCATGCAGATTGAATTTCAGTTATTATTTATTTTGAAGGGTTTTTTTCTGATTACCATTTTCCAAGAAAAAGCAGAAAATAAAGACACAATTTGGGAAACAAAGACAACTTTTATTATTGATTATAAAAGTCACAGCAAACAGATAAACCCTACAACATTAATACTTCCACCTTGGGCAGAGCGAAAGCTTTTCAAAAAGATTAATAAAACAAATTACTTTGAAACATGTATGCAAGAGGGAACATTAATGGTGATCCAGTTCTGAACCCTAATTCCGTGCGTTACATAATTCGGCATTTCTTACTCTGCTTCATCTTCCGTAATGGCATTAATCCCGGAAATAGTTGGATGAAGATAACCCCCGCTACGGAAGATGTCTTGATACTTTATTGCATTAGACTTCGGCTTCATGCTCTTACCTTTGTCATTCTTTAAAGAGAACCCCAAACCGACTTTGTTCTTGTTTACAGGTGGATCCACAATATGTCCTCGTACCTCGCTATGACCCTTCCGCACAACTTGTTGCGCATCCTTAAGCGAAACCGTGGAATTCTTATTTCCTCTTATGTTGTCAATGGATAAGGCTTGGAACTAGGTTCCAACAGCAGCTTCATCCGCCTCCACAGTGCTGAAAGAGGACAAATGAGACATCAATAATGCATATTTCCCATTTAGGATTACCACTTTCCCTTCACGTACAAATTTCAGTTTCTGGTGTAAAGTTGAAGTGACAGCCCCTGCCTCATGAATCCATGGTCGTCCTAACAAACAACTATAAGCGGGAACAATGTCCATAACCTGGAAAGTTATCTGAAACAAATGTGGTCTTATATGAATAGGCAAGTCCACTTCACCAATAACAAATTTCCTTGATCCATCAAACGCTTTCACAATGATGCTACTTGGGCGCATAGGCGTTCCTTGATATTTCAACTTCATAAAAGTGCTCCTCGGTATAACATTCAAAGCGGATCCATTATCAATCAGCACATTGGATAGTGAATCATTCTTGCAATTCATAGAGATGTGGAGGGCCAGGTTGTGATTCCTTCCTTCATCTGGTAATTCATCATCGCAGTAACTCAAGTTGTTACATGACGTAATATTCCCCATTACACTACTGAATTGGTCTATTGGCATATCACTCTCCACAAAAGCTTGGTCCAATACCCTCATCAAGGATTCTATGTGAGCATATGAGTTCATCAATAAAGCCAAGATAGATATTTTTGAAGGAGTCTCCAGTAGCTAATCTACAATTCTGTAGTCGCTCATCTTGATTATCTTCAAAATATCATCCACTACTTTCTCTAACGTAACCCCACTAGTCTCACCCGTAGCCTTCTTGGGTTCAACATTCTCAGCAATTTTCTTTCCGACACTAACATCTCCTTGAACAACTAGTGCAAATACAGGACAGTTGCGGGTCACCCTGCTATTTGCAAAAATATTTCCAACATCAGGTATCGACTGGATGGGAATTTCCACACCATCCTCTAAGATTGTAGCATTCTATTTGTAGGGCACAACCTTATCTGACTTGTAGGGGATAGGACCGGACAAACTAATCACCAATGGGGTAACCGTTGGCTTGCTATAATATTCAACTTCAAGATGGGCGGGTGCCTAAAAACAAGGTACAATGATGTTCACCCCTTCTTTAACACAATCAGTCACTATTGAGTCATCTCTGGAAAACAAATCCTCATCTGAGGAGAAATACTCATCTGCAAAGGCATACTCTTCATCCGACTCTTCTTCAGTCAAGCAAACCTCAATCAAATCAACTTCATGGTAATTATCCCTTTGACCTGTAACCTTGATAGTTCCTTTATCTAACAACAACTGAACACCTTTCTTCATGATTGAACATCCTCGGGAGTCCCGACAGCAAATTCGGAAAAATCCATACTGGTGTTCTAGCTAAACAGCCATATGGCAGAAAGTAGCATGCAAATGCACAAGGCCCTCATTCATATACTTTACATCAAAAAAATTGAATTCTACAGGACATCCAGAAACCATATTCACCTCCTCTTCATACTCTGCCCTAGGCCTGATTATGCGGATGAGGCCCTCATCCATCATCTTCTGTAAATCAGCCTTTATCTTATCGTAACCCTGTATGTCTATACTGCAAATAGCACAATCGGAATGGTCATGCATATAATAGCTAAATTCAAAGAGGTCTACATGCATTTTCACCAAATCTCCTCTAACCAGATTAATATCAAAAATCTGGAAGTCGCCTGGACAACCAACCACCATATTCACAACATTTACTCCCCCATGCTTGGGTAGAGGATTGTCTTTCACATTAGGGCCCACATCCTTGAAATATATAATACCAGACTTCGCCAATTTATGCACCTTAGTCTTCAAAGGATAACAATTCTCAACAATATGCCCTGGTGCTCCCTGATGAAAAGCACCTGTTTGGTCTGCCTTGTAATACCAAGGCAACGGTGATGGTATAGCGGGAGGTGGTCGGATCTGAACCAACTTCTTATGAATCAATGCCGGTAGTAACTTTGTATAGCTCATAGGAATAGGATCATAACTCTCCCTTCTCTGATTATACCCTTGATTCCCCTGCTGGGACGGTCTCTGATAAGTAACGGTAGTTGGAGCTGCACCCACAACTGGAGTAACTGAGGCGACTTGCGGATGACACTGATAATTCCTTCTAGGAGTATTAACCCTCCTCTCTTGCATAATAACATTTTCATCCCCTTCCTTCTTCTTGGTAAACCCATAAGATGGCATCTTCACACCTCCAGATCCTTCACTTCTCGTTAAACGGCCCTCTCTTATAGCCTCTTCTAAGCGGATACACATTCCTCCCATTTCAGTAAAGTCACTTGGCGCACTCGCTACCATCCTATCATAGTAGAAAGAACCCATGGTCTCCAAGAAAATATTATTTATCTCCTTCTCTTTGATGGGAGGAATCACTTGGGTGGCTACCTCACGCCATCTCTGTGCATATTCTTTGAACGATTCCCTATCTTTCTGAACCATGGCCCTGAGTTGATCACAGTCATGCGCCATGTCTATGTTGTACTTGTATTGTCTGATAAATGCTTCTCCCAAATCATTGAAAGTATGTATGTTAACACTGTCCAAACTCATATACCACTTTAACGCAGCACCGGTCAAACTATCCTGAAAAAATTGAATCAGCAGACGCTGATCATAAGTATGGGTAGACATTCTTCTTACATACATCACCAGATGAGCACTAGGGAAAGTGTTTCCCTTGTACTTCTCGAACTCCGGGACCTTAAACTTAGCAGGTATCTTAACATTAGGGACCAAGCATAACTCATTCACATTCTGCCCGAATAACAATATTCCCCTGAGGGCCTTCATCTCCCTCTGCATCCTGTCGAATTGCTCTTGAAAATCATCCATTCTGTCATAAAGACCCAAGTCTTCACTCGGTAGAGGAAAAGGGCGACACACATCATCGTTAACAAATGGAACCATATTCACCGAAGGAGGTGCAGCAGGAGAAATATGCACCACAGGAGGTGTAGGAGTAACAATAGTCTGAACAATTGGAGTATCTTGAGGACCAATGTTGAAACTTTCAGGCGCAAAATTCTCTAGCTTCCCCAAGGGTAACCTTGAGGCATGCGATTTTGAATAACAGCTGGAGTAGCAGATACGGGAACAGTCGGAGCTTCAATAGTTGCCCTTGTTGGTTGAGGTTAGACACTCGGTGGCTGATTCTGAGCAGCCACTAGAGGTTCCATCAGAGTAGTAAGATTGGCCATGACGGCCTTCAAAGCCGAAACCTCCTCGCATAACTCGCAATTATCTTGTTCTAAGTTGTCCATCTTCTTTCTGAAATTAGCCTGAGTGTTGTAGTGGTGAGTCACCTTGCTGAACAAAGTAAAGAAGCTTGGTAAGACACCTGGATATGCATAACAAATGCAAGAAATATGTGCAATATGATGCATGGTAGGAAATGTACATGATTTTATTTTATTATTTAATATTTCAAGGGATTTAAAATTTATGGACATATTGCAAATATCAAAGTAATAACGCATTTGAAATACTAAATTTTTTTATTATAACAACTCCTAATTGGATTACAAGTTTCAATTATCCCAAGTACAAGATGAAAATAAAATCTAAAACCCTGAGAAGTAAAGTTGATGGAGATCACTCTATATGTTGTCGCTTCCCTGTGAGCCTGGCAATCTAAGCCTTCAACCTCTGGTTTTCTTCCACGTATCTGGTGGGAACCTCCTTCCAATCACCTAAATCAGGGAGTGAGCAAATGGTATCTGACTGAGGCTTAGGAGAAAATAAATCCCCTTGCCTCTCCATGGTCTCTACAGCCCGTCTCTCAAGAATCTCAATCAAGTCGTCTTTCTCCTTCAAATCTGCTCTATAAGAAATCTCTAAAGTTTGGCACTTGTTCTTCCAAGCATCCTTTTCCTGTTGCATCCTGACTAATGCAAGTTGTAGCTCTTCTAGATCATTCAATAAGGGAGGAGTTGTTTTCACAAACAAATCAGGCATAGGTGTTTCTAGGGAATACAACATCTTCAACTGAATAGCTCTTGTTTGGACCCACTGAAGATATGGATCCAAAGAAACAGAACCCCTTGGTCCCAAATCCATCTTACTCTTCTTATGAATGTGATGCCAGGCCTTCACAATTTGCTCCCTAGCTTCCCTATGGTCTTCTCCCTCCTTCAAAAAGAAACTACTCAAATGAATACTATTTGGTTTATCCATCATCGGATAACTGAGGTGTCGTCGTGAAAGAACAAGGTTATAGTTAATTCCTCCCTTTGTACCAAGAAGAGGTACATTGGGGAAACTACCATAACTGTCGATAATCTGTATATCCTGGTAAGCTCGATGATACCAATCAATATCTGAGTGAGTAAGTGCCATAATCTTAGGAGCCCAATGGGGTTCCTTCTTGACATCCCAAAAAGCATCAGACTGATGCATATGAGAGATAAACCACCGATACAACAGGGGCGTGCAACAGATAATCATACCCCCATGGTAAGAATTCCTAAGATGAATAGAGTAATAAGCATCACCCAACAATGTGGGAAATGGGTTTCCAATCATGAAGATCCTGATAGCATTAACGTCAACAAACTTGTCCATATTAAGAAATAAGAACAACCCATAAGTAAGTAGAGCAAAGATGGCCTCAAAAGCGATTGTACTCTTCATGCTGGAAAAGTAGCGAGCTTTCTCCATTAAGAACTGAGTTGGTAATCCTATAATCCCTCCTTTGGTGGTCATATGGGCTTCCACCTCAGACTTCCCCAGATGAATCAAAGAGCATTCTCATGTGGTTTTGGCTCACCCTCTAAACCAGTAAAAGGAACACGATCAGTAACGGGTAAATCCAACAGATAAGAATACTCCTCCAGTGTAGGCATCAACTGATAGTCGAGAAAAGTAAAGCAATGATACATCGGATCATAGAACTGGACCAAGGTCGAGAGAATACCCTTCTTCATCCTAAGCTTCATAAGAGGAATGATGGATCTATACATCTTCCGAAAGTCTGCAAAACACTTGATCTCGGGAATTAGACTGATCAAGTCATCTATCTTGGGATCTTCGAAACTGTATTTCCCGGTCTTTCTTTTCCCAGAGTCCATGATTAAAAATTACCTAAGATATTCACAAATGGTCAACTTTTAAATCCCTTGAAATAATATTTCTTCAAAAGATGCTTATGGGTGCATGGATGCATGTTGCAGTAACCATACACAAGATTACATATATAAGGTTCATAGGTTCAACGTCACGAGCATGAGGTCGAAGGTACTACCCATAAGGTATTGGTCTAAAAGTTATCACCTGCCAAACAAGGTTCTAGAGGTTCCCAGAGTCTACATCCTTCCTTCGGATATTACCAACTTCCCGATTAATTCGGTAATTAGTAATATTCTCAAGAAAAAGTCGTCCGAGCGTAGTATCGTGTGACAACTATTTTCGGATTACTCCGTCATACCTTTCGCACTACACCTACAAGGCCAGGATGGATTAGGTATTTTATGGTCCTCAGCTTCAGCAAGCTCCTAAGTCGAAAGCAGTACGTCTTCCCGATTACTCGGTAAATGACCCCACAGTCAAAGGGGCCTCCACTGAGTGGGGGATATCATGCCTCCTTTTTTGGGATTACTCCCTCAAAGTTAACATGACTATACCGCCCGTCATATCTTAAAGTTTTCCCGAGTCCGGGTATAGGACTTATAAGTAATCACTAAGCACCCTAAAAACTAGGAAAATCCATACAAACATATATACAACATATAACACATAAACAACAATAGCACATATACAAATATAAACAAAGATAGGTTCAACCCACTTAGAATGGACCAACAAGAGGTCAATCTTTCCCTAGTGAAGTCGCCATTTTTCTGTAGCGGTAGAAATGTTTAATAATAAGCCATGGGATTGGCTAGACTTATACAAATCAAAATAAAATCGCCACCACACTTTATTGTTTCCAAAGGAATGGGAAAACAACGAATAACCCGAAAAGAGGGGGAAATATTCAAGGTAAGGGGGTTGGTTATGTAAAGGGAAGGTATTAGCACCCTAAACATCTACGGTACTCCGCAGGAACCTCTTTGTAAAATCTGTATATTTTTTCTATGAAATGTTGTATGTAAAAATAGATGGTGGAGGTGAGAAAAGAAACATATTTTTTATAACTTTTGCACCCGCCGCGGTTGTGAACCTTTAGTGCCTACGTACCACCTTTTGTGCAATAGGGGATGAGGGTACACGTAGTTCCTCTTTAAAAATATTAAAACACAAGTGTGTTGGTTAATTTCATGAGATAAGACATCATCGTCATTGTCCGTATGGAAAACATACTTACTACCCAGAATCATGAGAAAGGAGAATTTGCATCATCTCAAAGTGGAGGATATATCTTGGATTTTAAAATCAACAATGCCTAACTCAACACTCAAGTAGAAATATCTCTCTTCACTACATATTGTAGAAGTATAGTTGTTTGCATCACTATAAGGATTGACAAGAGTCCAATCTTTTAAGAAAAGTTTTAAAGTAAAAAGTCCAAAGTGGAAAAATAATTTGAATGAGATTGGTTGACTTTTAGTTTTCTCACAAAATTGTCATGGTATTTTTAAGTTGATTAAAGTTTATTTATGAAAATGTTTTGAAAATGCATGGACCTAAGCCCAAGTTTATTATGAAAGTTATTCAAGTTTAGAAACAAGAAGAGTTTTCAAAAGGAGGGAGAAGATTTTTGAAATTAAATAAGATGGGAGAAGAAGAACAGACTATCCTAAAGCATAAGGTAAAAGCTAGGGATGAGAACCATTTAACCAACAAGAAGCCAAAACTTGACATTATGAGTCAAGATAGGATTCCCATTCCTTGGGTTGAAACCAAACAAACAAAGATACTATATCCCTTGAGAAATCCAATCTTCAAGTGTATTAAGTCTTCACAAAAATTAGGCAGAGTAATGGCTGCATACAGGTGAATTCCAGATTACAAACAAAGTGTGTAATCACATTATCCTGCACACAAAAATAAACAAACAACCCAATTTCTTGAGGTAAACCTCAAGAGCTCCAGACAAAATATCAATTAAGGTCATAAGGTCTCCAACAAAGGCCAAGGTTCCTAACTCTAAGTCCAAGAAGTCCAATACTCCATAATGCTAAGGATAGTAACCAAATAGTCCAAACATCATTAAAGCCTTTTTTAGGGTTCATGTTGATTATTAGGTATCTTAAAAAAGAAAAAGAAAAGCTCAAATGAGCAAAATAAAAAATGACAAGAATATAAATGCTCAAGTGAGCAAAAAATAAAAATGGCATGAAATGTAATGCTTAAAGTAAATGGTACATAAAGCATAAAAAATAAAAAGGCATAAAGTGAAACAAGTAAATAATTAGTGGTTAGTTGGATGACCATCTTGAAACTTGCATTTGGAACTCATTAGAGGATTGGTAGAACCAAAGCCTCCACACAACAAGTTGCATTTGCTTTTTGTCAAGTATATCATCCATTTGGAATTCTCATAAGTACCATTCAATGATCAATGATGTTTAAGTGATACGCATTGACCAAAAGTGATGTAGATCCATTAGATAATTGGTATAACCAAAGCCTCCATACAATGAATATCAAGGTTATTAGATCAAAGATATCTAATTAAAATACTTGGGCTTGCAAACATAGGTTTGGGCCACAAATGATCATTTATTCGAATCGGGACAAAATTTAGCGCTATGTTAAGCAATCGTAAGTCGACTTATATAGAAGTTGCACCTATTTTGTGGGCGGTCAATAAATATTTATGCACCATTTGTTTTGAGATATGATATAAAGATCATGCTCTAATAACACTTAGTGCCTTAAGAAATGGACAAGATGAACAGGGGTGGGGAAGAATATAAACCACATTTGAATTAAAATTCAATGAAACTATTATTAAAATCATTCATCCATTTTTGTGGAGTTAGACTCAACACCATGGATCCAATGATGTTAATAAAATTCATGATAAAAAATTCAACCCAAGAACAACAAGAAAATAATCACAAAATAATATTGCATTAAATATATACATTAAAAAAAGGTTTTTAAAATGTTTTAAAAGAGAAATAATAGAAGAAAATATTAACTATGTCCAAATTAATCAAGTAATAAAAAGTAAGACCATAGAAAAATCAGAAAAAGACTCAAATATTTTAATAAATTTTTTGGTAATTTTTTAAGGTCAGAAACTATTTTTAAAATTAAAATAAATAGATAAATAAACCAAAAATGATTAAAAAAACAAACAAAGTCAAAAATAAAAAATAAATGAGGTCACCAATATTTGTCATAATATCATTGGATCATTCCATTTTTTTTCTTCAGAATTTAATAATGCATAAAAGTATTTTTAAACATTTAAAACAAAACAAATAAAGTGAAAATTTATAAAAAAATATCAAAAATCAAAATAAAGTTGTGAAAAAATAAAAATCGGAAAGAGAAAAATCAAAAATATTTTTCATAATTTTTTCATATTTTTTGGACTAAAAATGAATTTTCTATGATTTTTTGAAGTTTAAAACAATTAAATATAAAAATCAAAAAATAAAATAAAAACCAAAAAGATGTGGACCAATGGATGAGAGTCAAAACACGTTAGCAATCAAATCCAAGGGATCTGGCACGCTGTGCATATCATGGTCATTAGTGAATAAAACACTGGATCACTTATTAAACCATAAATTCAAAAAAACAAGTGGCGCGCCTTCATTGGTTGGAAGATGACACGTTGGTCATCTTCAACCTCCAGCCAACGTGAATTTCAGGTCTCTCAAACTGTAAAATCATAAGCTCAGACATATGCCATTCGCTTCGTCTCTTCAAGACGAAGACAACCACACCTTCGCCACAAATTTATATAAATTGTAGCTCAAGCAATTTGGAAGGAATGTTTTGAAAAGGGATTTGAAATTTCATGGTCAAAACGTGTTTCCAGATAAAAGCAAGTGTTGAGACTAGAACTAGGGCAATGAGAGCATCACATTGATATCAAAGTTTTGAAGAATTGATGGAGAAATCTACCTATTTAAGTTGAGTTACAGAGCTTTGAAACTGGACTTCTATGGAGCAATATAGCGCACGATTCTTGAAGGTAATTGTATGGTTAGCTTTAGGGAAGATCAAGGAAGGTAAATTGATAGAAAAATTGGATTGAAAAAGGCTTGAACACTGATCACGAAGTTGCAGAAAATTGAGTTATGGAGCAAGTTTGGCAGGGTGATTCTGGCTATCCAAGCTTGAGGAAATGAATGGGGGATGACCCTCTATTTATAGGAGAATGAATGGGATCCTAAATAGTTTGAAATGATGAAGCTTGGAGGGAAATCATGGGGGGCCTGCAGCATGAACAAAGTGTTACTTGTTTAGCATCAAAACTCAGCCAAATCGTGTGTTTCATGATGCTAAACACCTTTGGAAAGTTGCTAAACATGATTAGAAGCAAAAACACGTGGAAAACTTGTGATTAGAAGCCAAAATAAAGATTTCAAAATCCGACTTGTGATGAAACTTCAGTTTCAAGCAACCAATTTCAAAACAATGGCATTTTCAGCTCAAGGGTCTCAGGACATGATTCTTGATACTTTAGAAAGATGAGGTTACAAGATTTGAAATGGAAAAATAATGGAATCCAATGGATGCTTGAGCTAAAAGTTGCATTGAGTTAAAGTTGGAGAAAAGGGTTGACTTTCCATACTTAGAAATATTTCAAAATTTTATTCAAACGTGACCTATAATGTTTTGCATCCAAACATGGCCTTCCACTTGGAATTTTTTCTTGACCAAAAAAGTTGGCATGAAATAGACCTCTTGAATGACATTTTGAAACTTGAACCATTCAAAATCTCCAAAAATTGAGAGAGCTGTGAACTGTTGAAGTTGGCAAAAAATCATGAAATGACCTATAATCTTTTGCATCCTTAGGGCATCTTCCATCCTTTTTCTCACTTTTCACAAAAAATAAGGAATAAATTTCACATCCTCAAGATCATTTTGGAAAAGAGTGGGCTCAAGGTGATAAAAATTGATAAAGTTATGATCATTTGAAGCTACACTTGAGAAATTGGGGGTTCATCTAGAGGACTTGTAATCTTTCTTCATCATTAAGTTTCTTCCACATGAAAACTCCTTGAAACTTTTGAAGTGATTTGTTAATGACTCTTTGAATAGAAGGGTGTTTTTGGAATCACTCAAAAATACCAAAATATGAGCAAGATATACTTCTTTGAAGTTCAAAACCCTAGCTCCTAGATCAAGAAAATGCTTTGAGGAACTTTGACAATTTTGAACAACCTTCCTGTATAAACACTCTTGATTTGTAAATAGAAGTTGTTGAGGATAATAATGAGAAATAATAGCCACCAAAACCACTTCCATATCTTGAGAATTGAGAGAAATATGCACTTGTAACAAATGGAACAAAGTCTTGTCCAAACATGACTATTTCTTTAATCAACCCCCTTGTACTTTTGAATCAATCTTGATAACTTTGAAATATGGTGAACCAAAATAAACCTTGCCATGCCATTTCTTCCAAAAAAACTTCAATGGTGAGGTTTGGACTCCTCAAGCTTTATTTACTAGGGCATGGAAATAAACTCATGAACCCATGGATCAACTTGATAAGCCACATTGCCTTTACCTACATTATTAATAAGTAAGACAAACTAAAATTGCATTTTGTTAATTAGAAAGAAAGTCAAAACAAAACATGCATAATCACAAAAGAAAAACAAGTCAAGGTGCTTGGTGATTCCTCAAAGGGCAAAGCTAGAGATAGAGAGGAGAACCAAAAGCCCTAATGTGATCTTGTGGTGATTGAATTAACATGGAATGATGAAGGGATCTTAGGGGGTAAATTGGGGTACAACACCCAACAAATCTAATATTCCCTAAGACAGAAATTGGGGCCTCTTACAACAGTCCATCTCCATATCCCTGATGGATAGCTTGACATGATCATCCTCCCCAATAGGTCCCTATAATACGGTGGGAGAACAGACTTCGTATTTTATCGCAAATGTGCAGATAGCTAGAATCGCCACCGTCTTTTCTTTTATCCAATACAGAAAGGGTGAAAAGAACAGGAAAGACCTTGAAAGATTTTGAGTTCGGGGGGTAAGTTATGAAAAGGGAAGGTATTAACACCTTTTTCATCCATAGTTATCTACGGGCTCTTCATCGCTAGCTCACTTTTGAAAATTTGCTTTTTTTGTGTGTGTGATTTGAAAATATTTTGAAATCGCCAATGTAAGGATGACTTTGTAATGTTTCTTGTATAAGTCCTCAAGAATGCGTACAAAGTGTTTTTGAAAATATTTGTTTGAAAAGTAGTGTGAGAAATGTTTTATTTGTGAGAAATGTTTGTGAGCAAGCAATTAGGAGTTTCTTACCCACTAAAGTCTTTCTTATTAGTTTTCTTCTCCTTTAGAGATATTACTATCTGTACCATTAGTTGGTAGGTAGCCCTATCTATTGGATGTGAAGGGACAAGCGAAGGGGTCATCATATGGTCATCGGAAGCAATATATAGAGATACTTTAGAAATTGATCGGAGGGACTAGAGCATTTTTTGTAGGCAAGATCGAAGGTTCATAGAGGGACTATGATATTTATTCGAATAGACTTTGCTAAAGTATCCCTACTTTCGAGGGACATGACCATTATTTCTGAAGGCAGCAAATGCAGGTTACCCTAGAGGTGTGAGTGTGAATAGTGTGTTCAGTTTAGTTATTTATCTTGTATTAGAGTTTGCTAACGATTATTTTTATCTTGTCATACATGCCTAATTACTAGCAGTATAATATACGGAAAAGTAAAGGTGCGGAAAGTAAATCCTGAGTGATTACAGGGCTTTGGGGAAATTTCATAATGATGTGAAAAATAAAGTGCGAAAATTAAGCACTAGACTATTACATCCTGTAAGCAGTTACATAATAGAAAAATGCGGAAAGATAAATCTAAACTATTACAAGAAAAAACGTCGCATGACCTATACAAATTCTCTAAGAATTTAAATGCAATAAGAAATAAAAAATGTTGAAAAATGTTTGAATGTGATTTTTATGGAATTAATTCTATGTTAGTTAAAAAATACCTAAGTCTAATTAATTTTAATTAATAAAAAAACCTAAAGTCTAATTAATTTTAATTATATAAGAAAAATACTAAATAACCTAATAAATAAATAAATAAATAATAAAAAAATGTCAAAATTAATTTTTAAAAAAACTAAACCTAATTTGTTAGGGTTTTTAAAAAGAATTATTTTGGGTTAAATGTTGATTAAGAAAATAATTAGGGTTGTTAAAGAATTAGGGTTTTGTAATTAAGAGAAAATAGGTTAGTTGAAAAACAAATGAAAAAAAATAATTGTATGGGGTAGGTGTTGAACTCACGCCCTACAGCATTATCCATGCACAGGTTACCACCAGGCCAAGCGTTGGTTGGTGTCTGAAGAATGGGCGCTACACAGAATATGTTAAACCTGCATAAATTGGAAAAATGTAAAAAAAAAGGTTGCAAAAGGCAGGGGTCAAACCCACGCCCCCTTAGATCAATGCCTTAACGCACGCGCTCTTGCCACTAGGGTAGCTGTTACATCCGGTAGTAGAATGAAATCAAATAAACGGGTCGCAGAGGCGCCAGAGCCCTAGCTCCTGTCGTCTTCTTCGGCGAACTAATTTCTTTAACCTACAAAATAGAGCGTGTTAGTGATCTAAAGGGACCCTACCCCCCTAATTTGACCCTTGTGAGTTTAATGGTGGCCTTAGTTTTGGCTAATCCCCCCTGCATAATGAAATACGGAGAAAATATTGTAAATCGGTTCAAGAATGGAAACGCATGATTCTGGCATCATGGGATTCATGTGATGATTCAGACCTGCATATTTATACCACAGGAACACATTAGTATCATTAGTATGAATTAAAACACGATAGAAACAAATACAAAATTCAAGAAATCATGTAAATCGACGATGCATGGATGCTCATTTCAGGCTCTTTTGATCATCAAGGATGATCCCAACTTACTATGTAATGTCCCTGGAAATGATTTGGATGGCTAGCTTGCTTTGAGAAAGTTTGTAGATAAGGGTTTCAATTTGCCCTAGTTTGACAAAAATTTGAGATTTGGAGGGTGTGTTTTCTTGCAAGGTTTTTGTGTGTTGTATGAATATGATGGCTATATATAGATGAAGAGATTAGGTTAGAAACATGGGCTTGGACTTTGTACAACACATGCCTTTGATTTGTTTTGGAAATAAGTTAAAAGGTGGTAAAACCATAAAGATTTGATTGAAAAATAAACATGCACGGTTTGTAGCTTGGTCATGGTCCTCCAAAATAACCAAATCAAAAGCCTCTTATGCCTTGCACCTCCTTTTAATATTTATTTGATTTAATTTATACTTTAAATAAATAAAATAAAAATAAATGAAATAAAAAATATAAGGGTGTATGAATAGATTTAGAGGTCCACTATAAGGTCAAGAACACATTTGTACTCTAAAAGATAATCCCATTTGTCCAAAAATTCAAGTTTGCTCAAATTGGATTTCATGCATTTTCTCAAAATTGCCCAACTTGCACCAATCATAACTCAATCAATTTTTATCATATGAAGGTGATCTTGGAGTTTTTGGAAATATCAAGATATCCCCTCCAACTCTCATGTTGATAATTTTTCGATTTGAAGATTTTATCTTGATGTAAATTGCTTTGACAAAAAGTGTCTTTTTGTTGACTTTTAAAATAACCTATAATGATTTTACCCATATCTCTTATATGAAGCATTTTTGGGCCTTGGGCTTAGAGAGACAAAGTTTTAGAGAATTGAACTTCCATAAAAATTTGCTTTGGTTAAGAATTTTCTAATGAGGCATGTGAAAGTTACGCTTGGTCAAAGTTCAGTTGACTTCTCTTAAAGAAAACCCTAATTTAGTAACTTTTGACTTTTGATGAATCTTGAGTTTTGACTGTATGTTGACCAAAAATGTTGAGTTTTGAATGCGACTTAAAAATCTTGATGTTGACCAAAAATCTTGAGGTTTGACTGTATGTTGACCATATTTGACTTTTTGTCCAATACAATTGATTTTCACTTATTTGAGCAATTGACTGAGCAAATTTGTGATGTAAGGCTTGAAACTTGACATGAGGATTCTTTGAAGCATATGAGGAACCATGAAACTCACTTGAGGCAATAGAAGTCCTATTTTCCTTGATAATACCAAAACCCTAGTTGTAGGCTATTGCTTACGAGGAGGGTTCATCTGACCAATTCTTGAGTAGTCTTGAGTAATTGAGAACCCTAGGAGCATGAGGAGATCTTTTGAAATGGGTGGGAAATTTTTGGGGTATAACAATTTCCCTATTCAATCTTCTTAAACCTGAAGAATTGGATTGGCATGCTCATCATTCGGAATCTAAAGGTGGAAGAGGATTGAACACTTAAGTGCCCAGAAATTTGCACTTGCATGTGCATGAAGTAACACTTGTTGGTTGATTGTATTGCTTGAATGGGCTTAAAGATTCCATTCGGAGAGGTGATAGAGTGTCGTTGGAGATAGGATTAAAGATGCCATCCAATGTATCTATTGATAGGAATATCAGAACGAGTCTACGCTTGACTGTATCTTGAAGAATGCTTTTCAGGATTTCGTCTCTGAAGGGGAAATGCTTTTCAGAACGAAGTGCTGAAGGAGATACTTTTTAGAATAAAACTTATGAAGGAGATGCTTTTGAGAATGAAATACTGGAGGGGAAATGCGTTTTAGAACTCCTCTGAAGGAACTGCTCGCCAGAACTCGGTCTCTGGGGAAAATGCTTTTCAGGATTCCGTATCTAAAGTGGAAATGCTTTTCAGAGTAAAGCGCTGAAGGACATGCTTTTCAAAATAAAACTTCTGAAGGAGATGCTTTTAAGAATGAAGTGCTGAATAGGAAATGTGTTTTAGAACTCCTCTGAAGGAATTGCTCTCCAGAACTCGGTCTCTAGTGGAAATGCTTTTCAGGATTTCGTATATGAAGGGGAAATGATTTTCAGAATGAAGCACTGAACGAGATGATTTTCACAATAAAACTTCTAAAGGAGATGCTTTTTAGAATGAAGTATTGAAGAGGAAATGCATTTCAGAATTCCTTTTAAGTAAATGCTCACCATAATTCGGTTTCTGGGGGAAATGCTTTTCAGAGTGAATGGCTTGAACGAGATGATTTTCATAATAAAACTTCTGAAGTAAATCACTTGGTCGTGAAGATAGTCGCCCCTTATTGTTTTGGGATTTGATCCATAACTTGTGTGTAAAATACTGGTAATATCTTTCCATTTGCGAACTTAACCTGAAAATATAGTTAGTTCTATGCAATTTCATGATGTATGTTATGTATTGTGTAATGATTTTCTCCCAGGAAGCTTCGTTGTCCCATCTGATTTTAAACATAGACGACATGGTGGCTAATGCGTCTGCCAATTGATTCTCTTCTCGCGAAATATGTTCAAAAGTGATTTCTTTGAAGTATGGAATTAATTTTAACACATGCTCTTAATAAGGAATGAGATTTGAATTCTTTGTATCCCATTCTCACTTAATTTGATTGATCACCAGGGCTGAATCCCCATATACATCTAAGAATTTGATTCTCATATCGATAGCAGCCTTTATACCCATTATGCACACTTCATATTCTGCCATGTTATTGGTATAGTCAAAACATAATCTGGCGACGAAGGGTGTATGGCAACCCTTGGGAAAGACAATCATGGCACCAACTCCATTACCAAGCACGTTGGAAGCTCCATCAAAAACCATAGTCTATCGGGATCCCGGTTTAAGTCCTTCATACGGTCCAGGTTCTTCATAATCAATAATTAGCATAATATTCTCATCCGGGAATTTGAAATTCATAGACTGATAGTCATCTAAAGCCTGATGAGCCAAATGATCTCCCAATACACTTCCTTTGATTGCCTTCTGAGTAGTATATTGAATGTCGTATTCAGTTAAGACCATTTTCCATCTTGCTATTCTTTCGGAGAGAGTGAGTTTCTTAAATATGTATTTTATTGGATCCATCTTAGAGATTAACAAAGTAGTATGAATTAACATATATTGTCTTAGTCGTTGAGCAGCCCATGCCAAAGCACAACAAGTCTTCTCGAGCAGTGAGTATCTTGTTTCATAGTCGGTAAACTTTTTCTATGGTAATATATTGCATGCTCTTTTCAACCAAATTCATCATGTTTCCCCAATACACACCCCATCGAGTTCTCTAACACTGTTAGATAGATGATCAAAGGTCTTCCTTCAGCCAGTGACATCAGAATCATAGGTTCCTGGAGATACTCCTTGATTTTGTCAAAGTCTATCGGACAATCGTCGCTCTACTTCACTACTTGATCTTTCTTCAATAACTTGAAGATTGGTTCATAAGTAGTAGTAAAATGGGAAATAAATATGGTAATGTAGTTCAATCGTCTCAAGAGAGATCTGACTTTATTCTCATTACAGCGAGTTGGAATTTCTTGAATAACTTTAACCTTAGTTGGATCAACTTCAATACCTTTACCACTAACGACGAAACCTAGGAGCTTACCGGATCTGACCCCAAAGGTGCACTTGTTTGGATTCAATCTCAACTTATACCTTTTTAATCTTTCAAACAGCTTGTACAGGTGGTCAAGATGTTCTTCTTCAGTCTGGGACATAGCTATCATATCATCAACATAAACCTCTATCTCGTGATGGATCATATCATGGAACAAAGCTACCATAGCACGCTGATACGTCGCACCTGCATTCTTCAAACTGAAAGGCATGACTTTGTAATAGAAAGTTCCCTACTGTGTGACAAAAGTAGTATTTTTCATGTCTCGGGTTCCATCTTGATTTGATTATATTCAGAGAAACCATCCATGAAAGAAAATACTTTATGATGAGCGGTGTTGTCAACCAGAACATCAATATGTGGAAGCGGGAAGTCGTCTTTGGGGCTCGCCCTATTCAAATCCTTGTAGTCAATACACATACACACCTTACCATCTTTCTTAGGTACTGGCACCACATTTGCAACCCACTGAGGATAGGGCGTAATAGCCAAGAAACCTGCATTGAAATGCTTCATAACATCAACTTTGATCTTTTTAGACATCTCATGACGCATACGATGAACTTTCATCTTTATAGGAAGACAACCTTCCTTCATCGATAGACGATGAACCAAAATATCAGTATCAAGCCATGGCATGTCTTCATATGACCAATGTATTACAGTGGGAGAATTGACATGTGTGTTTTGAATTTTATCGCAATTGTTGCGGATAGCAAGAGTTGTCACCGACTTTTCTTTTATCCAATAAAGGAAATAGTGAAAAGAACGGGAAAGACCTTTTGAGAATTTTCTTGAGTTCGGGGGGTAGGTTATGAAAAGGGAAGGTGTTAGCACCCTTTTCATCCATAGTTATCTATGGGCTCTTAGTTGCTAGCTCACTTTGAAAATGCTTTGTGAAATGTGTTTGTGTTTATTTGAAAATATTTTTGAAAAGTGCCTTTGTTTAGGCGAACTTTGTAATGATTCTCGTCTCTATAAGAATGTATACAAAGTGTTTACTTTTTAAAATATTTCATGAAAGTGTTGGTGTGTTTGAAAGATACTTTGTTCGAAATGTTTGTGAGCAAGTAACTATGAGTGTTCTACCTACTCAAAAAGTCTTTGTTCTTTTCCTCCTCCTTTAGATAGTGATGTCTTACCATTATTTAGTAAGAAACCATATCATTGGATGTGAAGGGATAGATGTGGGTATTCGTATAGTCATAGAAGGAAACTTTGTAGGATACCTTAGCAATTTGTTGTAAGGGAATAAGATCATTTACCGAAGGCAACATTTGAAGGGTCATTGAGGGACTATGATCTTTTATTTGAGGGTCTTTGATAAAGTATACCACATTCGAGGGACATGATTTTTTATACGAGGCAACAAGTGTGGGTTACCGTAGAGGTACATGTGTGCAAAGTGTATTGTTTTCATTTAATTTGTCTTGAATTAGGGTTGTCTATTGCTTGATTTTATGTCTTGCCATACAATCCTATTAAACTAAGGAAAGCGATAAATTTCCGAATTTAAATGTTATACACTATTACTTGGCTTTAGGGATGGGGAGTACATATTGTGTTAATGGGGAGAAAGCAATAAAACCCTAATTATCTATTACAAAGATTTGTCAGTTACATATAGGAAAATGCGAGAAAAAATAAATCTACGCTATTACATTTGAGGGTGCAAACCTATACAATTTTATCTAGGAAAAATAAAAAGATGAAAAATAAAATGGAAAGGGATGTGATTTTATGAATTTATTTAGTACAAGTTGTGACAAAATGATTTTAGTTTGAAACATGTTTTTGTTGTTTTTTAAGAATAAAAAAAAACTAAGAAAGGTACTATTTTGAATAAATTACAAATAATGAAAAAAAAAATTTGTGATATTTTTTTATATTCATAAAATAGGGGTGATAAATAAATAGTATGAAAAAAATCAACTCAAAAGTAGTTGTTTTGATTGGTTAAATAAGTTGTTGAAGTTTGTTAAAAAATGTGAAATAAAACAAGTGATAAAAATTAAGTTTGGTCCTGCCAAGGCTTGAACCCAGGACATCAAGGTTGCTGACTCAAAAGATTACCACTAGGCCAGGCGCATTTGCTTGTCAACAATATGCTTGCATGACATTATATGAGAACATTGCTTCCTGAAATCACAAAATAACACAAAATATGCAAAAGGGGGGTTCACTATGGTTCGAACCCACGCCCTTAAGGTGAAAGTGACATGAAATGCATGCTGCTTGCCTTTGGGGTGGCTGTTACATCCAGTGTTAAAACAACAATCATTAAATATAATATGAACTCAATGTTGAAAATTTGAAAATGCAATTTCATTCTTCTTCTTCCTCTAGCACGTTAGCATAACAACAACAAATAATTTCCATTTTTCAAAAACTCTAACTTCTTCATTTCTCAACCAAATTCAAAAATATAAAAATGAAACTTGCTTAGAATTTCGCAAGGAATCTAATGGTATAATTTTCTGAAGCTATAACTCAAATATTTTCACAAATTTTTATTGGTACTAAATGAAAACCTAAATGTCCAAAAAAATCCAGTTTTAAAATTATCATCCTACAGTTAATTAAAATGAAATTTAAGGATATGGTTATCTTCATATACATGATATCTACATTTTATCTTTTAAAAATAAGTGCAAATGATGCGTGTATCAAGATTTCAAAGTTGGAAAAACTTACCTCTTGATGAAAAAATTCAATGTCCTCTACACGATGTCCAAAAGTAATATGATGATTGCTTTAGCTTCCTGGACCTTAGTGAGTATGTTGTAACTCTTACTTTTCCTTGAAATTGTCTGGATTGGTCTCCTGAAGTCAAGTTGCAATGGTGGATTTTCAAAATGGTGGATGATGAAAATGATGTTACATTGAGGAAACAGGAGTATGGATAGCTTCTATATGATATATATGAAGTGTTTGGATGATTTGTTTGGACAATAGTTGCAAGAGTGATGAGTTTCAAAGTTAAGGTTTCAAAAGCTTAAAAGTGGTGATTTTTGGCCAATTCCGACTTGGTAGAGATTGAGGGTGTTTGAGGGCTTGTTAGTTCATGGATTTGGTTGTAAGATAGTGTCTTTATTTATAGGTAAAGGTTGGAGAAGCTCGAGTTGATCAGAATTCAAAATCACATGTTAAGCTCAACATGTGATTTTCTTGAAAAATCAAGTTTCAATGCCTTGTACCTTTGATCATAGAGTGTTTAAACACTTTAAACATGTTTCTTATGACTTTGTAGATTGAGTGTGTGTAGAAGAAACAAGTTAGAGGCTCAAGGAGTGGACGTTTGCAAAAATCTTGCTTTTCAAGAATGGAAATTGTACCTTTCTCCCTTAAATGGCAAGATGCATTGGACAATGCTTGAATAAAGTGGTCCATGGCTCAACATTTTGTGTAAACATTTAATTATGGTTAAATTTACAAGTTAAGATGCCTGCAAATCAAGATTATGCAGCATGGCATGAGATTGGATCATGTGTTCTTCATGAAAAATGACCTATAATCCATGTTTATGATGCCATCTTCTTCTCTTCAAATATCCTATCTCAAAATGATCTCTTAAAGTTATTGGACATTTTGGAAAGCTTGAAACATCCTCTAAAACTTTCAATTTTTCTAATTTTGCAAAATCCAATTGGAACTATGTGAAAAATGGCCAAGAAGTTGGGACAAAAAATCTGCCTAACTTGCCAAAATTTTCACTAAGTGTTTTATGAAAAATGCCATGACTTGATGGGCTTTTATCGTCAAATCTAAGCATTTTTTTAGACATCAACAATCTAATAAAAGTTTGTAGAATTAATCAAGATCTACAACTTTCATGTTGAAAGTTTTCATTGATTCATCTTGCATCTTGGTGAAAAAATGTCATGAAGTAGTGAAATTATCAAGTATATAAAACACTTAGAAAATTGCTAAGTATTGAAAACTTTGACTTTTCATGGACTTTTCTTGACTTTCTTGATTCTTGATGATCAATTTTGATATTTTTGTATATCTTCATGAAATGTGATCCTTGAAATTGAATTTTGATTAAAAAAAGTCAAAGTTTGACTTTTTGTGCATCAGTTGACTTTTCATTAGTTGATCAAATTTCAACTATCAATGCATTGATCTTGAAAAATGATTTCAGACATAAAATTAGGTAAACATGTTGTGTTTGAGTCCTTTAGATTATGCTTCAAGCCATTATATCATGTATTAGGTCAAAAGTCATTGATCAGTCAATTATAGTCAAAATCCTAATTTTGACCATTTTGCCCCTTTGGTAAATTGAGTTCTTTTATTGAGGGATTATGATCAATACTTTATCAAATGATGAATATGACTTTAAAATGTTTATGTTGGCCAAAAATCATGAAGTTTGAGTGTAGGTTGACTATAGTTGACTTTTTACCCAATACAGTTGATTTTCAGTCATCTGGTCAATTGACTGAGCAAATTTGTGATTCAAGACTTGAAACTTGACATGAGTATTCTTTGAGGTCTATAATGATCCATAAAGGTAAATTTAGGCATTAGAAGTCCAATTATCCTTGTGAAAATCAAAACCCTTATTTGAGGCATTAGTGTTTAGGAGATGGTTTGACCTAGTTAACACTTGTGCAAACCAGAGCTTTTTGGAGATCCTGTGAGAAATTTATTGAGAAAGGAGAGGGAAATTTTTTGGGTACAACAACCAAGAAAAGATCTCAACATAGTCACACAACATCTGAATTAACCTCTATTTGACACTATTTTCTAGGTTGGCACTTATCTTGATTTCTTTCTTGTCTTCTTCAGTATCCAAGTTCACGACTTTGACTGGATCTTCATGTGGATGTATGGATCTTTCTTTTTTCATTAAGAGAATAGAAAGCTATCCAGGTATTTCACAATCTTCCTTACCTTCGTCCTCGGCTTGGTAGATCGGATTTTCGAAGTCATAATTGGCAATAGAAGAACTGTTATCAATCGGATCCAGGGTGGATATGGATCTGCAATTTGTGGTGTGGATGTGTGTAAGAACACATAGATACTTTGAAACCAATAAAGTAAAATAAAGACAAAGAGTACAAAATTTGAATACAGACATCCAATGATTTATTAAATTAAAATATGCTAATGAATAATGACAACCATAACAAATGAACTGTTATGCCCCGGGTAAGGCACAAGGCTTAAAGTCATTGTTTAAATTACATAACCAAAACTTGAAAGCAAGAAAACAGAAAATATCATTTACTCCTGACAAAAGGAGATTGGTATAAAGTCTTCGGCCTTCCAATTGTTAAGCGCATTGTCAGTAGTAGGGAAGATCCAATTGTCTATGTCGCAGTCACTATCAGCGTCTTCCATAGCATTAACATGATTGTTATGAACTCCATTACTATTGATGGGGAATGGTGGTCTCCCCGAATTAGCACGAGCACGACCGACAACCCTCTGAGCTTGAAAAGTGAAACCCAAAGAAAACTTGTCAGATTTGTAAGGAATATCGGGAAGCTGACCCCAAACAGTGTAACCACCTTCTTCAACCACAGCCCTAATGTCTTTTAGAGAAGCCATTTTTGATGGAGTCTTAGGAATAGTAGAAGAAACTTTATCACTTGGTTTTAGAACAATCCCTTCACAGTCAAAGTTTGTCTAAAGCAGCTTTTGGCAATACATTCAACGAGGAACCTATGTTTACTAACACATGCGATAAGGTAGTGTCCCTACACTCAATAGAAACATGTAGGGCCTTATTATGATTCCTTCATGCGGGAGTTAAGTCTGCATCAAAAAAACCTAGCCCATTATCAGTCGCCAGGCTAGCAATATGATTTTTGAACTGATCAATAGAGATTTCTTGCGGTGCATGAGAATATTTTAGAAATTTCACTAAAACTTGAGCATGGGGTTCATAATATAACAATAGGGATATCATAGATATTTTGGACGGGGTCTTCCCAAGCTGTTCTACAATATTGTAGTCACTCTTTCAGATAATCTTTAATATTTCCTCCATCTCTTGTTTAGAGGGGTCTTCAACATTAACCTCTTTTGGTGCCTCTGTCTGGGCAGGCCCGGTCCTATGTTCTTCGTCCTGGGTCTCAGTAATAGTAGTCATACGAACTAGTGTAGTAACATCCTTTGGAAAGAACTCTGGAGAGAAAACCCTTCCACTACTGGTAACCTTACTAGTCCCAACAATATTGCCAACATCATGATTATTAACTTCAGCATTTTCCTCTTCAACAGTCGATGGTTCCTGCTTGACTCCATGGTAGTAGACATCAGCTCCATAATTCCAAGGGATAGCCTTATCAGAGGAATATAGAATTGGCCCAAGCGCAATAATAATTAGGGGAGCAACTTTAGGTTCAGAACTAATCTTCACGGGCCCCTTAGAATTGATCCTTATACGGGCACTGGAAATTGTAGACACGTCTTCAAGATTCAGGTCTTGGGATGTACTCTACTTAGAATGAGTCTTCTCAAAATGAATCTTCTCAAATAAGATCTCATGGTCATCCATCAAACATTGAATACCTTTTTTCAGCAATGCACAAGCATTGGATATGGATGTACAGTAGTATCAGTCTTCGGCACAACCCAAAAATAAACCGGTTTGTAGTAGCTTTTCCTTAACAATCATCAAGGGAGTGGTCAAATCATTCACAGTAGAAACATAAGAGACATCTTTAATAGCATTAACGCTCTTTTCAGGATTGGTAATCGGTGCGGTAATCACATTAGGAGTCTTAGGAGGGTCAAATTTAATTTCCTTGGTGTCAACCATGTCTTGGATCTTATTCTTCAGGGCCCAACATTTGCTAGTCTCTTGCCTGGGGCTATTAGAGTGATACACACACATCGTGTTTGGATTGTAACAGGGACACGGAGTGTTGGGATTCAGAGGAGGTTCTCTCTACGTGACCAGCCCTTCCTTCAACATGTGTTGCAATGCTTGAGCCAACAGCATGTTGATCTTTGTAAACTATCTCCTGGCGTGTCCTGCCTATGCTGATTATTCTGTTGTTCTTACACTGGCGCGGGATTAGAGAGTAGTATTGCCCCCACAGATTGGTTTCGATCACTTTTATCATGACCCTTATGGCCGCACACTGCGTTGGATTCCATCTTACCATTATAAGACTTCTTTACAACATTTGAAGATGTAGCCACCGGGATATTTCTTTTTCTAATCTCATCCTCAACATGTTCCCCAGTCAAAATTAGTTCAGTGAAACTAGCCGAAGAACTCCCTAGCAGATGATTACAGAAAGGACCTGTTAGTATTCTCATGAACATGTCAACTAATTCCCTGTCAGCCAAAAGAGGTTGAACTCTTCCCGCAAGATCTCTCCATTTCTGGGCATACCCTTTAAAGCCATCACCAGAGCCCGTGGTCATGCTCTGCAGTTGCATACGGGTTGGCGCAAGATCAGTATTATATTGGTATTTCTTATAGAAAACAGCAGCCAAATCTTCCTAGGTGTGAATATTGGTCCCTTCTAGTTGATAGAACCATTCCAATTGTGTTCTAGATAGGCTCTCTTGAAAGAAGTGAA
Organism: Vicia faba; assembly: GCA_948472305.1. Taxonomy (NCBI): domain Eukaryota; kingdom Viridiplantae; phylum Streptophyta; class Magnoliopsida; order Fabales; family Fabaceae; genus Vicia; species Vicia faba. The sequence goes on along the minus strand of OX451738.1, from coordinate 187,049,051 downwards.
CCCGCGGCTTCTTGTCAACAGTATGTGGTTGGATTTTCCAAACATAAGACCTCAAATGCAGCTATGGACAAGAAATGCCATCTTACTTGGCAAAGACAAGATTTTTTAATTAAAAAGGGATAACAACTCCTGAAAACATACCTAAATCATCAAATTTCAATCCAGGCACTCTCTGGATCTCCATAGCTCTTAAACGCTCTTCCAGCAGCTTATACTTTTCATCAGCAGGGGGTACTTCTCATCCAAGTAATCATCTTCCTCTTCATCAAGACATTTTTTGAACCAGGATGGCTTATTCCAGTATTCAAACTCTTACTATCTTCATCTTTCTTGTCATCTTCATCAGATGGGATGTTAAGATCTCGATCTTGCTTGACAGGACCTCTGAACCTTCTTCCCATGTTAAAAACTACAAGTGGTTTCTTTGCTTTCTTTTTCTTCTCACCGGTGACCAGTACCTTCAGCTCTTCCTGCCCCTTGGCTAAGTTCAGGAACATCTGTTGTAATTGGACATTCTGAGCTTGGAGATCTCTGAATGTTTGTTCAAGATCCATTTTTTTCGTCTGAAATAAACAACAAAAAGATGAGAAAATATGTCTTGAAAGTACCTGTTATGTAATGATATGCATGATATGTAGATGCAAAAGTAATGTTTTCAAGGATCTCGTGGGATAAAGAAATTTGAAAGTGAATCCGATTACAACTCTGACTTGTGGAATTTTGAATCTTCATCTTTAAACGTCCTTCTATTAAATCAAGCTCACCATATCAAGTGGATCCTAGCTTCTGACTCAAGAGAATGTATTTTGATCTTTGATGGCATCTAGTTAGAGTAAAATAAATCCTCTTGCCCCTTGCTAGAAATCTGGCTTATGATATTCTTGCACCAAAGATCCCTAAGATCCTTCAAAATGGTTAGTAAGAATGCCATGTCATATGTTATAATGCCAGGATGTTATGATGTTATGTTCATGTTTAAAAATAAACAAACATAAACAAATCAAACAAGAGCCTTAGGTTTAAAGGCTTGCATGAGTTCTATAGGTAAGTACCTTTCTCTATTGAAGTTAAGTTGGATCAACCTATCCTAAAATAGTAATCGACTTCTAGGGATCTCATATCACGGATCTTTCTCGAAGGTTTTATTTTAGTATAGCAACTGATTTTCCCCCAAAACATCCCGTAAGTTGTATCTTAATGAGTGTAGCATCGAGTATCAGCCAACCTTGGACTGCACCAAAGCCGGTCATTTCACTACCTTCTAATGGCAAAGATGGGTCAATTTAGGTTCTATAAAGTCAGTTAGTGCTAATGACACCACGCGGAAGCCTAATGTTATCCTCGACTGACTCAAGGAACATTAGTACAATCCAAAGCGTCACACTAACCGTAGCCATCACTTTAACCATATCGGTCTATGTCGTACAATTTCCATGATCTATTACTACTTACCTAAGGTATCCCTAGATTCGAGTGTAGGATATTTGCAAGTAAATAAACCCAAGCAACCCTTAAATTAAAATCAAACAGGGAAAATAGTAAAAGCAAGTAAAAAGTGATCTAAAACTCTAAGGTAACCCTTCTTTTTTAAGTATATCCCCAATAGAGTCTCCAGTTTCGTAATACGGTGGGACAACTGACTTTGCATTTTATCGCAAATGTGCGGATAGCTAGAGTCGCCATCGACTTTTCTTTTATCCAATAAGGAAAGGGTGAAAATAACCGGAAAGACCTTGATAGATTTTGAGTTTAGGGGCTAAGTTATGAAAAGGGAAGGTATTAGCACCCTTTTCATCTGTAGTTATCTACGGGCTCTTAATCGCTAGCTCACTTTTGAAAATTTTCTTTTTTGTGTGTGATTTGAAAATATTTTGAAATCGCCAATGTAAGGCTGACTTTGTAATGATTCTTGTATCAGTCCTCAAGAATGCGTACAAAGTGTTTTTGAAAATATTTGTTCGAAAAGTAGTTTGAGAAATGTTTTGTTTGTGAGAAAAGTTTGTGAACAAGCAATTAGGAGTTTCTTACCCACTAAAGTATTTCTTATTCTTTTCCTTCTCCTTTAGAGATAGTATTATTCGTACCATTAGTTGGTAGGTAGCCCTATCTATTGGATATGAAGGGACATATAAAGGGTCATTTTTTGCAGGCAATGTTGAAGGGTCATCGAGGGACTATGATCTTTATTCGAAGGGACTTTGCTAAAGTATCCCTACTTTCGAGGGACATGACCATTATTTTAGAAGGCAACAAAGGGAGGTTACCCTAGAGGTGTGAGTGTGAATAGTGTGTTCATTTCAGTTATTTATCTTGTATTAGGGTTTGCTAACGATTATTTTAATCTTGCCATACATGCCTAATTACTAGCAGTATAATATACGGAAAAGTAAAGGTGCAGAAAGTAAATCTTAAGCTATTATAGGGCTTTTGGGAAATTGCATAAAGATGCGGAAAATAAAGTGCGGAAATTAAGCCCTAGACTATTACATCCTGTAAGCAGTTACATAATAGAAAAATATGGAAAGATAAATCTAAACTATTACAAGAAAAAATATTGCGTGACCTATATAATTTCTCTAAGAATTTAAATGCAATAAGAAATAAAAAATGTTGAAAAATGTCTGATGTGATTTTTATGGAATTAATTCGATGTTAATTAAAAAAACCTAGGTATTATTAATTTTAATTAATAAAAAAACCTAAAGTCTAATTAATTTTAATTATTTAATAAAAATACTAAATAACCTAATAAATAAATAAATAAATAAATAAATAATAAAAAAATTCAAAATTAAATTATAAAAAAAAACTAAACCTAATTTGTTAGGGTTTTTAAAAAAGAATTAATTTGGGTTAAATATTGATTAAAAAAATAATTAGGGTTGTTAAAGAATTAGGGTTTTGTAATTAAGAGAAAATAGGTTAGTTGAAAAAAATGAAGAAAAATAATTGTATGGGGTAGGTGTTGAACCCACGTCCTTCAGCATTCTCCACGCACAGCTTACCACCAGGCCAAGCGATGGTTAGTGTCTAAAGAATGGGCGCTACACATAATATGTTAAACCTGCATAAATTGGAAAAATATAAAATAAAAAGGTTGCAAAAGGCAGGGATCGAACCCACGCCCTTATAGATTAATGCCTTAATGCGTGCGCTCTTGCCACTAGGGTGGCTATTACACCCGGTTGTAGAATGAAATCAAATAAATAGAAAATATAAACAAATGAATGTGCTGGAGAGGCGTCGGAGCCCTAGCTTCGATCATCTTCTCCTGTGAGCTAATTTCTTCAACCTGCAAAATAGAGCATGTTAGTGATCTAAAGGGACCCTTCCCCCTATTTTACCCTTGCGTGTTTAATGGTGTCCTTATTTTTGGTTAATTCCCCCTGTATAATGAAATATGAATAAAATATTGTAAATCGGTTCAAGAATGGCAACGCATGATTCTGGCATCATGGGATTCATGTGATGGTTCAGGAACACATTAATATCATTAGTATGAAGCAAAATATGATAGAATCTAAAATACAAAATTCAAGAAATCATGTAAATTGATGATGCATTGATGCTCATTTCAGGCTCTTTTGATCATCAAGGATGCTTCAACTTACTCTGTAATAACCCTGGAATCGATTTGGATGGCTAGCTTACTTTTAGAAAGGTTGTAGATAAGGGTTTCGATTTTCCCTAGTTTGACAAAAATTTAAGATTTGGAGGGTGTGTTATCTTGCAAGATTTTTGTGTGTTGTTTGAATATGATGGATATATATAGAGGAAGAGATTAGGTCCGAAACATGGGCTTGGACTTTGTACAACACATGCCTTTGATTTTTTTAGGAAATAAGTTAAAAGGTGGTAAAACCATGAAGATTTGATTGAAATATAAATATGCACGGTTTGTAGCTTGGTCATGGGCCTCTAAAATAACCAAATCAAAAGCCTCTTATACCTTGCACCTCCTTTTAATATTTATTTGATTTAATTTTGACTTTAAATAAATAAAATCAAAATAAATGAAATAAAAAAATAAAAGGGTGTATGAATATATTTATATGTCCATTAAAGGTCAAGAACACATTTGGACTCTAAAAGATAAGCTCATTTGTCCAAAAATTCAAGTTTGCTCAAATTGGATTTCATGCATTTTCTCAAAATTTCCCAACTTGCACCAATCATAACTCTCTCAATTTTTATCATATGAAGGTTATCTTTGAATTTTTGGAAAGCTCAAGGTGTCCCCTAAAATTCTAATGTTGATAATTTTTCCATTTGAAGATTTTATCTTGATGTAAATTGCTTTGACAAAAAGTATCTTTTTATTGACTTTTAAAATGGCATGTAATGTTTTTTCCCATATCTCTTAAATGAAGCATTTTTGGGCCTTGGGCTTAGAGATTCAAAGTTGTAGGGAATTGAATTTCAATCAAAATTAGCTTTGGTTGATAATTTTCTTATGAGTCATGTGAAAGTTATGCTTGGTCAAAGTTCAGTTGACTTCTCCTAAAGAAAACCCTAATTTAGTAACTTTTGACTTTTGATGAATCTTGAGTTTTTTTGATGAATTATGATCAATCCTTGATCAAATGATGAATGTGAATTCAAAATATTGATCTTGACCAAAAATCTTGAGGTTTGACTCTATGTTGACCATAGTTGACTTCTTGTCCAATATAGTTGATTTTCACTTATCTGAGCAATTGACTAAGCAAATTTGTGATGTAAGGCTTGAAACTTGACACGGGGATTCTTTGAAGAATATGAGGAACCATGAAACTCACTTGAGGCATTAGAAGTCCCATTTTCCTTGAGAATACCAAAACCCTAGTTATAGGCTATTGCTTAGGAGGAGGGTTCATCTGACCAATTCTTGAGTAGTCTTGAGCAATTGAGAACCCTAGGAGCATAAGGAGATCTTTTGAAATGGGAGGGGAAATTTTGGGGTATAACAGTCCCGTAATAGATAAGGAATTTGGATCATTTCCCCAACATATAGTGCAAACTACCTCAGTAGCCTATGAGTTTCCAATCCCCATCAGAGATTATTCCCTTAATGTAGTCTACAAAATTTAATTCCCCAATGGAGTTTATTTCTTAGATATTACAAATTCCCTGACAGAATTCACTTCTCCATCCAGATATCATTCAATGTTTTCCTCCCAAAAAGATTTGATACCCATATCTGAAACCTAGTCAGATGGCACAACAGAAGGATGTCCATCTCTTTTATCCCCAGTCAGGGTACATAAGAATCAAATCCTTCAATAAAAAGAACAACAAATGATTGACTCTCCTTTATCGCTTCTATCCCAAAGCAAAAGTCGAAGATCCCCAGTGGAGTCACCTCAAACAAAGAGCGGGAATCCCTAATAAAGTCATTTTAAATAAAATTGAAGAATTACTTTCTTCATCCCCAGCCACAGTCATGGATTTATTTACCCCATTCATAGTTGTTACATGACACTATCGATACGCTCCAATGACATATTGCATCCATACATCATTTACAAATATCATAACATATGCATACAAAAAACATATAATATTCTCATTTATTTTGAGAGCATTATTATGAAATGCATTTCACGCATCATGACATTGCAGAAAACTAACTTTGTCTTTTCAGGATAAGTTCGCAAACAGACGAATATTATCGGTGATTTATAGACAGGTTGTAGATCAATTCCCGAAACAGGACTGGGTAACTATTTACATGAAAAGCTTTTCCTTCAAAGATTCATTCTGAAAAGAATTTCCCTCAGAGACTAATTCTAACGAGCATTTCCTTCAGAGACTCACTCTGAAAAGAATTTCCCTCGGATAAAATCGGATAGATTCATTCTGAAAAGCATCAGTCAGATAAAACCAGACGAAAGTTCATTCTGACACCCTCCTGGATACAGTCAGGCGTAGACCCATTCCAATAAATTTTTCAGATAAAGTCAAGTGAAAACTCATTCTGATCAACTTCTAGATACAATCAGGCGCAAATTTATTCTAAAACATCATTCAAATACAGTCAAGTGAAGACTCATTCTGATCCACTTCTAGATAAATTCGGGCGTAGACTCATTCTAGAACAACATTCATATAAAATCATGTGAAGACTCATTCTGATCCCCTTATAGATACAATCAAGACATAACATCATTCTAGAACATCGTTCAGATGCAATTGATATGCAAGATTCATTCTGACACTCCCTAGCACGTTTGTTAGATACAGTCGAACACAGACTCATTTTAGTATACTTTTTCAGATACAGTCGAACATAGACTCGTTATGATACTCCTATCAACATTTAATTCGGATGGCATCTATAAGCCCATCTCTGACGGCATCCAGTCACTTATCTGAATGGCATCTTTAAGCTCATTCAAGCAGTACAATCAACCAATTGTGTTACTTTGTTCACCTGTGATTGCAAATTTATGGGCACTTAAGTGTTTAATCCTCTTCCACCTTCAGATCATGAATGACGGACATGCCAATCTAACACTTCAGGTTTAAGAAGATTGAATAGGGGCAGTTGTTGTACCCCAAAATTTTCCCTCCCTTTTTCAAGACAAATTATTTCAATAGGTCTCTTCACACTCCTAAGGTTCTCAATTTCTCAAGACTTATCAAAGATTGACCGGACAAGCTCTCCTCCTAAGCAATTGACCTACAATTAGGGTTTTACTTTTCTCAAATGAAATTGGACTTCTAATTCCTCAAGTGGGCTTAATGGTATCTCATATGTCTCAAAGTACCATCATGCCAAAATTCAAGCCTTGCAGTACAAGTTTGCTCAGTCAATTAGCCAAATTATTGAAAATCATTTGTATTGGATAACAAGTCAACTTTGACCAATTTACAGTCAAACTTCAATATTTTTGGTCAACATCAATATTTTGAAGTCACATTCATCATTTGATCAAGGGTTGATCATGATTCTTTAAGAAAACTCAAGAATCATCAAAAGTCAAAAGTTACTAAATTAGGGTTTTCTTTAGGAGAAGTCAACTGAACTTTGACCAAGCATAACTTTCACACACTTCATTATAAATTCCTCAACCAAAGCCTATCTTGAAGGAAATACAATTCTCTACAACTTTGTGTCTCTAAGCTCAAGGCCAAAAATGCTTCATTTGAGAGATATGAGCCAAAAATTACAGGTCATTTTAAAAGTCAACAAAAAGACATTCTTGGTCAAAGCAATTTACATCAAGTTAAAGACTACAAATGAAAAAATGACAATCATGGAAGTTGTAGGAGACATCATGAGGTTTCCAAAAGGTCTAAGATCATCTTCATATTACAAAAATTGAGTGAGTTATGATTGGTGCAAGTTGGGCAACTTTGAGAAAATGCATGAAGTCCAAATTGAGAAAATTTAAATTTTTGGGCCAATGGGCCTATCTTTTAAGGTCAAAACGTGTTCCTGACCTCATAATTGACATTTGAATCCATTCATTTATTTTTGTGGTTTTATTTCTTTTTATTTTGATTTACTTCAATTAAAAACAAAATAAATAAAATAAAATACTAAGTAAATGATATAAGGCATGGGGATCTATTTTTTGAATCAAATCATAAACCCAAAAGGCTGGTGACAACTTGCAAAAAACATGTAGAGATGATTGGTATATGATCGGCCTAAAAAATAAATATTTTATGCAAAAATTACAATCAAATATTTGTTCATGAAAAACAAAGATTTGATTCATGTTTGTTGACCTAAACCACTCTCCTATAAATACATAACATGTTCTGACCATCAAGGACATGAAAATTGCCTCAAGAACACACCCTCAAAATCTCAAATTTTCTCAAAACTAGGGAAACTTGAAACCCTCATCTCCATCCTTCATCAATCCTTTCCAAGCACTCTATCATCTTCCTGAAGTTCCCAAAAGTCCATCCCAACCATCCTTAAAGCTCGTAGCATGCTAGAAGTCGGTCACACAAGCACACTGGTTTTGGGTAGTTTTTTTAAAATTGAATCTTGTAATCCATGCATATTTAATTAATTTAATGCATACATTCATGCTCATATTGATATTTGGAATGATTTTGACGCATCGTTTGCAAGATTTGACGCAGGAATGACAAAATGCCATTGTTAGGGAAGTTTATGAATATTTCCTTCTTATCCCGTGTTACAATCATCCTACCAAAGAAGACGACCGGAGCTAGGGCTCCGACACTTCTCTAATTCATTTGTTTTATTATATATTTATTTTTTATATTATATGAACACAAAATGCAGCATGACGCAATTGGTTGGAGATGGACACCTGTAACATGAGGGGTGTGGGCTCGATCCATGCGTTTTGTCAATTTATTTTCTTTTCCAGGTCTTAACGTGGAGGCTTATAACATATTAAATGCTTACCATTCTTAAACACAAACAAGTGCATCGCCTGGTGGCAAGCAATGTAGTCTTTGAAGCCAGAGGCGTGGGTTCAACACCCACCCCATGCAATTGTTTCTTTTTTCTTCTTATTTTCCTAACCTAATTTCATTCTTTTTTCTTCATTAACTATTTTTTTAATTAATCATTAACTAACCTAATTTTTTTCAAGAAAACACAACAAATTAGGGTTAGGTATTTTTTAATTAGTAATTAAATTTTAACATATTTTTATTTACTAATTAATTAAATTGGTTATTTTCCTTAATATTAAAATCAGTTAGAATTTAGGTTTTAATTAATTATTAATACTTGAATTATTTTCTACAAAAACACAAAAATATTAACATTTAGAACTTTGGGTCTTTAAACATTTTTCTAACACTTTTCTCATATTTTGTTATTTAATTCATAAAACAAAATGTATAGGTCGCACTATCGATGTGATAGCTTAGATTTACATTCTCGCATTTTTTACTATTATGTATCTGCTCCGAGGATTTAATAGTGTGGGTTTACTTTCTCACAAATTTATATACCTATGTATCTCTCCCAAAGCCAAGTAATAGCTTAGGTTTTACATGCTGCACTTTATCTTTCTGTTCATATTTAACTATTACTAACTAGGGTTTGTATGGCAAGACTAAAAACAATCTAGATAACCCTAATTCTCAAGATAATATAACTGAATTAACACACTTTGCACTCTTGCACCTTTAGGGTAACCTCTCTTGTTCGCTTACGAATAATGGTCACGTCCCTCGAAAGTGGGGATACTTTAGCAAAATACCCTCGATCAAATCATCTTTGTCCCTTTCGAATAAAGATCATAGTCCCTCTAGTTGCCTACTGTTGTACCCCAAAATTTTCCCTCCATTATCTTCAAGACATTCTCCTAGGGTTCTCAAATGCTCAAGGATGCTAAAGAATTTATCAGACAAATTCTCCTCCTAAGCAATGAGTCCACGACTAGGGTTTCATCTTTCACAAGGAAGTTTGGGTTTCAAGGTCTCAAATGGAATGTATGATCTCTTATATGTATCAAGGAATGCTCATATCAAGTTTCAATCATTGCATCACAAGTTTGCTCAGTCAATGGCTCAGATGACTAAAAATTAACTATATTGGACAAAAAAGTTAATTGTGGTCAACATACAATCAAACTTCAAGATTTTTGGTCAAAATCAAGATTTTTAATTCATATTAATCATTTGATCAAGGGTTGATCATGATTCATCAAGAAGAATCTCAAAACATCAAAAGTCAAAAGTTGCCAAATTAGGGGTTTTCTTAGGAGATGTCAACTGAACTTTGACCAAGCTTAACTTTCACATGCTTCATCAGTTTTTCCTCAACCAAAGCTTAGTTTGAAGGAAATTCAATTCTCTACATCTTTGTCTCTCTAAGTTCAAGTCCAAAAAATGCTTCATTTGAGAGATATGAGCCAATCCATTATTGGTCATTTCAAAAGTCAACAAAAAGACACTTTTTTGTCAAGGCAACTAACATCAAGATAAATTCTTAAAATGAAAAAATGGTCAACATAGAGATTGTATAGGACATCATGATCTTTCAAAAAAGTCAAAGATCACCTTCAAATGATGAAAATTGAGAGAGTAATAACCATTGCAAGTTGAGAAATTTTGATCAAATGCATGAAGTTCAAAAAGAGAAAACTTGATTTTTTGGGCTAATGGGCTATTATTTCATAGTCCAAACATGTTCTACAACCCATATACACCTCACATCTTACTCATGCACCCCTTGATCTTTTTATTTTGAACATTTTTATTTTATTCATTATTAATTCAAAATAAATAAGAAAATAAGACAAGCCTTACCACACAAATCCAAGCCCATATTATTTGACCTACTTCCATGCTATATGTTCTCCTAAAATCAGACATGAAGAACCATGAATAGAGGTTCAAAAATAATTCTAGACACAAATATATAATTTAAATTGTTTTCAAAACTTTATAATGTAGAAGAAAATCACTAGATAAGTCGTCTAAAATAAAACTTATTGGAAACTCGGATATACAATATATTAACGTTAAATCTATGAAATAAAATTAAATAATCGATTAACATAAACTCAATTCAACAATCCCATTATTTATTGTTTGAACACGATCACTTTGCAATGCTATTTCCAAGGCTAAATAATCAAAGAATTAACTTGATTGTTTTATCAAACACTTGGCGTGCAAGTGAATATTCATAATTTTTCCTTGAGTGATGTTGATATACAAAACCACTTATAATCAAAAGTGATTATAAGCTACATCCACACCTAATTCAAAAACTGAATTTGAGAGGAAAATTCTTACAATTCAATTACTAGTACAATTCTATTTGTTAAAACGATTGATGAAATTGATAGCAAGTAAAAGCAGAGAAGCAAAAACACACATGGAAATTATGTACACAGTTCCCCACTTTCATCCTCGCGTGTGGGTACGCCTGCACCTAATTCCAATGGAATTAGAATAATTCTTATATGCATTATTGTTTATTACAAAAGGAAGAGTAAAAACAATAATACAAAATTCTTCAATTTGGTGTTGATGCTCCTTATTCCAACCTTTGATTTTAAGCAAGATCAAATCAACTGATAAATGCAACCTATTTTCCGCTTACGCTACTTCCTTGAAAATATTTCAAACACTCTAAGGCTCCTTTCAAATATTTCAATCACTCCAAGGTATATGTAGTGTTTGTTGGCAGTAATTTTGGTAAAACACTGCTTTGGTAATGTTTTGCTTAATGTATTGACATTTGAAGTAATACATCTTAACTAGTTTTGAATTATGTCAAAGCAGATGTCTTAACACCTTCCTTCTGATCTGAACATGTTTTTCAGATTTTTCATTTCCTGTTTTTAAGTGCACCTTATTCAGGTTTTGCGGTTTATAACTTGAGAAAAATATGGAGGAATATTTTTCAATCTGTCTTATCTTTATGGATTATATCTTGGCCAACTTTCATGGAGATATTCAAGGGATTCAATATATTGCAGTATTTGTTTTTCAGCCCAATCCCATAAAGAAGTTGTTGCGTCTTTATAAGGACTTGCAACCTTATTCGTACAACTACAACAATTGAAGAAAAATATATTCTTTGTGTTTAAAAGTCTGAATCTTTTAATTATAATACACTATAGTATTGTTTTAATACTTGAGTTGTAATTTGTTAGTTGAGTTATAAATTACGGATCATTCATAAGCTTTTAATTATTGAATGATTGAGGTTTTTCAAACTTAATAATTCTGTTGTTTTTCACTGTTAGTGATTGAAGGGATTTGAGGAGGGCCTGATACCTAGGTGTGTCTTAGGTAAAAGTATAGCACGGGTAGTGATTAAGTGATTAGATCGTAAACTGTTTGTTTACTTAGGGTCTACAAATTGATATTATTTAGTGGACTTATCCCTGGCTTAGTATCCCCCAGAGTAGGTTTTGTTATACACCAAACTGGGTTAACAATCCCATGTGTTCTTACCGCTTTTATATTGTTGCATTTTATATTGTCCTAAGATATTTATGTTGTGACATCTCCTTCGACATCACATATCTGATACCAGAATTTCAATTGGTATCAGAGCAGGCATACTGCTCTGTATCTAGGTGAGATCTAGGGAAGTTAAATTATTGTACTATGTACAAGGAAGGAGGATTTGTAAATAGACCACCCATTTTGGATGGAAGCAATTATGACTATTGGAAACCACATATGGTGGCCTTTCTAAAATCTCCAGACATAAGGGCTTGGAAAGTTGTCTTAAAAGGATGGAAACACCCTATCAAATTGGGAGAAGATGGAGAATCTACTTCTGAGTTAAATCCAGAAGAAGATTGGTCTAAAGAAGAGGATGAAATTTCACTTGGAAATTATAAAGCCTTGAATGTTATATTTAATGGAATTGACAAGAACATTTTCAGATTAGTAAACACATCTGAAATAGCTAAGGATGCCTGGGGGATTCTACAATCTACCCATGCAGGAACATCCAAAGTTAAGATGTCAAGACTTCAGTTGCTCGCCACCAGATTTGAAAATCTGAGAATGAAGGATGATGCAAGTGTTAATGACTTTCATATGAACATTCTTGAGATTACTAATGCATCCAGTGCTTTAGGAGAAAAAATACCCAAAGACAAATTGGTGATAAAGATGCTTAGGTCTCTCCCCAAGAAGAACAAAACCATATCTTTTGTAACCAATACTAAAGATGAATAGGAGGATTGTGATCTTGATACAAATGAAGGAATATTTAATGCTTTTGTTCTACTTGGAAGACAGTTTAATAAAGTGATAAAGAAGATGGATAGAACCCAAGATCAAATGTAAAGAACATCTCATCTGACATCCATAAGTCAAATGAGTTTGGAAGAAAAAGGGCTGAATAAAAATACACTCAAGGGAAGGGAATCAATGTCATGGATGTGAATATTTTGGTCACATTAGATCTGAATGTCCTACATATCTTAAGAAACATAAGAAGAATCTATCTGTTACTTGGTCTGAAGAGGACTCTGAGAGTGATCTTGAAGAGGAATCTGCCAAGTATGTTAAAGGATTGACAGTCAAATATGTTTCTGATGAACATTCTAGTGATGGTGAACTAACCTTTGATGAGTTAGTTTCCTCGTATAGAGACTTGTGTCTCAGAAGTGCAAAAGTTTGCCAAGAAGAGGAGAAACAGAAAGCTCACATAACTCAGCTGAAGGCAGAAAGGAAAGAGCATTTGAAAACTATCTCTAGTCTAGAAAGTGAAGTGACTTCTCTGAATTCGAATCTTGACAAAATGGTCAAATCATTCAAGATGTTGAATAATGGGTCTGACACATTAGATGAAATTCTTCAAGTGGGAAGAGTGTCAGGAGAAAAGAGTGTTCTAGTGTTTAATGAGAAAAAGGAACCTTATTCAGAAGAACCTTCATCAGATGCCACTCATGCCAAATCTAAACCAAAGATGTCAAATCAAATGTCTCAACATCATGGCAAGAAAAGACATCATGGAAAGAAAAAATTTAATCACACTAGAGAGAAATTCCAGCCCTGGAGGTGTCACCACTGTGGAAGGTTTGGTGACATAAGAACTTTCTGTTTCAATTTGTATGGGTACCCTAAAACTGCTCCTCTTCCCGAGACTGATCAGATCTCTTAAAATAGCAAAAAGAAGAAACAGTGGGTTCCCAAGACTATTGTTACTAGTCTTATAGCTCATACCTCTCTCAGAGTCTCAACCAATGATGACTGGTACTTTGACAGTGGTTTTTCTAGCATGATATGTGTTAAGAATATCTTGGTAGATATCAAATCTCACTCCACCAGTTATGTGACTTTTGGTGATGGAGCCAAAGGTGAAATCAAAGGAATTGGAAAGCTAGAATGTTCAGAAGTCCCGAAACTTGATAATTTGTTACTTGTTAAAGGGTTAATATCTAACCTAATAAGTATAAGTCAAATGTGTGATCAAGGATTCAAAGTAAACTTCACCAAGACATAATGTCTCATTTGCAATGAAAAGAATGAAGTTGCTATGAAAGGAATCAGATCTAAAGACAACTATTATTTATGGGTTCCCCAAGAGTTGAACTTCTCCTTACATGTGCAATAGCCAAAGAAAATGAATTTAAACTGTGGCATCAAAAATTGGGACACTTGCATCTGAAAGGAATGAAAATAATTGTATTTATAGAAGTCGTTAGAGGGATTCCTAAGCTCAAGATAGAAGAAGGGAGAATATGTGGTGAATTCTAGATTGGAAAGCAAACTAAGATGTCACATCAGAAGATCAAACATCTCACCACATCAAAAGTTTTGGAACTTCTTCACATGGACTTAATGGGACCTATGTAGGTTGAAAGTTTTGGTGGAAAGAAGTATGCATATGTTGTTGTAGATGACTTCTCTAGGTACACATGGATAAGTTTTATTAGATAAAAATCAGAAACTTTTGAAGTCTTTAAAGATCTTTGTCAAAAACTTCAAAGAGAAAAGGATATTCATGTCGTCATAATCAGAAGTGATCATGGAAAGGAATTTGAGAACAATAAATTTGCTGATTTTTGTTCTTCTAGAGGAATCAGTCATGAATTTTCCTCTCCCATTACTCCTCAGAAAAATGGGATTGTGGAACGCAAAAACATAACTCTTTAGGAATCTTCCAGAGTTATGATTCATGCTAAGAAGTTACCCTACCACGTTTGGGATGAAGCTATGAATACTACGTGTTATATCCATAACAGAGTCACTTTAAGAAAAGGAACCTCGGCCACCTTGTATGAAATATGGAAGGGAATAAAACCTATTGTCAAATACTTTCATGTTTTTAGAAGTAAATGTTACATCTTAGCTAATCGTGAACAAAGAAGGAAGATGGATCCCAAGAGTGATGAGGGAATATTCCTGGGTTACTCTACAAATAGCAGAGCTTATAGAGTCTTTAACTCCAGAACTAAGGTTATGATGGAATCCATAAATGTTATTATTGATGATAAAAGATGGAATGATGAAGAAGATGTCTTAGAAGATGTTGGAACATCTTTGTCAGACATTCCAACAGAATCTAATGATAGAAGTATTAATCCTAATCTAACTCAAGAATATCATGAGCCCAATCAACTCAATAAAGGGCCTTAAATCAGAACTCACAGAGATAATCCTAAGGAACTTATTGTAGGAGATCTAAATAAAGGAGTTACTACTAGATCAAGAGAAGGAATGTCAAACTCTTGATTTATTTCATAAATTGATCCTAAGAATGTCAAAGAAGCCTTAACTGATGAGTTCTAGATTAATGCTATGAAAGAAGAGCTAGAACAATTTAGAAGAAATGAAGTTTGGGATCTGGTTCCAAGACCTGGAGGGACAAATGCGATTGGCACTAAATGGGTGTACAAAGATAAATTCGATGAACAAAGGGGTGGTTACTAGAAATAAGGCAAGATTAGTTGCACAACGATACACTAAAATTGAAGGATTTGATTTTGATGAAACATTTTCCCCTGTGGCCAGACTTGAATCAATCAGACTACTCTTAGGAGTTGCTTGAATTCTTATTTTTAAGTTGTTTCAAATGGATGTAAAGAGTGCCTTATTAAATGGCTATCTGAATAAGGAAGTTTATGTGGAACAACCTAAGGGATTTGTTGATCCAAGCTTCCAAAACCATGTGTAAAACATGAAGAAAGCTCTGCATGGATTAAAGCAGGCTCCAAGAGCTTGGTATGAGAGATTGACAGAATTTCTTAGTGAGAATGGATATAGGAAAGGCGACATAGACAAAACTATTTTTGTCAAAGAATAAGAAGGGAAGATCATGATTTCACAGATTTATGTTGATGATATTGTGTTTGGTGGGATGTCAAATGAGATGGTTCAACATTTTGTCAAGCAAATGCAGTCAAAATTTGATATGAGCCTTGTTGGTGAGTTAACCTAATTTCTTAGGATGGAAAATGCCAGTCACAAGAGAACAACTGCTCCCACACATCTGAAGTTGTCTAAATATGAAAAAGGAGTAAGTGCGGATCAAAGTCTTTACAGAAGTATGATAGGCAGTCTTATATATCTCATAACTAGAAGACCTGACATTGCCTTTGTTATAGGGGTGTCTTCTAGATTTTAAGTTGATCCTAAAATTATCCATGCCAACCATGTGAATAGAATTCTTAAGTATGTAAATGGGATAAGTGACTATGGTATGTTATATTCTTATGGATATGGCTATGCTTTAAGTGGTTATTGTGATGCTGATTGGGCAGGAAGTGCTGATGATAGAAAAAGTACATTAGGAGGATGTTTCTTTCTGGGAAATAATCTCATATATTGGTTCAGTAAGAAGTAAAATGGTGTGTCTCTGTCCACTGCTGAGGCTGAGTATATTGCTGCAGGAAGCAGTTTTTCTTAGTTGGTTTGGATGAAACAAATGTTGACAGAATATAATGTCAAACGGGATGTCATAACATTATTTTGTGACAATCTAAGTGCCATAAATATATCAAAAAATCCTATTCAACACAGCAGGACCAAACACATTGATATTCTTCATCACTTTATAAGAGAGCTTGTTGAAGAAAAGATTGTTGCCTTAGAACATGTAGCTACTAAATTACAACTGGCTTACATTTTCACTAAGGCTTTGGATGCAAACCAGTTTGAGAACTTAAGAGGGAAACTAGGGATATGCATATATGAGGGTTTTTAGAAATTAAGGGCTTGTGGGAATATCATTAAAGTGATATTATATCATTTATTATGTTTCCAACAAATTAAGTATCTTAAGAAATCATTTCAAGATTATCTCAAATACTCTCCCACACGCTACGACATTACTTCCTTCTATTTTCACAACCTCTTCAATCTTGTTTACAGAAAAAGAACCCTTGTTATTTTTCATCTCACTGTTCAAAAATATTCAAAGATGTTGCAACATCATGCTTCGTCTCCCTCAAAGTGATTTTCTGATGAAGCCATGCTTCTAGGTCAAAGTCTGTCATCCATCCCGAGGATCTCTCCCTTGATAAAGTCCTAGTCGTCTCTCCTCTGACAACAGTTCCACATCTTGAGAAAAAGTTCAAGAAACCCAGATTGTCCTATGCAAAGAAATCTAAAGACGAGTTTGACACTTCTAAAGGTAATTCTCCTAATATTATTGATGATAGGTCAGAAGAAGACACTGTTAATGTTGATAGGAGTATTAGAAGACTGATATATAGGGTGTTAAATTATGGTTTTGTTGTGTTTAGGATTTATACTCCTCTTGTTGTACCCTAATTTTTCCCCCTAAGATCCCTTCATCTTACCATATTGATTAAATCACAACAAGATCACATTAGGGCTTTTGGTTATCCTCCCTTTCATTAGCTTTGATCTTTGAGGAATAACCAAGCACCTTGACTTGTTTTTTCTTTTGTGATCATGCATGTTTTGTTTTGACTTTCCTTTTAATTAATAAAATGCAATGTTCGTTTGTCTTACTTGTTAATAATGTAGGTAAATGCAATGTGGCTTAGCAAGTTGATCCATGGATTCATGAGTTTATTTGCATACCCTAGTCAATAAAGCTTGAGAAATTCAACCCTCACCATTGAAGTTGTTTTGGAAGAAATGTCATGGCAAGGTTCATTTTGGTTCACAACATTTCAAAGTTATCAAGATTGATTCAAAAGTACAAGGGGTTTATAGAAGAAGTTGTCATGGTTGGACAAAACCTTGTTCCCATTGGTCACCAAGTGAATATTTATCCCAAATTTTAAAGATATGGGAGTAGTTTTGGTTGCTATGAGCTCTCATTATCATCCTCAAAAACTCCTATCTACAAATAAAAAGTGTTGGTACAAGAAGGTTGGTTAAGATTGTCAAAGTTCCTCTAAGCATTTTCTTGATCTAGGAGCTAGGGTTTTGAACTTTAAAGAAGTATATCTTTCTCATATTTTGGTATTTTTGAGTGATTCCAAAAACATCCTTCTCTAAAAAGGGTTATTAACAAATCACTTCAGAAGTTTCAAAGAGTTTTCATGTAGAATAAACTTGATAATGAAGAAAGATTACAAGTCCTCTAGATGAACCCCCAAATTCCCATGCGTGACTTCAAATGATCATAACTTCATCAACTTTTATCACATTGAGCCCACTCATTTTCCACAATGATCTTCAGGATGTGAACTTTATTCCTTCTTTTATGTGAAAAGTGAGAAAATGGATGGAGGATGCCCTAAGGATACAAAAGATTATAGGTCATTTCATGATTTTTGCAAACTTCAACAATTCATAACTCTCAATTTTTGGATATTTTGAATGGTTCAAGTCTCAAAATGTCATTCAAGAGGTCTATTTCATGCCATATTTTTTGGTCAAGAGCAAATTCCAAGTGGAAGGCCATGTTTGGATGAAAAACATTATAGGTCACTTTTGAGGAAAAACTTGTAATATTTCTAAGTATGGAAAGTCAACTTATTTTTCCAAAATCTGACTCATTGCAACTTACAGCTCAAATATCAATTTGATTCCATTATTTTTCCATTGCAAAGCTTCTAACCTCATCTTTCTAAAGCTTCAAGAATCATGCCATAAGACCCCTTGAGCTGAGAATGACATTGATTTGAACTTGGTAACTTGAAACTGAAGTTTCTTTAAAAGTCAGAATTTGAATTCCTTGATTTAGCTTCTAAACACATTTTTTCTACGCTTTTTTGCTTCTAAACATGTTTAGTGAACTTCCATAAGTGATTAGCATAGAAAAACACGCGTTTTGGATGAGTTTTGATCAAAATAGAAGTCACACTTTCATTGTTTGCAACTTCACACGATTTCCCTCCAAATTTCATAATTTCACACACTTGAACATTCCGTTTGATTCCCTATAAAAAGAGGGTCATCCCTCATTCATTTCCTCAAGCTTGAACAACCAAAATCACCCTGCCAAACTCATTCCATAACTCACTTTTCTGCAACTTCGAAATCAGTGTTCAAGCCTTTTTCAATCTATTTTTTCTATCAATTCACCTTCCATGATCTTCCCTGAAGCTAACCTTACAATTACCTTCAAGAATAGTGATCTATATTGATCCATAGAGGTCCAGTTTCAGAGCTTTGCAACTCAACTTCAATAGGTAGATTCCTTCATCAATTCTGCCAAAATTTGATATGATTGTGAAGCTCTCATTGCCCTGGTTCTAGTCGCAACACTTGCTTTTATCTGGAAACACATTTTGGCCATGAATTTTCCAATTCCCTTTCAAAACTTTCCTTCCAAATTGCTCGAGCTACAATTTATATAAATATTTCGCGAATGTTTGGTTGTCTTCGTCTTGAAGATACGAAGCGAATTGCATAGGTCTGAGCTTCTGATTTTACAATTTGAGAGACCTGCAATTCACGTTGGGTGGAGGTTGAAGATGACCAATGTGTCATCTTTCAACTAATGATGACGTGTGTAGCTGTAGAAATGTTTAAGACTAAGCCATTAGATTGACTACACTTTATACAAATCAAAGTCAAAATCGCCACCGCGCTTTATTGTTTCCAAAGGAATGGGAAAAGAGCGAATAACCCAAAAAGAGGGGGAAAGATTCAAGGTAATGGGGTTGGTTATGCAAAGGAAATGTATTAGTACCCTAAACATCTATGGTATTCCGCAAGAGCCTCTTTGTAAAATCTGTATATTTTGGCTATAAAAACTTTTGTATATAAAATGGATGGTGGAGGTGAGAAAGGAAATATATTTTGTTATGATTTTTACACCCTCCGTGGTTGCGAACCTTTAGTGCCTACGTACCATATTTTGTGCAATAGGGGATCAGGGTACACGTATTTCCTCTCTTAAAAATTTGAAACACAAATGCGTTGGTCAATTTTATGAGATAAAACATCATTGTCATTGTCCGTGTGGAAAACATACCTACTACCCACAATTATGAGAAAGGAGAATTTGCATCATTTAAAAGTGGAGGATACGGCTTGGATTTTAAAATCAACAATGCCTCACTCAACACCCAAGTGGAAAATATCTCTCTTCACTACATATTGTAGAAGTATAATTGTTTTCATCACTACAAGTATTGACAAGAGTTTAATCTTTTGAGAAAAGTTTAAATAAAATCCAAAGTGGCAAAATGGTTTGAATGAGATTGATTGACTTTTAGTCTTCTCACAAAAAAATGTCAAGGTATTATTAAATTGATTGAAGTTTATTTATGAAAATGTTTTGAAAATACATGGACATAAGTCCAAGTTTATTATGAAAGTAGTTTAAGTTTCAAAACAAGAAGAGTTTTCAAAAGGAGGAAGAAGACTTTGAAATTAAAGAAGATGGGAGGAGAAGAAGAGGCTATCCTAAAGCATAAGGTAAAAGCTAGGGATGAGAACCATATAACCAACAAGAAGCCAATACTTGACATTATGAGTCAAGATAGAATTCCCATTCCTTGGATTAAAACCAAGCAAGCAAAGATACTAGACCTCTTGAGAGAACTAACTTCAAATGTATCAAATTTTCACAAAAATTCGGTAGAGTAACGGCTGTATACGGATGAATTCCAGATTACAAACAAAGTATGTAATCACAAAAACCTGCACACAAAACAAACAAACAACCCAATTTCTTGAGGTAAACCTCAAGAATTCCAGACAAAATAATCAGATAAAGTCACAAAGTCTCCAAGATAGGCCAAGGTCTCTAATCCGATGTCCAAGAAAAGCCCCAGGCTCCATAATGCCAAGGATAGTTACCAAATAGTCCAAGTACCATTAAATATTTTTTAGGGTTTATGTTGATTATTAAGTACCTTAAGAAAGGAAAAGAAAAGCTCAAGTGAGCAAAGTAAAAATGGCAAGAAAAATAAATGCTCAAATGAGCAAAGATGAAAATGGCACGAAACGTAAATGCTAAAAATTAATAGTACATAAAGCATAAAAAAGAATAAAAGCACAAGATAAAACAAGTCAATAATTAGTGGTTAGTGGGATGACCATCTTGAAACTTGCATTTAGAACTCATTAGAGGATTCGTAGAACCAAAGCCTCCACAAAACAAGTTGCATTTACTTTTTGTTAAGTATATCATCCATTTGAAATTCTCACAAGTACCATTTAATGACCAACGATGTTTAAGTGATCCGTGTTGACCCAAGGTGTTGCAGATCCATTAGAGGATTGGTAGAACCAAAGCCTCCACATAATGAATCTCAAGGTTAATGGATCAAAGAGATCAAATTAACATACTTGGGCTTGCAATCATAAGTTTGGGCCACTGATGATCATTTATTTGAATCGGGACAAAATTTAGCGCTATGTTAAGCAATCGTAAGTGAACTTATGTAGAAGTCGCACCTATTTTGAGGCCGGTCAATAACAATCTATGCACCATTTGTTTTGAGATATGATATAGAGATCATGCTCTGACAACATTTAGTGCAATGAGAAAGGGATGAGATGAAGAGGGATGGGGAAAAAATATACAAACCACATTTGAATTAAATTTTAATCAAACTATTATTAAAATCATTCATCCATTTTTATAGAGTTAGACACAACACCATGGATCCAATGATGTTAATAAAGTTCATGATCCAAAATCTAACCCAAGGTCAACCAGAAAATAATCACAAAATAATATCACATTTAATATACATAAAAAGGGTTTTAAAAAATGTTTTAAAAGATAGAAAATAATTAGAAAAATATCAACTATGTTCAAATTAATCAAGAAATGAAAAGTAAGACCATAGAAAAATCAGAAAAAGGGCCAAGTAATTTTACAAATTTTTTGGTAATTTTTAAAGTCAAAAACTATTTTTAAAATAAAAATAAATGGGAAAAATAAACAAAAAATACTAAAAAATAGTAAAGTCAGAAACAAAAATAAAATAAGGTCACCAATATTTGTTACAATATCATTGGATCATTCCATATTTTTTTCAGAATTTAAAAATGTGTAAAAGTATTTTTGAATATTTTAAACAAATCAAATAATTGTGAAATTTATAAAAAAATACCAAAACACAAAATTAAATTGTGAAAAAATAAAAATCAGAAAGAGAAAAATCAAAAATATTTTTCTTAATTTTTTCAGATTTTTTGGACTAAAAATGAATTTTCTATGATTTTTTGAAATTTAAAACAATTAAAATATAAAAATTAGAAAAAGAAAATAAAAGTAAAATATGTGGACCATTGTTTGTGAGTCAAAACGCGTTAGTAATCAAATCCAAGGGATCTGACGCGCTGTGCATATCATGATCATTAGTGAATAATGTACAGAATCAAATATAAATCAGATTTTCAAAAATAATAAGTGGCGTGCCATCATTGGTTGGATGATGACACGTAGGTCATCTTCAACCTTCAGCCAACGTGATTTACAGGTCTTTTAAACTGTAAAATCAGAAGCTCAGACCTACGCCAATTGCTTCCTCTCTTCAAGACGAAAACAACCACACCCTCGCGCCAAATTTATATAAATTGTAGCTCAAGCAATTTGGAAGGAAAGTTTTTAAAATGGATTTGAAAGATATGCTCCTTTGAAGTTCAAAACCCTAGCTTATAGATCAAGAGAATGCTTTGAGGAACTTTGACAAGTTTGAACAAACTTCTTGTGCCAATATTCTTGCTTTGTGAATAGAAGTTATTGAGGATGATGATGAGGACTCATAGCCACCAAAACCACTTCCATATCTTGAAATTTGAGAGAAATATGCTCTTGTGACCAATAGGAACAAGGCCTTGTCCAAACATGACAACTTCTCCAACCACCCCCTTGTACTTTTGAGTCAAATCTAATAACCTTGAAATGTGATGAACCAAAGCAACTTTTCCATGCCAATTCTTCCAAAACCAATCCAATGGTGAGGTTTGAACTTCTCAATCTATGTTGACTAGGGCATGGAAATAAACTCATGAACCCATGGAGTAACTTGATAAATCTCATTGCCTTTACCTATATGGATAACAAGCAAGACAAGCCAACATTATATTTCATTAGTTAAGTGAAGAAATCAAAACAATATTCATGACCACAAAAGGAACATAAGCCAAGGTTTCTGGTAACTTCTTAAAAGGAGCAAAGCTAAATGTAGGGAGGGGAACCAAGAATCCTAGTGTGATCTTGTTGTGAGTGAAACAACATGGTATGATGAAGGGATCTTAGGGGCAAAAATTGGGGTACAACAGCTGCCCTTATTTAAGTTTCTTCTATCCGGAGATACGAAGGTTAAAAATCTTCGTGTCGACGCAATCGAAGATACTTAAATATAAAACAAACCCTATTTTTGGCCCTAAGATGCCATGCAAATGCTTATGCATATGAATGCATATGAACAGTACCAAAGAGACGCAAAGTATCAATGGGGATGCAACAATGATAAAGAAACAAAGGAGTAACCCCACAAGGAAAATAAATCACTGGTGGACTAAAAGAAATGAATCAAAGAGGATAGTAGGATGGTCAACGGACACACCAACTTCTACTGAAGGCGAAGCTACCAACGTTCACTGAAGGCAGGGAGAAAGATAAGAAACATCGACGTT
This sequence comes from Vicia faba, assembly GCA_948472305.1. Taxonomy (NCBI): domain Eukaryota; kingdom Viridiplantae; phylum Streptophyta; class Magnoliopsida; order Fabales; family Fabaceae; genus Vicia; species Vicia faba. The sequence continues at coordinate 187,025,621 of OX451738.1, read as the reverse complement.
CATTGTCGATGGTCTACCAACTTTCACTGAAGGTAGAAAGAGAATATATCATATCACCGCCGTCCACTAACGATGAACTATCAACGTTCATTGAGGGTAGCAAAAAGATAATAAACACCGACGTTCACTGCCGATGGTCTACCAACTTTCACTGAAGGTAGAAAGAGAATATAAACACCAATGTTCATTGTCGATGGTCTACCAACTTTCACTGAAGGTAGAAAGAGAATATATCATATCACCGCCGTTCACTGACGATGAACTACCAACGTTCATTGAGGGTAGAAAAAAGATAACAAGTTTCCCCAAGATTCTGGTGCTTCACTTAGAATGGGTCTCAACATCTTCTTTAACCAAGGCAATCCTCCTGGAAAGGATCAAACATAAGTTGTCTCAATTAAAGAGACTTGCTATTTATGGTCACGAAGGATTGTAAAAGGAAATGACTTTTTTTGAGGGCAAGAGGTATGACTTCCTGGGGAGATCCCATGATATTCTCGCTAAGGGATGAGGTCTTCTCGTGCAAAATAAATGCACCAACCAAAGCTTGGAGTTTTTCAGAATTCCAAAGTAAATAGCATTGTCGGGGAGCCACAAATCCAAACCAGAAATAAACTGGAATGAAATAGTCAACCTGAATTCATCCTTTGAGAAATAAAATCAAGAGGGAAAACCAAATTTATCCAAACAAAGAGTTGTACCGGAAGGCTTAAAGAAAAAATCTTCTATGGGGGACAACTCAGTAGGGAAATTGAAAGAATATATGCTTTCTTCTTAAGACCAGCACTCTAGAGGGAAACGTAACTATGCAAAATAGGGTAATATGTCAACAAAAATATTAACAAATGTTAATGAACAATGATTTGTAAATTTTAGCTATGCATGATGCATGTATGAATGTATGATTTTTATCGTGCGTATGCTGCCAAAACAGATAAACAATCCTTGGAAATAAACAAAACTGTCTTGGGCACTAACAACACTCGACTAAGATTCGACCAAGATAATCATCCAAGAAAGGTAAAGGTCAGCTGCGGAAACCAAGCCTACTGCATGCCTTAACTTTACTGAGGAGAAACATAATCTGGAGGTAGACAAATCAAATAGATACCGGGGTAGAACATCCTTCTTCAGCCTTCATCGGGGAAACCAGTTTTTTTAAAGTAACATGCCTACTGGAGATTGCAAGACCAGTCTCAAATAAAGCAGACTGACGCCGAAACAATCAAACTTCACTGGGGAATTCAAGCCTACCTCCCTGGAGAAAAATGTGGATTGAAACTTTACATCATGAAAACTCAAAGAAGAGGAGAAATGAGTCCAAACTTGACCGAGGATACAGGAACCATAAACTCAATTCGGAGAAAGCAACCCGAGTAGACCTTCCCAAGGGAAATAAAACTTCTCAAAACAAACGGAGTTTGTTCATTCCTGGGATCACCATTTTTGCTGTCATTGTTTCATCACAAATCTCAAAGTAAAAGTAAATTGTAAAAATCTTTTTTTTTGAAAAATCAATTTTGTTTTTGAATCTTTTTTCTTTGAAAGTTATTATCAGTAATAAATGGAGTCTTTGAAAGCTAAATAAAATAAGAAGAAAAAATATTGGGTAAAAGCTCGAATTTCATTAATAGAATAGTAGTCTGCGAATGGGGAGACTCCATAGATGATTACAAAGTTTGGGAAATGGTAATACATAATGGAAAAGATACATTGAGATACAATGACCACTATCACCCCTAATAACTTTTGAAATCCTGAGCAGCAGCTTTTGTTGAAGTATGGTGAGGATCCGAGAAGATTGTTACTTCAATGATCAAGTCTTGTCTGACGTAGTTACTTGCCAAGAAAATCCCTAACTTTTGCCTAAGCTGCCCTTGCGGGTTTTCAACTAAGCGGAAAATTTATTCTGTTTATGTCTCTAATTTTTTCCTAGACCACCCTTTCGGGTTTTCGGCCTACCGAGACACTCCTTTTTTGCCTAAGCCGCTCTTTCGGGTTTTTAACTTAGCGAGTTGTTCTTTTGTTTCTTTAGGCAAAGTATTTCTTGACTGCGTCAGCATTCATGGGACGTGGGAACTCCTTGCCATCCATAGTTTCAAGAATTAATGCACCGCCAGAGAAGGCTTTCTTGACAACATACGGGCCTTCAAAATTGGGAGTCCACTTTCCCCTAGAATCAACACTGAAAGACATGATCTTCCTGAGCACGAGGTCGCCTTCTCTGAATTCACGAGGTTTGACCTTCTTATCAAATTCTTTCTTCATTCTCTTCTGATATAACTGCCCATGACACAAAATTGTCATTCTCTTCTCTTCAATCAAATTCAATTGGTCAAACTTGTTCTGGACCCATTCAGCCTCTGTCAATTTGGTTTCCATTATCACACGCAATGAGGGAATCTCTACCTCGACTGGGAGTAAAGCTTCCATTCCATACACCAGGGAGAACAGGGTTTCTCCTGTTGAAGTGCGGACAGATGTTCGATATCCATGTAGAGCAAAAGGGAGCATTTCGTGCCAATCCTTATAAGTAACCACCATTTTCTAGATAATTCTCTTGATATTCTTATTAGCGGCTTCAACAACCCCATTCATCTTTGGCCTGTAGGGAGATGAATTGTAATGGACAATTTTGAATTCTTCACACAGTTCTGTCATCTTCTTGTTATTCAAATTCGAGTTGTTGTTAGTGATGATTCTGCTCGGCACACCATACCAGCATATAAGATTATTTTCGATGAAACGCATAACCACTTGTTTGGTAACATTGGCATATGAAGCAGCCTCCACCCATTTGGTGAAGTAGTCAATTGCTACCAAGATAAAACGATGTCCATTAGAAGCTTTGGGTTCTATCATCCCAATCATGTAAATACCCCACATAGAGAAAGGCTATGGGGAGGAAATCACATTAAGAAGTGTCTGAGGAACATGGACCTTGTTTGCATAAATCTGGCATTTATGGCACTTCTTTGCAAATTTGTAACAGTCAGATTCCATTGTCAGCCAATAATAACATGCCCTTAGCATCTTTTTAGCCATCGAATGTCCATTGGCATGAGTGCCAAATGAACCTTCATGAATCTCATGCATCAACATGTCTGCTTCGTGTCTATCCACGCATCTGAGCAAGAACATGTCATAACTTCTCTTGTATAACACATTTTCATTGAGGAAGAAACTGCCTGCCAATCTTCTCAATGTCTTTCTATCTTTCCTCGATGCACCAATTGGGTATTCCTGAGTCTGAAGAAAACGCTTAATATCATAATACCAGGGTTTTTCATCTGCTACCTCCTATGTTGTAAACACATGAGTGGGCCTATCCAGTCGTTGAACCGTAATCCGGGGTATATCATTCCAAGTATTCACTTGGTACATGGAAGCCAGAGTTTCCAGAGCATCCGCCATTTGATTTTCGTCTCTAGGGATATGATGGAATTCAACTTTATTGAAGAAGGGTAATAATCTTCTAGCATAATCTTTGTAAGAGATCAAGCCAGGGTGACGAGTGTCCCATTCTCCTTTGATATGATTTATTACCAAAGATGAATCACCATACACATCTAGAATTTTGATTATGAGATCAATAGCTTCCTCGAGACCCATGATGCAAGCCTCATATTCTGCCATATTATTAGTGCAATCAAATGTTAACCTTGCAGTAAAAGGAATGTGCGATCCATGAGGAGTGACAATCACAGCACCATTTCCTTTACCATAAGCATTCACAACTCCATCAAATATCATACTCCAACAGGATTCAGGGTCAGGGCCTTCCTCAGGCAATGACTCATCACAATCTTTCACTTTAAGGAACATCACATCCTCGTCGGGGAATTCATATTCTGCAGACTGGTGTTTCTCCACTGGTTGATGAGCAAGATAATCCGCCAACACACTACTTTTAATGGCCTTTTGAGTGTGGTATTTGATATCATATTCAGATAGCAACATATGCCAGTGGGTAATTCTCCCAGCAAGAGCAGGCTTTTCAAAAATGTACTTGATTGGATCCATTTTGGAGATCAACCAAGTAGTGTGATTTAACATATACTGCCACAAATGCTTTGTCGCTCAATCCAAAGCACAACATGTCTTTTCCAGCATGGAATACCGCGACTCACAGTCAATGAATTTTTTACTTAGATAATAAATGATGAAATCCTTCTTCCCTGTTTCTTCTTGTTGTCCCAGAATACAACCCATGGAATTATCTAACATTGTCAGATACATAATCAAAGGTCATACTTCTACAGGAGGGAGAAAGATTGGAGGTTCAAGCAGATATTCTTTAATACTCTCAAATGCCCTTTGGCAGTCATCCGTCCACATACAACCTTGATCTTTCTTTAACAACTTAAAGATCAGTTCACATCTCACAGTCATGTGGGAAATAAATCTGGAAATATAATTCAAACGCCCGAGAAAACCTCTAACTTGCTTTTCAATTCTTGGTGCTGGCATTTCTTGAATTGCTTTAACTTTATCAGGGTCAACTTTAATTCCTTTCTGGCTAACAATGAAACCCAATAACTTCCCCGATCGAACACCGAATGTGCATTTATTTGGATTCAAGCAGAGACGATACTTCCTCAAACGCCGAAACAACTTCAACAAATGCCCTTCTTCAGTCTGGGATTTGGAAATCATATCATCAACATATACTTCGATTTCTATGTGCATCAGATCATGGAATAGGGTTTTCATAGCCCTCTGGTATGTGGCACCAGCGTTCTTCAATCCGAAGGGCATCACTCTGTAACAGAATGTTCCCCAGGGTTTGATAAACGTTGTTTTTTCCATGTCCTCGGGAGCCATTCTTATTTGATTATATTTGGAAAACCCTTCCATGAACAAGAATACTTGGAATTTTGATGTGCTATCCACTAACATGTCGATGTGAGGCAATGGAAAATCATCTTTTGGACTAGGTTTATTTAGATCTCTGTAATCTACGCACATGCTGACTTTTTCGTCTTTTTTCGGTACTGGAACAATATTGGCAATCCATTGAGGATACACTGACATTACAACAAAACCAACATTAATCTTCTTTAGAACCTCCTCTTTGATCTTTACTGCCATATCTGGGTGTGTTCTTCTCATCTTTTATTTAATTGGCGGACACTCTGGCTTCAACGGCAAACGGTGCTCGACAATATCTGTATCTAGACCAGGCATATCTTGGTAAGACCAAGCAAAAATATCCATGTACTCTTTCAACAACTCAATCAACCTTCTTTGTACATTGGGATGTAACGATGCTCCAATCTTGACTTCCTTCGGATCTTTTTCTGAACCCAAATTGATCACTTCCAAAGGCTCTTTATATGGCTGAATGGTATTTTCCTCGTGCTCAAGCAACCGTGAGACCTCTTTTGGAATCTCATCATAATCTTCTCCTTCAGCCCCAAACACAGGACATTCAAAGTTGGGAGAGGGTGCAGGGTCATTGTATTCAACGAGTTTCATAATTAATCTCCACATATGATTTATGATTGCTTTTAGAAATTGACACATATACCAAGGGATCATACAGATTGAATTTAAGTTATTATTTACTTTGAAAGGTTTTTTATGATTACCATTTTCCAAGAAAAAGCAGAAAATAAAAACATAATTCGGGAAACAAAGACAACTCTTATTATTGATCTTAACAGTCACAACAAAGAGACAAGCCCTACAACATTAATACTTCCACCTTGGGCAGAGTGAAAGCTTTTCAAAAGAAAGATTAACAAATCAAATTAATTTGAAACATGTATGCAAGAGGGAACATCAATGGTGACCCAATTCTGAACCCTGACTCTATGCGTCACATAGTTCGGCATTTCCTACTCTACTTCATCCTCCTCAACAACATTAATTCCAGAATCAGTTGGATGGAGGTAACCTCCGCTGCGGAAAACATCATGATAACTGCTCATAGTAGACTTTGACTTCAAACTTTTGCCTTTTCCATTCTTCGAAGAGAAACCCAAACCAGCTCTTTTCTTTTTTATGGGTGGATCCACAATTCGTCCCTAAACTGTATTATGACCATTGCGCACAACCTACTACGCATCTTTCAGCGAAACCACAGAACTCTCATTTCTCCTTATGTTGTCAATGGATAGGGCTTGGAACTGGGTTCCAACAGCAGCCTCATCCGCTTCTATAATACTGAAAGAGGACAAATGGGATATCAACAACACCTGCTCCCTATTTATGATCACTACCTTCCCTTCATGCACAAATTTTAGCTTCTGATGTAAAGTTGAAGTGACAGCCCCTTCTTCTTACATCCATGGTCGTCCTAGCAAACAAATATATGAGGGAATAATGTCCATGACCTGGAAGGTTATCTGGAACAAATGTGGTCCTATATGGATGGGTAAGTCCACTTCACCGATGACAGATTTCCTCGACCCATCAAATGCTTTCACAATTATGCCACTCGGGCGCATAGGTGTTCCTTGATATTTCAAATTCATGAGAGTACTCCTCGGTATAATATTCAACGCGGATCCATTATCAATTAGCACATTGGATAGCGAATCATTCTTGGAGTTCATAGATATGTGGAGGGCCAGGTTGGGATTCCTCCCTTCATCTGGTAACTCATCATCACATAAACTCAAGTTATTACATGACGTAATGTTTCCAATTACGCTGCTGAATTGATCTATCGGCATGTCACTCTCCACAAAAGGTTGGTCTAGTACTCTCATCAATGATTCTCTATGAGTAGAGAAGTTCATCAATAAAGCTAGGATAGATATCTTTGAAGGAGTCTGCAGTAGTTGATCTAAAATTCTGTAGTTACTCATCTTAATTATCTTCAAAATATCATCCACTTCTTACTCTAATGTAGCTCCACTAGTTTCTCCTATAGTCTTCTTAGGTTCATCATTCTCAGCAATTTTCTTTCCAGCAACATCATCTCTCCAAATAACCAGCGCAAACACACAACCGCTACGAGTCACCCTGCTATTTTTAGCTATATTTCCAACATCGGGCATTGGCTGGATGGGAATTTCCACCCTATCTTCTAGAATTGTAGCGTTGTATTTGTAAGGCACAGCCTTATCTGATTTGTAGGGGATGGGACCTGGCAAACTAATTACCAATGGGGTAACAGCTGGCTTGATATGGTACTCCACTTTAAAATGGGCGGGTGCACCAAAGCAAGGTACAATGACGTTTACCCCTTCTTCAACATAATCAGTCATCAAAAAGTCCTTTCTAGAAAGCAAATCTTCGTCTGAAGAGAAATACTCATCCGCAGAGGCATACTCTTCCTATGACTTTTCTTTCGTTAAAATAAATTCAACCATATCAACCTCATGATAATCATCCCTCTGAAATGTGATCTTGATAGTTCCATTGTCTAACAGCAACTAAACACCCTTCTTCATGGTTGAACATCCTCGGGGATCTCGACATCAAACTAGGCAAGATCCATATTAGTGTTCCACCTGACCAGCCGTATGGCAGAAGGTAGCATGAAACTGCATGAGATCCTCATTCAAATACTCCACATCAAAAATTCTGAATTCACCAGGACATCCAGAAACCATAATCACTTCCTCTTCATACTTTGCCCTAGGCCTGATTATATGGATTAAGCCCTCATCCATCATCTCCTGTAAATCAGCCTTTATCTTCTCGCAACCCTATATATCTGTACTGCAAGTAGCACAACCGGCATGGTCATGCGTGTAGTAGCTGAATTCACAGAGGTCTGCGTGCATTTTCACCAAATCTCCTCTAACCAGATTAATGTCAAAAATCTGGAGGTCGCCTGGACAACCGTCCACCATGTTCACAGTATTTACTCGCCCGTGCTTGGGTAGAGGGTTATCTTTTACATTAGGTCCCATGTCCTTGAAAGATATAATTCCATACTTCACCAACTTTTTCACTTTAGTCTTCAAAGGATAACAATTCTCAACACTATGCCCTGGTGCTCCCCGATGAAAAGCACACGTTTGGTCTGCCTTGTAATACCATTGAAATGGTGAGGGTACGGCGGGAGATGGTCGTGTCTGGATCATTTTTTTCTGAATCAATGCTGGTAGTAGCTCTGTATTGCTCATGGGAATAGGGTCATAACTCTCCCTTCTCTGATTATACCCTTGATTCCCCTGTTGGGACGGTCTCTGATAAGCAACGGTAGTCGGGGCGATATTCATAACAAGAGTAACTGAGGCGACTTGCTGATGATGCTGATAATTCCTTCTAGGGGCGTTTACCATCCTCTCTTGTATAACAGCATTTTCATCCCCATCTTTCTTCTTAGCAAACCCATAAGATGGCTTCTTCACACCTCTGGATCCTTCACTCTTTGTTAAACGAAATTCTCTTACAGCCTCTTCTAGGCAGATACCCATTCCTACCATCTTTGTAAAGTCACTTGGTGCGCTTTCTAACATCCTTTCTTAGTAGAAAGCTCCCAGCGTCTTCAGAAAAATCTTAGTCATCTCTTTTTCTTCCATGGGAGGAATCACTTGGGCAGCTACTTTGTGCCATCTCTGCGCATACTCTTTAAACGATTCCTTGTCTTTCTGAACCATGGCCCTAAGTTGGTCATGGTTGGGTGCCATGTCCACATTGTACTTGTATTTTTTGATGAATGCTTCTCCCAAATCATTAAGAGTATGGATGTTGGCGTTCTCTCATATACCATTTCAGTAATGCGCCGGTCAAACTATCCTGAAAAAAGTGAATCAGCAGACGCTAATCATCAGTGTGGGTAGACATTCTCCTCACGTACATTACCAGGTAAGCACGAGGGCAAGTTTTTCCCTTATACTTCTCAAATTCCAGGACCTTGAACTTAGCAGGTATCTTAACATTCGGGACCAAACATAGCTCATTCACATTCTGCCCAAATAGCTCTTTTCCCCTGAGAGCCTTCATCTCTCTTTGCATCTTATCAAACTGCTCTTGAAAATCATACATTTTGTCATAAAGACCCAAGTCTTCACTCGGCGGAGGGAAAGGATGACACACATCATCATTAACATACGGAACCATGTTCACCGAAGGAGGTGCAGCAGGAACAACATGCACTATAGGAGGTGTTGGAGTAACAATAGTCTGAATCACTGGAGTATCTTGAGGACCAAGATTGAAACCTTCAGGTGGAAAATTCTCTTGCAATCCCCATGGATAACCTTGAGGCATACAGTTTTGAACAACAGCCGGGGTAGCGGATATAGGAACAGTCGGAACTTCAGTATTTTCCCTTGTTGGTTGAGGTTGACCACTCGGTGTCTGATTCTGAACAGCCACCAGAGCTTCCATTAGAGTAGTCAAATTGGCCATGCCGGCCTTCAAAGCAGAAAATTCTTCGCGCAGCTCGCGATTCTCCTGTTCTAAGTTGTCGATCTTCTTTTTGAAATTAGCCCGAGTGTTGTAGTGATGAGTCAGCTTGCTATTGAAATAAAAAGCTGGGGAAGACACTTGGATATGCATAATAAATGCAAGAAATATGTGTGATATGATGCATGATATGCAATGCATATGATTATTTTTGCTTCATTATTTAATATTTCAAGGGATTTATGGTTTATAGACATATTGCAAACATCAAAGTAATAAAGCTTTTTGAAATACTGGAAAAAAATTTATTATAATAACTCCAAAATGGATTACAAGTTTCAATGATCTCAAGTACAAGATAGAAATACAATCTAAAGTCCTGAGAAAAAGGACGGATAGAGATCAATCTGTATGTTGCCACTTCCCTGTGAGCCTGGAAGCCTGAGCGTTCAACCTCTGGTTTTCTTCCACATGTCTGATGACAACTTCCTTCCAATCATCTGAATCAGGAAGTGAGTAATCAGCACCTATTTAAGGCTTAGGGGAAATAAATCCCCTTGCCTCTCCATATACTCCACCGCTCGACTCTCAAGGATCTCAATCAAATCGTCTTTCTCCTTCAAGTCTGCTTTATAGGAACTCTCTAAAGTCTGGAACTTGTTCTTCCAAGCATCCCTTTCCTGTTGCATCCCAACCAAAGCGAGTTGCAGCTCTTCTAGATCATCTAGTAAGGGAGGGGTGATCTTCACAAATAGATCAAGCATGGGTGTCTCCCGAGTATATGGCATATTTAACTGAATAGCTCTCGTTTGGATCCACTGAAGATAAGGCTCCAAAGAAACAACCCTCCTAGGTACCAAGTCTTTCCTACTCTTCCTATGAATGTGACGCCAGGCCTTCGCAATCTGATCCCTAGCTTCTTTATGGTCTTCTCCCTCCTACAGGGAGAAACTGCTCAAATGAATATTATTCGGTTTATCCCTCATCGGATAACCAAGATGTCGTCGTGCAAGAACAAGGTTATAGTTAATTCCTCCCTTTGTACCAAGAAGCGGTACATTAGGGAAACTACCACAACTGTCAATAATCTCCACATCCTGGTAAGCTCGATGATACCAATCAATATCCGAGTGAGTAAGTTCCATGATCTTAGGATCCCAACAGGGTTCCTTCTTGACATCCCAAAAAGCATCAGACTGAGGCATATGAGAGATGAACCACCAGTACAACAGAGGCATGCAACAGATAATTATTCCCCCATGATAAGAATTCTGAAGATGAATAGAGTAATAATCATCACCCAACAGTGTAGGAACTGGGTTTCCAATCATGAAAATCCTGATAGCGTTAATGTCGACAAACTTGTCCACATTAGGAAATAAGAACAATCTATAAGCAAGTAGAGCAAAGATGGCCTCAAAAGCAATTGTACTCTTCATTCTGGCAAAGTAACGAGATTTCTCTAATAAGAACTGAGTTGGTAATCCTCTGATCCCTCCTTTAGTAGTCATATGGGCTTCCACCTCAGACTTCCCTAGATGAATCAAAGCAGCAATCTCATGTTGTTTTGGCTCACCTCCAAACCAGTAAAAGGAACACGACCGATAACGGGTAAATCCAATAGGTAAGAATACTCCTCCAGTGTAGGCATCAACTGATAATCGGGAAAAGTAAAGCAGTGATACATCGAATCATAGAACTGGACAAAGGTCGAGAGAATACCCTCTTTCGTCTTCAGCTTCATGAGAGGAATAATGGATCCATACTTCTTCCGAAAGTATGCAGAACACTCGATCTCTGGAATTAGACTGGCCAACTCATCTATCTTGGGACCCTTGAAACTGTATTTTCTGGTCTTTCTTTTTCCAGAATCAATGGTTAAAAGTACCTGAGATATTCACAAATAGTCAACCTTTAAATCCCTTGAAATATTGTTTTCTTCAAAAGATGCTTATGAGTGCATGGATGCATGATGCAACAATCACACACAAGATCACATATATAGGGTTCATAGGTTCAACGTCACGAGCATGAGGTCAAAGGTACTACGCATAAGGTGTTGGTCTAAAAAGTTAGCACATGTCGAACAATGTTCTAGAGGTTCCCAGAGTCTACATCCTTCCTTCGGATATTACCAACTTCCCGATTAACTCGGTAATTAGTAATATTCTCAAGAAAGACTCGTCCGAGCGTAGTATCGTGTGACAACTATTTTTGGATTACTCCGTCATAGCTTCCGCACTACACCTAAAAGGCCAAGATGGGTTTGGTATTCTACGGTCCTTAGTTTCAGCAGACTCCCAGGTCGAAAACAGTACGTCTTCCCGATTACTCAGTAAATGACACTACAGTCAAAGGGGTCTCCACTGAGTGGGGGATCTCATGCCTCCTTTTTTGGGATTACTCCCTCAAAGTTAACATGACTATATCGCCCGTCCTATCTTAAAGTTTGACCAAGTTCGGGTATAGGACTCAAAAGTCATCACCAAGCACCCTGAAAACCAGGAAAATCCAAACAAACATATATATAAAATATAACACATAAACAACAATAGCACATATACAGATATAAACAAAGATAGGCTTAACCCACTTAGGGATGGACCAGCAAGAGGTCAATCATTCCCCAGTGAAGTCGCCATTTTTCTGTAGCAGTAGAAATGTTTAAGACTAAGCCATTGGATTGACTAGACTTTATACAAATCAAAATAAAAATCGCCACTGCGCTTTATTATTTCCAAAGGAATGGTAAAAGAGCGAATAAGCCAAAAAGAGGGGGAAAGATTCAAGTAAAGGGGGTTGGTTATGCAAAGGGAAGGTATTAGCACCCTAAACATCTACGGTACTCCGCAGGAGCCTCTTTGTAAAATCTGTATATTTTGGCTATAAAAACGGTTGTATATAAAATGGATGGTGGAGGTGAGAAAGGAAATATATTTTGTTATGATTTTTGCACCCGCCGCGGTTGCAAACCTTTAGTTCCTACGTACCACCTTTCGTGCAATAGAGGGTTAGGGTACATGTAGTTCCTCTCTTAAAAATTTGAAACACAAATGCGTTGGTCAATTTTATGAGATAAAATATCATCGTCATTGTCCGTGTGGAAAACATACCTACTACCCACAATTATGAGAAAGGAGAATTTGCATTATTTCAAAGTGGAGGATACGGCTTGGATTTTAAAATCAGCAATGCCTCACTCAACACCTAAGTGGAAAATATCTCTCTTCACTATATATTGTAGAAGTATAATTGTTTACATCACTACAAGGATTGACAAGAGTTTAATCTTTTGAGAAAAGTTTAAAGTAAAAGCCAAAGTGGCAAAATGGTTTGAATGAGATTGATTTACTTTTAGTCTTCTCACAAAAAAATGTCAAGGTATTATTAAATTGATTGAAGTTTATTTATGAAAATGTTTTGAAAATGCATGGACATAGGTCCAAGTTTATTATGAAAGTAGTTTAAGTTTCAAAACAAGAAGAGTTTTCAAAACGAGGAAGAAGATTTCGAAATTAAAGAAGATGGGAGGAGAAGAAGAGGCTATCCTAAAGCATAAGGTAAAAGCTATGGATAAGAACCATCTAACTAACAAGAAGCCAATACTTGACATTATGAGTCAAGATAGAATTCCCATTCCTTGGATTGAAACCAAGCAAGAAAAGATACTAGACCTCTTGAGAGAACTAACTTCAAATGTATCAAATCTTCACCAAAATTGGGAAGAGTAACGGCTGTATACGGGTGAATTCCAGATTACAAACAAAGTATGTAATCACAAAAACTTGCACACAAAACAAATAAACAACCCAATGTCTTGAGGTAAACCTCAATAATTCCAGACAAAATAATCAAATAAAGTCACAAAGTCTCCAAGATATGCCAAGGTCTCTAAGAAAAGTCCCATGCTCCATAATGCCAAGGATAGTAACCAAATAGTCCAAGTACCATTAAATATTTTTTAGGGTTTATGTTAATTATTAAGTACCTTAATAAAGGAAAAGAAAAGCTCAAGTGAGCAAAGTAAAAATGGCAAGAAAAATAAATGCTCAAATGAGCAAAGATGAAAATGGCATGAAACGTAAATGCTAAAAATTAATAGTACATAAAGCATAAAAAAGAATAAAAGCACAAGATAAAACAAGTCAATAATTAGTGGTTAGTGGGATGACCATCTTGAAACTTGCATTTGGAACTCATTAGAGTATTCGTAGAACCAAAGCCTCCACAAAACAAGTTACATTTGCTTTTTGTTAAGTATATCATCCATTTGAAATTCTCACAAGTACCATTTAATGACCAACGATGTTTAAGTGATCCGCGTTGACCCAAGGTGTTGTAGATCCATTAGAGGATTGGTAGAACCAAAGCCTCCACACAATGAATCTCAAGGTTATTGGATCAAAGAGATCAAATTAACATACTTGGGCTTGCAATCATAAGTTTGGGCCACGGATGATCATTTATTCGAATCGGGACAAAATTTAGCGCTATGTTAAGCAATCGTAAGTGGACTTGTGTAGAAGTCGCACCTATTTTGAGGCCGGTCAATAGCAATCTATGCACCATTTATTTTGAAATATGATATAGAGATCATGCTCCAACAACATTTAGTGCAATGAGAAAGGGATGAGATGAAGAGGGATGGGGGAAAAATATACAAATCACATTTGAATTAATTTTTAATCAAACTATTATTAAAATCATTCATTCATTTTTATGGAGTTAGACACAACACCATGGATCCAATGATGTTAATAAAGTTCATGATCCAAAATCTAACCCAAGGTCAGCCAGAAAATAATCACAAAATAATATCACATTTAATATACACAAAAAGGGTTTTAAAAAATGTTTTAAAAAATAGAAAATAATGAGAAAAATATCAACTATGTTCAAATTAATCAAGAAATGAAAAGTAAGACTATAGAAAAATCAGAAAAAGGGCCAAGTAATTTTCCAAATTTTTTGGTAATTTTTAAAGTCAGAAACTACTTTTAAAATAAAAATAAATGGGTAAAATAAAAAAAAATAGTAAAAAATAGTAAAGTCAGAAACAAAAATAAAATAAGGTCACAAATATTTGTCACAATATCATTGGATCATTCCATAATTTTTTCAGAATTTAAAAATGTGTAAAAGTATTTTTAAACATTTTAAACAAATCAAATAATTGTGAAATTTATACAAAATACCAAAACACAAAATTAAATTGTGAAAAAATAAAAATCAGAAAGAGAAAACACAAAAATATTTTTCATAATTTTTTCAGATTTTTTGGACTAAAAATGAATTTTCTATGATTTTTTGAAATTTAAAACAATTAAAATATAAAAATCAGAAAAATAAAATAAAAATAAAATATGTGGACCATTGGATGAGAGTCAAAACGCGTTAGTAATCAAATCCAAGAGATCTGGCGCGTTGTGCATATCATGGTCATTCGTGAATAATGTACAAAATGAAATATAAATCAGATTTTCAAAAATAACAAGTGGCGTGCCATCATTGGTTGGAAGATGACATGTAGGTCATCTTCAACCTCCAACCTATTTGATTTGTAGGTATCTCAAATTATAAAATCAGAAGCTCAGACCTATGCCAATCACTTCGTCTCTTCAAGACGAAAACAACCACACCCTCGCGCCAAATTTATATAAACTATAGCTCAAGCAATTTGGAAGGAAAGTTTTGAAAAGGGATTTGAAATTTCAAGGTCAAATTTTGTTTCCAGTGAAATGTAAGTGTTGCAACTAGAACCAGGGCAGTGAGAGCAACACAATGATATCAGAGTTTTGAAGAATTGATGAAGGAATCTACCTATTGAAGTTGAGTTGCAGAGCTCTGAAACTGGACTTCTATGGAACAGTATAGGGCACGATTATTGAATGTAATTATATGGTTAGCTTTAGGGAGGATCAAGGAAGGTGAATTAAGGGGAAAATTGGATTGAAAAAAGGTCGAGAATGGATTTTGAAGTTGTTGATTTCTGAGTTGTGAAACAAGTTTGGCAGGGTGGTTCTAGCTATCCTAGCTTGGGAAATTGAATGGAATAGTTCATGTATTTATAGGAGAAGCGGATGGGATCAAAAGGAAGGGTGAATGATGCGTTTTGGAGGGAAATCGTGCACACCTGATGCACGAGTGAAGTGTGATACAAACTTCATCAAAACTCATCTAATCCTTGCGTTTTGATGTGCTAAACAAATATGGAACTTCACTAAACATGTTTAGAGGCAAAAACGTGTGGAAAACTTGTAATTAGAGGCCACATTATGGATTTCAAAATTCTGACTTGGTGAGAATTTCATTTTCAAAGTGCCAACTTCTGACCAATGGCATTTTCAACTCAAGGGTCTTAGGGCCTGATTCTTGATGCTTTAGAAAGATGAAGTTACAAGCTTTATAATGGAAAAAGAATGGAATCAAATGGATGCTTGAGCTGAACGTTGCATTGAGTCAAAGTTGGAAAAAAATGGTTGACTTTCCATACTTAGAAATATTTCAAATTCTTCTTCAAAAATGACCTATAATGTCTTGCATCCAAAGATGGCCTTCCACATGGAATTTGCTCTTGACCATAAAATATGGAATGAATTAGATCTCTTGAATGACATTTTGAAACTTGAACCACTCAAAATATCCAAAAATTGAGCAAGTTATATCTTGTTGAAGTTGGCCAAAAATCATGAAATGACCTATAATCTTTTGCATATTTAAGGCAACTTCCATCCATTTTATCACTTTTCACATAAAAGAAGGCATAAAGTACACATCTTGAAGATCATCATGGGAAAATAATGGACTCAATTTGATAAAAATTGACCAAGTTATGACCATTTGAAGTCACATATGGAAAATTGTGGATTCATCTGGATGACTTATAATCTTTCTTCTTAACCAAGTTCCTTCCACATGAAAACTCCTTGGAACTTTTTAAGTGATTTATTGATAACCCTTTGAAGAGAAAGATGTATTTAGAATCAATCAAAAATACCAACAGGTGAGCAAGATATGCTCCTTTGGAGTTCAAAATCGTAGCTTCTAGATCAAGAGAATGTTTTGAGGAACTTTGACAAGTTTGAACAAATTTCTTGTGCCAATATTCTTGCTTTGTGAATAAAAGTTGTTGAGGATGATGATGAGGACTCATAGCCACCAAAACCACTTCCATATCTTGAAATTTGAGAGAAATATTCTCTTGTCACTAATAGGAACAAGGCCTTATCCAAACATGACAACTTCTCCAATCAACCCCTTTTACTTTTGAGTCAAATCTAATAACCTTGAAATGTGATGAACCAAAGAAACTTTGCCATGCCAATTCTTCCAAAACCAATCCAATGGTGAGGTTTGAAATCCTCAAGCTATGTTGACTAGGGCATGGAAATAAACTCATGAACCCATGGAGTAACTTGATAAATCTCATTGCCTTTACCTATATGGATAACAAGCAAGACAAGCCAACAGTGTATTTCATTAGTTAAGTGAATAAATCAAAACAATATGCATGATGATAAAAGGAACATAAGTCAAGGTGCTTGGTAACTCTTTAAAAGGAGTAAAGTTAAATGTAGGGAGGGGAACCAAGAATCCTAGTGTGATCTTGTTGTGAGTGAAACAACATGGTATGATGAAGGGATCTTAGAGGGAAAAATTGGGGTACAACAACGTGCCATTTGTTTTTTTTTAAATCTGATTTTACATTTGATTATGTGATTTATTCACTAAAGTCCATAACATGCATATCGCGCCAGGCCCACTTGATCTGTTTACTAACGCGTTTTGGCAATGATCAGATGGCTCATATTTTTTTTATTTGATATTTTATTTTTTGATTTTTATTTTAATTGATTTAAACTTTAAAAAATCATAGAAAATTCATTTTAAGTCCAAAAAATCTGAAAAAATTATGAAAAATATTTTTGATTTTTCTCTTTCTGATTTTTATTTTTTCACAATTTTATTTTGTGTTTTGATATTTTTTATAAATTTTAACTTTATTTGAATTGTTTTAAATGTTTAAAAATACATTGGATCCATGGTGCTGAGTTTAACTCCATAAAAATGGATGAATGATTTTAATAATAATTTGATTAAAATTTAATTCAAATGTGGTTTGTATATTCTTTCCCATCCCTCTTCATCTCATCCCTTTCTTATTGCACTAAGTGTTATTGGAGCATAATCTCTATATAATGTCTCAAAATAAATGGTTCATAGATTACTATTGACCAGCCTCAAAATATGTGCGACTTCTATATAAGTCCACTTACGGTTGCTTAACATAGTGCTACATTTTATCCCGATTCGAATAAATGATCATTTGTGGCCCAAACCTATGTTTGTAAGCCCAAGTATGTTAATTTGATCTCTTTGATCCAATAACTTTGAGATTCATTGTGTGGAGGCTTTGTTTCTACCAATCCTCTAATGGATCTACATCACTTTTGGTCAACGCGGATCACTTAAACATCATTGATCATTGAATGTATTTTTGAGGATTCCAAACTTGATAATATACTTGACAAAAAGAAAATTTAACTTGTTGTGTGGAGGCTTTGGTTCTACCAATCCTCTAATGAGTTCCAAATGCAAGTTTCAAGATGTTCATCCAACTAACCACTAATTATTGATAATTGACTTTATTTTGTGCTTTCATTTTTTATGATTTTTATTTTGTGCACCATTTACTTTAGCATGTACATTTCATGTTATTTTCATCTTTGTTCACTTGAGCTTTTACTTTCTTGTTATTTTTATTTTTGCTCACTTGAGCTCTTCTTTTCTTTTTGAAGATACCTAATAATCAACATGAACCACAAAAAGCTTTAATGATACTTGAACTATTTGGTTACTACCCTTGGCATTATGCAGTATTGGACTTCTTAGAATTAGGATTAGAAACCTTGGCCTATGTTGGAGACCTTGTGCCCTTAATTGATATTTTTTATGGAGTTCTTGAGGTTTACCTCAAGACATTGGGTTGTTTTTTTGTTTTGTGTGCAGGTTATTGTGATTACATTCTTTGTTTTTAATCTAGAATTCACTTGTATACAGCCGTTACTCTGCCAAATTTTTGTGAAGACTTAATAGACTTGAAGTTTAGTTCTCTCAAGAGGTCTAGTATCTTTTCTTTCTTGGTTTCAATCCAAAGAATGGGAATTCTATCTTGACTCATAATGTCAAGTAATGTCTTCTTGTTGGTTAGATGGTTCTTATCCCTAGCTTTTACCTTATGCTTTAGGATAGTCTCTTCTTCTCCTCCCATCTTCCTTAATTTCAAAAATCTTCTTCCTCCTTTTGAAAAATCTTCTTGTTTTGAAACTTGAACCATTTTCATAATAAACTTATATCTAGGTCCATGCATTTTCAAAACCATTTCATAAATAAACTTCAATCAACATAATAATACTTTGACATTTTTTGTGAGAAGACTAAAAGTCAATCAATCTCATTTCAAACCATTTTTCCACTTTGGCTTTTTATTTTAAAACTTTTCTCGAAAGATTGGACTCTTGTCAATCCTTCTAGTGATGCAAACAACTATACTTCTATAATATATAGTGAAGAGAGATATTTTCCACTTGGGTGTTAAGTGAGGCATTCTTGATTTTAAAATCCAAGCCATATCCTCTACATTGAGGTGATGCAAATTCTTCTTTCGCATGATTGTGGGTAGTAAGTATGTTTTCCACACGGAAAATGATGATGATATCTTATCTCATAAAATTAACCAACATATTTGTGTTTTTAAAACTTTTAAAAGATGAAATACGTGTACCCTGATCCCCTATTGCATGAAAGGTGGTACGTAGTTACTAAAGGTTCGCAACCGGGCGGGTGCAAAAATCATAAAAAAATATTTCTTTTCTCAACTCCATCATCTATTTTATATACAAAAATTTATAGCCAAAATATACAGATTTTACAAAGAGGTTCCTGCGGATTACTGTAGATGTTTAGGGTGCTAATACCTTCCCTTTGCATAACCAACCCCCTTACCTTGAATCTTTCCCCCCTCTTTTGGGTTATTCGCTCTTTTTCCATTCCTTTGGAAACAATAAAGCACGGTGGTAATTTTGATTTTGATTTGTGTAAGTCAAGTCAATCCAATGGCTTAGTCTTAAACATTTCTACCGCTACAGGAAAAAAAAGGTGACTTCGCTGGGGAAATATTGACCTCTTTCTGGTCTATCCCTAAGTGGGTTAAACCTATATTTTACTATATTTGTATATGTGCTATTGTTGTTTATGTGTTATATGTTGTATATATGTCTGTCTAGATTTTCCCGGTTTTTAGGGTGCTTGGTGATTACTTATAAGTCCTATACCCGGACTTGGGCAAACTTAAAGATAGGACGGGTGCTATAGTCATTGTTGTACCCCAAAATTTGCCCTCCCATATTCCTCAAGATATGTCAAGAATCATCTCCAAATTGCTCAAGATGGCCCAAGGGTTGTACAGTCCAAACACCTCCCAAGACAGCTGAAATTAGGGTTTGGTTCTTTCAAGGAAATTTGGGTTTTCAATGGTTCAATCAAGTCTCATAGGCCTATATTCATTCTCAAGCACCTACATGCCAAGTTTCAAGACTCACAGTGCCAATTGGCACAGTCAAAAGCTCCATTTGATCTACAGTCAACTGCAAGGGCAAAATGGTCATTTTATAGTCAAAAGTCAGAATTTTTGGTCAACATCTCATTTTGAGTTCACAATCATCATTTTATCAAGTTTTGATCATGATTCATCAAGGATAGCTCAAAAATCATCAAGGTGCAAAAGTTATTATTTTTGGACAGTAGAAAAGTCAATTGTATCTTGACCAGGGTATAACTTTTTAATGGTTTATCAGAAAAATTCCATCCAAAGCTCATTTTTAATAGGATGCAATTTCCTACAAACCATCTTCACACTCCAAGTTCAAGAAATGCTCTCACAAAAAGTTACCAATTTTTACATTATAGGTCAA
The DNA here is from genome assembly GCA_948472305.1 of Vicia faba. Lineage (NCBI taxonomy): Eukaryota > Viridiplantae > Streptophyta > Magnoliopsida > Fabales > Fabaceae > Vicia > Vicia faba. Next base: position 187,005,336 of record OX451738.1, on the reverse strand, counting down.
TTTCAAAAGTCAACAAAAGTACACTTTGAGTCAAAGGCCATAACTTGAGATTGGTAAATCCAAATGACATGGGACCGAAGGCATTGGTTAGAGGACTTCAAGGGCTTTCCAAAATGTCCAAGAACATGGTCATATGATCAAAATTGAGTAAGTTATGCATTGGAGAAGTTGGGAAATTTTCATGAATTTGCAAAGTCAACTATCCTCAAAACTCCAATTTTTGACAAAAGGGCCCACTTTCTTCCACTTGATTCAGCCTTGTCATGCCACACACGTGTCCCATGCTTGATTTCATGACCAAACATTTATTTTTCTATTTTATTTAATTTTTATTGATTTAATTCATTTTAAATCTATAATAATTCAAATAAAATCTAAAAATCAATGGAATAGTATCTTTGTGATTTGTACAGCTTTCATATATCATGTGACAACTAACCAATTCGTGCTAGGTCTTATTTGTGCACAAAATCTCAGATTTGGCCATATTTGGAAAGTTTGTCAATGGTGAAAAAGTGCAAACCTAATTCTCCCATATACATGGATTAAAGCCCAACTATTGACCTAATTCAATTGCCATATATGCAAGCAAGCCTCCTAAGCCTAATTCACGACCTGAAGCTGCCTAAAATCAAGAAACCAAAACTGAAAAAAAGGTGAAAAAGCGAGGAATTGAATTCTTGGTTAGAGCTTGTTTCGATCAAGAAACTCAACGTAGAGTGCTTGATTGCCATCCCCTGAAGCGATTGGAAGAAAAATCAGGCCTTTTCATCACCTGCACAGCTCTGTAAGTCATCACGAAGTCAGCCCTGGACATGGAATCGTGATCTTCTATTCTTGCACTTTTTCTTCAAAATATTAGCATATTCATGTTTATTGTTTGATTTCTCACATAACTGCAATAGCCAATTTGGTTTTTATGCCTTGTATCGTGATGCCCGATTCTAGGGTTTATATGCTTGCTTTTTAGGCGTTTTTGATGCAGGGAAAAATTGGCCACAATAATTGGTAGAGGAGTGATCAGGAGATGGAGACGAGATCAACCATGGTCTTGGAATGAATTTTTGCAGCCTCGGGACGATTTTAGGAAGAACCTACGAAAATTCCTGCGGATAAAAATCCGCAGGTAAAAAACCAGTGCTCAACGAAGAAGACGCTGACGCGTCTCCCTCCCATTCGCCCCTTTTAAAAATCGCGCGCTTTTATTTTTTTTCAGGCATATTTGTTGGTTTACTAATATATTAATCATTGTTTGTTATGATATCAATTAGAGCGATTGGCTCAGTGGCTAGGGCGAACAAGCATTGAGCACTGGGGCCTGGGTTTGAGTCCCGGGTCCCCCCAACATATTGTTATTATTTTCTTGCAGGTGATCCCATGTACTCTCCAACGCGTGATCCACCATACACCTCAGAGATCCACACGCCAAGTGGCTCCTGGCTAAATCTGAAGGCCAGGATTGAAGGACTATCATACTCCCTGGTCAACATACGTGTGGACGATCCAGAAAAGTCAAAAAGGCTTGCAGCAATTGGGCCTTGAGAATTCCAAATACACCTCCAAAGTTGGCCCAACACCCCCTGGGTTTGCCTTTTATTTTCTTTCATTTATTTTTTTTTTATTTACTTGATTTATTTTCTTGATTTAATTACTAACAAAATAGTTAACATTTTCATAATAAAAATCAAAAAACACAAAAACATTATTTTTATTTAAATTCATCACTTTTATTATTTTTGTAAATAAATAATTTAATTGATTTAGTTTTTTTAAATTAGGCATAATTTTAACCTTTTTTCACAAAATAAAATTAATTAGAATATTACGTTTCAATAATTTTGACCATTTTATATTTATTTCCTTAAACATTCAGAAACCCAAAAATATTTCTCTTTTTAATTAATTAATTAATTAGCCTAGGTTTAATTTAATTAAATGCAAAATAACAAAAAAACCTCTTTCTTTCCTAAAAAAGGGTCAAAACCCTAAAAACTCCCCGATTCAATTTTTCCTCGCGCATATTATTTATTCTTCATCATATAATTGTATTTGCTCCGAGGATGTAATAGTTTTGAACTTAGGACCCTTTTTATCGCTTTTCTTTAATTTCCCGCAATTTACTTTTTCAAGGGTTTGTTTTTGGCGATGTAAATACCCGACGCCTTGTAATAGCTTAGTTTTATTTTCAGCAACTATTAACTGATAGATGTATGCTAACTAGGCTATGCATGTCAAGATCTCTCTTAAATTAAAATCAATCGTAGCTCACCATAACATGTACAAAGATAACATAAACTGAAACCTGACACACTCGCACATGCCACTCCTAGGGTACGCCTCACTTGGTTTCCTCGACGTGGTCATTGAGTATTGGGTGTTTTAGAGGTCGCCCTCCTGTCTAAAGATCAAAGTTGCCTCGAAACGGTTGCCTCAATAAAAAATGATCTAAGACATTAGGGTTACCGCTAAGGCGTCCTACCATTGCTTTAATGACCACATGTCCCATTAATCGAATTGACCCGGAAACTCCAACGACGGTGCTACCTACTTCTCAATAGTGGGATAGCACTGTCTAAAGGACATTTACACAGCTTAATCTCTTTTGAGTGGGTAGAGGTTCTCAGGTACTTGCTCTTTCAAAACAAAAATACTTTTCGCACTTACACTTTTCAAACAAAAGTTTTCAAACAACACTTCATACACTCTTGAGGACAGATACAAGAGTTAAATCGAAGTTTTCAAACGAAACTCTTTTCAAAACCCACAAACACAAGAAAAGCAAAATCTTTTGAAAACATAGTGAGCAAGTACCTAAGAGCCCGTGGATAACCACGGATAGAAAGGGTGCTAACACCTTCCCTTTCTATAATCTACCTCCTGAACCCAAGAAACATCTCGAAAAGGAATTTTGCTGTGCTTTTGTCCTTTCCTTGTTGGAGAAAATAAAAGACGATGGCGACTCTTTCTTACCGCGACATTTTGCGAAACGCAAACGCGAACCAGCATTAAAAACAGTCAGTTATATTTCCACCGATCACAGTCATGTTAACATTGAGGGAGTAATTCGAAAAAAGGAGGCATGAGATCCCCCACTCAATGGAGGCCCCTTTGACTATAGTTTCGTTTACCGAGTAATCGGGAAGACGTGCTGCTTTCGACCTAGGAGCCTGCTGAAGCTAAGGACTGTAGAATACCTAACCCATCTTGGCCTTTTAGGTGTAGTGCGGAAGCTATGACGGAGTAATCGAGAAATAGTTGTCACGCGATACTACGCTCAGACGAGTTTTTCTTGAGAATATTACTAATTACTGAGTTAATTAAGAAGTTGATAATATCCGAAGGAAGGATGTAGACTCTGGGAACCTCTAGAACCTTGTTCGACAGGTGATAACTTTTAGACCATACCTTATAGGTAGTAACTACGACCTCATGCTCGTGACGTTGAACCTATGAACCCTATGTTTGTGATCTTGTGTGTGGTTGTTGCATCATGCATCCATGCACTCATAAGCATCTTTTGAAGAAATTTTATTTCAAGGGACATGAAAGTTGACCATTTGTGAATATCTCAGGTACCTTTTAACCATGGATTCTGGAAAAAGAAAGACCGGAAAATATAGTTTCAAAGATCCCAAGATAGATGAGTTGATCAGTGTAATTCCCGAGATTAAGTGTTCTGCAGATTTTCAGAAGAAGTATGGATCCATCATTCCTCTCATGAAGTTCGGGATGAAGGATGGTATTCTCTCGACCTTTCTCCAGTTCTATGACTCGTTGTATCTGTTGGATTTACTTATTACCGATCGTGTTCCTTTTACTGGTTTGGTGGGTGAGCCAAAACCTTACGAGATTGCTGCTTTGATCCATCTAGGGAAGTCTGAGGTTGAAGCCCATATGACTACTAAAGGATGGATTAGAGGATTACCAGCTCATTTCTTATTGGAGAAAGCTCGTTACTTTTCCAGGATGAAGAGTACAGTCACTTTTGAGGCCATCTTTGCTATACTTGCTTACATATTGTTCTTATTTCCTAATATGGATATGTTTGTTGACATTAATGCTATCAGGATCTTCATGATTGGAAACCCAGTTCCCACATTGTTGGGTGATGCTTATTACTCTATTCACCTTTGGAATTCTTATCATGGGGGGATGATTATCTGTTGCATGCCTCTGTTGTACCGGTGGTTTATTTCGCACATGCCTCAGTCTGATTCTCTCTGGGATGTCAGGAAGGAACCCCGTTGGGCTCCTAAGATCATGGAACTTACTCACTCAGATATTGATTGGTATCATCGGGCTTACCAGGATGTAAAGATTGTTGACAGTTGTGGTAGTTTCCCCAATGTACCTCTTCTTGGTACAAAGGGAGGAATTAACTACAACCCCGTTCTTGCACGACGACAACTTGGTTATCCGATGAGGGATAAACCAAACCGTATTCATTTGAGTAGTTTCTTCTTGAAGGAGGGAGAAGACCATAAGGAAGCTAGGGAGAAGATTGCGAAGGCATGGCGTCACATTCATAGGAGGAGTTGGAAAGACCTGGGACCTAGGGGGTTGTTTCTTTGGAGCCTTATCTTCAGTGGGTCCAAACGAGAGCTATTCAGTTGAAGATTTCGTATTCTCGGGAAGCACCTATGCCTGATTTGTTTGTGAAGACCACTCCTCCCTTATTGGATGATGTGGAAGAACTACAACTTGCTTTGGTCAGGATGCAGTAGGAAAAGGATGCTTGGAAGAATAATTGCCAAACTTTAGAGATTTCCTATAGAGCAGACTTGACGGAGAAAGATGACTTGGTTGAGGTTCTTGAGAGTCGGGTTATAGAGACCATGGAGAGGAAAGGGGATTTATTTTCTCCTAAGCCTCAGTCAGATACTAGTTGCTCACTTCATGATTCAGGTGATTGGAAGGAGGTTGCCATCAGATATGCGGAAGAAAACCAGAAGTTGAAGGCTCAAATTGCCAGGCTTGCAGGGAAGCGCCAGCGTATAGAGTGATCTCCATCAAGCTTTACTTCTTAGGGTTTTAGACTTTATTTTCATCTGGTACTTGGGATTATTGAAACTTGTAATCCATTTTGAAGTTGTTATAATAAAAAAAATTTAGTATTTCAAATGTGTTATTGCTTTGATATTTCCAATGTGTCTATAAATCTTTAAGTCCCTTGAAATATTAATAATAAAATAAATAATGTGCATTGCATATCATACATCATATTGCACATATTTCTTGCATTTATTATGAATCTCCAAGTGTCCTACCAAGCTTCTTTACTTCGTTTAGCAAGTTGTCTCACCACTACAATACTCGAGCTAATTTCAGAAGGACGGTGGACAACTTAGAACAAGAGAATCGCGAGCTGCACGAGGAAGTTTCCGCTCTGAAGGCCGGCATGGCCATTCTCACTGCTCTGATGGAATCTATGGTGGCTGCTCAGAATCAGCCACCGAGTGTTTAGCCTCAACAAACAAGGGTTACTACTAAAGCTCCGACTATTCCTGTGTCTGATACTCCAACTGTTGTTCAGAATCGCATGCCTCAAGGTTGTCCATGGGGAATTCCAGAGAACTGTGTGCCTAAAGATTTCAATCTTGGTCCTCAAGATGCTCCAGTTGTTCAGACTACTGTTACTCCTGCACCTCCTGTGGTGCATGCTGCTCCTGCTGCGCCTCCTTCGGTGAATATGGTCCCATTTGCTAATAATTATATGTATTATCCTTTTCCTCCACCAAGTGAAGACTTGGGTCTCTATGACATAATGGATGATTTTCAAGAACAGTTTGATAAGATGCAGAGGGAGATGAAGGCCCTCAGGGGAAAGGTATTGTTCGGGAAGAATGTGAATGATTTATGCTTGGTCTCGAATATCAAGATACCTACGAAGTTTAAAGTCCCAGAATTCGAGAAGCACAAGGGAAACACTTGTACTCATGCTCATCTTGTGATGTATGTAAGAAGAATGTCTACCCATATTGATGATCAATGTCTGCTGATTCACTTTTTTCAGGATAGTTTCACTGATGTTGCGCTGAAGTGGTATATGAGGTTGGCCAATGTCAACATCCATACTTTCAACGACTTGGGAGAAGCATTTATCCGACAATACAAATACAACATGGACATGGCGCCCGACCGTGATCAACTCAGGGCCATGGTTTAGAAGGATAGGGAATCATTCAAAGAATATGCACAGAGATGGCGTGAGGTAGCTGCTCAAGTGATTCCTCCCATGGAAGAAAAGGAGATGACTAAGATTTTCTTGAAGACTCTGGGTGCTTTCTACTAAGAGAGGATGGTAGTGAGTGTGCCAAGTGACTTTACTGAAATGGTGGGCATGGGTATCCGCTTAGAAGAGGCTGTAAGAGAGGGTCGTTTAATGAAGGGTGAAAGTTCTGGAAGCACGAAGAAGTCATCTTATGGGTGTGTCAAAAAGAAGGAAGGATATACAAATGTTGTTATGCAAGAGAGGAGGGTTAATCCTCATAGAAGAAATTATCAGCATCATCAACAAGTCGCCCCTATTACTCCATTTGTTGGTGTAGCTCCAACTACCATTGCTTATCAGAGACCATCCCATCAGGGTAATCAAGGGTATAATCAGAGAAGGGAGAGTTATGTACCTATTCCTATGAGCTATACAGAATTACTCCCGATGTTAATTTAGAAGAAGTTGGTTCAGACCACCTCCCGTTATACCATCACCGTTTCCTTGGTATTACAAGGCAGACCAAACATGTGCTTTTCATCTGGGAGCACCAGGGCACAATGTTGAGAACTTCTATCCTTTGAAAATTGAAGTACAAAAATTGGTGAAGTCTGGTATCTTGTGTTTCAAGGATGTTGGCACTAATGTGAAAGAAAATCCTTTGCCCAAGCATGGAGGAGAAAATTCTGTGAACATGGTGGCCGGTTGTCCAAGCGACTTCTGGATTTTTGATATTAAATTGGTTAGAAGGGATTTGGTAAAAATGCATGCAGACCTATGTGAATTTATCTATTATACGCATGACCATGCTGGTTGTGCTATTTGCAGTACATATATACAGGGTTGTGACAAGATAAAGGTTGATTTGCAAGAGATGATGAATGAGGGCCTCATCCACATGATCAGGCCTAAGGAAGAGTATAAAGAGGAAGTAAACATTGTTTCTGGATGTCCTGGAGAGTTCATAATCTTTGATGTGTAATATATGAATGAGGATCTTGTACAATTGCATGCTAATTTCTGCCACATGGCTGGTCAGGTAGAACATCAGTATGGATCTTGCCTAATTTGTTGTCGGGACTCCTGAGGATGTTCAATTGTAAAGAAAGGTATCCAGTTGTTGTTGGATAATGGAACTATCAATGTTACAGGACAAAGAGATGATTATCATGAGGTTGATGTGATTGAGGTTTGCTTGGCTGAAGAAGAGTCAGATGATGAGTATGCCTATGCGGATGAGTTCTTCTCCTCAAATGAAGATATGTTTGCCAGAGATGACTTTGTATTGATTGAATGTGTTGAAGAGGGAGTAAATTTTACTGTGCCTTGTTTTAGTGCGCCTACCCCTTTTGAAGTTGAATATCATGGCAAGCCAGATATTACTCCATTGGTGATTAGTTTGCCGGGTCCTGTCCCCTACAAGTCAGATAAGGTTGTACCCTACAAATATAATGCTACAATTTTAGAGGATGGTGTGGAAGTTCCCATCTAGCCAATGACTAATGTTGGAAATATTATTGAGACTAGCAGAGTGACTCACAGTGGTCATGTATTTGCACCATTTGTTCGTGGAGATGTCAGTACTCCAAAGAAAATTGTTTAAAATATTGAATCCAAGAAGGCAGTGGGTGAATCTAGTAGAGCTACGCTAGAAAAGAAGGTGGATGATATTTTGAAGATAATCAAGATGAGCGACTGCAGAATTGTAGATCAGCTACTGTAGACTCCTTCAAAAATATATATCCTTGCTTTATTGATGAACTCCTCTGCTCATAGAGAATCTTTAATGAGGGTATTAGACCAAGATTTCGTGGAAAGTAATATTCCTGTAGACCAATTCAGCAGCGTGGTAGGGAACATTACATCATGTAATAACCTGAGTTTCTACAATGATGAATTGCCCGATGAAGGAAGGAATCAGAATCTGGCCCTCCACATCTCCATGAACTGTAAGAATGATGCATTATCCAATGTGCTTATTGATAATGGATCCGCATTGAATGTTATACCAAGGAGCATACTTATGAAGTTGAAATATCAAGGAGCGCCCATGCACCCAAGTGGTATTATTGTGAAAGCGTTTGATGGATCAAGGAAATCTGTTATTGGTTATGTGGACTAGCCTATTCATATAGGCCCACATTTGTTTCAGATTACCTTCCAGGTCATGGATATTGTACCCGGTTATAGCTACTTACTAGGACGACCGTGGATACATGAGGCAGGGGCTGTCACTTCGACTTTACACCAAAAGTTGAAGTTTGTGAATGAAGGAAAAGTGGTAATTATAAATGGAGAACAAGCATTATTGATATCTCATTTGTCCTCTTTCAGCATTATGGAAGAGGATGAAGCTACAGTTGGAACCCAGTTCCAAGCTTTATCCATTGATAATATAAGAGGAAATGAGAATTTTATGGCTTCGTTTAAGGATGCTTAGCAGGTTATGCATAATGGCCATAGTGAAGTATAGGGACAGCTTGTTGATCCACCTGTAAACAAGAATAGAGCTGGCTTGGGGTTCTCTATAAAGAATGATAAAGGTAAGCGCATGAAGCCAAAGTCTATTGCAGGCAAGTATCAATCCATATTTCGTAGTGGGGATTATCTTCATCCAACTGTTTCCGGGATTAATGCCATTGTGAAAGATGAAGCAGAGCCAGAAATGCCAAATTATGTGACGCACGGAGTTAGGATTCAAAACTGGATCACCATTGATGTTCCCTCTTGCATACAAGTTTCAAATAATTTGTTTTTGTTAATCTTTTTGAAAAACTTTCACTCTTCCCAAGGTGAAAGTATTAATATTGTATGGGCTTATCATTTTCTTTGATTTTTAAAATCAATAATAAAAGTTGTCTTTGTTTTCCAAATTTTGTCTTTTATTTTTTTCTTTTTCTTGGAAAATGGTAATCAGAAAAAACCTTTCAAAATAAATAATAACTGAAATTCAATTTGCATGATCACTTGCTATATGTGTCAATTTCTAAAAGCAATCATAAATCATATGTGCATATTAATTAAAAAACCCGTTGAATACAATGATCCTCCACCCTCTCCCAACTTTGAATGTCTTGTGTATGGGGCCGAAGAAGAAGACTATGATGATATTCTAGAAGAGGTCTCATGGTTGCTTGAGCGCGAGTAGAATGCCATTCATCCATATAAAGAACCATTGGAAGTAATCAATTTGGGTTCAGAAGAAGACCCGAAGGAAGTCAAGATCAGAGCATTGCAGCATCCTGATGTGAAGAGCAGGTTGATTGAGGAGTTGAAAGAGTATGTGGATATTTTTGCTTGGTCTTACCAAGATATGGTTGGTCTAGATACATATATTGTAGAGCACCGTTTGCCGCTGTAGCTAGAGTGCCCTCCAATCAAACAGAAGTTGCGAAGAACTCACCCAGATATGGCAGTGAAGATCAAAGAAGAAGTTCTAAAGCAGATTAATTTCGGTTTTCTTGTGAAATCAGTATGGCCTCAGTGGATTGCCAATATTGTCCCAGTACCCAAGAAAGACGGAAAAGTTCGCATGTGTGTAGATTACATAGATCTAAATAAAGCTAGTCCAAAAGATTATTTTCTATTGCCACACATTGATATGTTAGTGGATAGCACATCAGAATTCAAAGTTTTCTCGTTCATGGATGGATTTTCCGGGTATAATCAAATAAGGGTGGCTTCTGAGGACATGGAAAAAACAACGTTTATCATACCCTGAGGAACATTTTGTTACAGAGTGATGCCCTTCGGGTTGAAGAACGCTGGTGCAACATACCAGAGGGGTATGACAACCCAATTCCATGATCTGATGCACAAGGAAATTGAGGTATATGTTGATGATATGATTGTTAAATCCCAGACTGAAAAAGGGCATGTGGAAGATTTGTTGAAGTTGTTTCAGCGTTTGAGGAAGTATCATCTCGGCTTAAATCCAAATAAATGTACCTTCGATGTTCTGTCAGGGAAATTGTTGGGTTTCATTGTTAGCTACAGAGGGATTGAAGTTGACCTTGATAAAGTCAAAGCAATTCAAGAAATGCCAGCACCGAGAACTGAAAAACAAGTCAGAGGGTTCCTCGGGCGTTTGAATTATATTTCCAGATTCATTTCCCACATGACTGCAACGTGTGAATCGATATTTAAGTTGTTAAAGAAAGATCAAGGTTGTGTGTGTACAGATGACTTCCAAAGGGCATTTAAAAGTATTAAAGAATATCTACTTGAACCGCCTATCTTGCTCCCTCCTGTTGAAGGAAGACCATTGATTATGTATCTGACAGTGTTAGATAATTTTGTGGGTTGTATGCTAGGGCAACCAGATGAAACAGGGAAGAAAGAGTATGCCATTTATTATTTCAGTAAAAATTTTACTGATTGTGAATCGTGGTATTCCATGCTGGAAAAGACATGTTGTGCTCTGGCCTGGGCGGAAAAACGTTTGCGGCAGTATATGTTGAATCACACTACTTGGTTGATCTCCAAAATGGATCTAATCAAGTACATTTTTGAAAATCCTGCTCTTACTGGGAGAATTGCCTGTTAGCAGATACTATTATCTGAATATGACATTTAATACCGCACTCAAAAAGCTATTAAAAGCAGCGTGTTGGCATGTTATCTTGCTCACCAACCAGTTGATGATTATCAGTCTGTGAAGTATGATCCTGAATCTCGCTGGAGTATGATATTTGATGGAGTATGATATTTGATGGAGTTGTGAATGCTTATGGTAAAGGAATTGGTGTTGTGATTGTCATTCCACATGGATCACACATTCCTTTTACTGTAAGGTTGACATTTGATTGTACTAATAATATGGCAGAATATGAGGCTTGCATCATAGGTCTTGAGGAAACTATTGATTTGAGAATTAAAATTCTATATGTGTATGGCGATTCAGCTTTGGTAATAAATCACATTAAAGGAGAGTGGGATACTCGTCACCCCGGCTTGATCCCTTACAAATATTATGCTAGAAGAATGTTACCCTTCTTTAATAAAGTTGAATTCCATCACATCCCCAGAGACGAAAATCAAATGGCGGATGCTTTGGCAACTCTGGCTTCTATGTATCAAGTGAATACTTGGAATGATATACCTTGAATTATGGTTTGGCGACTGGATAGGCCAGCTTATGTGTTTACAACAGAAGAGGTAGAAGATGAGAAACCTTGGTATTATGATATCAAGCATTTTCTCCAGAACCAGAAGTACCTGATTGGGGCATCGAATAAAGATAGAAAGACCTTGAGAAGATTGGCTGGTAGCTTCTTCCTCAGTGAAAATTTTTTGTACAAGAGAAATTATGGTATGGTCTTGCTCAGATGCGTGGATAGACACGAACCAGACATGTTGATGCATGAGATTCATGAAGGTTCATTTGGCACTCATGCCAATTGAAATTCGGTGGCTAAAAAGATGCTAAGGGTAGGTTACTATTGGCTGACAATGGAATCTGATTGTTACAGATTTGAAAAGAAGTTCTGTAAATGCCATATTTATGCTGACAAGATTCATGTGCCTCCGACACTTTTAAATGTTATTTCTTCCCCATGGCCTTTCTCTATGTGGGGGTATTGACATGATTGTAATGATAGAACCCAATGCTTCGAATAGAGACCGTTTTATCTTGGTAGAAAATGATTACTTCACCAAATGGGTGGAAGCTACTTCATATGCTAATGTTACTAAGCAGGTGGTGGTGCGCTTCATCGAGAATAATCTCATATGTCGGTATGGTGTGCCGAGCAGAATTATCACCGATAATGGCTCGAATCTGAACAACAAGATGATGACGGAACTTTGTGAAGAATTCAAGATTGTCCATCACAATTCATCTCCGTACAGGCCGAAGATGAATGGGGTTGTTGAAGCTGCTAATAAGAATATCAATAAGATCATCTAAAAGATGGTTGTTACTTATAAATATTGGCATGAAATGCTCCCTTTTGCTTTATATCGATATCAGACATCTATCCGCACTTCAACAGGAGCAACCTCGTTCTCCCTTGTGTATGGAATGGAAGCAGTACTCCCAATCGAGGTTGAGATTCCCTCTTTGCGTGTGATAATGGAAACCAAGTTGTCAAAGGCTGAATGAGTCCAGAACAGGTTTGACCAATTGAATTTCATCGAAGAGAAGAGAATGACGGCTTGGTGTCATGGGCAGTAATATCAGAAAATAATGAAGAAAGCTTTTGATAAGAAGGTCAAACCTCGTGAATTTAGAGAAGGCGACCTCGTGCTCAGGAAGATCGTGTCTTTTAACGCTGATTCAAGGGGCAAGTGGACTACCAATTTTGAAGTCCCATATGTTGTCAAGAAAGCCTTCTCTGGCGGTGCATTAATTCTTGAAACTATGGATGGAGAGGAGTTCCCACGTCCCATGAATGGTGATGCAGTCAAGAAATACTTTGCCTAAAGAAATAAAAAGAATAGCTCGCTAAGTTAAAAACTCGAAAGCGCGGCTTAGGCAAAAATGAGCGTCTCGGTAGGCTGAAAACCCGAAAGGGCGGTCTAGGAAAAAATTAGAGACATAAATAGAATAAAATTATCCGCTAAGTTGAAAACCCGCAAGGGCAGCTTAGGCAAAAGTTAGGGACTTTCTTGGCAAGTAACTACATCAGACAAGACTTGATCGTTGAAGCAACAATCGTCTTGGATCCTCACCATACTTCAACGGAAGTTGCTGCTCAGAATTTCAAAATTGTTAGAGGGAATAGTGGCCATTGTATTTAAATGTATCTTTTCCATTATATATTACCATTTTTCAAACTTTGTAATAATTTGTGGAGTCTCTCCATTCGCGGACTACCATTCTATCGATAAATTTGAGCTTTTACCCAATTCTTTGTATTTCTTATTTTTATTCAGCTTACAAAGACTCCATTTATTATTAATAATAATCTTCAAAGAAAAAATATTAAATAACAAAATTGTTTTTCAAAAAGAATTTACGACTTACTTTTACTTTAAATTTTGTGATTCAAGAGGAAAACAAAAGTGGTGATCTCAGGAATGGACGAACTACAGTAATTTTGGGAAGTTTGGTTTCCCCCAGGAATGTTTTCTCATGTCTTTTTTGCTGGTATGCGCATAATTTTTGTATATTGAAGACGATACCAATTGGCGTAAGGTGCAGTATTGGGTTTGTGATCTCAGTGTCCTCAGTCAAGTCTTGGTTCATTTTTCATTTTGGGTTTGCATGGTGTGAAGTCTCTATCCCAGATTTACCAACGAGGTCTTCCCTCATATGAGAAAGGTCTTGTTCCCTTGGTGTGATGAGATGGAACTATTTGCACAATGTCTCTCTTTCTACAGTATTGGCATTATTGTTGGTGTTTATTTCCTAAGCAACTAGACCAGGGCAGTATATTTTCTAAGAAGTGTTGAGACAGTTGTCAACTTTTGGGTTTTCACCCGCCAAGTGTTGGGTTTGATTTAAAATCCCTATGAGTTTGACCTTTTTCTGTAATGTTGACTTCTTGATTCCCCAGGAAGGCTATCCCATGGCATCTTTTGTTGGAATAAGTTTGCATGATATGAAGACTCAATCCGAGATTCCCTAGGGAAGACATCACTATTTGATAGAAGTCTTTTCTCCCCGTGCATGCTGAGATTGGACTCAAATGTGAAGCATCTCCTTTCGAAAGTACTTGCATTTTGTTGATTGCCCGATAATCAGGCAAGGGCAATGTTTCATTTAAGAAGTGTTGAGGAATTTGTCAGTTTTTTTGGGTTTTCACTCGCCAAGTGCTGGGTTTGATTTAAAATCCCCATAAAATTAATTTCTTGTTATTATGTTTGACTTCTTAACTCTCCTAGTTGTTATCCCCATCAGGTTTCATAATTTCTCCCCAGAGAAGTTGGTGCAAGACTTACTCTCAATATTGAAGAACTTATCTCTGGTTTCCCCAGTGAAGAATGTATCTTGGTTTCACCTCTTTGATGTGTTGTTGGCCTACCCAAAGAATTCGGAACAAGGTCCCCAGTTGATATCTCGATAATGAGGCACTTTCTCCCCTAAGTGAAATATGTATGATATTTCCCCAGTGAAGTCAGCTCGAGATCCTCAGTTGATGTTTTGACGATATGGTTTCCATATGCCTTATTTGAAATCAGTATCGCAATCCCCAGTAGGAGTATGAACCGTGAAACATTTGTTTTCCCCATTGAAGTTTGTGTGCTATTCCCCGTTGGAGCCTGGAAGAAGGATGTTATATCCTTGTATCAGTAATGTTTTATCGCTATGATTTGTTTATTTTCGGCTTATGTTCCTTCCCATTGAAATTAAGTCGCGAAATAGGATTATGTTTCATCATTTGGTGCTTATGTTCTTATGGAATGTTCATTTTGGATGTGATTTAGCCGAGTATTGATTGTGCCCGAGTTGGTTTTGCCTGGTTACTCCCAATGTTATATGTCTGTTTTGTCAGCATATACATAATAACACTCATATATTCATACACACATCATGCATAGTTGAATATAGCAAATCATTTCTCATTTGCATTCATTAATTTTGTTTGTTGACATATTACCCTCTTTTGCAGAGTTATGTTGTCCTCTCTCCAATAGAGTGTTGGCCTTAAGTAAAAAGGGTATATTCTTTCAATTTCCCTGCTGAGTTATCCCTCGTGGAAGATTTTTGATTTAGTCTTCCTATACAGTTCTTTGACTAGATAAATTGGGTTTTCCCTCTTGAGTTTATTTATCAAAGGAGGTATTTCAGTTGACTGTTTCACTCCAGTTTATTTCTGGTTTGAATCTTTGTTTCCCGACAATGTTATTACTTTGAATTTCTGCAAGCTTCGAGCCTTGGTTTGAGAATATGCATTTATTTTGCACGAGATGACTTTATCTCCTCAGTAGGAATATATTGACATTTCCCCAGGAAGTCATATTTCTTTCCCCATGAAGTCATATTTCACTCCTCAGGAAGTTTTAATTCATTCCCCGGGAAGTCATGATCCATCCCCCAAGAAGTCATATTGCTTTCCCCATAAAGTCATTTTTACAATTCTTCCCATAACAGCAAGTAGAAGGTCTCTTTATTTGAGCAACTTGTATTTCCCCGTGAAAGTCGACGTTACTTTTTTTATATCTTCTTTATGAGTGGATAGTTTGCAGTTCATTATCAAAATACTCCAGGGGATGGAAAGTCTTTCAATACCGCAGAGACAGTTAGTTGATAAATCTTTGCAAGTGGTAGTCTCTTTATTTGAGACAGCTTATGTTACCTTTTCCTGACAGAATGCTTTGGTTAAAGAAGAATTTGAGACCCGTTCTAGGTGAAACACCAGAATTTTAGGGAAAAACTTATTATCTTTTTGCTACCCTCAATAAATGTTAGTAGTTCACCGTCAGTGAACGTTGGTGTTATGATATTTTCGCTCTACCTTCAGTGAAAGTTGATAGGTCACCATCAGTGAAAGTTGGTGATTGTCATCTTTTTGCTACCCTTAGTGAACGTTGGTAGTTCACCGTCAATGAACGTCGGTGCTATGATATTTTCTCTTACTACCTTTAGTAAAAGTTGGTAGGTCACCATCAGTGAAAGTTGGTGATTGTTATCTTTTTGATACCTTCAGTGAATATTGGTAGTTCACCGTCAATGAACATCGGTGCTATGATATTTTCTCTTACTACCTTCAGTGAAAGTTGGTAGGTCACCATCAGTGAAAGTCGGTGATTGTTATCTTTTTGATACCCTCAATGAAGGTTGGTAGTTCACCGTCAGTGAACGTTGGTGCTATGATATATTTTCTCTTACTACCTTTAGTGAAAGTTGGCAGGTCACCATCAGTGAAAGATGGTGATTGTTATCTTTTTTCTACCTTCAGTGAACGTTGATAGTTCACCGTCAGTGAATGGCAGTGCTATGATATATTTTCTCTTACTACCTTCAGTGAAAGTTGGTAGGTCACCATCAGTGAAAGTTGGTGATTGTTATCTTTTTTCTACCCTCAGTGAATGTTGTAGTTCACTGTCAGTGAACGCCGGTGCTATGATATATTTTCTCTTACTACCTTTAGTGAAATTTAGTAGGTCACCATCAGTGAAAGTTGGTGATGGTTATCTTTTTGCTACCTTCAGTGAACGTTGGTAGTACACCGTCAGTGAACGTCAATGCTATGATATTTATTTTTCTTCTCTACCTTCAGTGAACGTTGGTAGCTCACTATTAGTGAACATCGATGTTGTTATTATTTTCTCTTGCTACCTTTAGTAAACGTTGGTAGTCTCGCCTTCAGTAAAAGTTGGCGTATCCTTTGATCTTTTACCATCATCTATGAGTCATTATCTTTTTGATCTTCTATCTCCTCTTTAGATGAGTTGATGCTACCTTATCTCTTCTTTGGGTGTTACACCAATAGAGTTGGGTCTTTTTGATTCACTAGTGATTAATTTTCCTGGTCGGGTTTCTCTTTTGATCCTTATTTCATTTGCTACATCCCCAGTGGTGTTTTGCGTCCCTTTGAAATTGTCCATACGCATTCATACTCATAAGCATTGCATGGCATCTTAGGGCCAAAAATAGGTTTTGTTTTAAATTTAAGTATCTTCGATCACGTCGACACGAAGATTTTTAACCTTTGCATCTCCAGATAGAAGAAACTTAAATAAGGGCAGTTGTTGTACCCTAATTTTTGCCCCTAAGATCCCTTCATCATACCATATTTATTCAATCACAACAAGATCACATTAGGGCTTTTGGTTCTCCTCCATATCTTTAGCTTTTCTCTTTAAGGAATCACCAAGCACCTTGACTTGTTTTTTCTTTTGCGATCATGCATGTTTTGTTTTGACTTTCCTTTTAATTAATAAAATGTAATATTGGTTTGTCTTACTTGTTAATAATGTAGGTAAAGGCAATGTGGCTTAGCAAGTTGATCCATGGGTTCATGAGTTTATTTCCATGCCCTAGTCAACAAAGCTTGAGAAATTAAAACCTCACCAATGAAGTTGTTTTGGAAGAAATGACATGGCATGGTTCATTTTGGTTCACCACATTTCAAAGTTATCAAGATTTATTCAAAAGTACAAGGGGTTGATAGAAGAAGTTGTCATGGTTGGGCAAAGCCTTATTCCCATTGGTCACCAAGTGCAAATTTCTCTCAATTCTCAAGATATTGAAGTGGTTTTGGTTGCTATGAGCTCTTATTATCATCCTTAACAACTCCTATCTACAAAGCAAAAGTGTTGGTACAATAAGGTTGGTTAAGATTGTCAAAGTTCCTCAAAGCATTTTCTTGATCTAGGAGCTAGGGTTTTGAACTTCAAAGAAGTATATCTTGCTCATCTTTTGGTATTTTTGAGTGATTCAAAAAACATCCTTCTCTTAAAAGGGTTATTAACAAATAACTTCAAAAGTTTCAAAGAGTTTTCATGTGGAAGAAACTTGATGATGAAGAAATATTACAAGTCCTCGATATGAACCCCCAAATCCCCATGTATGACTTCAAATAATCATAACTTGGTTAATTTTTATCACCTTGTGCCCACTCTTTTTCCATAATAATCTTGAGGATGTGAAATTTATTACTTCTTTTATATTCAAAGTGAGAAAATTGATGGAGGATTCCCTAAGGATACAAAATATTATAGGTCATTTCATGAGTTTTTGCCAACTTCAACAATTCATAACTCTCTCAATTTTTGGAGATTTTGAATGGTTCAAGTTTCAAAATGTCATTCAAGAGGTCTATTTCATGCCATATTTTTTGGTCAAGAGAAAATTCCAAGTGGAAGGCCATGTTTGGATGAAAAAGATTATAGGTCACTTTTGAAGAAAAACTTTAAATATTTCTAAGTATGGAAAGTCAACTTCTTTTTCCTAACTTTGACTCATTCCAACTTTCAGCTCAAACATCCATTTGATTCCATTCTTTTTCCATTGCGAAGCTTCTAACCTCATCTTTCTAAAGCTTCAAGAATCATGCCCTTAGACCCCTTGAGCTGAGAACGCCATTGATTTGAACTTGGTAACTTGAAACTGAAGTTTCTTTTAAAGTCAGAATTTGAAATCCTTGATTTAGCTTCTAAACACATTTTTTTGCATGTTTTTGCTTCTAAACATGTTTAGTGAACCGCCAGAAGTGATTAGCATAGCAAAACGTGTGTTTTGGATGAGTTTTTGTCAAAATAGAAGTCACACTTTTCTTGTTTGCAACGTCACACGATTTCCCTCCAAACATCATCATTTCACACGCTTGAACATTCCATTTGATTCCCTATAAATAGAGGGTCATCCCTCATTCATTTCCTCAAGTTTGAACAGCCAAAATCACCCTGCCAAACTCATTTCATAACTCACTTTTCTACAACTTCGAAATCAGTGTTCAAGCCTTTTTCAATCCATTTTTTCTATCAATTTACCTTCCTTGATCTTTCCTGAAGCTAACCATACAATTACCTTCAAGAATCGTGCTCTATATTCATAGAAGTCCAGTTTCAGAGCTCTGTAACTCAACTTCAATAGGTAGATTCCTTCATCAATTCTTCCAAACTTTGATATCATTGTGAAGCTCTCATTGCCCTGGTTCTAGTCGCAACACTTGCTTTTATCTGGAAACACGTTTTGGCCATGAATTTTCAAATTCCCTTTCAAAACTTTCCTTCCAAATTGCTTGAGCTACATTTTATATAAATTTTTTGCGATGGTTTGGTTGTCTTCGTCTAGAAGAGACGAAGTGAATGGAATAGGTCTGAGGTTCTGATTTCACAGTTTGAGAGACCTACAATTCACGTTGGCTAGAGGTTGAAGATGACCAACGTGTCATCTTCCAACCAATGATGGCGTGTGATTTGTTTTTTTTTTTTTGAAAAATATGATTTTACATTTGATTCAGTGCTTTATTCACTAAAGTCCATAACACGCACATCGCGCCAGGTTCACTTGATCTGTTTACTAACGCGTTTTGACAATGATCAGATGGCTCATATTTTCTTGGTTTGATATTTTATTTTCCGATTTTTATTTTAATTGATTTAAACTTCAAAAAGTCATAGAAAATTCATTTTAAGTCCAAAAAATTTGAAAAAATTATGAAAAATATTTTTGATTTTTCTCTTTCTGATTTTTATTTTTTCACAATTTTATTTTGTGTTTTGCTATTTTTTTATAAATTTTCACTTTATTTGAATTGTTTTAAATGTTTAAAAATACTTTTATGCATTTTTAAATTCTGAAAAAAAATATGAAATGATCCAATGATATTGTGACAAATATTGGTGACCTCATTTATTTTTTATTTCTGACCTTGTTATTTTTTTATCATTTTTTGTTTATATTACACATTTCTTTTAATTTTAAAAATAGTTTCTGACTTTAAAAAATTACCAAAAAATTTATAAAAATATTCGAGTTCATTTCTGATTTTTCTATGGTCTTACTTAATATTTCTTGATTAATTTGAACATAGTTGATATTTTTCTCTTTCATTTCTATTTTAAAAAATTTTAAAACCATTTTTAATATATATATATATATATATATATATATATATATATATATATATATATATATATATATATATATATATATATATATATATATATATATATATATATATATATATATATATTAAATGCAATATTATTTTTTGATTATTTTCTGGCTGATCTTCGGTTGAATTTTTTATCTTGAACTTTGTTAACATCATTGGTTCCATGGTGTTGAGTTTAACTCCATAAAAATGGATGAATGATTTTAATAATAGTTTGATTAAATTTAATTCAAATGTGGTTTGTATATTATTTCCCACCCCTCTTCATCTCATCCCTTTCTTATTGCACTAAGTGTTATTGGAGTATAATCTCTATATCATGTCTCAAAACAAATGGTACATAGATTGCTATAGACAGGCCTCAAAATAGGTGTGACTTCTATATAAGTCCACTTTTGATTGCTTAACATAGCGCTAAATTTTTTTCCGGATTCGAATAAATGATCATTTGTGGCCTAAACCTATGTTTGCAAGCCCAAGTATGTTAATTTGATCTCTTTGATCCATTAACTTTGAGATTGATTGTGTGGAGGCTTTGGTTCTACCAATCCTCTAATGGATCTACATCACTTTTGGTCAACGTGGATCACTTAAACATCGTTGATCATTGAATGTTATTTTTTAGGATTCAAAAATGGATGATATACTTGACAAAAAGCAAATTCAACTTGTTATGTGGAGGCTTTGGTTCTACCAATCCTCTAATGAGTTCCAAATGTAAGTTTCAAGATTGTTATCGAACTAACCACTAATTATTGATAATTGAATTTTTTTTTGGGCTTTTATTTTTTATGCTTTTTATTTTATGCACCATTTTCTTTATCATTTACATTTCATGCTATTTTCATCTTTTCTCACTTGAACTTATACTTTCTTGTTATTTTTGTTTTTGCTCACTTGAGCTCTTCTTTTCTTTTTGAAGATACCTAATAATCAACATGAACCATAAAAATCTTTAATGATACTTGGACTATTTGGTTACTACCCTTGGAATTATGGAGTATTGGACTTCTTGCACTTAGGATTATAAACCTTGGCCTATGTTGGAGACCTTGTGCCCTTAATTGATATTTTGTCTGGAGTTCTTGAGGTTTACCTCAAGAAATTGGGTTGTTTGTTTATTTTGTGTGCAGGATATTGTGATTACATTTTTTGTTTGTAATCTGGAATTCACCCGTATACAGTCGTTACTCTGCCCAATTTTTGTGAAGACTTAATACACTTGAAGTTTAGTTCTCTCAAGAGGTCTAGTATCTTTGCTTGCTTGGTTTCAATCCAAAGAATGGGAATTCTATCTTGACTCATAATGTCAAGTAATGGCTTCTTGTTGGTTAGATAGTTCTTATCCCTAGCTTTTACCTTATGCTTTAGGATAGTCTCTTCTTCTCCTCCCATCTTCTTTAATTTCAAAAATCTTCTTCCTCCTTTTGAAAACTCTTCTTGTTTTGAAACTTGAACCATTTTCATAATAAACTTGGATCTAAGTCCATGAATTTTTAAAACCTTTTCATAAATAAACTTCAATCAACTTAATAATACTTTGACATTTTTTGTGAGAAGACTAAAAGTCAATCAATCTTATTTCAAACCATTTTGCCACTTTGGCTTTTTATTTTAAAACTTTTCTCAAAAGATTGGACTCTTGTCAATTCTTGTAGTGATGCAAACAACTATACTTCTACAATATATAGTTAAGAGAGATATTTTCCACTTGGGTGTTGAGTAAGGAATTATTGATTTTAAAATCCAAGCCATATCCTCCACTTTGAGATGATGCAAATTCTCCTTTCTCATGATTATGGGTAGTAAGTATGTTTTCCAGACGGACAATGACGATGATGTCTTACCTCATAAAATTAACCAAGACTTTTGTTTTTTAAAAACTTTTAAAAGATGAACTATGTGTACCCTGATCCCCTATTACACGAAAGGTGGTACGTAGGCACTAAAGGTTCGCAACCGCAGCGGGTACAAAAATCATAAAAATATATATTTCTTTTCTCAACTCCACCATCTATTTTATATACAACATTTTATAGCCAAAATATACAAATTTTACAAAGAGGTTTATGTGGAGTACCGTAGATGTTTAGGGTGCTAATACCTTCCCTTTGCATAACCAACCCCCTTACCTTTAATCTTTCCCCCTATTTTGGGTTATTCGCTCTTTTCCCATTCCTTTGGAAACAATAAAGCACGGTGGTGATTTTTATTTTGATCTGTGCAAGTCAAGTCAATCCAATGGCTTAGTCTTAAACATTTCTACCGCTACACCTCTTGCCCGAATGCCTGCTCAGGCTGACAAAGGCACTGATCCTCAAAATTATGTTGAATCATCTGTCTTAAAGAAAGATATTGCTTAAAATGAACTTAGCAAGTTTTCTACATCTGTTCTAGAAGAAGTGGAAGTTGATGTTGAACAAGATATTGAGACGTCATCTGATGAGAAGGACTCTTCTGCTAAGGAAGATGTTGCTGGCTCCAAAACTGCAAAGAATCCAAATGTTGAGAATATGGTGAATGTTGATGAGTTGTCTGACAATGACCTTATTCCCAATGTGGTGCCTGGAGTTGCTAAAAGGCTCAAGTCTAGAAAAATGAAGGTTTTGGATGTCACATCCCCTACCAAGAGTATCAAGAAGAAGACTATGTATGGTCCCCTAAAGCCCTGGAGTAAAGTGGTTCATCCCTCCAACAAAAGAAAAGTTAGACCTGATAGCTCCTCAGATGATGATGAAGATTGTGTCCAGGATATCTCTCCTGTGAAGAAATCTGCAAGCAAGAAGCTTTCTGTCAGGGTGCCTGATGCTTCTCTTGACAACATTTCCTTCCATTCTGTTAACAATGCTGAAAATGGAAATATGTCTTCCAAAGGATTTATCTTGAAAGAGAGTTAGGAGCAGGTGTATTAGAGTGCAAAGAGATTATGGAGATGATTTCTTTTGCTGGCTTGATGAAGACTGTCACCTGGTTTGCAAAATTTTATGAGACTCTTGTTAAGGAATTTATTGTTAATATTCCTATAGATTATGTTGATCACAGAAGTAAGGAATATAGGAAGGTGTTTGTTATAGGTATATGTGTTGAATATCCCCTGCTGTCATCAATAGATATCTGGGAAGGTCTGGAGATGATTACTGTGAGTTAGAAGTGACTAATAATCAGGTGTGAAAAGCCATAAATGAAAACCAAGTGAGTGATTGGCCCATGAAGAATAAGCTCCATGTTAGTAAGTTAAGTGTGAAATATGCTATCATGCATAGAATTGGAGCTTCTAACTGGGTCCCTACCAATCATACCTCAACCATTACAGTTGGTTTAGGAAAATTTATTTATGGTGTTGGAAATAAGAAATTGTTTGATTATGGTGCTTACATTTTTGAATAGACTGTAAAGCATGCAGGAACCTGTGCTATCAAGTTCCTATTGCCTTTTCATATCTTATTTGTGGAATTATTCTAAATCAACATCCTGGAATTCTGTGTGGCACTGATGTAGTTCGCAAAAGGGAGTTTAACCCGTCCCTTCACTTCAAGTTATTTTCAGGTAAACATGTCCTAGACATTTTTTTGACATTTGCATCCTATGAAAACAAGACCTCAAGCAAGGATTATATGATTACTGAGTTAATGGAAGCCTGCAAAGAACTTGATGAGGTAATCAGAGTTAGCTCAACAAGAAAGCTAAAATTTGAAAACCTGATCAAGGAGCTAAAGAAGGATAATAGTCTTGATGATAGAGTGGGTACTGAAGGAAGAGATTCTGATAATGAAGAAAGTTCTAAAGTTGCCAAGTCTACTGGTCCTGAAGACAGTTAGACTTTGTGCTGGTGTTTTTTTCTTGTTTTTCTTTTGTGTGTTGATCCCTATGTTCTTTTTGTCACTTGTATGTGCTTGACACTTAGATATTCTGGTTTGTACTTATTTTTCTACTACTCTCTTGAATGCATGTTTATTTGGCATATCATGTCTACTACTCTCCTGAATGACTGTCTACTAACTTGTAAGTTTGAGAGGGAGCTTCATGTCTCAGAAGATGTTCTGACATCCCCCACTGCTAACTGCTAACTGAGTTTCTTTTTCTTATGTTGCCGCTCTGATAATGTGCTCAAATAATGTTTTAGACAAAATTTGTCAAAGGGGGAGTTTGAAAGTGTTTGTTGGCAGTAATTTTGGTAAAACACTGCTTTGGTAATGTTTTGCTTAATGTCTTGACATTTTAAGTAAGTCATCTCAACTGATTTTGAATGATGTCAAAGCAAATGTCTTAACATTTTCCTTCTGATCTGAACGTGTTTTTCATATTTGATGTTTCATGTTTTTAAGTGCGCCTTATTTAGTTTTTGGGTTTATAACTTACAAAAAATATGGAGGAATATTTTTTGATATGTCTTATCTTTATGGATTATATCTTGGACTACTTTCATGGAGATATTCAAGGGATTCAATATATTGCAATATTTGTTTTTCAGCCCAAGCCCATAAAGAAGTTGTTGCGCCTTTATAAGGACTTGCAACCTTATTCGTACAACTGCAACAAATGAAGAAAAATATATTCTTTGTGTTTAAAATTATGAATCTTTTAATTGTAATACACTCTAGTATTGTTTCAATACTTGAGTTGTAATTTGTTATTTGAGTTATAAATTATGGATCATTCATAAGCTTCTAAGTATTAAATGATTGAGGTTTTTCAAACTTAATAATTTTATTGTTTTTCACTGTTAGTGATTGAAGGGATTCGAGGAGGGCCTCATACCTAGGTGTGTCTTAGGTAAAAGTATAGCACAGGTAGTGATTAAGTGATTAGATCGTAAAATGGTTGTTTACTGAGGTATTATGAATTGATACTATTTAGTGGACTTATCCCTGGCTTGGTAGCCCCCAGAGTAGGTGTTGTTGTACACCAAACTAGGTTAACAATGCCTTGTGTTTTTACTGCTTTTATATTGTTGCATTTTATATTGTCCTCAGATATTTGTGTCGTGACATCTTCTTCGACATCACATATCTGATACTAGAATTTCATCATTTTTCACTCGAGTAAATCCGATTTCACACTATGAACACAAGATCACCAATTATATCATCCTGTTCTTGCTACTTCCTTAAAAAGATTTCAAACACTCTAAGGTTCCTTGAAAATATTTCAAACACTCCAAGGGATTTTTAACATGGATGATTCCTTATCACACAATCTTCCATGAAAATCCCCAATTCAACAAATGATTTTGGAGGAGAAACCCGGTTGTTTTTTTTCAGATGAAGACCCCTACAGATCTCAACCTAAACCAATTAGAAATCCACAATTCTTCGTCTAGATGGCACCTCGACAGAACATCATCACAATGTAATGTTTGTGTGTATGCATAGATTGTAAGGTTGACGAAGAATAAGAAATGTAGGCTAATTTTATGGTATCATGAAGTTTGGGATGATGCATGAAGGGGTATTTATAGTTTGGAAGTGTTTAGCTAAAAAGGACAAATTCAGAATAAAAGAAATTGAAAATATGAGCAAAACAAATTTTATGTGTCGACCTCAAATTTGTATGTGTCGACACATATGTTATAAAAATAATGCATGTGTCGACCTAAAGGACTATATGTATCGACTTGAAAATCGAATGTGTCGACACATGCAATGCAAAAACATGCAAAAACTATTTTTCAATATGTTGGGTCAATTTCAAAGTACTTTTTAATGATTCTGAAGACCTATAATGCAGAGGAGTGCCAAAAGACATATAGATACCATCCATTTTACTGACGTGCCATCTTCCCAGTTTTGTCATCATGCAAAATACCTTGTATTGAAGTTGTACTCACACCATAATCAATACTTCAGAATGTGAAGACTTTTGTATGTGCTTCCTTAGAGGAGACTGAGCTTTAATAGCTTCTGGTTGAACATCTTTAGAGTCTTTTATCTCTTGTTTTTCTACGACATCCTCATTACCTTCAGAGCCTGAATAGGTAATCTCCATATCTACAAACCTTTCAACTAGATTTGGCTTCTCAGAGTCAAGCTTATCATTGAATCTAACATGAATTGATTCCTCAATAATAAGTGTTTTAGTCTGGTATACTTTATAGCCTTTTGAGCGTTCAAAGTATCCTAACATTTTTATGCTTTAGAATCAAACTTGTTAAGATTCTCATTAGTGTTCACAATAAAACAATCACATCCAAAAGGATGAAAATATGAAATGTTGGGTTTCTTATTCTTCTATAATTCGTAAGGAGTCTTTCCTAGACTAGGTCTTATAGAGACTCTATTCTGAATATAATAAGTTATGGTAATTGCCTCTATCTAAAAGTGCTTTTCCATATTAGTCTCATTGATCATGGTTTTGGACATTTCTTGCAAGGTCCTATTCTTCCTCTCTACAACGCCATTTTGTTGTGGAGTTCTAGGGCAGGAGAAATCACGGGAAATGCCATTCTCAGCAAATAGCTTTTCAAACTGTTTGTTTTCAAACTCGCCACCATAATCACTTCTGACTCTGACAATTTTAGAGTCCTTCTCATTTTGCACTTGAGAATAGAAGGTAGTGAACACATAATGTGACTCATCCTTGTGTTTTAGAAATTTAACCCAAGCCCATCTGCTGTAGTCATCAATAATGACTAACCCATACTTCTTACTATTGACAGAAGCAATTTTCACTAGTCCAAACAAGTCAATGTGTAGAAGCTCCAAAGGCCTAAAGGTAGAAACAAAATTCTTTTCTTTAAAAAAAGTTTTTAAAAGATTTCCTTTCTAACACGCTTCACAAATAGCTTATGAAGAAAATTTCATATTAGAAAGGCCTCTAACTAAATTAAGCTTATTTAGCTGAGAAATCCTTCACATGCTAACATGGACCAATCGTATATGCCATATCCATTGCTCTTCACTAACAGACATAAGACATTTTGCATTTTTCTCTTTAAGTTTAGAAAGTAAAATCTTATAGATGTTGTTATTCCTCTTTCCATTGAAAAGGATAAAGACATCCTTCTAACTAATAGCCTTATAGGAGTTTTGGTTAAAGATTATATCATAACCATTTCCACTTAATTGACTTATAGGCAATAAGTTATGCATTAATCCATCAACAAGAAAAGCATTAGTAATAGAAGAGAGAGAACCATTACTAATTTTTTTGGAGCCTATGATTGTTCCTTTCTGATCACCTCTGAAACCTACAATACTTACAGGCTTAAGTTCCAAGATTTGGAACATATGCCTTTTTCCCATCATGTGTCACGACCAGCCAGAGTCTAGATACCATGATTGATGTCTTAAGTTTGCTGCTAACAATATCTGCAACATATATTATCTTCTTCTTAAGTAGCATAACTTTTTGGGTCCTTTCTCGTTAGTGTTCCCAGAGTTCTTGACAACTTTGGGTTTAGGAGCAAAATAATCATATTTGCAAGAATGAAAACGATGGGGTTTAGCTATTGGTTTTTCCTTGGGATTAAAAGGAGGTTTTTCCTTAGGCAAAAAACCAACAAAAATAAAATGATAATGAAGAGTATTAGGTCTATCTTCTTTTTCAGAATCAGATTCTTCATAAGAATCATAAGGAATGCCTCTAGTTCCGTTTCTGCTAATTTCATAGATCATTGAATCCATTAAGCTTATTCCTAGGCTTCTAGCTAGAAATTTTTGGAAATACTTGTCATATTTCTTTATGACATCATCAGTAATTTCAAAAGCTTTTGAAGGAATTTCCTTCTCAAGTTTGAACTCATACTTTTGAGAGCAGAGTTTTCATCTTTAAGAAAAAGGTTTTCTTCATTTAAAATGGAGAATTCTTCCTTAAGCTTATTGTATTCCTCAGAAACAGATTCATGGACCTTTTTAGTTCCTTGAATTTGATCTGAAGCTCCTGAAGTTTTTCCATAATCTCAAATAAATAATATGTTAAATCAGAACGAGATATGTCAGAAAATATCTCTTCAGCATCTGAGTCAGATTCTGATTTTATTTATGACTGGATGTTCTCATTGCATGCTCTTATACTCGCCATTAGTGCCATATTAGCTTGCTCTTCTTTATAATTATCTTCTGAAAAATAAAAATCATCCCATGTTTCCATAAGCTCTTTATTCTTGCTTTTGAAGGCTCTTTTCTTGGGATTGTCCTTTCTGAGATTATGACACTTGTTCTTGTAATGGCCTAGCTCTTTGCACTCATAGCATGTGATATATTTGTTGTCACATACTTCTTTAGTCCAAAAGTAGACTAAAAGCGACCACTTGTCCTTCTAGATCCTCTGAACTTGTTACCTTGCTTCCTCTTCTAGAGTTAGTTGACCGTTCTAGAAAGAAGCGATAACTCATCTTTGTCTTCTTCTTAATATTCTTTAGATTCTTCTTTCTCTTCAGCTTGGAGAGCTTTAGTCTTCTCAGATCTTCAACTTAATTTTAGAGCTATATATTTACATGTTCTTTGATGTTCATCTTGTTCTAAATCAATTTTGTGGCTTCTCAAAGAACTGGTCAGTTCCTCAAGAGAAGTGTTATTTAGATCTTTAGCTAGTTTGAGCGCAGTTACCATAAACCTCCACTTCATTGGCAAGCTTCTAATAATCTTCTTCACATTATACGAAGTAGAATATCCTT
The DNA here is from genome assembly GCA_948472305.1 of Vicia faba. NCBI lineage: Eukaryota > Viridiplantae > Streptophyta > Magnoliopsida > Fabales > Fabaceae > Vicia > Vicia faba. Next base: position 186,977,000 of record OX451738.1, on the reverse strand, counting down.
TGTTCAAAACCTTTATTCCCGCAACAAGAGTCTGAAACCTTGAGAACATGTTCTCAATCGTTTCATCTTCTTCCATCTTGAAGGCTTTGTATTTCTAATTCAAGGCAAACACTTTGGTCTCCTTTACTTGAATGTTACCTTCATGAGTCATTTTCAAAGAATCAAATATAGACTTAGAAGAGTCTTTATTTGTTATCTTTTCATACTCAGTATAATAAATTGCATTCAATAGAATGGTTCTTGCTTTATGATGATTATTATAATTTTTCTTTTGTTGCACATTCATCATTCTTCTTTATATCTTGTTTCCACTAGCATCCACATGATGTTCGTATGCATCTACTACCATATCCCATAGATCAACATTTTGACCAAGAAAGAAACTTCCAAGTATATCTTTCTAATAATAAAATATTTCCCCATGAAAGATTGGAGGTTTAGCGTTATAGTTATATCTATCATTGATAACAGGTGTAACTGGTGGTGGTGGTATAGCTATTGTGTTTCATAGAAAATTCTGGATCTTTATCTGACATTGTTAAGTGTTTGATGAACAATTAATACCAGAACCGGAGCTATGGTGCCGATTGAAGACGTGGGAAACATAAGAAAGGGGGGGTTGAATTGGGTTTCCGGATTTAAAACAAATTCTTCCCAAGAAAAAATAAAGAACACAAGAACATAAATAAATAACACAAATATTTTTATCCTGGTTCACTATTAACAAAGTTAATCCAGTCCATCCGCCAAGGTTATTTTGATTTCTCAAACAAGGACTTAATCCACTATAACTGAACTGATTACAGACATAACAAAGACCAATTTTCAATGTTACAAACAATAAAAACTACCCGTCAGAGTCTTCTTGTGAAATTATGACTAACACCTAGTCTCTCAAGGAACAATTAACTTAAAAGTCCAAGCACAATGAGTGTGTTTACACAGTTTCTTCTTCAAATAAGATTACACAAATTTTAGTATAATGAAATAACACAACAGTGTTAATAGCAAGTTAATGAACAAAATCTCCTTGCTTGCAAGTTAACAAACAAAAGTTCCTTGCCTTTATAAAACTTTAAAAATGAATATTTGAAATAGAATTGAGCAGCATTTTAGTGTAAGTTTTGCAGAGAGTGAGATGTTATCTTCAATCTTCCAAGTCTTCCTTTTATAGAAAAAAAGAAATTTATTGGAGGGTATAATAGGAATACTTAATTCTAGTTATTTTTCCATAACGGTTAGTGAGGGGGTGGTAGACAACATAGTACCATAGTACTATCCTTGCGCCACCTTACCAACGTAGTGGGATCATTTGTACCTTGTACTATTCTCTCACGTAAACTAATTTGGATCTTATCTTCTAATATTCAGAGGCTCATGGTGGTTGATAATGAAGCATGATTAGAAGGACCAAAACTAGAATCTTAAGAACCTAAGTCTTCAGAACTCGTTCATCCAGAACCTTGTCTTCAGAGTTTGCAGCACTTGGTCTTCAGAATATTCAGAACTTGTTCTTCCAGAAACTTGTCTTTAGAATCTTCAAAACTTGTACATACAAAACATCAGAGCTTGAGAAGTCTTCGGAAGCTCTTCCAATAGAGTCATGATCAGAATCTTTATCACTGACATTCATCAGAACAATGTTATTATAGAAGCATTCTAGATCTTGACTGGGTATTTGTAAACACCATTGGTTTCTTCCAGAGTCAAAGTGTGTTGTGTTCAGAACCTGATGATGTCATACACCTTATCTTCAGAGTCAGAACCTATTAGAAAACATCTACACACTAGACATAAACCATTAGAGTACTAAATTATTCTCTAAGATATCATGTAATGTTATCATCAAAACTTAAGGCCAGATGCAGAACCAAATATTGTTCTTACATCTTCCTCATGGATTAAATGTTTTGATTTCTTGTCTTTTAATATTTTGGTTTTCTTATTAAGATATTGAGTCTCCTTATCGATTACGCATCTCCATTGTTGGTTTTTTAATTTGTTTTCCGCATGCATAAATAAAAGAGTTTGGTTATAGTTTAAGCGATATGATTCAAGTCAATCTATTAAGTTTTTGGATCATAACTATATTTGAGAACGGTTCAAGTCATGACTATAGTAGAATCTCAAAAATTATTTGAAATATTGCTAAAATGAGATTTTGTTAGTGTGATTCGAATTACACAATTATCTTGACTCAAATCAAACTTATAGGGAGCTCAATGATCATTTTCTAGTTGTCATGATTTGAATCACTACACTCTGGTTTGAAACACAAGACAACTTGATTTGAACCATAATAAACTGAAACTTTCTTGGTTTGCTTTTGGAAATATGATTAAAATCACCATTTCTCATTCCTTCACTCATGTTATTTGAATCACGATTTGCGTGACTCGAACACAAATGTGTTCTCATGTGGTTTTTTTCTTCTTGATTCAAATCACTTTGATATTTTAATTACACTAAACATCATGTAATTTGTTACAAACTATAATGGAAGACCAAATTTTTCAATGGGTAACCATTGGAGAGTGGAGTAGGCTTAGAGAGGACCATAGTCTCTCTCTCTCTCTCTCTCTCTCTCTCTCTCTCTCTCTCTCTCTCTCTCTCTCTCTCTCTCTCTCTCTCTCTCTCTCTCTCTCTCTCTCTCTCTCTCTCTCTCTCTCTCTCTCTCTCTCTCTCTCTCTCTCTCTCTCTCTCTCTCTCTCTCTCTCTCTCTCTCTCTCTCTCTCTCTCTCTCCCCATCTCTTTCTTTCTATCTATCTATCTATCTATCTCTATCTCCCATACCCCCTCTCTCTTTATTCGTCTCTCTCTATTCTAATTTCATTGAAATTATATGTTTGGTTGCTTTTACCGCTTTCTTAGAAGTGCACGCTATTAGGTTTGCCATGGTAGCAATTTATTGATTAAGCGTAGGTTTTGTTAGAATCAGAACTTTAAATTTGTCCAGTTGTTGATTAAAGTTGAAAATTATGGTGTTCGAATCCATGTTGTATTGACTTTAAATACACATCATGTGTAAAGTTGATATTAATTCAATACTTTGCTTGATTCACTATGCCAAAGAAGGGATTAGACAACACTTTTTTGGGCTTAGACAACGCTTAAAAGTGCTTCCTATTCCAGCGCTACTATAAGTAAAGCCAGCGCTTTGGTTAAATGAGAAAGCGCTGTCTAAAGCACCTCTTTAGGCAACACTTTACTTTAGACAGCGCCTTTAGTTATCTTTTAGGCATCACTTTAGACAGCGCTTTGTCTGTAAAACCATTGTCTAAAGCCCCACTTTAGGCAGCGCTTTCACTTTAGACAGTGCTTTTGGTTATCTTTTAGGCAGCACTTTAGACAGCGTTGTCTAAAGCCCCCCTTTAGGCAGTGCTTTCACTTTAGACTGCACTTTTGGCAATGCTTTAGACAACATTTTTCCTTCAAAGCGCTGTTTATTCCCTACTTTAAGCAACACTTTTTATTTGAAGCGCTGTCTAATGTCCATAAAATTTGTTATATACAAAACTTAAAAAAAGCGCTGCCTGATTTATACAATAAATATTTTGACCAGATTTTCACCATATTTTGCACTAGGTTTTCACCATATTTTGCACTAGATTTGGTAGCTTCAATCCAATATATATGCATCAAATTTGCATATACAATATATATATATATATATATATATATATATATATATATATATATATATATATATATATATATATATATATATATATATATATATATATATATATATATATATATATATATATATATATATATATATATATACAACAACAACTTGAAAATTGATGATACAACTTGAAAATTCTAAAAATTCTAAATTGATGTTTAATCTACATATTACTATCTTCAAGAATTTCTAAAAAACAACAACAAAGAACTTGTTGGCTCTATCTTCTACATATGCACCTCTAACCTGAAACAAAATCAAAAGATCCAAATTTATACCATGATAAAAACAAAACTTTATTCCAATTTATACTTAAAACTCAAAAGTAGTACTCAAAATTCTCATTAATGAAAGAAAGATAATATACCTTATAAAATTCCCAACTCCATAATGAATTGACATCATTCCTCCATAAGTTCATCCAATTGATCTTTTGATAATGAGCACAATTGAATTCATCAAAGTACTACATAGTAAATTAACATAGTATGTGATTTAGTTAAAACACTATGTCATTTTATGATAAATATTAAAATAACTCCTAAGTTAGAAATTCATACCGTTGATGGAATCTCTATTCGGTCCAAAGGAAGCGTTTTTTCATAAACCTCAACATGAAATAACCGCAATCTATCCTATTATATTGACAAGGACACTACACATGGAAATAAAATACAGATATATATCAGGATATACCCCTTAACTTGTTTTATCAAGTATCATCACTAATATAATCAAAATTGTGAAAATATGCATGCACTCTGATCCACGTAATATTGTTGGCTCTACTCTTTGGTACTTGAATACCTCTTTGTGATCAAAAAGCTTGTAGAACGCTATAATAAAATATAAATAACTATTTAGAACAATATCACATATATAAATAAATATACACACGAATATTTAGAACAATCTCACTTACATATCAATCGTCTTCTTCAAATCTGGGTATGTTGTACAGTCTTTGTATAACGAATCCAGATAGTATACAATCTCTCTAATAGGATTAATTGCAAGCAAAAACCAATGTCCACTGTAAAATTAAATAAATGTTTGATGGAAAGTTTCTACACAACGTCAAAAATCGAAAAATTATAATATATGAAGTTACGATGAAAATCGAACCCGTTTCCAGTATTATATGGTAAAAAGAACAACTTTTATGTATCTTTGCTGACCATAAATAAACCGAGTACATACAATATGACATCATATGGTTTTGTTACAATTAACCCTGCGTTGACGGTGTTGGGAGCTAAGAAAGCGAATCTTTCTTCCAATCCACGCGGGCGCATCACTTTGTCATACAAAAACCTTAAATATAAACATCATTAAAATTAGACTATATTCATTGAAATGAGTAAATAAATTTTTCATTTATTTAAACAAAGTTGATCAAAGTATACCTGATGTATATATCGATAACACCGAGGCCTAAAGTAGAATGTTGTAAAACTTGATCAATATCTTCTCTACCAATTTCTTCCATGTATTCATAACCAAAAATGTCTTCCTTCATAGGTATAAGACGAGTAACACCAATTGGAATATTTGTTATTCCTATATATGTCCGAAGGCACGACCTATACTGAGAAGTAGGTTTTTTCTAGTCGCGGTCTTCTTACCCCTACTTACTTGCTAAATCTCTTTAGCATACATATAAATATCATTTAATTAGTTAGCTTAAGTATAAGATCGTTCTATGCATAAATATCTTATAATTGTGTTATAAGATCATTCTATGCATAAATATCTTATAATTGTGTTATAAGATCATTCTATGCATAAATATCATATAATTGTGTTATACCTCTTTTTTTATGCAACTGACTCGGTTTGCCTCTTAATCCCCTTATCTTTTGATTTGGATTTTGTGGGAGTCTAACATTACCATAAAAAAATGTATGTTAAATGGTCGTAAAAAATTTGAATACTCAAAGGGTCATAATGGTTTAAAACATACCTCCTCATCTATGCAAATGAGGTTTGACGGCCATGCAACATACGATCTTATTGCCTCTCCCACCAATGTTGCATCTGAAATATCGTCAGGCAAAGGTAATGGTGCATCCCTCTCTAAAGAAATATAAATTGATACTTTCATAAATCCAGTAGGGAGCGGTTTATGGTGAAGTACTTCTCCCAAGGTGTTATGCACTTTTCCCTTGCCAACCATGCGATAAGTCGGTGATGATAAATATAGATAACAAGGTGAAATGCCCTAAACCAATAATAAATATGAAATTGTTAATGTGTATATATGTCAATTAAAAAAATTGTGCTAATTCATAATAATATATATTACCTCGGGAATTTTCTGTTGGAAATCACAATTGATACTATCTCTGTCACTAGTATCCTTCAACCCTGGACCTTGCCTTTCTGACATGTATATTTCTTTGTCCTTTTCCAGCTCACGAACTTTAGCTTTTAATTTTTCTAACTCTTCCATCACTTCTTTATTGCTATGACCTTTCCTCTTTTGATGGTTACCCAAAGATGTTTGAGTCACTCCGAATCCCTTACCCCTCACATGACCCGTATACTCAGAAACATTTAATACCCGACTAAGTATGCTCCTGCAGTCATGGTCTTCAGTTTGAGCTAAAGATTGAGATAGACTCTCCTGAAATTCATATGCATAGCGAAATAAATTAGTGGTGATTAAACTCATAAATTTCTTTATTTTAATAAGCTAGATATTTAATTAAAGGCATATTGATATACTTACACATTGCTCATAAATTTGCTGCACATCTTCCTTAACAACTCCATCCTTACCCACCCGGGCAGCCTTTCACAAAACATATTCCGGAAGAGATGTTTCTTGACTTTTCTCCTCTTCTAACTACACATTAATAAAAATAGTAAAATCAATAATAACACATGATGAACATATAAATGCACTTGATCTCGTTCAACCCTTGATAAATCCTTGTGCATTTCAACATACGGCTCAACCTCATTGTCATTGTGCAGAACATATAAATTTATTCCTTCCTCTCTAAAATATGAGATTTGTGTAGTCTAGTGGATTGAACATTAGTCAAATATTCAGTACAAAACTCAACCGCTTCTTCAACAATGTATCGTTCAACCATACAACCTTCTGGCCGACTTTGATTTTTCACGTACCCTTTTAATATTTTCATATAACGCTCAACAGGGTACATACATCTCATATAAGCTGGTCCATACAATTGTGTCTCTTTCACAATATGAACAACAATATGTACCATAATGTCAAAAAAATGAAGGAGGAAAATATATTTCAAGCTCACACAAAGTAATAACTATTTCTTTTTGCAATATTGGTAAGATCTCAGGATCGATCACCTTACTACAAATTGACTGGAATAAAAAATACAATTTAGTTATGGCGCTTCTTACTTTTTCTGGCAAAATAGAACGTATACCTATTGGTAGAAAATGCTCAAATATAACATGGCAATCATGTGTCTTTAAACTCTTAAACTTGAGGTCTTTCATAGACATAAGTCTTCTAATATATGAAGAGTAACCTTCTGGAACTTTAACTTCACTTAGAAACTTACACAATATTTTTTCGTCCTTTCTAAATAAAGTATAAGCAGTAGGCGGCAGATATATTCGTGTTCCTTTCTTCATGGATCCTAATTCAGTTCTTATTCTCATCTCTATCAAATCCTTTCTTGCTTTAAGGCCATACTTAGACTTTCCTTGTATATTGAGTAACGTACCAATAACACTTTCAAATACATTTTTTTCAATATTCATAACATCAAGAAAATTTCTTACATACAACGACTTCCAATATGGCAATTCAAAAAAAATTAACCTCTTCTTCCACCCACCTTTGACAAGCGTATTTGGAAAAGGCTTGCCAAACTGAGTACTCGTATCTTTCACCTTCTCAAAAACATGGTCACCTGTCAACATAATTAGAGCTCTATCATGTTCTGAATTCCATTGAATGCCTTTCTCCACCCACGGTAGTGATGATTAGAATTTAAGAATCTACGATGACCGAGAAATACATTCTTTTGACAAAATTTCAATCGCTTCCAATTTGTGTAATCTTCATAAATAGGACACGCTTTTTTACCTTTAATGATATACCCTGATAGTTTTCTATATGCCGGAAAATCATTAATTGTGCCAAACAACATCGCCCTCAAATTGAAACTTTCTTTCCTATATCCATCATAAACCTCCACACCGTTCTCCCACAAAATCTTTAAATCTTCGATTAGCGGTGTCAAGTATACGTCTATGTCATTCCCTAGTTGTTTAGGTCCAGAAATTAACATAGATAACATCATGTACTTGCGCTTCATACATAGCCATGGAGGTAGGTTATAAATCATCATAATTACAGGCCATGTGGAATGTGAGATACTTTGAAGACCATTCAGGTTTATTCCATCTGTAGATAATGTCAAGCGAAGGTTTCTTGATTCTTCTCCAAAATTAGGATAATCATTATCAATTTTCGACCACTATGGTGAATATTTCAGATGTCGAAACTTTCCATCAATAATTCTTTCATCTGCATGCCAAGTCAAGTGTCTTGCATCGGTTTCACTATGAAACATGAGTCTAAATCTCAAAATTATAGGAAAATACCATAAGACTTTTGCTGGAGACAATTTTTTCTTATATCGAAATAAACCACATTTCGGACACTCATTTATCGATGCATATTCGTTTCGAAACAAAATGCAATCATTTGGACAAGAATGTATCTTATCATAGCTCATGCCAATAGAGCGCGATATTTTTTGGCTACATATGTTAAGAACATTATCCTCTGGAAGCATATCTTTCATAAGGACTAATAACTCTGTGAAACTTGTATCCGACCATTTGTTGCCCTCCTTTAAGTTGTTCAACTTTAATACTGCGGACAGTCTTGTGAATTTAGTGCAACCTTTATACAACGGTTTCTCTACATCGCTTACCAACCTCTCAAACATTTTGTGACAATCTTGAAGATCTTCTTCAAGCACTTCTGCAATCTCTTTGATATGATCACAATTGTATGTATCTCTTCCATTATCGTCTGAAGCATATGTCGTACTATCCCCCGGTTCAACATTCTTGTTACTTTTCTAACCATGAAATATCCAACATGTATAACTTCGATCAATTCCATTTCTTAGTAAATGCGATTCCAATCCAATTGCGTCAACACGACCCCCATAACAACAATCCAAGCAAGGACATTTCATTCGACTGGGTTTTCGGCATGTTCAACAGCAAACTTAACGAATTATAATACCTCATTCTCGTACTCTTTTGACAATCGATTGGAAGACATCCCTTTATATCCATGGTTTTACTACTAAGTAGCCTAAACAAAAACAACACTTTAAAAAAAATGACAGAGACTAAAAGTTTAATACCAATTAGGCATATTCATCGAAAATCAAAATACTATAATTATTCAAGCAACTATAGCAAATTAAAAGAACAGCTAAATACCTGTAGAGAAGTCAGCAACTTTTGAAACCACATAGTGTAATATTCTTTGAAAGGTTCAAAAACTCCACTCTTCACAAGTAACCTATATAAATGATCAATTAATTTCATTATAATAAAAAAATCTATAGATTAAGAATTACATTAGAATATTTATACAACATTAAACATATATGTATACACCATAAATAATCACTATTATTCTTTTTAATATATATTTTACTAATAAAACAATATTGAACATATATATTTAACATATATTAAACAATATTTTTACATATATATTATCGTTTCTATTCTATATTATCACTAATATTTATATTATCGTTTCAACTTTACATTATCATCAAATTATCACTTATATTATCAACTTTACACCATCAACTATATGAGTTATTTCAATTTCATTTTCAACTATATGTGAAGTGCTTTCAATTTCAACACTATAAGTGTTATTACGACAACCTCTCAAACCAAAATGTATAGCTCGATTAATTGTATAGGGACATATTTTCTCTCAATCAATACATGCAATATTCATTGTGACATTTACACAAACACCTTACATGCAAAACTCATTGTGACATTTTCACAAACACCTTACATGCAAAAACCACATGCCACACAAAACACAACATAATGCAACATTATCAACACTAAATCAACACTATCAACTAAACCAAATGCAACATTATATATCAACATTATCAAATATATCAAATATATAAAAAATCATACCTAGAGGAGAAGAGAACTTTGGTTATGAATGGAAGAAAGAATTAAACGGACTTGAATGGAAGAAGGATGAGAACCGTGAAGCAAGGATGCAACGATTTTATCAAGAATCAAACAAAAATAGCTCGTGAAAAAGGGTTTTGTTTGTAACTATTTTGTTGTGTGAAAATGGGTTTTGGCAAAATACTAACGTTACTGTAATAGAAATGATGGACGCGTGTTTTATTTTTTTTATAACATGACTTTAGGCAGTGCTTTGAGAAAGCGCTGCTTAATCCCACCCTTAGCCAGCGCTTGTAGTAGAAAGCGCTGCTTAATCCCCCCCTTTAGGCAGCGCTTTAACAAAGTTCTGCTTAATCCCCTCCCCCTTTAGGCAGCGCTTTTCCAAAGCGCTACAATACCTACCCTCTTTAGCAGCACTTTATAAATTCACATTAACCCCCTTTAGGCAGTGCTTTCACAAAGCGCTGCTTAAGCCTACCCTTTAGGCAGTGCTTTTAAAAATCCCTGTCTAAAGTCCCCCCTTTAGGCAGCGCTTCAGTACCTACCCCCCTTTAGTAGCTCTTTCTCAAATCATATTCACTCCCTTAAGCAACTCTTTTTTAGAAAGCATCATCTAAGGTATACGACAAAATTTCCGTGTTTTTTAAATGTTGTTTTAGCAGCGCTTTAGAAAAGAAGCGCTGCCTTAGGTGTGTTGTCTAAAATTATTTTTGGCGTAGTGATTGTTAATTTTTTTATTAAATATTTGATTCAATATTTATCATATTGTGTATTGATTAAGGTGTGTTATGTATATACCTTTAGATAAGCATAATCAATTTATATGCGCTTTAATTTTCCACACAAGCTTTCGATATCAATTCAATACTTTGCTTGATTGTTCATTTTTTGTTAATTATTTGATTCGTCTTTATCATATTGTGTACCGATTAAGTTTTCATATGTATATATCGTTCGATAAGCATAATCATTTTATACGCACTTTGCTTCTGCCACACAAACTTTTCTTTTTGTTTTTCAAACTCCGATAAAACTTTTCAAAACTATATTTTAACTAGTCAATTTTATTTGGGAGGTCTATTCACCACCTCTAGAAAGTTGCATTCTTGTATTCACACCCAATAAATACTTGTTTTACACATGACAGAGGAAGATGAAAAAAAAATACAAACAAAATAGTGAAGTGAAAGACACGATACATAAGTTGTACTTTATTAAATTTTAAAATTAAATTGAAATAAAATGACTAAGGCCATAACCATTAACCATGCAAATCAATGATAGCACCACACTTTTATTATCATTAATTTTATTTTAATTTATTAATAATAACTATTAAAAAAGAATATTTTTAATGTTTCGAAATAACAAACTATACATAGTTAACACAAAGGTTCAGTTTCCCATATAAGAAATGATGGTTCCTGTTTCTGTGAACAATTTCACCTTACAAGTTGTTTTTTACTGCCACTAATCATGTAATTTCTAACATAATTCCAGGGTTCAACACTTTAACAATGACATTGCAAACCATACACTACTACAAAATAAGGCTTTTACTTTGGTTAAAATAAGGCTTTAACCTAAGGGCGGGGTAACGTAGGATGTCATGGAAGGTTCGATAACTTTCTTAGGCCACTGCCAATAATAGAATTTTATAAAAGGCATATTGGACTTTCCCCATTTACTAGGAGTTCTACCGAGGTGAAATGTAGCACTCCGTTTGCTCTCAGTTGGAATTTTTAAGCGATTGGAAAGGTGTTAGGTGATAAATTTTTCCCTCGGTTTGGAGGTTTAATTAAAGGGAAATCTAATGTATCTTCTGTCACTTTTATTTTGTTCTTTACAGGTTGGAATACACAAATCTAACATATATCATTATCATTCTAGTGAACATGAGAATAAACAATTCCCAAACCCTTTATGACCCAAGGCCATACATTGATGCCTCTACCTTATAAGTACTTGAGGCTTCTTTCTGTTGAGCATGTGTTATATCAGAATAAAATATAAGGATTTGATTCATCACAGCAACAACAACAACAACAATAGGAGCAATAACAAGAACAAGAACAACAACACACAACAAGAACCACAACAAAAACAACAAGTTTAGTTATGGATGAAATGATTCTTTCTAGTTTAGTTTAGCAGAGAAATAAAGTTTGGTTAACGGAAGAAAGAGTTTGGAGGTAGAGGAAACAAATTTGTCTAGGGTTTCACTAACGAAAATGCAAAAATGAATGAACGTAGTGCATTATTTATAACTTAGAAAAACAAAAGTGGGTTACCTTCCCCCTTGATTCTGAGTACCAACCGAGGGGAAATGTAACTTACTTTTCATTTAAAAATTTTAAAAAGGGAAGGCGCCACTATTTTATAAATAAAACACAAATTTTTTGTCCCTTTGAGTCGAACCCATGATCTGTTATGATTTTTCCCTCGTTAGAGAATTGCAAACTAGTGAAATTTTATGTATTTTAATTTAAAATTTTTAAAAAAGAAGACATTAATAATTTTTAAATAAAACACAAAATTGTTATATGGGGAGTCAAACCCATGACCTGTGTGAACTTTTTCCCTCGATTTCGTTTTCCAACTGAGGTGAACCATAATTTATTTTTAATTTCAAAATAAAAAAAGGAGGACGCCCAATTTTAAATTTTCACTTCAGGTCAATGTGAAATCGAGATAATAGACCTGTTAGGAAATATATATTTCTTTATAGTTCTAATAGATCGTAATATGATTATCAGTATACCACTAAGAGAAATCAATAAAAAGTGTCAACACTTAAATCCTAAGAACATTAATCCTAACGACACATTATCAACACTTGACACAAAATTGATAAAAAGTATTTGTACTTGATTCATAACACATAATACCAATGTTTAATACAAAATTGTTTTCTAAAATGCACAACTGTCATGATCACTATGTAGAATTGAATTATGTTAATACAAATAAAATCATAATGATTTTTGTTCTAGACTGGCTCAATGACTAGGATTAGCCCAATCTACTTAACCCCTGACACGGCCAATAATAGTGGCCCAGCATCCTGGTCGACAAGCCCCTGCGAGCGCGACCAGCGATGCCCGACACGTGCGACTAACCCAATCAACAACTATCTCCCTGTCAACCCGACACGAGTCATGCAGACAACCAGGAAATGACCAGAACCCCTCTCTGCCCGCAATTTTCCTTCTCTCAGATCCAACAGCTTGTCACAGGCACACCTGTCCTTTTTTACTGAGTCCTGGTAGTTACCTATTTTTGCAGACCCGTATAAGTAGCCCAAAAATAGGAACCAATGGCCAAGCGCAGGGGGTATTATATAAACCCTCACACATGTGAAGGCCAGGTATCCAATATTCAAACCCAAAACCCTAATATTCTGCCTGTATCTCTTCGCATCCATTCTTAATTGATCATCAGAGTGCCTTGCAGGTACAACCCCCATTTTCCCTTAATTTTCCAGCAAGCCAGATATCATCCTTCGGCTCATTTGCACGTTTTGATCAACCAGTAAGATCAATAGAGCCATCTTTGGGAATCAGTCCTCCCCAATTTATTTCCCTGGAATCTGAAGACCAGAGATGCTCTCAATTCTTCAATCATGTCCTATCAAGATGATCGTCACCTCTCTAAAAAGACTGTGCTCTCCCGGGTCCACAAGACCGACGGAAGCCAGAAACATCCTCACCTCGAGGATGATTTTGACGCCAAGGATGGGTAGAACGCATCCCCATATTCAAGTGACGCCCAACGCGACGAATATTGTTTCTTGGATGAGAAACGTCCCAAGGACCCTACCGAGGAATTACCTGAGATCCTGCAGTCAGTCCTCGTTCCTAAGAACGTCGTCTTGGCTATAGCAGCATTGCTCACTACCCTTAACCAGACTAACACCCTTATCCTGCAACAGAACAAGAGGATAGGGGTCTGGGAGAAGAAAAAGTCGAAATCCCCTCCTCAGAGGCACCAACGACACGACTCCCCCAGCGTATCACTGTTGGGGTGTGGTTGTTCGCTAAGAAAGGAGAAGCATGATGTTTCTTTACTCAAGAAACGTGATTTCACACCTCCCAAGAAAGATCAAGGCTCTCCATCTTCCAAGAAAACAAAGAGCCACCTTCGGGTTGACTGCGGCCGATCACCATTGCCCAGATCAAGGAAGCAATAAAGAAGCCCCTCTCCTCGATAAGACAATGATGCCCAACGGGGAAGGAACCATCACTCCCTACCACCATCCCCCGAAGGAAGTGAAGATGACGAGCCATGTCGCTTGTTATTAGGAGAGATATAGATACCTAGCTCATGGTCGTCCTGGAGAAGCTATCCCCATTGGGAACATACGACGGTACGACTGACCCTGATGAACACATAGAAAATATTAATGCCTTCCTCGACTACCAAGGAGTAAGGGGCTCCATCAAGTGTAAATTATTCCCATCTACCCTGAGGAAATGTGTCATGTCTTGGTACAAAAGCCTCTTGGACGAGTCCATTACCTATTGGGAGAGGCAAGGAAAGATGTTCTCTAGACATTTCACTTCCTCTCGCCGAAATCTTAAGTCGGATGCATCACTAAAAGTGATCATCCAAGGAAATGATGAGTCTCTTCAAGCTTACATCGAGCGCTTCAACAAAGAAGCTGTGCAAGTCTCGACGACTAACACTGTGAAAAATTATCTCCTCGGGCGTGCGCTTCGTCCCCGCAGTGACTTTGGCAAAGTTGTGGGTGTTGTAACCCAAAATTTTCCCTCCCTTTTTCTTCAAGACGTTCTCCTAGAATTCTTAAATTCCCAAGGTTGCTCAAGAATTGATCAGACAAATTCTACTCCTAAGCAATGGACATAAAACTAGGGTTTCACTTTTCTCAAGGAAGATTGGGTTTCTAAGGCCTAATGTGGTTTTCCTAGTTTCTTATAGTCTCCAAGAATGCTCATACCAAGTTTCATGCCTTGCATCACAATTATTCTCAATCAACTGTTCAGATGACTGAAAATCAACTCTATTGAACAAAAAGTCAATTATGGTCAACATACAGCCAAACTTCAAGATTTTTGGTCAACATCAACATTTTGAAGTCATATTCATCATTTGGTCAAGGGTTGATCATGACTTATCAAGGAAAATCTCAAATCATCAAAAGTCAAAAGTTTCCAAATTAGGGTTTCCTAAAGGAGAAGTCAACTGAACTTTGACCAAGCATAAATTTCACATGCTTCATCAGATTTTCCTCAACCAAAGCTCATTATGAAGGAAATTCAATTATCTACAAATTTATCTCTCTAAGCTCAAGCCCAAAAATACATCATTTGAGAGATATGGATAATACATTATAGGTCTTTAAATGCAAAAATGACCAACATACAGATTGTAGAGGACATCTTGAGCTTTAAAGTCCAATATCACTTTCAAATGATAAAAATTGAGAGAGTTATGGTTGGCACAAGTTGGGAAATTTCAAGAAAATGCATGAAACCCAAATTGATCAAACATGAATTTTTGGGCTAATGGGCTTGTGTTTCAAGGTCCAAATGTGTATTAGGCATCATAGTGTACCTTTGAACGTACTCATACACCCCTTTGATTTTTATTCCATTTATTTTTTATTTTATTTATTTAAATTCAAAATTAAATAAGATAAAGTCAAGGCTTTTCTTACAAGGTCCAAGCCCATAATGGTTTAACCTAATTCTTCTCTATATATTGCTCTTAATTCAGACATAACATTACACGAAAACCCTTGCAGAGAAAACTATTCCAAAACTTTCAAAAATTCAAGTAAGGAAACACAAAACCCTTATTTCTAGTCCTTCTCAATCGAAACCAAACATTGCATTATCATCTTGGAGTGCCCAAGAATCCATCCCAATCCTCAAGCAGTCAAGATCGTGCCCAGAATATCATGTTCATCCTCACTGGGTTTGGTAGTTTTATTTTAATTTCAAACCTTTAATTTATACATTGTTAACTAATTTGATATATTTACATGTGTTCGTATACATCATTAGAGCAGGTTTGATGCATAATATGTGAGCTCTAGCACAGTGGCAAGACATGTAGTAATAAAGGCTAAGGGCGTGGGTCCAACACCCACCCCTGGCATTTTGCTTTATTTTGCTTCTAACTTGTTCTTTTTCCCTATTTTTTTCCTTTAATGCGGTGTGGAAGGCTAAGGGCGTGGGTTCAACACCCACCCCTGACATTTGTTTGGTTTCGCTTTCAACTTGTGGTTTTTTCCTTAAATCTCTTCCCATAAATCCTAATTCTTTTGGCAAACTTAACCCTAAATTCACCTAATCATAAAACCACAAACCTTTTCTTTTACAAACCTAAATTAATTGTTTTTTTTGTAAACCCTAAAAATAATTAGGTTTTAGATTTTTTATCATTAACCTCTTTGTTTAATTAGCTTAATTAATCAATTATTTTATTAATGAAAATTAATTAATTTTTAGGTTTTTCATTATTAACCTTTTTTATTAATTTAATTAACCAATTATTTTTTTAATTATAATTAATTAATTTTTAGGTTTTTCATCATTAACCCTTTTTATTAATTTAATTATCAATTATTTTGTTAATTAAAATTAATTAATTTTTAGGTTTTTCATCATTAACCCTTTTTTATTAATTTAAATAATCAATAATTTTTGTTAATTAAAATTAATTAGTTTTTAGGTTTATTCATCATTAACCTTTTTTATTAATTTAATTAATCAACTATTTTTGTTAATTAAAATTAATTAGTTTTTTTTTGGTTTATTTTAATCATCATTAAAAAAAACCATTTCCATTAAAAAATCATCAAAATCATTTCTTTTTTCTCTATTTTTATTTTATTTTATTTTCATAGATAAAGTGTATGAGGTTCGCAATTTTTAAATAGCCTTATCTTCCGCTTTTCCATTATTTTGTAACTGCTATAGTATGTAATAGCTTAGGGTTTCTATTTTCCCCTTTTCTGTTATGTAACTACCCCAAGGCCATGTAATAGCTTAGGAATTTTATTTTCTACGCTGCACTTTTCCTGCTATTATTTTACTATATTGTTGTTAGTAATTAGGTTGTATGGAAAGATAAAACCTGACGATAGAAAACCTTATTCTCAAAGAGAAAGTAACTTAAAACAACACACCTCACACACTCACACCTCTAAGGTAACCTCTCTTGTTGCCTTTCAAAAAATAGTTATGTCCCTCGAACGTGGGGACGCTTTAGCAAAGTCCCTCTGATACAAAAGATTATAGTCCCTCGATGACCCTTTCGACGTTGCCTTCGGTAAATGATCTAGTCCCTTAAATGATAATTGCTAAATTGTCCCTACGAGTTGCCTTCTATGACTGTACGACGACCCTCGCCTGTCCTTACGCATCCAACGATAGGGCTTGCTACTAACTAATGGCAGGATAGTACTATCTAAAGGAGGAGGAAAATTATAAGAAAGACCTTGAGTAGGTAGAGCACTGTTAATCGCTTGCTCACAAACATTTAAAAACAAAAACATCTTTTCACAAACACTCTTCAAAAATATTTTCAAACAAGAAATACTTTGTACGCATTCTCGAGGACAGGTACAAGAATCATTACAAAGTTGCCTGACAATTGGCATTTTTAAAATATTTTCCAAAACACGCATTCATAAAGCAATTTTCAAAAGTGAGCTAGTGATTAAGATCCCATAGATAACTACGGATGAAAAGGGTGTTAACACCTTCCCTTTTCATAACCTACCCCCTGAACTCAATAATCTCAAGGTATTTCCTCTTCTTTTAACCCTTTCCTTATTGGATAAAAGAAAAGTCAGTGGTGACTCTTGATATCCACAACATTTGCAATAAAATGCAAAACAAGTCAGTTCTCCCACCGTATTACAGTGGGCATCGAGACTCCCGCCACACTCAACTCCCTCTTACTTAACGCCCAAGCATACATTCAGTACGAGGAGAAGGACGCAACCAACAATGCAAGGGACTCACGGCACAGAGAGAGCACCAAGCCCTCAAAAGTGATGAGCCCTTAGTATCCCGTCGGGGTCGGGAAAAGAAGTGGGAAGACAAATCTCAGAACTCTAAAGATTACAAGAGGGCATCCGGTCATTTTCACGACTACACGCCCCTCAATACCTCTCGCGACTGCATCCTGATAGAATGCGCTAATTAAGAACTCAAGCAAGTCGGGGTGCGCTTTCCTCGCCAGACACCCTAAAAGCCCAGGACAGATAAGCGCAAGTATTACAGGTTCAATAAGAGCTATGGGTACAACACTGACGATTGCATCCACCTCAAAGATGAAATTGAGATAGTCATCCGGGACGGGCATATCAAGCAGTATAAGAAGAAGGACAGCGCCTGCGAGGAGGGTCAAGAAACCAAGAATGTAGAAGAAGGGAAGGAGTCCCCGAATGCCAGCACCATTTTGGTTGCTATGAGCATCATAAGACTAGAAGATTCCTATTTTCCCGACATTAAAGAAGTCCCACTGTACTTTTCCTTGCACAGTCCTTGGGAATATTTCCCCGCAATGATGGTCATCTTAGGGGGGGATTCAACAAGTGCATGGTAGGTTCTCTAAAGAGAAGGTTTGACCAGTTCATAGAAGCCAGCTCTGATATGGACGTAACCCTCGACAAATTCAGAAGAGGCTCTCATCCCCTTGCTTTCTACCACGAAGAATTGTTGGGTGGGGCCTCTAACTGAAGCATCCCACTCCTCGTGCAGGCACGCATGACGAACTTTGACATGAGACGTATCTTAATGGACCAAGGAAGCTTGGTGGACATCATGTACACCCATCTATTCAACTATCTTCGGTTGAATGAAACTCATCTGACCCCATACATAGGCTTGGATCTCTAGGGATTCAATGGATCTGTCACCAAACCTTAGGGATACGTCAAGGTGATTCTTGCCTTCGATAGAGGGGTAATGGTCAGGGCCATCAGAACCCAGTTTCTAGTGGTGTACTTCTTGTCTCTCTACTGATGCCTCTTCAGAAGGCCCACTCTAGCCGAGCTGATTGTAGTGCCCTTTACTATGAATCTCAACATGAATTACTACACCACTGAAGGTTTGGTCGCCACGGGGATATCCAGGTCGTGAGAAGGTGTTTCGAAGCATCAGTCAAGGGCCTAACTTCTATCAATGCTCAACCCCGAACGGTCGGCGGATCCGCTCTGCCCTCCAGCTCCGAGGAACCCAGATCACTATCGCAGGTCGATACCACTGACCTAGATAGTCGCTTATCCAAAGAAGACCTCACAGAGTGGAAGAGAAAGGGGAAAGAGCAAATGGTCGATGGAGGAAGCATGTTCCCAACAACAGATATGGAGGACCTTCACATCCCATGCGACCAATCCCATACAGGGATTTCGAGAACGTCCCCCTCGGGAGCGATCCCTCCAGAGGTGTGAAGTTTAGCACCGACGTCCCCGTCCTAGAAAAGAGACAACTGGAAGCATGTTTGAAGGAGAATGTTAATCTGTTCGCTTAGAGTGCAACTGAAATGCCCAGACTGGATCCAGAAGTAGCTTGTTATCATCTGACAGTAGACCCTGCTCTTAAGGTGGTTACCCAGAGTAGGCAAAAATGGTCCCCAGAAAAAATGAAGGCTGCTGAGCAGGCTGTAAAAGACCTCTTAAAAGAAAATTTTATTTTTGAAGCCCAGTACACAACCCGGATCTCAAATGTAGTCCTCATGAAAAAATCTAATGGAAAGTGATGTATGTGTATGGATTATATCGATCTCAACCGGGCTTTCCCGAAAGATGCTTATCCTCTCCCCATTATTTTCAAACTGGTCAATAATTCTGCAGGTTTCAAATTATTGTCTTTCATGGACGTATATTCTGGATAGAACCATATTCCCATGGCAAAGGCGGGCAAAAAATATACAGTGTGTATGACCCAGTCGAGCAACTATTACTACAACGGAATGCCCTTCGGCACAAAAAACATAGGCGCTGCCTATCATCACATGATGAACAAAGTCTTCCGCAAAGAGATAGGAAACATGCTCAAAGTCTACATGGACGACATGATCGTTAAGTCTAAAGAAGAATTCGACCACTCCGTCCACCTAAAGAAAGTCTTCGAACGGGCAAGGAAGTGCAGAATGTGTTTCAATCCATAGAAATGCACCTTCGATGTATAGGCATGCAAATTCCTCAGCTTCTACCTTACGGAGCGAGGAATCAAATCCAACCCTAAAAAATGTAGAGCATTTCGGAGCTCCCCACTCCAAAATCAAAAAAGTCAATTCAAACATTGAATGTAATTATCACATCCTGTAGCGGTAGAAATGTTGAGATTAGGCCATTTGATTGACTTGACTCACACAGATCAAATAAAAATCACTCCCGCGCTTTATTGTTTCCAAAGGAATGGTAAAAGAGAGAATAACCCAAAAACAGGGGGAATGATTCTAGGTAATAGGGTTGCTTATGCAAAGGGAAGGTATTAGCACCCTAAACATCTACGGTACTCCGCAGGAACCTCTTTGAAAAATCTGTATATTTTGGCTATAAAATGTTATATAGAAATAGATGGTGGAGATGAGAAATGAAGTATATTTTTATAATTTTTGCACCCGTCGCGGTTGCGAACCTTTAGTGCCTATGTATCTCCTCCGTGCAATAGGGGATCAGGGTACACGTAGTTCCTCTTTTAACAATTTTAAAACACATGTGTGTTGGTTAATTTTAAGAGATAAGACTTCATCGTCATTGTCTGTGTGGAAAACATACTTACTACCAACAATTACGAGATAAGGAGAATTTGCATCATCTCAAAGTGGAGGATATGGTTTGGATTTTAAAATCAACAAAACCTCACTCAACACCCAAGTGTAAAATATCTCATTTCACTACTTATTATAGAAGTATAGTTGTTTGCATCACTACAAGGATTGACAAGAGTCTAATCTTTTGAGGAAAAGTTTTAAAGATAAAAAACCAAAATGGCAAAATGGTTTGAATGAGATTGATTGACTTTTAGTCTTCCCAAAAAAAATGTCAGGGTATTGTTAAGTTGATTGAAGTTTGATTAAGAAATATCTTTTGAAAATACATGGATATAAGTCCGAGTTTATTATGAAAGTGGTTCTAGTTTTAAAACAATAAGAGTTTTCAAAAAGAGAGAGAATATTTTTGAAATTGAAGAAGATGGGAGGAGCTGAAGAGACTATCCTAAAGCATAAGGTAAAAAGCTAGGGAAAAGGACCATCTAACCAACAAGAAGCCAACACTTGACACAATGAGTCGATGTAGAATTCCATCCTTTGGACTTGAAACCAAGCAAACAATTAATAAACTCCTTAAGAATACCAAACTTCAATTACCTTAAGTCTTCACAAAAATTGGGCAGAGTAACAGCTATGCACGGATGAATTCCAGATTACGGACAAAGTGTGTAATCAAAATTATGAAATCAAGCTTCTCAAATAAGCTTTTGTTTTGATGAAGATAAACCATGGCTAACAAAGAAGGCAAAGATTTTGATCAAGCATCTAAACATCTTGTAGCGATAAAAAAATGTAGCGGGGTAAATCGGAGATCGAATTATTGATTAATTCGTCTCGCAAAAAGCAAGAGTCGCCACCGCGCTTTATTGTTTCCAAAGGAAAGGGAAAAGAGCGAAATAAAACCCTAATTATGCAATGTAAATAAAATTACAAATACAAAGCGTTTTGAAAAGAGATCTTATGGTTCGGGGGTTGGTTATACAATGGGAAGGTATTAGCACCCAATGCATCTATAGTACTCTATAGGAACCTTTTGAAATATCCGTTTTATTTAAAATTGATCGCTTGATTGAAAATAAATCGTTTTGGCCGAAAAAGGGATACGGACGGGTTTTTGAAGATACGACAACCTAACGTTGAAGTTTTGACTTAAAAGGTGTGAGTTTTGGAGAAATCGGATATTTGGAAAAATTATCCTAAGTTTTAATGAAATGAGGGTACTCGCTCGATCGTTTTTTTTTTGAGGACATGAAGTCAACAGAAAAAATTAGACTATTCCCTTTGGATTGGTACAAATAGAATAAACAAATGCAATGGAATAATTGACAGAAAATGATACACAACAATTAAATAGGAACATGCATTTTATATGACTTTTTGTTAAATAGGCGAAAAGAAAATTTTAATTAGTTTTCACTTTTTTACGCATTCTTAATGATAAAAGGTAATGAGAATTAGGAGAAATGTTTTTAATGTTTTTATATATTTCTATTTTTTATGTCCTTATTATATTGGTATTTAATCAAAATGAGGGGAATAAAATAAAAATGTAAAATGTCTTTTAGTTTTCTCATTTTTTTTACTTTCACATGTTTTTTAAAGATATTAAATATTTTTCAAATTAAGTAAAACTTATAAACCAAATATCTAATTAAAATAAGGAAGACTAAAGTTATTAAAATAACCTAAACTTAGATTAAATAAGATTTAGGTAAAGTGTTAGAATTATCTATTTAAAAAAAATATGTTATCCCTAAGAAAACTAACTAGTATAAATTAATATAAGTTAAGAATAGAATTAAACTAAGAGTAAATAAAAGATGGGCTTAAGCAAAAGGAAACGAACTGGGTTTAAGGGAGATGGGCCGGGTCGGGGCTTAAGGGTCCAAGGGATTAGATGTTGATTAGGGTTGTGTTTGTTATTACAAAGGGATTTAGGGTTTGGTTTAAGGCAGAACGGCGCCTCTCTTCACGATCTTCATCTCTCTCTCGCGCAGCTTCTTCGTTTTCTTTGCCTCCATTGTTGATGTTTCCTTATTCCGGCCACCCACACCAAGTTCTCTTCCCTCCATTGTTGACGCGGCGGCTTCAAGCGGAGACGGTAATGACCAAAACGTTCTCGTTAATGTTGATTTAATTTGCGTATAAACTTTACAGTTTCGTTGTTGATTTTTACAATTTCTTGGTTGACTTGAGGTTTTCTTGGTTGATTCTGACTAGTTTACCATTTTTACTTTCCATGTCGATTTGAATGGCATTTTAAGGAATAAGAATGGAAGAAAGCGTTACCTAGGTGGAGAAGGAGGAGGGCTTGGGGTGATGGAGGCCGGACAGCAGGGAGACAGCAGGCGCACACGGTGGTGAACGGTATTCGCGATTTCCTTCCTTTTGCTTGAATGCTACTGTGTTTGCTATTGTTGGAACCTGTTGAAATGCACTTTGGCTCTTTCTTCTTCTTCTTGAATATTATTGCCTTGGATACTTTGAGATGCTTGCCTTGTTGCCCAGTGATGTATACACTGAGGGCCTCACCGATTTGCCTTGAAATATTGCTTTGGATATTTTGAGAATTGGATGATAACTCTCTCTTCTTCTTGAATGCTGTTGCCTATGGTGGGTTTATCGCCTATGATGAATGAACTTTCTGAGGCTAGGGAATGGATTTGAAAACTTGGATATGCTGGATTTACGAAAATGGTATGGCTTGAACTTGTAAAAGGTTTTGACAGGTTTTGTGACTAAGCCTTTACAGTAGGGATATGGCTTTTCATACCGGTATGAGGATTGAGCTATGTTTTATGGTTTTCTTGACAGGATGCTATGGTTTTTGGTTTTTCTTGACAGTATGCTAAGGTTTTTTGGTTATGTTTTTTTTTGCTAACTTGTATCTTTCGTTTGCTCTTTATGCTGTTTTGTGAAGATGGGATCCTTTGTTTTCTCTTTGTTGTAATATAACAATTCTCCTCTCTTCTCTTGCGCTACAGGCCAGGAACTTTGAAACAAATCTCTTGGGATCTCCCTGAGCATTCTGCACTACTGTCCACTCAGTTTGCCTTTATTCTTCTTCTGTGCTATTATTCTTACTGGCTATATTTCTTAGTTTGTTTTGTATATCTCTTTCTGCCTAAGCTAAGCCTGCAAATCCCACACTTCTCCCTCTCTTTTTCTCTCTCAGAATGGCTTTGACAAAAGAGTGATAAGCTGTCTATTTTCTGAAAATGCAGTGGCTGGAAAATGATGAAAGAAAAAGGAATTTTGTTGCTTGCAAGAATAGTCAAACTGCATATTGTTTTTTAATCCAAATGTTGTTGGCTTCTTGATGTGTAGGCCACGTTAAAAGGGGCATGCTTGCATATGGTTACTACATATTTGTTGCTTATGCTGTATGCTTTGAAATTATGTTTGGGATTAAAAACTAATGTGGTTAGCTTAAGTATGCAGTTTTTTGGAAAACAATTTATGCCTATGCTTTGAAATCCTTTTCCTTTTTTTTGTGAACCGGGAGTAATCCCGTGATTTGCAAAAAAATAATAACTGATTCCGGCCATTGCATTTAATGATGAACATTAAAATTTAATTTCTGCATTTAATTATTTATTTGAATTCTAATTCTTTTCTTTTAATTGTGCAGGTAAAATTAAATGAGCGGACACGCATTGGATTGGAAGCTTTAGAATTAAGATAGACTAGTTTATTTCATTTTAATTTTGACAATTCATTATTGTAATTTATTGCAATATATACAATATTTACAAAATAGCTTGTACCAAAAAAATGAATAAAAGAAACTATTTGTCCATTAATTCTTCTTCTTTATTTATTTATCGTTTATTATTTTATCCAAACGAATAATAATTGAAAACAAATCTCCAATTACCTACATTCAAAATAATAAACAGATAAATAATAATTATCATTGACCAACTAATACCTTCGATTATTTAATCCATCATTCTCAACTAAATTATAATAATTAAAATAGGATTTCAATTATTTAACCTAGAACGACGAACGATTAAACAGTCGTTATTGACCAATGAATTTCCTCAAATGCTTATTTATATTATTCATAACCTTTAAATTATAGAATAACTAAGAATAAATTCTAGTTACTTAAATTTAAAAATAATGAGTAAATAAATGAAACGTCCGCACAATTAATGCGCCTCTTCTCTGATGTTCATTTTATTATCCCTACATCTTTAAACTAAATAATAATCAAAAAATGAATTTCAATTATTCAAGTTTTAGATAATAGATAATTAATAAACATCATTTTTGCACGAATCGATTAAATGATTCAATGTTCAGCATAAATAGCTCTTGGCCCGAAAAAGTCATGAAATTTAAAATCGATGGATCAAAACAAATGTAATGTAAAGATGCAGATAGGAGATGACGTCTTAGGTCAAAATTTGGGGTACAACAGCTGCCCCTATTTAAGTTTCTTCTATCCAGAGATATGAAGATTAAAATCTTCGTGTCGACGAGATTGAAGGTACTTAAATACATAATTACGCAAATTTTGTCCTAAGATGCCGTCATCATGCGGTGGTAAGAATGCAGCGATCTAACTCACAGAGAAAGATACTGTGAAACGAGACAATGTTGAGGGAATCGAACGTCAACAAAACACAAAGACATGAATTATGCGCTACTGGGAGAAAGAGCTATCGACTTCAAACGACAGACTCCTGACAGCGAATAAAACTGAGGGAATACGACCTCTAACCCTAACAAGGAGAGCATCTTGCATAGGCTATAACAGATCATTGATCCAAAACAGTGAGTTCGCGGCTCAAGGTCAATGGTAGACAGAGAGTATCGAATTGCTGATAACTGGTTACCGACTTCTGGAGGTACAGATTCGTACCAGACTTCTCTGCGAGGTTTCGGAGGTATACTCATTAATGCTGAGGTAATGAGACTGTAGATACGAAGGTTGTTCAAATAAAGAAAATTGTCAGTTGTTGTCGTCCACAGAAAATACCGATAACATACAAGTTGCTCAAATAAAGAAGCCGCCACTTGCTGTTTTCCAAAGAAAATACCGATAACATACAAGCTGCTCAAATAAAGAAGCTGCCGCTTGCTGTCGTCCAAAGAAAATACCAATAACATACAAGCTGCTCAAATAAAGAAGCTGCCGCTTGCTGTCGTCCAAAGAAAATACCAATAACATACAAGCTGCTCAAATAAAGAAGCTGCCGCTTGCTGTCGTCCAGAAAAGTAATAACGTACTGGTAACTCATGAAGAGTTTGCTGCTTGTCGCTTTCAAAAAGAGTAAATGACGCACTAGTAGTTCATGAAGAACTGCTGCTCGGCGCTTCCCAAAAAGGGTAAAATGACGGTGACGCACTAGTAGCTCATGAAGAACTGCTGCTCGGCGCTTTCACAAAGTCATAACTGACGCACTAGTAGCTCATGAAGAACTGCTGCTCGGCGCTTCCCAAAAAGGGTAAAATGACGGTGACGCACTAGTAGCTCATGAAGAACTGCTGCTCGGCGCTTTCACAAAGTCATAACTGACGCACTAGTAGCTCATGAAGAACTGCTGTTCGGCGCTTGTCGAAGATAGTAACGTACAAGTTGCTCGTGAAGAGCTACCGCTTGTCGTTTTCCAACATAATTCAGAGGGAAACTGCGATGATATTGGCAGAGAATAAAATCTTCATTAAAGAGAACCCTGAATCAATCCTTCCCGAGGAGATCACATATTTAAACGTGCGAAATAAATGCACCAACCGTCTAGGTCGCAATTTCACTGGGGAAAAACACTGAGGTAGCCTATGCAAGAGGCAACAACTTCATCCAGGAATAACCAGAGAGAAAACAGTCAAACAAGACTCCTCCCAATGAGAAAGTAAATCGATTGGGGAAATTATCCTATCGAGAAATGGACAAGGTAAGCTAAATCAAAAATCATCCACGAGGATTAGCTCAGTTGGGGAATTAGAAAGGAGGCGCACTTTATGCTTAAGTTGACACCCTATTTGGAAGGATCAAATACGTTATTTGAAAAAGACACAACTAAGGTGTACGAATTTAATGACATTAACAAATACAACTGTGTGTGCATGATGCAAGTGTGGATGAATAAATGAATGTCATGTATATGCTGACAAAACAGACAGATGGGATATCTTGGAGATAATAAGGTGTCACAGCAACGTAAATGCTCGGCCACTCTTGAAAAGATGGAAGATAAATGGAATACAAAGCAACGTCGGAAGATGTCACGCTACAAGGCCCAAGTCTTCTGAAGAGACGAACAATCAAATCCAATCTTCTAGCACCAATAAACCACTGGCATAAGACGAAGTGTACCGCACTTCAAAATCTCCCAAATAAAGGTAGCTAAAACCACACTTAACTGGAACAACTGGGGAATCACCAAGTTTAGCACCACCATAACCAAGCATGTATACAGCCAACACTTCATGATGATTTTGAAAGAAAGCAAATTCATCATGCAAGTATAAATTACTGTACTGTTTTGCATTTCATGGCTTGACCATTTTCGGAACGACTGTTAATATTCCTTTCGTTATTCACGACACATTTTAGAAATAAGAATATTTTAAGTAAATTTGTTTCAAGTATTTCCATAAAAATTAAAATTTTGCCCACAAAAGGTAAATGCTCAAATTTCATTAATAAGATGGTAGTTCGCTAACAATGCGACTCCAACGGTTTACAAAAGTTTGGGGAAATAGTATGTGAAGTAAAAGGTCATACAAAAACAATGATCACTATTCTCCCTAACAACTTTGAATTCCAGAATATGCCCAGATGCCAAGACTGATTTGACCAGAAATTTACTTAAGCGAAATACTTCTTGACTGCATCGGCGTTCAGGGGACGCGGGAGGTCTTCGCCATCCATATTGGCGAGAATCATGGCACCTCCAGAGAAAACTTTCTTAACAACATACGGTCCCTCATAGTTAGGAGCCCATTTGCCCCTAGAATCGGGTTGGAAAGATAATATCTTCTTGAGCACGAGGTCACCTTCTCTGAACTCGCGCGGCCGAACCTTCTTATCGAAAGCCTTCTTCATTCTTTGCTGATACAACTGACCGTGACACAAAGCTGTTAATCTCTTTTCTTCGATTAAATTCAACTGATCGTATCTACTTTGACACCATTCGGCCTCGGAAAGCTTGGCTTCCATCAACACTCTCAGAGACGGAATCTCAACCTCCACGGGGAGTACTGCTTCCATACCATAAACTAGGGAGAAAGGAGTCACGCTTGTTGAAGTTCGAACTGAAGTACGATACCCGTGTAAAGCAAACGGAAGCATTTCATGCCAGTCCTTATAAGTTACCACCATCTTCTGGACAATCTTCTTGATATTCTTGTTAGCAGCTTCAACAGCCCCATTCATCTTCGGCCTGTAAGGAGAGGAATTATGATGCTCGATTTTGAACTCTTCACAAAGCTCCTTCATCATCTTGTTATTCAAATTCGACCCATTGTCAGTGATGATCTTACTCGGGATACCATACCGACAAATAATCTGATTCTTGATAAATCTGACTACCACCTGTCTGGTTACATTAGCATAAGATGCGGCTTCCACCCACTTAGTAAAATAATCGATCGCTACCAAGATGAAACGATGACCATTTGAAGCTTTAGGTTCAATCATCCCAATCATATCAATGCCCCACATGGAGAAAGGCCAAGGTGAAGATATAACATTGAGGAGGGTCGGCGGTACGTGCATCCTGTCCGCATAAATCTGGCATTTATGACACTTCTTCACATACTTGCAGCAATCAGATTCCATGGTCATCCAGTAGTAACCAGCTCTTAACATCTTTCTAGCCATTGCATGTCCATTGGCATGAGTGCCAAAGGATCCTTCGTGCACCTCTTGCATCAGCATGTCTGCTTCACGTCTGTCTACACATCTGAGCAAGACCATGTCGTAATTCCTCTTATACAACACTTCTTCATTGAGAAAGAAACTGCTTGCTAATCTTCTCAACGTCTTCTTATCCTTATTGGATGCCCCTGGCGGGTACTCTCGAGTTTGAAGGACACGTTTGATGTCATAGAACCAAGGTTTGTCGTCGGTGACCTCTTCTACTGCGAACACATGAGCAGGTCGGTCGAGGCGCATAACTCGGATTGTAGGCACGTCGTTCTAATCATTCACTTGGAACATTGAAGACAAAGTAGCCAAAGCATCCGCCATTTGATTCTCATCCCTAGGGATATGATGCAATTCCACCTTGTTGAAGAAGGTTAACAATCTTCTAGCATAGTCTCTGTACGGGATCAAACCAGGATGACGAGTTTCCCATTCTCCTTTGATTTGATTAATCACCAGTGCCGAATCTCCATAAATATCCAGAATCTTAATCCTCAAGTCCACTGCTTCTTCGAGACCCATAATACACGCTTCATACTCCGCCATGTTGTTCGTACAGTCAAACTTCAGTCTTGCCGTGAACGGGATATGAGTACCTCGGGGAGTGACGATGATTGCCCCAATTCCATTTCCATAGGAATTCACAGCTCCGTCAAAAATCAAACCCCAACGGGATTCAGGATCAGGTCCTTCTTCAGGTAACGGCTCTTCACAGTCTTTAGCTTTCAAGTACATAACATCTTCATCGGGGAAGTCAAACTTGATGGACTGATAGTCTTCAATTGGTTGGTGAGCCAAATGATCGGCCAAAATACTCCCTTTGATCGCTTTCTGAGTGTGGTACTCAATGTCATATTCAGATAACAACATCTGCCAACGGGCTATCCTTCCAGATAAGGCGGGCTTCTCAAAGATATACTTGATTGGGTCCATTTTGGAGATCAACCAAGTAGTGTGATTAATCATATACTGGCGCAGACGGCGAGTAGCCCAGGCTAAAGCACAACAGGTTTTCTCAAGCAATGAATATCGAGACTCGCAGTCTGTGAATTTCTTACTCAGATAATATACAGCGTGCTCCTTTCTTCCAGTCTCGTCTTGTTGACCAAGCACACATCCCATGGAATCTTCTAAGATGGTCAAGTACATGATCAATGGTCTTCCTTCCACCGGAGGAATCAAAATGGGAGGTTCGAGCAAATATTCTTTGATACTATCGAAAGCTTTCTGACAATCCTCTGTCCACACACATCCTTGGTTCTTGCGGAGAAGCTTGAAAATTGGCCCACAAGTAGCAGTCATGTGAGATATGAACCTAGAAATGTAATTCAATCTCCCAAGGAATCCTCTTACTTGTTTTTCCGTCTTGGGCGCGGGCATTTCCCGAATAGCTTTGACTTTATCGGGATCTACTTCAATACCTTTCTGACTGACAATGAAACCCAGAAGTCTTCCAGAACGAACACCAAAAGTGCACTTATTGGGATTCAGACGGAGTTTGTACTTTCTCAAACGCTGGAATAGCTTTAACAAATGCTCCAAGTGATCTTCTTCAGTTTGTGATTTGGCAATCATGTCATCCACATATACTTCGATCTCCTTATGCATCATGTCATGAAACAAAGCAGTCATGGCCCTTTGGTACGTTGCACCAGCATTCCTCAAACCAAACGGCATAACTCGATAACAGAAAGTTCCCCACGGTGTAATGAAAGCGGTCTTTTCCATATCTTCCGGCGCCATCTTGATTTGATTGTAGCCAGAGAAACCATCCATGAAAGAAAAGACTTTGAACTTGGCGGTACTGTCGACCAATACGTCAATATGAGGTAATGGGAAATCATCTTTCGGACTAGCCCTGTTCAGATCTCTGTAGTCTACACACATCCGAACCTTACCATCCTTCTTAGCAACAGGCACGATGTTGGCTAACCACTGAGGATAGACCGACGTCACAAGAAAACCTGCGTTGATCTGCTTCTGAACTTCTTCTTTAATCTTGTCGGCCATGTCAGGACGAGTCCTTCTCAACTTCTGCTTGACCGGTGGACACTCAGGTTTCAACGGTAAACGATGCTCCACAATGTCGTTGTCCAACCCTGGCATATCTTGGTAAGACCACGCAAACACATCAACATACTCTCTGAGAAGTTCCAACATCTTCTCCTTAACCTCCGGGATAAGCAAAGCTCCGACTTTGACTTCCTTTCTAACCTCTTCATCACCCAAATTGACCAACTCTACAGGTTCTTCAAATGGTTGAATGACCTTCTCATCTTGCTCGATCAAACGGGAAATCTCAACAGGAACCTCTTCATCATCCTCTCCTTCGGCTCTGAACACAGGGAATTCAAAATTGGGAGAGGGCATAGGATCATTGTTTTCGATGGTTAAGTCATGAAGTAATCTGCACACATGATTATGCTTTATTTTAGAAATCGATTTGTGCAAATAAAACAAAATGCTCTTAATCAATTTTCATTATTATTTCCCAAAAAATGAAAAATAAAACAGCAGTGGACAAAATAACATTTTTATTCATTAAAGAGGAAATACTTGAAACAACAAGCCCAGACATTTCTCTTTTGCCTTGGGCAGAGCAAAAGGAGTTATTTTTCATAGCCCGACACAAAATACGTTTCGCCTTGGGCAGAGCGATTTTTTTTTTTTTAAAGAAAAATGAACAAAACATTACTCGGAAACGTGCATAACCACAGGAATATCAACAGCTATCCAGTTTTGGCAAGCCAATCCAGGCGTCACAAACACGGGCAAATCATCCTCGGAATCATCATCTATGACAGCATCAACCTCAGGATGCACAAACCCTGCACTCCGAAAGACCTCTTGAATTGGACGAACAACCACCTCTTCCTTGACCCTTGCAGCTATTGGATGAAAACCCAAACCTTCCCCAGACTTGTTCTCGGGTAACGTCAACACCTGGCCCCATCCTTCGGCCGAACCACTTTCCACTACTCGCCGTGCATCCTCAAAAGAAGAGATGGATGCCCCCTGCTTCTTCACGGTATCCTTAGCGACAGATAGGCCCTGAAACTGGGTCCCGACGTCCTCGTCAGCATCAATAAAAGAAAACGATGATAAATGACTTACCACCATGGCCTGCTCTCCCCCAATCATCACTAGTTTCCCATGCCTCACAAATTTTAATCTCTGATGGAGCGTGGAGGTGACTGCCCCGGCATCATGGATCCAGGGACGGCCCAATAAACAACTATAAGCAGCACGGATGTCCATCACTTGGAAAGTGATTTGAAAAGTGTGGGGGCCAATCACTATGGGAAGATCCACTTCACCGATAACGGTCTTCCTGGAACCATCAAAGGCTTTAACAATTACTCCGCTAGGCCTCATAGGAGCACCTGGATATGAAAGTCGAGACAACGTGGTCTTGGGCATCACATTCAATGACGAGTCGGTATCCACTAACACGCTTGATAAGGTATCGTTCCCACAACTTACTGAAATGTGCAGAGCCATATTATGGTTTCTCCCCTCCTCCGGGAGTTCTTCATCACTGAAACCCAAGTTGTTACACGAGGTTATATTCCCCACAATCCCGTCAAACTGATCAACTGTCACATCATGGTCTACGAACGCCTGGTCCAACACTTTCATCAGGGCTTCTCTGTGTGCCCCAGAATCTCTCAATAAGGCAAGCAAGGAAATCTTGGAAGGTGTTTGCAGAAGCTGGTCCACAATTTTATACTCGCTTCTTTTGATAAGCTTTAAGATTTCATCTTCTTCAGGGTGAGGGATAGGTTCACTGGATCGACCTACCTCAACCCTTGGTTCATTTCTTACAGGGATCTCCGCCGGCATGGGCCTCCTTACTTGAACTTCTGGTCTTCTTGTCGGTACCGCGGCAAAAACACGCCCACTTCTTGTCACTCTACTTACATCGGCAATATTAACGAAAGACGGTCTAGTTGGTATGGGGACTTCTACCCCGTTCTCGATCATGGTGGCGTTATACTTGTACGGCACGGCTTGGTCTGAGCTATAAGGCACAGGGCCAGGTGGATAAATAATCAAAGGATCAGCAGACGTAGTCTGGATGTTGTAAGCAATCTCTACTGATTCTGGCAAATTAAACTGTGGGGTTATCACATTCACTTCATCTTCAGGATTTCGGTCATAGGTAATAGTAATAATTCTCTGATCTAGCAACTTCTGAATGTCCTCCTTCACAATAGGACAATCCTCTTCTCTTGAACAAAACTGGCAAACGTCATAGTCATGTTGGTGCCTAACAAAGGCAAGTCTTCTCAAACTTTGGTGTAACCTGATCAATGATTCTCTGATGTGCTCGACTTGGAAAACTCGGAACTTCCCCGGGCAACCCTCCACCATATTCACAGAAGCTGCCCCATGTCGGGGCAAAGGGTTATCTCTGACATTTGGATTCACATCCTTAAAAGACAAGATGCCATGCTTAATTAATCTCTGCACATCCGCCTTCAACGCAAAGCAATTCTCAAGGTTGTGCCCCGGTGACCCTTGATGATATTCACAGAATTGATCCGCCTTATACCACGGGGAAGCACTGTTCGGTGCGACAGGAGGTGGTTTTGTTGTGATGAGATTCTTTCTAATGAGAGCGGGAAACAATTCAGTGTACGTCATAGGAATGGCATCAAACTGCGGCTTCCTGGGCGAACGGTTCTGATTGTTGAGCGGATAGGCCTGTTGTCGAGGCTGCTGTTGAAAAGGTCGTTGTTGAGGTGGCGGAATCTGATGAGATGGGGCTACCAAAGCTGGGCGGACAGCCGGAGTGACTGCCGCGACGTGAGAGTAGCCTCTCCTAGGCCTACCTGGAAACAAAGCACTAACATCTTGCTCTTTCCTCTTCGGGAAAACACCTCCGAACTTCTTCACACTGCTGGACGTACTCCCCTCTTTAATCAAACGTCCTTCACGAATTCCTTCCTCTAATCGCATACCCATGCTCACCATCTCGGTAAAGTCACTGGGCGCGCTGGCTATCATCCTCTCATAGTAAAAGGATCCCAAAGTCTTCAAAAATATCTTAGTCATCTCTTTCTCCTCCAGAGGTGGATGGATCTGAGCAGCAATTTCACGCCACCTCTGGGCGTACTCTTTAAAAGATTCTCGGTCTCTCTGCGACATTGCCCGGAGTTGATCCCTGTCCGGCGCCATGTCAACATTATACTTGTACTGATGGACAAAGGCTTCACTGAGATCGTTAAAATTGCGGATTCGAATGCTGTCCAATCCCATATACCACTTCAAGGCAGCACCCGTCAAACTATCTTGAAAATAATGAATCAATAAATCATGATTATCAGAATACGTGGACATCTTCCTCACGTACATTGTCAAATGGCTTCTAGGACACGAATCCCCCTTGTATCTTTCAAAGTCTGGTGTTTTGAACTTCGCCGGAATCTTGACATTCGAAACCAGGCAAAGATCATGTGTGCTCTTCCCAAACAGATCCTTCCCCTTCAAGGCTCTAAGCTCTTTCTGCATTTCCTGGAACTGATCCTGAAATTCCTCCATTCTATCAAAAAGGCCCATACTTTCAGCAGGTTCGGCAGGATAAACTGGTTCGTTCAAGTATGGCACTGAATGGATCACAGGAGCAACGGTCGTCATGACTGGTTGCGGAAAGGGTGTTACAGATGGAATTACTGGCGGCAGTGCAGTCGTCTCTGGTTGAGGAAGAGACAATGCAGGCTGAAATATAGGTTGGGCGATAGGCTGACACCCTTCTGGCATAAAGTTGTAAGGCATTCCCCAAGGAAAACCTTTCGGCATCTGATGCTGGATCGGAGAGTTGATTTGAGTTGCGGAGGCAGGAGCGATAACAATCTCGGAAACCACTGGAGTTGAAGTCTGAATCTCGGCAGCCGTAGTCGATGGCTGATTCTGAACAGCCACCAAACTTTCCACCAATGCTGTTAACTTTTCCATCTCGGCACGAAGCGTAGCAACTTCCCCACGAAGCTCTTGATTTTCCTGTTCCAAATCTTCCATTCTTTTCTGACGACTGGCCCGAGTGTCGTGTTGGTGAGACAGCTTGGCAACCTTCGGTGGAAAAAAGAACAAGAATGAGACTCTAGAAAACATGCGATGTGGAATGTGAAATGATGCATGATGGTGATGCAAATGATGACTCATTTCAAAAGTTTTTCAAGGAACTTTTAGTAACTTTGCATACATCAATGGTAAAGGAATTTGGAACAACAAAAACTCAATCCGTTAATCGAAAGCGATAAATTACAACTTACAATTTGGAATAGTAAATTACAACCTTGGAATAACAAGTCCACTAATGAAAGCAATAAATTACAACTTGCAACCTGAAAACCATGATAAAGTGATAAATTACATTTTAAAACATGAAGCAGTAAATTACAACTTGGAGCATGAAGCCCTTAAGACCATAAGTTACAACTTCGGAGCATGAAGCCCTTAAGAAAACAATAAATTACAACTTCGGAGCATGAAGCCCTTTTACATAGTTTTACAAAATGACATCAATAAAATAAACTAAAGCTAAAGCTCACTCAGAATCCTCAGATGACGGACCAAACACCAGCTGTAGTCGGAGCTTCTTGATCTTTTCTTCATAAAAGTCTTCCAAATCTTTCTTTTCCGCTATCAGTCGATCGATGATTTCTTCTTGTGGATTAGGAACGAGAGCCACGTTTACTGAACATTCCCTTTTCCTCTTCCTTTCACTCGCGTATTTCTTCAACAAGGCATCCTTCTGGCGAAGCTTCTCATCGTGGTCAACGAACCGGCCATCTTGAATAAGCAACAACTCCTTCTTTTCTTTCAGCTGTCGAGTCAGGACTCGATTCTCGTACTCGGACATATGGTACTTTTCTTTCCAAGCATCCCTCTCGGACTTCATCCTAGCCAGGTTCCCTTGATATTCTCCTACATCTGCGATTGGGATAGCAACTGATGATGGTGCGATGGCAGGGAACAAAGGTTTCTCAAGTTTATATGGCATCTTGAGAGCACAAGCCCTAGCACGGACCCACTGTAGGTAAGGTTCCAAAGAAACGGCACCTCTATGTCCCAGCATATCTCTCCCTTTCTTGTGGATATGGCGCCAAGCTCCTTCAATCTCTCTCTTAGCAGTCTGATGGTCTTGTCCTTCCTGAAGAAAGAAA
Organism: Vicia faba; assembly: GCA_948472305.1. Classification (NCBI taxonomy): domain Eukaryota; kingdom Viridiplantae; phylum Streptophyta; class Magnoliopsida; order Fabales; family Fabaceae; genus Vicia; species Vicia faba. The sequence continues at coordinate 186,941,308 of OX451738.1, read as the reverse complement.
CCACTCACATGGATACTGTTCGGCTTATCTCTCATTGGGTACCCGAACTGACGGCGCGCTAGAACAGGGTTGTAGTTGATTCCACCCTTCGTACCAAGAAGAGGTACATTGGGAAAAGCACCACAGCTGTCAATGATCTCTACGTCATGGTAAGCTCGATTGTACCAGTCAATGTCGAAATGAGTGAGAGCCATAATCTTTGGCGCCCAACGCGGTTCTTTCTCAAGATCCCAGAAAGCATCGGACCCAGGTAAATGCGAGACGTACCACTGATACAGCAACGGTACGCAACAACTAATCATTCCTCCTTGACGAGAGTTTCGAAGATGGATAGAGTAATATGCATCTCCTAGCAGCGTAGGGACCGGATTTCCAATCAGGAAAACTCTGATGGCATTGACATCCACAAATTTATCAACGTTAGGGAATAAGAAAAGACCATACGCGAGTAAAGCAAACACGTCCTCGAAGGCAACGGTATCCTTTGTATCAGCAAAATGACGAGCTTTCTTCAACAGAAACTGAGCCGGCAAACCCCGGATTCCTCCTTTCGTAGTCATATTTTCTTCTATCTCTGACTTCTTCAGATGGGTGATGGCTGCTATCTCATGAGATTTAGGCTCCTCTTCTAACCCAGAAAAAGGAACACGGTCGACGATCGGCAAACCGAGAATATAAGAGTACTCCTCTAAAGTAGGCATCAACTGATAATCCGGGAAGGTGAAACATCGGTATAGGGGATCATAGAACTGAACCAAAGTGTTGAGGATGCCTTTCTTCATCTTGCGCTTCATGAGCGGTACGATGGACCCATATTTCTTCTGAAAATCTGTCGGACTCTCTATCTTCGGAATCAAACTCTTCAATTCTTCAATCTCGGGCTCCTTGAAGCTAAAGCTTCGAGTATTTCTCCTTCCAAGTTCCATAATACCCTGAGACGTTTGCAAAAATCATTCCAAAGTTCCTTGAAAAACGAGTTTTTACAAAGATGTTGATGAATGCATGAATGAATGATAATGCGACAGTCACACACAAGTTTGCAAACATGGGGTTTAAAGGTTCAAAGTTCAGCATGGAGTCGAGGGTAAAGCCCACCCAAAGGTATGTACTAATGTTTCGATCACACCTGTAAGACAAGGTTCTAAGAGTTCCCAGAGTCTGCATCCCTCTCTCGGATATTACCAACGTCTTGATTACTCAATAATTAGCAATATTCTCAAGAGAAACTCGTCCGAGCGTAGCATCGCGTAACAACTACTTCCGAATTACTCCGTGATAGTCTCCGCGCTACACCTAAAAAGGCCAAGATGAGTCAGGGTTCTACGGTCCTCAACTTCTCGGGCTCCTAGGTCGAAAATAATAATGTCTTCCCGATTACTCGGTAAACAAATATTAAGTCCAAGAGGGCCTTCCATTGAGTGGGGGATCTCATGCCTCCTTCTTCGGGATTACTCCCTCAAAGTTAACATGACTATACCGCCCGTCCTATTCCTTAAGTGTTACTTAATCCGGGTATAGGATTTGTCCTTCAAAAAACCCAAACACCCCAATTTAAACACATAATCAAACATATCAAATAATAATAAAACAGATAAGACAAATCAGGCTTAACCCACTTATACTCCCCAGCAGAGTCGCCAATTCTGTAGCGATAAAAAAATGTAGCGGGGTAAATCGGAGATCGAATTATTGATTAATTCGTCTCGCAAAAAGCAAGAGTCGCCACCGCGCTTTATTGTTTCCAAAGGAAAGGGAAAAGAGCGAAATAAAACCCTAATTATGCAATGTAAATAAAATTACAAATACAAAGCGTTTTGAAAAGAGATCTTATGGTTCGGGGGTTGGTTATACAATGGGAAGGTATTAGCACCCAATGCATCTATAGTACTCTATAGGAACCTTTTGAAATATCCGTTTTATTTAAAATTGATCGCTTGATTGAAAATAAATCGTTTTGGCCGAAAAAGGGATACGGACGGGTTTTTGAAGATACGACAACCTAACGTTGAAGTTTTGACTTAAAAGGTGTGAGTTTTGGAGAAATCGGATATTTGGAAAAATTATCCTAAGTTTTAATGAAATGAGGGTACTCGCTCGATCGTTTTTTTTTTGAGGACATGAAGTCAACAGAAAAAATTAGACTATTCCCTTTGGATTGGTACAAATAGAATAAACAAATGCAATGGAATAATTGACAGAAAATGATACACAACAATTAAATAGGAACATGCATTTTATATGACTTTTTGTTAAATAGGCGAAAAGAAAATTTTAATTAGTTTTCACTTTTTTACGCATTCTTAATGATAAAAGGTAATGAGAATTAGGAGAAATGTTTTTAATGTTTTTATATATTTCTATTTTTTATGTCCTTATTATATTGGTATTTAATCAAAATGAGGGGAATAAAATAAAAATGTAAAATGTCTTTTAGTTATCTCATTTTTTTTACTTTCACATGTTTTTTAAAGATATTAAATATTTTTCAAATTAAGTAAAACTTATAAACCAAATATCTAATTAAAATAAGGAAGACTAAAGTTATTAAAATAACCTAAACTTAGATTAAATAAGATTTAGGTAAAGTGTTAGAATTATCTATTTAAAAAAAATATGTTATCCCTAAGAAAACTAACTAGTATAAATTAATATAAGTTAAGAATAGAATTAAACTAAGAGTAAATAAAAGATGGGCTTAAGCAAAAGGAAACGAACTGGGTTTAAGGGAGATGGGCCGGGTCGGGGCTTAAGGGTCCAAGGGATTAGATGTTGATTAGGGTTGTGTTTGTTATTACAAAGGGATTTAGGGTTTGGTTTAAGGCAGAACGGCGCCTCTCTTCACGATCTTCATCTCTCTCTCGCGCAGCTTCTTCGTTTTCTTTGCCTCCATTGTTGATGTTTCCTTATTCCGGCCACCCACACCAAGTTCTCTTCCCTCCATTGTTGACGCGGCGGCTTCAAGCGGAGACGGTAATGACCAAAACGTTCTCGTTAATGTTGATTTAATTTGCGTATAAACTTTACAGTTTCGTTGTTGATTTTTACAATTTCTTGGTTGACTTGAGGTTTTCTTGGTTGATTCTGACTAGTTTACCATTTTTACTTTCCATGTCGATTTGAATGGCATTTTAAGGAATAAGAATGGAAGAAAGCGTTACCTAGGTGGAGAAGGAGGAGGGCTTGGGGTGATGGAGGCCGGACAGCAGGGAGACAGCAGGCGCACACGGTGGTGAACGGTATTCGCGATTTCCTTCCTTTTGCTTGAATGCTACTGTGTTTGCTATTGTTGGAACCTGTTGAAATTCACTTTGGCTCTTTCTTCTTCTTCTTGAATATTATTGCCTTGGATACTTTGAGATGCTTGCCTTGTTGCCCAGTGATGTATACACTGAGGGCCTCACCGATTTGCCTTGAAATATTGCTTTGGATATTTTGAGAATTGGATGATAACTCTCTCTTCTTCTTGAATGCTGTTGCCTATGGTGGGCTTATCGCCTATGATGAATGAACTTTCTGAGGCTAGGGAATGGATTTGAAAACTTGGATATGCTGGATTTACGAAAATGGTATGGCTTGAACTTGTAAAAGGTTTTGACAGGTTTTGTGACTAAGCCTTTACAGTAGGGATATGGCTTTTCATACCGGTATGAGGATTGAGCTATGTTTTATGGTTTTCTTGACAGGATGCTATGGTTTTTGGTTTTTCTTGACAGTATGCTAAGGTTTTTTGGTTATGTTTTTTTTTGCTAACTTGTATCTTTCGTTTGCTCTTTATGCTGTTTTGTGAAGATGGGATCCTTTGTTTTCTCTTTGTTGTAATATAACAATTCTCCTCTCTTCTCTTGCGCTACAGGCCAGGAACTTTGAAACAAATCTCTTGGGATCTCCCTGAGCATTCTGCACTACTGTCCACTCAGTTTGCCTTTATTCTTCTTCTGTGCTATTATTCTTACTGGCTATATTTCTTAGTTTGTTTTGTATATCTCTTTCTGCCTAAGCTAAGCCTGCAAATCCCACACTTCTCCCTCTCTTTTTCTCTCTCAGAATGGCTTTGACAAAAGAGTGATAAGCTGTCTATTTTCTGAAAATGCAGTGGCTGGAAAATGATGAAAGAAAAAGGAATTTTGTTGCTTGCAAGAATAGTCAAACTGCATATTGTTTTTTAATCCAAATGTTGTTGGCTTCTTGATGTGTAGGCCACGTTAAAAGGGGCATGCTTGCATATGGTTACTACATATTTGTTGCTTATGCTGTATGCTTTGAAATTATGTTTGGGATTAAAAACTAATGTGGTTAGCTTAAGTATGCAGTTTTTTGGAAAACAATTTATGCCTATGCTTTGAAATCCTTTTCCTTTTTTTTGTGAACCGGGAGTAATCCCGTGATTTGCAAAAAAATAATAACTGATTCCGGCCATTGCATTTAATGATGAACATTAAAATTTAATTTCTGCATTTAATTATTTATTTGAATTCTAATTCTTTTCTTTTAATTGTGCAGGTAAAATTAAATGAGCGGACACGCATTGGATTGGAAGCTTTAGAATTAAGATAGACTAGTTTATTTCATTTTAATTTTGACAATTCATTATTGTAATTTATTGCAATATATACAATATTTACAAAATAGCTTGTACCAAAAAAATGAATAAAAGAAACTATTTGTCCATTAATTCTTCTTCTTTATTTATTTATCGTTTATTATTTTATCCAAACGAATAATAATTGAAAACAAATCTCCAATTACCTACATTCAAAATAATAAACAGATAAATAATAATTATCATTGACCAACTAATACCTTCGATTATTTAATCCATCATTCTCAACTAAATTATAATAATTAAAATAGGATTTCAATTATTTAACCTAGAACGACGAACGATTAAACAGTCGTTATTGACCAATGAATTTCCTCAAATGCTTATTTATATTATTCATAACCTTTAAATTATAGAATAACTAAGAATAAATTCTAGTTACTTAAATTTAAAAATAATGAGTAAATAAATGAAACGTCCGCACAATTAATGCGCCTCTTCTCTGATGTTCATTTTATTATCCCTACATCTTTAAACTAAATAATAATCAAAAAATGAATTTCAATTATTCAAGTTTTAGATAATAGATAATTAATAAACATCATTTTTGCACGAATCGATTAAATGATTCAATGTTCAGCATAAATAGCTCTTGGCCCGAAAAAGTCATGAAATTTAAAATCGATGGATCAAAACAAATGTAATGTAAAGATGCAGATAGGAGATGACGTCTTAGGTCAAAATTTGGGGTACAACACATCTAAGGATAATATCTTCACTCAAAGCTCTCAACAACTTCAAAGGTATAATAATATTATCTACTTTGATCTTCAGATATAGATGCTCAAAAATGAAAAAGAAATGTTTAAGAATCATTACTCAAGTTTTTCAAAGATAAATTTTCACTTTTCTTATGCATGCAATCGATTTTCATCTTAGTGCAATCGATTTCACTCTTCAAAATTCCAAATCTTTTGCTTCTGTTTCTTTATGCAATCGATTACATTGTTAGTGCAATCGATTGCACACTTAAAAAATTTTAAAACGTTTGCTACTGACTTTGCATGCAATCGATTACATAGTTAGTTCAATCGATTGCACTCAGTTAATTTTTGCTACTGACTTTCCATGCAATCGATTAGATTGTTAATGAAATTGATTGCACTCTTAATGTTTTTGAAAAATAGTTGTTGAAAACCTTGTAAAATTGATTACACTAAAGGTGCAATCGATTACACACTGCACGAATTTGAAAAATAACAGCTTTGTTCATGCCTTTTGATCATGCCTTTTCATTACATCTTTTCACTCAAACTTGGAATTTGTTCATGATACATTTCCAGATCTTCATGATGTTTCAAAAGGGTGTTATGAACATATAAATATTCAATTTCAAATCCAGATCTAACACCTTCTTTCATAAATATGTTTCTGACTTTCAAAATACAAACCCAAGCATTCTTCATTTTCATGCATAAGTTTTCTGCACATTTTCATACTTTAAACAGAAAACTTTGAGCAAATATATATTGAGTATTTGTACAATATTATTATTGAAAGAAGAAGATTATACATTGTTAAAATCACTCTTAGTGATCAATATTACTCTACTCACTCAAACTCACAAATTGATATTTACTTACTTATTTTCCAGGATTGTTGGAATTAAGTTTAAGTGTTTTTGTTGAAATCTTGTCTTTCCAAGTTGCTGGATACAAGTGTAGCTACATTGAGAGGATTGTTATCATAGGTAACTTAATGAAAATCCAAGAGGATTGTTCTTGGTTCAAGAGGATTGTTCTTGGTTTGGTTGGTAGTTCTTGTGTAAGTTTGCCATAATAAGGAAATCTCTTTCATGTTGAAAGGGGACTGGAGTACTCTCGGACTGTGAGGGGAACCAGGATATATCTTCCGTGTCTCTTTATTTTTCTGCATTTTTAAGCTTTCCTAATCTCACTTATAACCATAAAAATAAGAACCATCATCACTAAAAACCAGAATTTTTAAAAGCACCTAATTCACCCCCTCTTAGGCGCACTTCGTACTTACAATTGGTATCAGAGTATGTTATAGGTAACCTGCTACTAAAAGATCCAGAATGGCTTCTGCAAATCATAATCTCGTTTTCAGAGATGGTGGTAGTAACAACAAGCCTCCTCTATTATGTGGTAAATATTTTGACTTCTGGAAAATTCGCATGAAGGCGCATCTAGAAGCACAAGGAGAAGAAATATGGGATGTCGTCGAAAATGGTCCATTTATCCCGATAACGGTAATCAATGGTGTTGGCTCATCAAAGCCGAAGACTGCATGGGACGATGATGACAAGAAGAAAGTTCTCTATGACAAAAAGGCAATAAACATTCTTCAAGGTGCACTTAGCATGGACGAATTCTTCCATGTCTCGACATGCAAAACAGCAAAGGAAATATGGGATACCTTGGCACAAAATCATGAAGGAACGACTGAAGTAAAAAGGTCAAGACTAAATACCCTAAGTCAAGAATACGAACTACTTCGAATGCAGCCTGGAGAAACCATTCTTGACTTACAAAAGAGATTTGTGCACTTGACAAATCATCTAAGTGCTCTTGGTAAAACTTTGACAAATGATGAATTGAATCTGAAAGTACTTAGGTCCTTAACTAGGGAATGGCAACCAAAGGTAACGGAAATTTCAGAAAAGAAAAGTCTCTCCAACATGACATCCGCAACATTATTTGGAAAACTTCAAGAATATAAAATAGAACTCGGAATACTCGAAAAGCATGAAAATCAAGAGAAGAAATCCAAGAATATTGCTTTGAAGATAGACTCCAAGGAAGTTGAAAAGGAAAACAATCCAGAAGAAGATGAAAACTTCATGCTTCTTGTTAAAAGGCTTGGTAAGTTCCTCGGTAGAAATGACAAACCTTTTTCTCATGCAAAAGGAAAGAAACATTTTCAAAAAAAGGAAGGCTCCACATCATCACAAGAAATCACATGTTATGAATGTGGTAAGCAAGGTCATATCAAGCCGGATTGTCCAAAACTCTCCAAGAAAGGTGGCTTCAAAAGCAAGAAGGGATTCAAGAACAAAAAGGCTTATGTTGCATGGGAGGACAATGAAATAAGTTCCTCATCCGATTCCGATAGTGATGAAAGTGCAAATATAGCATTGATGGCCTCACACCATTCCGATGATGAAGACAATGAGGTTAGTAATGAATTTTCTCTTTTTGATAGTGATGCAAAAGGTACTATAGATGAACTATTGAATGAATGCAAAATTCTGTATAAAACCATCTCATCACAAAAGAAACAAATTTCATCCTTAGAAGAAAAATATGTTTCAATGGAAAAAGATTTCAAAGAAGAAAAACAAAAATCAAGTGATGAACAAAAACAGAATTTTGTATGCAAAAATTGTGATTCACTCTCTTCCCAAATTGTCCAATTAAAAAGGGTCATTGAAAGATATGAAAAAGGGCAAATTGGATCGGAAGGTGTTCTTAGCCAACAAAGATAATCCAATGATAAAAGTGGACTTGGATATTCAAAGTTCTCAAAACCAAGTTCTAACAAAACTATCTTTGTTAATGCAAGTGATCAATCTTCCAAAGAGAAAATGAACAAACCTAAAATAGTTCGTCACTATTCGAAAAAGAAGACATTTTCTAAGAAGAAATCTTATCCTTCTAGATATAGAAGTAACTTTGAACCTACTTGTTTTTATTGTGGTATTAAAGGCCATGCACCTAATGCTTGCTATGTTAGAAACTTCAGTGTGGAAAGTGGGCATTATGTATGGGTAAAGAAAGGCACTAATTATGAAGGACCCAAAGAAACTTGGGTACCTAACAAAACCTAATTTGTTTTGCAGGTATGCTTGAAGACCACATGCAATCTTTGGTATCTTGATGGTGGTTGTTCAAAGCATATGACAGGAGACATAAACCAATTTTCACATCTAGCGCTAAAGGCCAAGAGTTTTGTCACTTATGGAGACAATAATAAGGGAAGAATCCTAGGCAAAGGCAAAGTTGGTGCTCCACATTTCACATCCATTGAAGATATTCTTCATGTTGAAGGACTAAAGCACAATCTTCTAAGTATTAGCCAACTTTGTGACAAAGGCTTCAAAATCATGTTCACCAAGGATGAATGTTTGATAGAAGATGAAGTCACTCATGAGGTTATACTTAAAGGTAAAAGAATCAATAATATATTCATGATTTCCCTTGATGATCCATATTTGAAGGTTAAATGTCTCATGGCGAACAACGATGATTCATGGCTTTGGCACAAAAGAATTGCTCATATTCATATGGAACACTTGAATAAATTAATCAAGCATGATCTTTTCATTGGATTGCCTAAGAGAAATTCCGTCAAAGATAGACTATGCGATGCTTATCAAAAAGGGAAACAAACTAGATCAACTTTCAAATCTAAGAATGTGGTGTCCACTACAAGGCCACTACAATTGTTACATATGGATCTATTTGGTCCATCAAGAACAAGGAGTTTCGGAGGTAATGTATATGATTTGGTTATTGTTGACGATTTCTCTAGATATACGTGGACATTCATTTTAGTGCAGAAAAGTGATGCATTCAAGGCGTTCAAGAAGTATGCTAAACAAATTCAGAATGAGAAGTCTCTACCAATTGCCTCAATAAGAAGTGACCATGGCAGAGAATTCCAAAATGCTCTATTTGAAGAATTCTGTGGAGAACGTGGAATATCTCACAACTTCTCGGCACCAAGGACTCCACAACAAAATGGAGTGGTTGAAAGAAAGAATAGGTCTCTTGTGGAACTTGCTAGAACCATGCTTAGTGTTGTACCCCAAAATTTGCCCTCCCATATTCTTCAAGATTTTCCAAAAGCATGCTTCAAAATCTCCCCAAGGGTTGCACAGTCCAATTGCCTCCTAACAGTCAAAAACTAGGGTTTTGGTTCTGACAAAGAAATTGAAGTCTCCAAGGGTCTAAACAAGTCCCACATGCCTATAAACATTGCCAAGCATCCTCATGTCAAGTTTCAAGACTTAAAACACAAAATTGCACAGTCAAAAACCCTAATTGCTCAACAGTCAACTGTAGGGGTAAAATGGTCATTTGACAGTCAAAAGTTCAAATTTTTGGTCAACATCTTATTTTGAAGCCACAAACATCATTTGATCAATTCTTGATCATGATTTTCAAGGCATGACTCAAAAGTCTCAAGATGCAAAAGTTTCCATATTTGGACAGTTGAAAAAGTCAACTGTAACTTGACCAAGGCATAACTTCCACATCGTTCATCAGAAAAATTTCATCCAAATCTCATTTTGAAGAGAAAGACATTTCCTACAACTCCTCTTCACACTTCAAGTCCAAGAAATGCTCTCACAAAAAGTTATCAATTTCAACATTATAGGTCATTTTCAAAAGTCAACAAAAAGGCACTTTAAGTCAAAGACCATAACTTTATATTGGTAAATCAAAATGACATGGGACCAAAGGCATTGGTTAGAGGACTTCAAGACCTTTCCAAAATGTCCAAGAACATGATCAAAGCTTAAAAATTGAGCAAGATATGCCTTGTGGAAGTTGGGAAATTTTTGGGAATTTTGAAAAGTCAACTTTGCTTCAAATGCCTCAAAATTGCTAATGGGCCACATTTTCTTCCAAGAATCATTATCCAAAGGCTATGCACGACCATTTGACCCAAAGGGGATTTATTTCATCATTTTTTATTATTTATTTGAATTTTTATCACCATTAATTCATTTAATTAAATAAAATATGACAAAAATACTAAACAAATGTTTTTGAATCCTTTTATGCAGCATATGCCCTCATTATTCACTCAAGATCTCGTGCACATCAAAAAAGGAAAGATTTTGTGCAAATTGGCATGTTCTTCATGAGGAAAAGATTGGAAAAGATTCCATGGAAATCAAATATTTGATTCATCAATGCAAAAGCTTATGGACTCAAATTCTTACCCTAATTCATTCCCATACATAAACAGAATGCAACCCTAATGCTAGAGACCTGGAAGCTGCGCCCAAAACCTGAAGACAAACTTGGCATTTTTGGTGAAAAATTTCAAAACTGAAAACACACTTAGAGTTGGTTTCAAAGCGAAATAAGCATTCCAATAGCGTGCCAAGGCATCAAGGAAACTTTCTGAATCCTTTTCCACGCTTCTAACCTCAGGAATTGGTATATGGAAATCAAACTTTCTCAAACTTTTTGCATATTCGTGTCTCATGATTCATGCGTTGTTTTTAATTTCTAATGCTTGATTTGTATTAATCTAATCATTCTGAAGCTAACAGTGCTATTCAATTGAGTTTTTAAGACTTGTGCGAGAATCTGCCATTAACGCCTTCTAGGTTTTCAGAGGTCAAAAATTAGGGCTTCACTCATATGGGAAAATTGAACCACAAGACCTGGACCATTAGACTCGTGACCTTCATACGAACTGATTCCATATGTCGCGCTCAATTTATGAGCAACGGTGGCCTAATCGCTATTTTCATGTTCTTCATTTAGTGGGGGTTTAAAACCCCCGCTATCCATCTGTTTTTTTTTCAGGCCAAAGCAAACGAGTGGAGAAGAAGATGAGTTGTAAGCACGCAGTTGGTTGATTTGAAGCTTGGCGTGTTTTTTTTATTATTACAGTCACTAATGCTTTTTTCATATATTATGCTCATTGTTCAATATACATAAAAACCAACGCGCCTGGCTGAGTGGTTGATGTGTTGTCATGCAATCCATGGGACCTGGGTTCGATTCCCAGGTCCCCCATATTTCTCAATGTATTTTGTTTTAATGTGATTCTATGCAGTACACGCCCAGAATTCTACCATGCATCCAACGCTGGTGCTTGCCACATGGCCACTGAGATCAATCCAAGAGCCAAGATATGAGTTCCATGGTGCACCTCAGTCCATGGGTCTACACGTGACCATCAAAAGTCAACCAGGCCTCCTTCAAATGGGCCAAAATTGCTGGAAAATACCTCCAAAATTGGGGTCAACACCCCCCATTGGTTTGCCCTTTTATTTTCTTTCTTTTCATTTTTCTATTTATTTGTTTTACTTATTTTAGTTAATTCATCAAAATTAATTTCCATAAAATATAAAAAACAGAAAATCACAAAAACAATAAAAAAATATGTTTTGTTAATATTAATTAATATTATTTTATAAATAAATTTAATAATTAACTTAGTTTTAATTTTAGGTTTTTATTATAACTTTTTTCTAACAAACTAAAAAAATGTAGAATTAGGGTTTCTAACTTTTTATTTTTTTAATAATTAAAATTCCTTCTTATTATCACTAGTAATTAATTATTTTTGTAAATAAATTTATCATTAAATAATTAGATTAAAACTAGGTATAACTTAAAACATTTTTTTATATAAATTAAAAATAGTTTAGAAGTAGGGTTTTTAATTCCATTAATTTTCTTAATTTCATAAAGTACAAAAAATATCAAAAAAATAAGTTCTTGCTTTTATTTAATTTAATTAATTTCATGATTTCAATTCAATTTCTTTAAAAGGGTCCAACGCCCTCGCTTTCGATTATAATTTCGTTTCGCGCGCTTATTTTATTTCTATTTTTTTATAAATCTCATGTATTTGCCCCAAAGCCTTGTAATAGATTAATTAGGACATTTAACTTTCCGCATTTTATTTTCTTCAAATCGGGTTTTGGATTAATTTGGCGATGTAGACCCGCGCCTTTGTAATAGCGTAGGACTTTTACCTTCTCGCATCTTTTAACTGTTAACAACTTGCATGAAAGAATGAATGCCAAAAATAAAAACAATGCGTAGATCACAAACGCATGACAAGATAAAAATAACTGAAAATGACACACAATTCACACACCACCCCTAGGGTACGTCTCACTGTTGCCTTGCCCCTCGAAAAGTGGTCGTCGAGTAGAGGATGTTTTAGTAAGTCCTCATGACCATGAACATGGCATGGGGGTAGCTTCTAGGGTGTCTTCCTATTGCTCTGGTGACCACACTGTCCCGAACCCTCGAATTGACCCGAACACCTCCAACAGTGGTGCTACCTACCTCTCAATGGTGGGATGGCACTACTTTAAGGACATTTACACAGATGAATTCCTTAGGGTAGGTAGAGAACTCGTAGATACTTGCTCTAATTTCAAAACAAATTAAAAACTTCTTTTCACACCGACACCTTTCAAAAAGCTTTCAAAAAGCAATTTTTCAAACACTCTTGAGGACTGATACAAGAGTCGAACTGAAATTTTCAAAGAAACTTTTTTTAAACCCACAGTTGAAAAGCAAACAAACATTTTGAAAACACAAGTGAGCAAGTATCTAAGAGCCCATGGATAACCATGGATAGAAAGGGTGCTAACACCTTCCCTTTCTATATATCTACCTCCCGAACCGAGAGCAATCTCTATAAGGAATTTTTCTGTGCTTTTGTCCTTTCCATTTGGAGAAAATAAAAGACGGTGGCGACTCTTGCTTCCACGACATTTCGCGAACCAGCGTTAAACAGTCAGTTCCAGATCCACCGATCACACTTAGCGACTCAAACCTTCCAAAATACTTTTGGGCGGATGCGGTGAGCACGGCATGTTTTGTTAGCAATAGAGTTAACATTAGACCAATCTTAAAGAAAACTCCATATGAACTTTTCAAAGGGAGAAAACCAAACATTGCTTTCTTTCATATCTTTGGATGCAAATGCTTTGTCTTAAACAATGACAAAGATAATTTGGGTAAGTTTGATGAGAAATACGATGAAGGTATATTTCTTGGTTACTCACTCTCTAGTAAAGCATATAGAATATACAACAAAAGAACTTTGACTATTGAAGAATCTATGCATGTTTCTTTTGATGAATCTAACCCCTCCAAGGAGGATAATATTGTTTGTGATAATGATGATGAAGTTTTAGAAGGTCCTCAAGAAAATTCTTCCAAGGATCAACCCATTCAACTAGTAGAATCACCTCAACAAGAATCGAATCTCAATGATCTACCAAAAGAATGGAGAACTCATAGAGATCATCCTATTGATAAAGTGATTGGTGATATAAGTCAAGGCGTGTCTACAAGATTAAATCTCAAGGATGCTTGCCTAAACATGGCGTTTGTCTCTCAAATTGAACCTTTCAAAGTTGGTGAAGCTTTAAGCGATGACCAATGGATCATAGCTATGCAAGAAGAATTGAATCAATTTGAAAGGAATCAAGTTTAGGAACTCGTTCCTAGGCCAAGCAACAAACACATTATTGGAACAAGATGGGTGTTCAAAAACAAACTTGACGAGAATGGAATAATTGTTCGCTACAAAGCAAGATTGGTAGCACAAGGCTATAATCAGGAAGAAGGAATAGACTTTGAAGAAACTTTCACTCCAATTGCAAGGTTAGAAGCTATTCGTCTCTTACTTGCCTATGTTTATTCATTAAATTTTCAGCTTTTCCAAATGGACGTCAAAAGCACATTCTTGAATGGATAAATCACTGAAGAAGTATACGTTAAGCAACCCCCGGGTTTCGAAGACTTCAAGAATCCATCTCATGTTTTTAAATTAAGAAAAGCTATCTATGGACTGAAACAAGCACCAAGGGCATGGTATGATCGTTTAAGCAACTTCTTATGCGAAAAAGGTTTCGAAAAAGTAAAAGTTGCCAAGACTCTATTTATCAAGAAAATCAAAGACGACACTTTGCTAGCACAAGTCTATGTTGATGACATCATCTTCGGTTCTTCAAATCAAAAAATGTGTGAAGAATTCTCATCAATGATGTAAGGAGAATTTGAAATGTCCATGATGGGTAAAATGAACTATTTTCTTGGACTTCAAATCAAATAACTAAAAGATGGCATCTTCATCAACCAATCCAAATATTGCAAGGAACTCTTGAAAAGGTTTGACATGGATACCTGTAAGGAAATGTCTACACCTATGGGTTCTGGTTCTTATGTTGACCAAAATGAATCAGGTGTTTCCATCGACATCACTAAATATCGAGGTATGATTGGCTCTTTATTATATTTGACGGCAAGTCGTCCTGACATAATGTTTAGTGTTTGTCTTTGTGCCCGCTTTCAAGCTAACCCAAAGGAATCTCATCTCACGGTGGTAAAGAGGATCATGAAGTATCTCAAAGGGACAACAAATGTCGGATTGTGGTATCCTAAAGGTAATGTCTACAACTTAATTGGTTATTCTGACGCGGATTATGCAGGATGTAGAACAGATAGAAAGAGCACAAGTGGTACTTGTCACATTCTTGGTAATGCATTAGTATCATGGGCCTGCAAGAAACAAGCATGTGTTGCTCTAACCACGACCGAAGCTGAATATATTGCAGCGGGTAGTAGTTACGCTCAAATTTTGTGGCTAAAACAACAACTTCGTGACTACAGAGTCGATCTAGGGTGCTATCCTCTAAGATGTGACAACACCAGTGCAATCAACATCAAAAAGAATCTCGTCATGCATTCAAGGACTAAACATATAGACAATCGACATCATTTTCTCCGTGATCATGTTCTTCAAGGAGATGTCGAGGCAACCTTTGTAGATACTCATAACCAGGTTGCCGATATCTTCACCAAACCTTTGGCGAAATAACCTTTCTACAAAATTCGTCGAGAGCTTGGCATACTTGACGAACGCGACTTATAAGGTGCATTCTACCCTTGATATATCTTTTATATATGTTTTATACATGCCATATATGAATTTATACTATGTGATACTTATATTTTCAAGAAAAATTTGGTTTTGGACAATTTTTGTTGGTGCAAATTGATTGCACAAAGCGTGTAATCGATTGCACAAAGAATTTTTTCAATTCTGTCCATTCTGTTTCATGTACAAATCAATTGCACCTTTAATGCAATCGATTGCACTATGTTCATTTTGCTTTACTTTTTATTCTGTTTATGTGCAAATTGATTGCACATGGTATGTCAATCGATTGCACGCACTGAAAGTAGCTTTTATGACAGAAAATTAATGTTGGTCAGAATTCCTCTCTCATATTCCCAAGCCAAATACACTTCAATACTAATAACTCATTCCATACCTACCAAAATCACTTCCAATTCTCTCTCACAAAACCTTTCTCTCTCACAAAAACCCTAAAACCACAAAACCCTAAAACACCATATCCATGGCTTCAAGAACAAAGAGAAAGGCTTCAGTTTCAGATAAAGGGAAAAAGAAGATTGACTCAATCCAATCCACTGCTCTCAACTCTCACCGAAGCGCAAGAAGTCAGATTTGTCAAATACTTTCAAAGGAAAATTGTATCCAACCCCAAGTATGGTATACTCTCCTCCTTCCCTCAAGAATGTTTTTCATTTCAGAACGATCTAGCTGCTTATGGTCTGGAACCCTTGATTTCTTCGTTCGGCCCATACTACCCGGATTTGGTAAGAATGTTTTTCAGTAATGTAACTCCCTACAAAGAAAAGATAGTCACATATGTGTTGGGCACTCGCATCTCCCTAACTCCTCAGGTTGTTGGTGAGATCTTGCGTATTCCTTTCACCGGAAGCTCCCTATATGATCCTGAAAACGAAATATGGGATGGCTATTCGAAAAAGGGATTCTTTTACAGCATTGGGTGGTTAGGTAAAGCTGAATTTCACGCCAAACGAATACGTGGTCTTGGCGGAGTAATTCCTTCCAGAGACTCCTGGAGTGCAGGTAACCTCCATATAGACGATCGCTTATTTCATTATTTCTTGGTCTATATACTATTTCCAAGAGCTGGAAACCATTGCACGGTTACCGACTTCGAGATGCAGCTTATTTATGCAAGGAAGAAATGAGTACATGTAAACTGGGCAAGAATGATGATGATGCATATGCTGAGAGTGGATGAAAAGTCTAAATTTCTTCCATGTGCTTATTTTGTCACTTTGATTATGGAGGAATTTGGTGTAGATTTTTGTGGTTTTGAAAAGGTGGATATGGATCCTATTCTAAACAGAATTTCAATTAAGAATGTTGATTCAAGAATGGGCGTACATTTTAATCCGGAGACAAAGACCATCACCTACATTGGTGAAGATGTTGTTGGCAATGAAGATAATGACCAAGAAGTTGAAGGTGGTGAAGTTGTGCCTCCTCCTCCTACTGCTCCCTCTGGTCCAAGCAATCAAGAACTCATGGACTACATGGCTCAACAGTTTGCTTCTATGAACACCAACATCAATAATCAATGGAGTGCAATCAATGACTCCACTACAACCCAGATAAATGATTTTCGCTCGGATGTGAACCAACAATTCTCATACCTTTATTCTCACCTTCATATCCCACCATACGACCCAAACAACCCAACTGCACCTCCTCCTCATTACACAGAACCTCCACTTCAACAATAATTCCCAAACCAAGGCTCATGGTCTTACAACCATCTAGACATTCATCACCCTTAATGTTCTAGATGATATTTTTTCTTTTATGTTATTGTCTTACTCTTTAAATGTTTCATTTGTTCAAATTTTCTTTGTAACTCTTAAAACAATGTGTGTTAATGTTTTAATTTTATAATTTTTGGTCAATATTTTGCTCTATTATTATTTGCTTGAGGCATCTTTCCCTTCTTTTTGATAATGTCAAAGGGGGAGAAATATGTATGGTACTTTATGCTTGTATTTCCTTGTCTTAACTTTTCAAGGCACTCTCCAATCAAGATGAAGAATTGAAAAGGATTCCAACCCTCTCCTACATAGGGGGAGAAGCTTTTACGGAAAGTACATCGCATAAAGAAAGATTGTTTGTCATCATCAAAAAGGGGGAGAATGTGAAATCAAGCTTCTCAAATAAGCTTTTGTTTTGATAAAGACAAACCATGCCTAACAAAGAAGGCAAAGATTTTGATCAAGCATCTAAGCATCTAAGGATAATATCTTCACTCAAAGCTCTCAACAACTTCAAAGGTATAATAATATTATATACTTTGATCTTAAGATATAGATGCTCAAAAATGAAAAAGAAATGTTTAAGAATCATTACTCAAGCTTTTCAAAGATAAAATTTCACTTTTCTTATGCATGCAATCGATTTACATCTTAGTGCAATTGATTGCACTCTTCAAAATTCCAAATCTTTTGCTTTTGTTTCTTTATGCAATCGATTACATTGTTAGTGTAATCGATTGTACAATTAAAAATTTTCAAAATGTTTGCTACTAACTTTGCATGCAATCGATTACATAGTTAGTGCAATCGATTGCACTCAGTTAACTTTTGCTACTGACTTTGCATGAAATCGATTACATTGTTAATGCAATCAATTTCACTCTTAAAGTTTTTGAAAAAATAGCTGTTGAAAACCTTGTGCAATCGATTACACTAAAGGTGCAATCGATTACACACTGCACGAATTTGAAAAATAACAGCTTTGTTCATGCCTTTTGATCATGCCTTTTCATTACATCTTTTCACTCAAACTTGGCATTTGTTCATGATACATTTCCAAATATTCATGATGTTTCAAAAGGGTGTTATGAACATATAAATATTCAATTTTAAATCCAGATCTAACAACTTCTTTCATAAATATTTTTCTGACTTTCAAAATACAAACTCAAGCATTCTTCATTTTCATGCAAAAGTTTTCTGCATATTTTCATACTTTAAACAGAAAACTTTGAGCAAATATATCTTGAGTATTTGTACAATATTATTATTGAAAGAAGAAGATTATACATTGTTAAAATCACTCTTAGTGATTAATATTACTCTACTCACTCAAACTCACAAATTGTATTTACTTACTTATTTTCCAGGATTGTTGGAATTAAGTTTAAGTGTTTTTGTTGAAATCTTGTCTTTCCAAATTGCTGGATACAAGTGTAGTTACATTGAGAGGATTGTTCTCATAGGTAACTTAGTGAAAATCCAAGAGGATTGTTCTTGGTCCAAGAGGATTGTTTTTGGTTTGGTTGGTAGTTCTTGTGTAAGTTTGCCACAATAAGGAAATCTCTTTCGTGTTGAAAAGGGACTGGAGTACTCTCGGACTGTGAGGGGAACCAGGATATATCGCCTGTGTCTCTTTATTTTTCTGCATTTTTAAGCTTTCCTAATCTCACTTATAACCAGAAAAATAAGAACCATCATCATTAAAAACCAGAATTTTTAAAAGTACCTAATTCACCCCCCCCCCCCCCCCCCCCCTCGTAGGCGCACTTCGTTCTTACAAAAGTAACCTACACAAAACAAACAGACAACCCAATTACTTGGGGTAAACCCCAAGAACTCCAGAAAAAATAACAATTAAGGTCACAATGTCTCCAACATAGGTCAAGGTTTCTACTCCTAATTCCAAGAAGTCCATCACTCCAAAATACCAAGGATGGTAACCAAATATTCCAAGTAACATTAATGTTTTTTAGGGTTTAAGTTGATTATTAGGTATTTTCAAAAAGAAGTGAAAAGCTAAAGTGAGAAAAATAAAAATGACATGAAAATAAAGGCTCAAGTGAGCAAAGGTGAAAATAACATGAAATTTAAATGCTAAAGCAAATGGTAAATAAAGTAAAAGCATAAAATAAAGTCAATTGTTAGGAATTAGTAGTTAGTTGGATGACCATCTTGAAACGTGCATTTGTAACTCATTAGATGATTGGTAGAACCAAAGCCTCTCAACAACAAGTTGAATTTGCTTTTTGTCAAGTATATCATCCATTTATGAATCCTCATGATAACAATTAATAATCAATGATGTTTAAGTGATCCATTTTGACCAAAATTGATGAAAATCCATTAGAGGATTGGTAGAACCAAAGCCTCCTAACAATAAATCTCAAGGTTATTGGATCAAAGGGTTCAAATCAACATACTTTGGCTTACAAACATAGGTTTGGGCCACGAATGATTATTTTCTCAAATCTGGACAAAATTTAGCGCTATGTTAAGCAATCGTAAGTGGACTTATATAGAAGTCACACCTATTTTGAGACTGGTCAATAACAATCTATGCACCTCATGTTTTGAGACATGATATGTAAATAATGCTCCAATGACACTTGGTACAATAAGAATGGGATAAGATGAAGAGGGGAGGGGAAATGTATAAACCACATTTGAACCAAAAATTTAATCAAACTATTATTAAAATCATCCATCCATTTTTATGGAGTTAGACTCAACACAATGGATCCAATGATGTTAATAAAGTTCATGATCAAAATTCCAATCCAAGATCATCCAGAATATATACAAAAATAAATAAAAATATATTTAAAATAAAATGAAAAAAGGTTTTTTAAATGATTAAAAAAATAAAGATAAGAGGGAAAAATAGCAACTATATTCAAATTAATCAAGAAAAATTAAGTAAAACCCTAGAAAAATCATAAATGAACTCAAATATTATTATAAAATTTTTGGTAAGTTTTTAATGTCAGAAATTATTTTTAAAACAATTTAAATTGTTCAAATAATGGAAAAAAAGATCAAAAATAGCAAAAATTAAGATAAAATTCGACAAAAAAATCAGAAGGTCAGAAATAATGAAAACGATTTTTATAAAAAAGATCAGAATTAAAAAATGTCATAAAGTATTTTTAAAACAATTAAAATAAAGCAAACAAGGCAAAAATTATAAAAATAGCAAATATCAAAATCAAAATATGAAAAAATATTCATAAAGTCAGAAATAATTCAAAGTATTTTTTTATATTTTTTTCATAATTTTTGGATAAAAAATAAAAGAGTTATGAATTTTTGAAATTTAAAACAATTAAAATATAAAATCAGAAAATAAAAATAAAACTAAAAAGATGTGGGCCATCAGATCATAGTCAAAACGCGTTAGTAAGTTGATCAAGTGGACCAGACGCATTGTGCTTGATATGGACCTTATTTGAAAATGCATTGGATCAGAAAAAGCACAACCAATAAAAATAAAACAATTGGCGCACTATCATTCGTTGAGACGAGACATGTCATCGTCTTCAACCTCCAGACGTCCTGCAACGGAGATTTCATGAGTTTCTTCAAATGGAAAAATTAGAATCCCATACTAGTATCATTGGATTCGTCTCTTCAAGACGATCCTAACACCACCATCGCGCCAAATTTATATAGTGTGAAAGGAGATATGGATCAAAAACTCAGAAAATAGAGAGCACCTTTCATTTGAGATTTCTCTTTCAATTCTCAATGGATTTAAAAATTGTAAGAAGCATAAGAATCAGGAGAAATATTATAGTAAGTTAGTGCTTTATTTGGATCCAAATGGTGGAGAATTCTACTTGTTCGATGTTCAAAAATAAAGCTCTGAAACTAGACTTCTGTAGCTTGAATTATGGCTCGTTCTGCTTGGTTTAGGTGTTAGAGAGTTTGTATGATGATGAAGGATGATGAATGTGCAAATAATTTTAGAGGAAAAGGCTTAAATATCATAAACCGATTTCAAAATTTTGAAGTTCGTGTGATGTTTTGGCAAGGTGCATTTGGCTCTCAAAACTTGAGGAAATGAATGGAAGAAGGTCCTCTATTTATAGGAAAACGAATGGAAATGAAAATTGTAAGAAACAAAGAAGTTTGGAGGGAAATTGAGTGGAGGTCGAGCATGAGTGAAGTTTGACTTCATTTTCATCAAAACCCATCCAATCTTTGCGTTTTGAAGCGCTAAACACCTTTGGCAAGTTTTTTAATCAAGTTTAAATCAAAAACATGCACAAATCTTGTGATGAGAAGCCACATTATGGATTTTAAAATTTCGACTTAGTTAGAAATTCAGTTTCAAGTTGCCAAATTCAAATCAATGGCATTCTCAGCTCAAGGGGTGTTAGGTCATGATTCTTGAAGCTTTAGAAAGAGGAGGTTACAAGCTTTATAATGTGCAAAGAATGGGATCAAATGGATGTTTGAGCTGAAAGTTGTGATGAGACAAAGTTGAGAAAAAGAGGTTGACTTTCCATACTTAGAAAATTTCTAAGTTTTTCTTCAAAAATGACTTATAATGTCTTGCATCAAAACATGGTTTTCCACTTGAAATTTTCTCTTGATAAAAAAAAAAGATGGAATTAGGTAGATCTCTTGAATGACATTTTGAAACTTGAACCATTCCAAATCACCAAAAATTGAGAGAGTTATGACTTGTTGAAGTTGGAAAAAATTCATGAAATGACCTATAATCTTTTGCATCCTTAGGGCATCTTCCATCCATTTTCAGACTTTGAACATAAAATAAAGGTTGAAGTTCACATCTTCAAGATGATTTTGGAAAATGAATAGGCTCAAGGTGATAAAAATTAATCAAGTTGTGATCATTTGAAGTCACATAAGGGAATTTGAGGGTTCATCTGGAGGACTTGTAATCTTTCTTCATCGTCAAGTTTCTTCCATACAAAACTTTGTTTAAACTTTTGAAGTGATTTGTTAATGATCCTTTGAATAGAAGAATTTATTTTGAATCACTCAAAAATACCAAAAGATGAGCAAGATATACCACTTTGAAGTTCAAAACCCTAACTCCTAGAGCAAGAAAATGCTTTGGGAGACCTTTGCAATCTTGACCAACCTTCTTGCACAAATACCTTTGTCAAGTGATTATAATTTGTTGAGGATAATAAGGAGAAACCATAGAAACCAAAACCATTTCCAAATCTTGAGAATTGAAGGAGATATGCACTTGTGGTCATTGAAATCAAAGACTTGTCTAATTGAGTCAAACTTCTTCAATCAACCCTTGTACTTTGAACTAAATTTGACAACTTGAGGCATGATGAATCATAAAAGAATTTGTCATGATATTACTTCCAAACATCTTTAATGATGAGGCTTGAATCTCAATGAAGCTTTGTTGAGGAAGGCACGAAAATGAACTCATGAATCCATAGATCAATCTTGATGGAATATATTGTGCTTTCACCTACAACATCAACAATTAGGGCAAAAACTAATTGTATTTATTAGTTAAAGGATAATCAATACAAAACATAGATGATCATAAAATACAAGTCAATGTGCTTGGTGATTCCTCCTAGAGAAATCTAAAGATAGGGAGAAGAACTAAACCCTAATATGTGATCTTGTTGTGATTGAATTGATATGATATGATGAAGGGATCTTAGGGGGAAAATTGGGGTACAATAGTTGCCCTTATTTAAGAGGCTTCTATTCGGAGATGCGAAGGTTAAAATCTTTGTGCCGACGCGATTGAACATACTTAAATACTAAACAAGCCCTATTTTTTGCCCTAAGATACCATGCAATGCTTATGATTATGAATGCAAATGGGCAAATCTAAAAGAACGCAAAACAATACTGGAGATGTACCAAATGAAACAGAGATCAAACAGGAAAACTCGACAAGGAAAATAAATCACTGATGAATCTAAAGACATGACCCTATTGGGGTAAAGCCCAAAAGAGGAGATAAAGCATCGTGTAACACGGTGGGAGAACTGACTTGTGTGTTTTGCATTTGATCCTAATTGTTGCAGATAGCATGAGTCACCACCGACTTTTCTTTTATCCAATAAGGAAAGGCTGAAAAGAATAGGAAAGACCTTTCGAAATTATTTCTTGAGTTCGGGGGGTAGATTATGAAAAGGGAAGGTGTTAGCATCCTTTTCATCCATATTTATCTATGGGCTCTTAGTTTCTTGCTAGATCACTTGCTTTTGTTTGAAAGTGTTCTTTTTGGTGTGGTTTTAAGAGTATTTTGAAAATGTGCCTTTGTAATGATTCTCGTTTCTATAAGAACGCATACAAAATGTTGTTTGGAAAATAGTTCAAAGAAGTGTTTGTGTAATGTGTTTTTGAAAGTGATTTTGAAAAAGTGTATCTTTGTAATGGTTCTCGTCTCTATAAGAATGCATACAAAGTGTTGTCTTTTGAAAATGTCTCAAAATGAAAGTGTTGGTGTATAAAATGTTTTTGTTGTGAGCAAGCGAGCAACTAGGAGCAACCTACCTACTCAAAAGGTCTTAAATGTTCTTTTCCTCCTCCTTTAGATGTTGCTATCTTACCATTGATTTGGTAAGAAGCCACATCATTGGATGTAAAGGGACGGGTGTGGGTCATCGTATAGTCATGATAGCAATGTTGTGAGATATCATAGCATTTCTCTTGAGGGACTAAGATCATTTGTAAGGCAACATTTGAAGCGTCATCGAGGGACTATGATCTTGTGTTTTGATTGGTTTTTTCTAAGACGTCTCACATGCATAACATGACCATTTTTAGGAAACAAGTGGAATTAACCCTAGGGGTGCATGTGTGAATAGTGTGTTTGATTTGCATGCATTTAGTTCTTTGATTATGGGCTGTCTACTTGTTGTTTTTATCTTGCCATGCATTCCCTATTTTACTAGCATTTGTATAAAAGCAATAAAAATGCAGAAAATAAATCCTACACTATTACAACCATATTGAATAGCAAGAAAATGTAAAGACAAAAAAATAAAAGGAAAGTAAAAATGAGCCTTTTCGATCCAGGCAGCAGCATCCTTCGATTCTGCTCTTCCTAGCTTCTTTCGGTCTGGCCAGGAAGGTTCGAAGGTGTGGCTTTCGACTGAGGCCTGGGGGTCAACATGTTATGCCTTTCGATTGGGGCCTAGAAGCTAGCATGTTGTGCCTTTCGATTGGGCCTGGAATCAGTGCAAGACGCAATCTGCCTTTTTGTCTAGGCCTGGAAGTCAGCATGGTGTGCCTTCTGGTTGCCTCTTTTGTTTGACCTGGAGGTTAGTATGGAAGCCAGAAGCTTCGTTTCCTACTTTTTGTTTCCTGTTTATTTCGTTTGAACTCTTAAATAGAAACATGGTCTAAGGCCATGCTAGCATTACTTTACAACCGGTTTAATACTTAATGCATGTTTAGATAAATAAGAAGAAAAACGAAAGGGTTAGCTCTAAAAACACATTAAAAGGGTGGAAACCAAAATATGAACAATGGTATGTACATGTTTGAAAGGAAAAGAACGTTTATTCACATATCATGCCTGAAACAAAGGATTCAAGGGTAAGAGGGACTTACCTTGCTTCAAGCCAGAGCGTGTGCTGGACCTTGAGTGGCTACCTTGAGTGTTTCTGGATTCGAAGGGAGGAAACGAAGGTGACGTCTCTAAGGCTGGATTCGAAGGAGAAGAACCAATGTGGTGTTCTTTCTACTGGATTCGAAGGGTAACAAGGTACAAGGATGCTTCTGATTCAAAGGGGGAAAATGTTTTGGATTTTAGGTTTGTGTTTTCACAAATGTTTAAGTGTTTGAGAAATTTATTATGTTTGAGAAAATGTTGGAGATTCGTTCCTCTGGCCAAAAAGTCCTCCCTTTTTGTTGCAAATGTTTCTCTATTTATAGAGAAAAGAATGGATGTGTTTTGAAGTAACCATGTTTGTATGATGACAAACCATGGTTTGGTTAAAGGTGAAACAAGGAAAACCCGTTTCGTTGTTCCCACGTTTCTAGTACAAGTGGGGGGCTGCTGGTAGGAGATTGGACTTGTGCTTCTGGCATTGCTTATGTTCAGAAAAAAATCAAGTTGGAAGCTGCTTTTATGATAAAAGTACTCTCTTTGTATAAACTTATGATTATGTAAATATTTGGAAGCAAAGTAGCCTGACAAGTAGGGTAAGGCTATGATATTTGCTCAAACTTGCTTCAAAGGATCCAGAGTTGGGTTCAAAAGATACTGATTCGAAGGAAACCAAAACTCCAATCGAAGTTTTGTGTGAAGGTGGCTCTTGTTCAATCGAAGGCTTTCCTGCCAGATGTAACATGGCCAAACGAAAGGGTGTATGTAGGATGTCACTGCTTTGTGACTCAAGGAAAAAATGATGAAATCGAAGGACACTTTTTAGAAGGTTATTTCCTTCTAAATCGAAGGAAGCTAACAGGAGGCCTTTACTTCCTGAATCGAAAGACGTTGTTTCAAAGGGAAACAAAACTCAGTCGAAGCTTGTATGAAGATCATTTCCTTCTAAATTGAAGGAAGCTTTAAGGAAGTCCTAGTCCAATCGAAACAATCTTGAAAGAGACTAAAGTCCAAACGAAACAAGGGAGATTGAAGAAGGCCTGAAGGAGACCAAAGTCCAATCGAAGCAAGGGAAATCAAAGAAAACTTATTTTTCTCCAATTTTGTTGAAAAGATTATTTTTATCTGTTTTGCCCTTTTTAACAGTTTCTTCCAATTGTACTTGTGCAAGCTTGAACTTTGAGAATCTTTATGAGAAATACCTTGAGAAATGAGAGGGCAAATTTTGGGGTACAACACATCGCCAACTAAAAATATTGTGGGGAAAAAGTAAAAGGGTAACAGTGACCAACAAATGACTGTGAACTATCTCTTGACTGAGGAGATAGCCAAAAAAGTAACACCGACCCACCGGGGGAAAGAGATGGTAAGATAATACTAGTAAATTTCAAGATGTATTCAATACTCATGACTGTAAACAAATGAACTTCTTCAAAGAAAAATAATCTCAATGACGAACTACCTTCCATAATGACAAGGCTACCATTCATTGGAAAAAGATCTCAACAATGAACTACCTTCCATAATGATAAGGCTACCATTCATTGGAGTAACAACATCTCAATAACGAACTACCTTCCATAATGACAAGGCTACCATCCATTGGAGTAACAACACCTCAACAACGAACTACCTTCCATAATGACAAGGATACCATCCATTGGAGTAACAAAACCTCAACAATGAACTACCTTCCATAATGACAACACTACCATCCATTAGAGTAACAACATCTCAAAAATGAACTACCTTCCATAATAACAAGGATACCATTCATTGGAGTAACAACATCTCAACAACGAACTACCTTCCATAATGACAAGCCTACCATCAATTGGAGTAACAACACCTCAACAATGAACTACCTTCCATAATGACAAGGCTACCATCTATTGGAGTAACAACATCTCAACAACAAACTACCTTCCATAATGACAAGGCTACCATCCATTGGAGTAACAAAATTTGAATCTTCTTTGGGAACTATCAGATTCACTGGGGAAGTATAGGTTTCTCAAATAAAGAGACTTACCTCTTGTTGCCATCTGAAGGAATTGTAATAAAGACTTCCTGAAGAAAGAAATATGGCTTACTGGGGAAAGAGATGGAACTCCCAAAGAACTGCCAATAAATTCCTGTTGAGGGGATAAAATCTTCTCGTACAAAATATATGTTCATTCTCAAACTAAAGCTCAAAGCTTGCCGAAATCCAAATAATAGTATTACTGAGGGTACCCATTCCAACCAGAAATAAACTGGAATGAAGCAGTCAACCAAAATACATCTCTTGAGAAATAAACTCAAGAGGGAAACCCATTCCATCCAGACAATAGCTGAAAAGAAGGCTGAAAAAAATTCTTCCACGAGGGATAACTCAGTGGGGAAGTTGAAAAAATTTACACTTTCTGCTTAAGGTTGACAATCTATTGGAGAGAGGGCAACACAACTCTGCAAAACAGGGTAATATACCAACAAGATATTAAAGAATGCAAATGAGCAATGATTATCATGATGCTGGTATAAAAGTATGAATGTCATCCTGTATATGCTGACAAAACAGACATATAACACTGGGGATAAACATACAAAAACCAAACGGGTACAGTCAATACTCTGCTAAATCACACTCAGGATGGAAATTCCATAAGATAGTAAGCATCAACTGAGGAAACAAATTCCTACTCTGTGGCTTAAATTCACTGGGTAGGAACAAGATCAATAATAATGAATTAACACAAACATGGTGATATAACATCTTCCTCCAAGTTTCACTGGGGAAACCACACATACTTCAGCGAGGGAAACAAAATGTTCGAAGTTCACACTTCTGCCAGGGTTGATTTCACTAGGGAAAACAATATCACATTGTTGAGAGATCAGTTGGGGATGACATACTAACTTCATTGGGGAGGGTAATACTATATCGTCGAAGGAGACATCGAGATACATTCCTTAATACTAAGAGTGATAATTGCACCAACTTCTCTGGGGAAAAAGTATGAAACCTCATGGGGACGGAAATTTCAGAGAAGTATATCATCTTAACTTCACCTGGGGAATTCAAGAAATCAAACACTACAGCAAGAAAAATTATGGGGACTTTAAATCCAATCCAGCACTTGGTGGGAGAAAACCCAAAAAGATGATAATCGTTTCAACACTTCTTAGATAAGACATTTCCCTTGCCTGGATGTCGGGCCAACGAACGATACGCTAGTACTTCCAAAAGGAGATGCTTCAAAAATGAGTCCAACTCAGCATGCACGGGGAGAAAATACTTTTATTAAATGAGTGAAGCCTTCACTAGGGAATCTTGGACAGAGTCTTCATATCATGCAAACCTTTGAGCTTATCTGTCCCTGAAGCCACTAATTTCGTTCTACTTGTACCATAAAATCTAAAGCAATAGGTAATTTGTAAATTCTTTTCAAAAAAAAAATTTTATTTAATTTGTTTTCTTTGATCATTACTATCAATAATAAATGAAATCTTTATAAGCTGAATAAAATTAGAATTGCAAGGAATTGGATAAAAGGCTCAAACTTTATTAATAGAATGGTAGTCTGTGAATGGCAAGACTTCATAGATAATTACAAAGTTTGGAACATGGTAATATATATTGGAAAAGATACATTGAATTACAATGATCACTATTCTCCCTAACAACTTTGAATTCCTAAGTCGAAACCTCGATCGAAGAGTAGTAAGATCCAAGCATATTGTTGCTTCATTGATCAAGTCTTGTCTGATGCAGTTACTTGCCAGAAAATACCTAACTTTTTCCTAGGTTGACCTTACGGGTTTTCAACCTACCGGGAAAATTTATTTTGTTTATGTCTCTAATTTTGGCCTAGATCGCCCTTTCGGGTTTTTGGCCTACCGAGACGCTCTTTTTTGCCTAAGGTGCCTTTTCGGGTTTTCGTCTTAGCGAGTTGTTCTTTTATTTTTATAGATGAAGTATTTCTTGACTGCATCAGCATTTACGGGACATGGGAACTCCTCGCCATCCATTATTTCAAGAATCAGTGCACCACTAGAGAAGGCTTTCTTGGTAACTGTTGTACCCCAAAATTTGCCCTCCCATATTCTTCAGGAAATTGCCAAGTCAAGCTTCAAAATCTCCCCAAGGGTTGCACAGTGTAAGGGCCTCCTAACAGTCAAAATTAGGGTTTTAGTTCTGATCAAGAAAATGAAGTTTCCAAGGGTCCAATCAAGTCCCACATGCCTATAAATATGGTCAAGCATCCTCATACCAAGTTTCAAGACTTTCAGCACAAAATTGCACAGTCAAAAACCCTAATTGCACTACATTCAACTGTAGGGGCAAAATGGTCATTTGACAGTCAAAAGTTCAAATTTTTGGTCAACATCTCATTTTGAAGCCACAAACATCATTTGATCAATGCTTGATCATGATTCTCAAAGCTTGGCTCAAAAATCATCAAGACGCAAAAGTTTCCTTATTTGGACAGTTGAAAAAGTCAACTGTAAATTGACAAGGGCATAACTTTCACATGGATTATCAGAAAAATTCCATCCAAATCTCATTTTGAAGATAAAGACATTTCCTACAACTCCTCTTCACACTTCAAGTCCAAGAAATGCTCTCACAAAAAGCTATCAATTTCAACATTATAGGTCATTTTCAAAAGTCAACAAAAAGGGACTTTAAGTCAAAGGCCATAACTTGAGATTGGTAAATCAAAATGACATGGGACCAAAGGCATTGGTTAGAGGACTCAAAGGCCTTTCTAAAATGTCCAAGAACATGAGCAAAGCTTAATAATTGAGCAAGTTATGCCTTGTGGAAGTTGGGAAATTTTTGGATATTTTGAAAAGTCAACATTAATTCAAATGACCTAAAATTGCTAATGGGCCTCTTTTTCTTCCACAATTCATCATCCAAGGCATGTGCACGACCACTTGGCCCAAAGGGAAGTTTTTCTTTATTTTTTATTTATTTATTTGGATTTTTATTATTAATAATTCATTTAAATTAATTAAAATACATGAAAAATGTTAAACCTAAGTTTTTCAATCTTTTTATGCATGATATATACTCAATAATTCGTGCATGATCAGATATAGAAGGAATTGAAGTTAATTGGCCATGATTTGTACCAAATAGGCATGAAAAATATTTGAAAAGATCTTGAAAAATTAAATCTTGCAAATCATGAATGCAAAGGTTTTGGGTGATTTCTTTTAACCCTAATCATTCACAGGTACATATAGATGCTAAACCTAATCCTAAGAACCTCTAAGCTGCGCTACAGACCAAGAACTAAACTTGAGTTTTTGGTTGAAAAATTGAAATCTGAAAACCAAGTTCTAGGACGATTCAAGGCCAAAGAGTTGTTCCATTAGCTTGCTGAGGCTTCAAAGAAGAAATTTGGATCAAAACCATAAGCTTCCACCCCCAGAAACGTGAGAACGATCTCACCCTGTACAGAAAATATTTGATATTCGTGCATCTAAATTCATGCATATTTAGCAATTTTTAATATGTGATTTGTGTTCATTATTCAATTCTGAAGCTAACTGTGTGGTTTGATTTTGTTTTCATGCCCCATATGAGGATTCACCATTAGAGTCATCTAGGGTTTCCAGGTTTTCAATTTAGGCGTTTCTCATCCCTGTAAAATTAAGACATATCAATACCATGAATAAAACCAACAGGTTGGGACGAATTGGAAAAGACCATCGCGCTTAATTTATGTGGCCGGACGGCCTAATCGCTATTATCAGAACAAGCTTGTTTTGAGGGGGTTTAAAACCCCCGCTAATCGCTTTCTATTTTTTCAGGAAAAACAAAACCATGGGGAAGACGATGAAGTGGCCAGCTCTGGTTGGTCTATTCAAAAATTCGCGCTAAAAGTCCACTAGCGTTTTTGTTCTATTTTATATTAATTATTGGTTATTATATAAACAAAGAACTCAAGCAGCGCGTTTGGTAAAGTGCAAGACTGGTAATCTTCAGGACCTGGGTTCGAGCCCCAGGTCCCCCCACCCTTTCAATACTATTTTTCATTTAATAATCCTATGCAGTGCCAACGCTATGGACCATCATGCGTTCTTCCATCAAGCCTGCCACGCGCTCAATCTCATCAATTCAAGGGCCCAGATCTGAAGAGCATGGTACACGTGAGTCAACGCTTGGGTACGCTAGTGGAAAAGTCAGCCAGGCCTAAGGCTTATTGGGCTCAAATTGCTAAAGAACAACCTCCACTTTGGGGACAGAAACCCCCCTAGGTTTGCAATCTTCAATATTTTTTTTTATTCTTTTTATTTCAATTATTATTCTTTTCAATTAATTCCTTTGACTTAATTTTTCATAAAAAAATATAAAAACAATAAAAATCAGAAAAGACAAAAAATTAAATATATTTATTTAATTAATATTTTGTAAATAAATTCATTAATTCACTTAGTTTTAAATTTAGGTTTTAATCTTAACATTTTTCACTAAAACTCAAAACTTGTAGAATTAGGGTTTAATTAATTTTTTATCCTTTTTTCTTTTATTTCACAATAATTAATTATTAAAATATTATTTACTTTTTATAATTAAATTGCATGTAATTAATTAGGTTAATATTAGGTTAAAAATTCAATACTTTTTTAATAAACTAAAACAATTAGAATTAGGGTTAATCTTTTAAATTCATTAAATTCTTTTTTCATTAAAATCATAAGAATACAAAAATACCAAAACAATTTCTTTTCATTTTAATTTCATTAATTTAATAATTTAATTTAGTATAATTCAAAAGGGTCCAACGCCCTAGTTTTCAATTCTTATTAATTCGCATATTTATTTCTTTTTCGTATAATTTTTATGTATCTCTCCCAAAGCCGTGTAATTAATTTCTCGCACTTTACTTTACTTTATTTCTTTATTTTTCCGTCAAATCGGGTTCTGGAAATTTTGGCGATGTGGACCCGCGCCTTTTGTAATAGCTTAGAACTTTACTTTTCTCGCACTTTTAAATGTTAATCAAGGCATGCAAGAATGAATGACAAATAAAAACAAACGCGTAGATCACTCATAACATGACAAGATAAAATAACCGAATCTGACACACAAGTCACACACCACCCCTAGGGTACGCCTCACTGTTGCCTTGCCTCGAAAGGTGATCGTCGAGTAGAGGATGTCTTAGTAAGTCCTCATGATCCGGGAACCTGGCATGAGGGTAGCTTCTAAGGTGTCTTCCCATTGCTCTGGTGATCACCATGTCCCGAACCTTCGAATTGACCCGAACACCTCCAACGGTGGTGCTACCTACCTCTCAATGGTGGGATGGCACTACTTTAAAGGACATTTACACAGACGAATTCCTTAGGGTAGGTAGATGACTCGTGGATACTTTCTCTAATTCAAAACAAAACAAATCAAAAATACTTTTCACACCAACACATTTTCAAAAAGCTTTCGAAAGCATTTTTCAAACACTCTTGAGGACCGATACAAGAGTCAAACTGAAATTTTCAAAGAAACTTTTTAAACCCACAGTTGAAAAGCAAACAAACCATTTTTGAAAACACAATGAGCAAGTATCTAAGAGCCCATGGATAACCATGGATAGAAAGGGTGCTAACACCTTCCCTTTCTATAATCTACCTCCCGAACCGAGAGCAATCTCTTTAAGGAATTTTTATGTGCTTTTGTCCTTTCCATTTGGAGAAAATAAAAGACGGTGGCGACTCTTGCTTCCGCGACATTTCGCGAACCAGCGTTAAATAGTCAGTTCCAGATCCACCGATCACAGAACTGGCGACTCTGCTGGGGATAACTTAAAGTGAGGTGTACCTTAGGGTTTAGTTCATAACTGTGTTTTCAATTGTATTGACTTGTCTGCTTTAAATTTGTGGGTTGCATGGGAGTTACATAGATCCTAACCCAGATCTGGGGATACCCTGTTTAGGTAGCGTAAGCTGTGAGGGACCTGTCCGGCGTAGACCGACACGGGTGAAACAGTGGCTACGTTGGTGTGGCACCTTGGTCTGTACCAATATCCCTTGTGTTGCAACGAGGAGAATATAGGTCTTCTGAGGAGTCATTAAGCGCCAACAACCTTAGAACCTTAATTGACACAACTTGGCCATTAGAACAGTAGCAGTATGCTACGCCCATTGAGGCTAAACTCTCGTGATGGTTCTGGCCGCAAGAAAAGATTGCGATGCTGGAGTTATGACCGATTGAGGGTAGTCAATGATATTGGGATCCTCTAAGAACCCGGTTACTTTGATAGGACAGGTATGAACCAACAAACTGAAAGAGGGTAGTACCTAGACCTCATGCTGGCCTAAACTTTAGGGGCTTGCCTTGTGTGACTTGTGTGCCTTACCATGTTTGCCTTTGTATCTATTTGTGGTGTGCTTTATCATAACATCATAACATCATGAGCATTGCATGCATCCTGCATAAGGACTGACCATTTCAAAGACAAGAGGGTTTCACCTTTGCTCTGTTTTGTAGGACATCATGATGCCTGTGCGAAGGAATACTATCCGGTTCAACTTTGTTCGTTCACCTGAGTTGCTTGATGAGTTGGTTAGCAGAATTCCAAATACCACTTCCTTCATTCAGAGGCATGGTTCTCTTCTCAGTTTAGTCACTGCAAAGCGGGATCAACAGTTGATGAGTGTTTTGACCCAGTTCTATGACCCTCTGTACCAGTGCTTCACCTTTCAAGACTTCCAGCTGGTCCCTACCCTGGAAGAGTTCTCTGATTTGCTTAGTATCCCTATCTTGGATCAGACTCCCTTTACTGGTTGGGAAAAGACCCTCAGGCTTGAGGATGTTGCCGCAGCTCTTCCCCTGATACATCAAGAGGTAATGGACAACTGGGTGACTAGAAGCGGAGTTAAGGGTTTCTTGGCCAAGTTCCTGATTGGTAAAGCTAACAGTTTCTGGAATGACCTGGACTTTAGGGCATATGAAGACATCTTGGCTCTCCTAATCTATGGGTTAGTCTTGTTTCCTAATCCTGACAACTTCATCAATGTCACTGCCATAAGGATCTTTATGTCTCAGAATCCGGTACCCACTCTCTTGGGTGACATCTTGCAACAACTCCATGCCCGTACTACCCGAAGACGAGGAACCCTATGGTGTTGTATCCCTTTGTTGGTGAGGTGGTTTATTTCGCACCTCCCTAAGTTCGTACTGAAGAACCAAGAAGGAAGAGGTTGGGCTCATAGGTTAATGTCTCTCACCGACAAAGACATCATTTGGACTTGCAGAGGTTTGGATGAGATAGCTGTCATTGATCAATGCGGGGAATACCCTAATGTTCCTCTGATTGGTACCCAAGGAGGGATCTCTTACAATCCATGTCTAGCGCTCCGTCAGTTTGGAAGAGCAAGAAGAGCAGGCCCCCATGAGATGTTGGTGCCTCACATCAGTTTTGAGTTTCAAGTGGATAGTGACGAGCTGCGTCGTAGGTTCATCAAGGCTTGGGACAAAGTTCATAAAGCTGACCCACAAGAGTTAGGGCCAAAGACTTCTTTACCTATGGAAGCCTACTACAAATGGGTTCGCATCCGTGCTCAGAAGTTAGGTATGCCGTATGAAGCTGTCAGACCCGTCATTCTTGAGTGTCCTGACAAGGATGGTGTTCCTCCAATTGTCCTTCCTCCTCAGATACCTACTGATTATGAGACATTGAAGAGATCTTGGTCGCAACTGCGAGAAGAACGGGATTCTTACCGGGAAAAGTTCAACGAGCAGGAATTAAAGATCCAGAAGCTGACAAAGCAGTTGGAGAATGAGAGAGCTCTGAATGCCTACATCTGTACTGAGAAGAGGAGACCATGGGATCAATAAGGAGCTCCGGATGTTCTTTTACAGTTTTATTTCCCTTTTCAGTATTTCCTTTCATGTAACGCCTAAGGGCAACCTGTTGAATAATTTCAGTTTCAAAGTTGAATCTAATGAAGTGTGTTCCTTTTTGTTTACAAAGTTGATTCCCGATTGTCTTTGAAAACATAAATCATACGCATTCCATTCATCATGTGCATAGCAGGTTTTCCTCTTTTCAGGTTGCTTACCGTTCTTCGCTGTTTATTTCAGCATCATAAATCCTGACTCATCATCAACTGAAATGTCCATCAAAGCTCTTCAGGCGCAGAATGCGCAATTCCAGGAATTAATCATGGGCTTGGCTCAGGGCCAAGAAGAGCTGAAGGCTCTGCTCCTGAAGAAGGAAAAGAAGAAGAAGAGAAGGACTGTTCTGTTCAGCTCGGGCCGAAGGTTTGGTAACACTCTGCAAAATGAAGAGGCTGGTTCTTCTATTGGCAAGAGTACTCCTCAAGCGGAAAAAGGTCCTAGTCCGGTAGTCTCCGACAACGAGACTGATTTTGATGAAGAGCAATATCCTCCGGCAGAAGACCGTTACAAGCAGTTGGAAGACAGGTTGAATGCTATGGAGATACAACAGGTACCTGGGCTGGATTTCAGAGACTTGGGTTTGTCTACTGGTGTGATCATTCCTCGGAAATTCAAAGCACCATCTTTCACTAAGTACGACGGGGCGTCTTGTCCCAAGCTACATCTCAGGTCCTATGTTCGGAAGATTCAACCGTACTCAACGGATAAGAATTTGTGGATCCACTTCTTCCAGGAGAGTCTTTCAGGGACTCATCTCGAATGGTTCTATCAGCTGGATGGGACCAAGGTTCGTAACTGGGAGGAGTTGGCTACTGCTTTCTATAAGCAGTATCAATATAATGTCGACCTTGCCCCTACACGTACCCAACTCCAGGGTATGTCATTAAGTTCAAGTGAAGGTTTTAAAGAGTACGCTCAGAAGTGGAGGGATCTGGCTGGCAGGGTGCAGCCTCCGTTGACTGATCGGGAGTTGGTGGACATGTTCTTGGGGACCCTATCTGGGCCATTTTTCAACCATCTTATCGGGAATTCGTCTGCAGGGTTCACTGATTTGATTCTGACTGGAGAGAGAATTGAGGCTGGGTTGAAGTCTGGAAAGATTCCGAAGGGTGCATCGTCTAGTTCAGAGAAGAAACCCTTCAAAAAGGAGGCTAGTGCTGTATATGGCTCTAGGAGACCAAAGAGATCTGAGCGCCGCCAATCTGTCAGTGCGGTAATGATTGCCAAGCCTGTTGCCGCTCCTCGGCCAACCAATCCTCAAAGGGCTGAAAGACCCCGGAGAGAGTTTACCCGTTTGAGCATGACCTTATCGCAGATCTTGCCACAGTTGCTATCCACCAACCTAGTGACTGTCAGAGAGGACCCCAAAGGTGTAAACACTGCCTCTCTGAAATACAACCCAAATGCTCGTTGTGCTTATCATTCTGATAGCCCGGGGCACTCCACTGATGACTGTTGGGCATTAAGGAATAAGGTGCAAGACCTTATTGACGCAAAAGAGATACAGTTTGAAGCGCCTGAGAGGCCGAATGTGGTTACTGCTCCTATGCCTCAGCATGGGGTAAACGCTGTTGACGAAGATGTTTACGCTGTCTCTGTGAATGATCTAGCCACTCCCTTAATGACTGTCAAGAGGAACCTGCTGCTGGCCGGTTTATTTCCGGGTTGCAGTGACGGTTGCCTGTTCTGTGTTGTTTCCCTATCTGGTTGTCCCTTGCTGAAGTTAGGCATCTAAAGCCTGATGGACAGTAAGGAGATTCTGTTCAAGAAGTCTGCTGTTCAGTTGGTTCCGGTAGAAGAAGTGTCTGTGGTTACCATCTTCAATAATCCAATCAAGGCTCTCCCGAAGAAGCCTGTCCCAATCATGACTGTTGCACCTGTGGTTATCACTGTTCCGGGGCCTCTTCCCTACGTATCTGATAAAGCTGTCCCCTGGCATTATGGGGCAGATATGTATGTGAATGGGATTAAACAAGAGTTCAACACTGGCGCCAGTATCTGTGATATCACTGGCCCAGCCAAGGTTACCCGCAGTGGCAGGCTCTTCTCGCCTGACATTGCACCGCCCGCTGCTCGAAGACCCCTCCTTATAACACCTACAAGTGTACCTGTTCCTGTTGCTGATCAAGTTGTTTCCCCTGCTGCCGAGTCATCCAATGCTCGGGGTAAGAGAGTTGAAGATGAGCCTGCCCGGATGGAGGCACCGATACCTGTAAATGTCGAGGCCTCCCAACAAGAGATGGAGGAAATCTTGAAAATTATAAAGAAGAGCGACTTCAATGTTGTGGAACAGTTGGGGCATACGCTCTCCAAGATCTCCATGCTCTCCTTATTTCTATGCTCTGAGGCCCATGCTAAGGCCTTGATCTCATTCCTTAAGACGGCCCATGTGCCACAGGAGACATCCGCAGTCCAGTTCACTGATTGCGTAGCAAATCTGACAGCGGACAATGGCTTAGGTTTCTCAGATGCTGACCTGACTGCAAAAGGAAGGGACCACAATGACGCCCTGCATGTCTCTATTGAATGCAGGGGCACTACTCTGGCGTATGTATTGGTGGATACTGGTTCTTCCTTAAATGTGCTACCCAAAGAAGGCTTTAGACCGTTTGGATTGTGAAGGCCTGGAACTGAAACCCAGCAATATCATCGTCAGGGCCTTTGACGGTTCAAAAAGGATGGTTCATGGAGAGGTTGACATTCCTATTCGGGTGGGCTCTCAAGTGTTTGACTCTACTTTTTATGTGATGGATATCCGTCCATCGTACTCTTGTCTACTGGGTCGACCTTGGATCCACAAAGCTGGGGCAGTAACCTCTACCTTGCATCAGAAGCTGAAATACCCCTTCAGAGGGAAGATCGTCACCGTGCAAGGAGAGGAAGAGTATATGGTGAGCCACTTGAATTCCTTCAGATACATTGAGATGGATGGGGAGTTTATTGAAACCCCCTTTCAGCATTTCGAGGAGGTGCTTCCAATTTCAGCAGCGGCAGAAACAGCGGTCAGAGAGAATGTTCCTTTGAAGATGGCTTCCCTGAAGAATGCTCGGGCTGTGGTTCAGAAAGGTGAATGTACTAACTGGGGCAGGCTTCCCGACTTTACGCAGAAAACTGACAAATTTGGATTGGGTTTTACTGCAGAGGGTCAGAAAGCTATGCGGAAGGCGAAGACCAGAAGACCTCCTGTGTTCATTACAAATCCAGGAGTGAACGCTGTTGGGGAAGACAATGAAGTGGATGAAACTGAGTTCAATAGCTGGATCTACCCGACAACCGAAGGCGGATTGACCAATTGGATTGCCAAAGACCATACTCCTGTTACTTTTGTTACGCAGTAATAAACTTCTTTGTTTCGTTATTTGTAATAAACAATAAATAAACTCTATTTGTGAGGCACCGTGGTTTCATTTGTGAGGGCACATAAATTGTCATTTCATATATCATAAATGAAAATCTTGGACGTTTTCTCGCATTTCAAATCTTATGCTCCTTTTCTGTCTTTCCTTCCTTTATATATTTTTCAAAACAGCTGTATT
This sequence comes from Vicia faba, assembly GCA_948472305.1. NCBI lineage: Eukaryota > Viridiplantae > Streptophyta > Magnoliopsida > Fabales > Fabaceae > Vicia > Vicia faba. Next base: position 186,903,345 of record OX451738.1, on the reverse strand, counting down.
TACACACACACTCACTCATACAGGTTTCAATCCACTCTGGATCTCACTGGTAACGACTCTGCTACTGCCAGTTATGATTTCGAAAACCCGATCAACTTAGCCGAAGACGAAGGTGAAGATGATTGCGAAGTGCCTGGCGAGCTTGCAAGACTGTTACTTCAGGAAGAGAAGGCAATTCAACCACATGAAGAGCCATTGGAGATAATAAACTTGGGTACTGAGGCAGACAGGAAAGAGGTAAAGATTGGTGCCAACCTAGAGCTCAGTGTGAAGCAACGGTTGACTCAGATGCTACATGATTATATGGAGATATTTGCCTGGTCCTACGAAGACATGCCCGGGTTGGATACCGATATTGTGGTCCATCACTTGCCTACTAAGGAAGACTTCCCTCCGGTTAAGCAAAAGGTCCGCCGTATGCGTCCAGAGATGTCTGAGAAGATCAAGGCCGAGGTTATGAAACAATTTGATGCTGGGTTCCTTGCAGTGACTTCTTACCCTCAGTGGGTTGCTAACGTGGTGCCGGTACCAAAGAAAGACGGTAAGGTCAGAATGTGTGTTGATTACAGGGATCTGAACAGGGCCAGCCCCAAGGATGACTTCCCCCTACCTCACATTGATGTCCTTGTTGATAATACAGCTCAGCATAAGGTGTTTTCTTTCATGGATGACTTTTCAGGTTACAATCAGATCAAGATGGCACCTGAAGACATGGAAAAGACTACATTTGTTACTCAGTGGGGCACCTTCTGCTACAAGGTCATGCCTTTTGGACTGAAGAACGCTGGGGCAACCTACCAACGTGCCATGGTCGCTTTATTTCATGACATGATCCATCATGAGATAGAAGTGTATGTTGACGACATGATCGCAAGGTCCCAGACTGAGGAAGAGCACCTAGATCATCTGCAGAAGTTGTTTGACCGGCTGAAACTGTACAAGCTGAGGTTGAACCCGAACAAGTGCACCTTCGGGGTAAGATCGGGAAAGTTGCTAGGCTTCATGGTAAGTGATAAGGGCATTCAAGTGGACCCTGCTAAGGTCAAAGCTATTCAAGAGATGCCAGTCCCTAAGACAGAGAAGGAAGTCAGAGGCTTTTTAGGACGTCTGAATTACATTGCTCGCTTCATCTCACACCTAACTGCTACCTGTGAGCCAATCTTCAGGCTGCTGAAGAAAGATCAGGTAGTACGTTGGAATGATGAATGTCAGGCTGCTTTTGACAGAATCAAAGAGTATCTCCAAGAACCACCCATCCTTATGCCACCGGTTGAAGGGAGACCTCTGATATTATACCTGACAGTACTCGACAACTCAATGGGGTGCGTGCTGGGGCAGCATGACGAGTCTGGCCGAAAAGAGCATGCCATCTATTACCTTAGCAAAAAGTTTACCGACTGTGAGACCCGATACTCACTGCTTGAGAAAACTTGCTGCGCTTTGGTATGGGCTGCTCGCCGGCTGAGACAGTATATGCTGACTCACACTACCTTGTTGATCTCAAAGATGGATCCGATAAAGTACATATTCGAAAAGCCTGCTCTGTATGGAAGGATTGCAAGATGGCAAATGATCTTGACGGAATACGATATTTAGTACACGACCCAGAAAGCCATCAAGGGAAGTGTATTGGCAGACCACTTGGCACATCAGGCCGTAGACGACTATCAGTCAATGAACTTCGAGTTTCCGGACGAAAGCATCATGATAGTGACTGATTATGAAGTACCTGGACCGGATGAAGGACCTGAGGAAGGATCCCGATGGTCTATGCACTTTGACGGAGCCTCTAATGCTTTGGGTAACGGTATCGGTGCCATAATCATATCTCCTCAAGGCACTCATACTCCACTCACTACCCGGCTATGTTTCAACTGTACCAACAACATGGCAGAGTATGAGGTGTGCATCATGGGTCTTCAAGCTGCGATCGACTTAAGGATCAAGTTTCTGAGTGTCTTCGGAGATTCCGCTCTCGTGATCAATCAGATTAAAGGAGAGTGGGATACGAAGCATCCGAATCTTATTCCTTACAGAGAATGTGTGTTGACCTTGATCCCCCACTTCACGAAGATAACCTTTGAACACTTTCCAAGAGAAGAGAATCAGTTAGCGGACGCGTTAGCTACAATGTCTTCTATGTTTAAGGTTAAATGGGATAATGAGGCTCCCCGGATCATCATCTGGAAACTGGACGAACCGGCATACTGTTGTGATCTCGAGACTGAGTTGGTGACTGAGAAGCCTTGGTACCATGAGGTGAAAAGATATCTGGAAGCTCAGGAATACCCTGAGGGTGCATCTGTCAACGATAAGAAGTTCCTGAGAAGGTTCGCGGCAAAGTTCTTCCTTAGCAACGGCATCTTATACAAGCGAAACCATGATTCAACCTTACTGCGTTGTGTGGATAAGACGGAAGCAGAAAGGATCATGGAAGAGCTACATGAAGGGACCTTTGGTACACATTCCAGTGGGCATACTATGGCAAAGAAGATCCTTCGGGCAGGATATTACTGGTCCACAATGGAAGCTGACTGCTACCAACATTCCAGGACATGCCATAAGTGCCAGATTTATGCAGACAAGGTGCATGTTCCTCCAGTTCCTCTGAATGTTCTGACTGCGCCTTGGCCGTTTGCAATGTGGGGCATATACATGATTGGTGAGATTAAACCTACGGCATCTAATGGGCATCGCTTCATCCTGGTAGCGATTGATTATTTTACAAAGTGGGTTGAAGCAGCTTCCTACGCTACGGTAACCAAGACTGTTGTGGCACGGTTCATTCGGCATTACCTGATCTGTCGATACGGCGTCCCTGAGAGAATTATTACAGACAACGGTACCAATCTGAATAATAAGATGATCGCTGAGCTCTGCGAGCAGTTCAAAATACAGCACCACAATTCTTCTCCTTACAGACCGAAGATGAATGGGGCTGTAGAAGCAGCAAATTAAAATATCAAGAAAATCGTGCAGAAGATGACAGTGACTTATAAGGATTGGCACGAGATGTTACCGTTCGCTCTACATGGGTACCGTACCTCAGCCAGGACGTCAACCGGGGCAACTCCTTTCTCCTTGGTCTACGGCATGGAGGCAGTCTTACCGATCGAAGTGCAAATACCCTCTCTCCGGATAATGAAGGATGCAAATCTGAACGAGGATGATTGGATTCAGACACGACTTGATTAGCTCAACCTTATTGATGAAAAGAGACTTGCTGCTATCTGCCATGGTCAGACGTACCAGAAACGAATGATCAGGGCATTTAACAAAAAGGTCAGACCACAGGAATATCAAGTTGGGGATCTGGTAATCAAGCGAATCATCCTTCCTCAGAGTGATCCAAGGGGCAAATGGACCCCTACGTACGAAGGGCCATTTGTGGTTAAACATGTGTTCTCAGGAGGAGCCATGATTCTAACCAATATGGATGGTGACGACCTTCCTCACCCCGCCAATGCAGACATAGTAAAAAGATACTACGCATGAAAAAAGACCCGCTAGGCTGACATGCCTAGGCAAAAATTAGGGCTTCCCGGTGAACCAAAAGGGTTCGGGCAAAATGAAGGGATGAAATGAAAAAAATCTGTACACCCGGCAAGACGAAAACCTGAAAAGGCGGCTTGGGCAAAAATGGGTATCCCGGTGGACTGAAAACCCAAAAGGGCGGTCCAAGCAAAAGTTAGGGATAAAAGCGTAATACTATGTCTCATTGGATCACTTTGCGTCCGGAATCCGGTATCTACATCAAATTCAGACGGCATCGATCAGTCAGCTTCACCTTCAACCAAGGTCATCAAGTGATGAGACACTCGGAGTTATAAAGGCGATAGCAGAGTCGAAACCCAGTGGGATCATTCATTTCACACAGCTGTTTTACTTTCGTACAAAATTTGTATAAACTCTTTTGCTCGGCGGCGTTCTCTTACTAAGACGTCAGCCTCTTGTACATAAAACGCCTATTTATAGGCAATTCAAAAATCAATACAAATACACTTTTCAGTTAAAATTGCCAATTTGTTTTTCTTTTTCTGTTTTGTTTTGCGAAGAACGTCCAAGGTTCAATTTGTGATATATGCATTGACAATAATTTGCTAACTCATAAATATTTGCATACGAAACAAAGGGTCAATTACAAGTAACATTAGAAACAGGGGCAATAAAGAGTTGTCTACGCAATCTAATTGTTCTATCCACTAAGGTACCAAGGTAGGTTCAGCTAAAGAACACAACCAGATATCTTAATTCCCCAGAGAGTGAGCTGGCAAGTCAGTGCACTCTCCCCAACCCAAGCTATAATATCAGCCTTAGGGAAGTTGGGTATTCTCCAGCAGATCTCAACATTCCCCAGCAATATATATGCATTCTTAACAAGCATCCCCGGCAGTCTTGATCTAAGATTGTTCCCTGGCCGTATATCAAACATTCAGTGGAGTCACTTCCCCGATATAGTTCAAAACTTCCCCAAGAGAGTCCAATCCAGTTCCCCAGGGAAGTTGGAATTCATCTCCCCAAGCAGTAAGCTTATCCCCAGTAGATTCTGGAAGCTTATCCCCGCAGAGCACGAACGCGTCATCTGGCTTTATTCAAAGAGTTATTTCCTTACCAAGATATAACTGGGTTATCCTCAGCCAAAAGCCACGGAAAGAGCGTCCTCGACGAAGCCTTCTTATCCCCAGCGAAGTCTATTAACACTTCCGGCACAACAAGGGTATCCCTGGCAAGTTATTATCAACAACTCAGCAAAGTACCTCTCTCCCCACAGAGTATTGCTTCCCAGCAAGATCGTTAGAGTACTTTCCCCCCGCAGAGTTATTCCATTCGCCAAGTTTATTCCCCAACGGAGTTATCTTCTCCTACCGGTATTCTTGCAACTATCATCCCTAGCGGAAGCAAAGATCTATTCTCCAATATCAGCCCAGGAGTGACTTCCCGGCACCCGTCAAGGATTTACTTTCCTAGACAAAAAATACATTCATAAACATCGCACTTCCATACATCATTATAGCATGCATAGACGCATCATACAAATCTCATTTATATTGAGAACATCATTGCTTGGTCCATATCATGCATTGCATATGACTGACCTTTACCTTTCAGGAAAGATTCAGTTAAATTCTCAATCATATTTCAAGACTCTAAGACCTTATCCGGTTCAGTTAAATCGACTCCAAAGATTTCTCTGGTTATTATCCAGTCAAAGGCCCTCTCTGGTTCGGTCAGATCGACTCCAAAGATCTCCCTGCTTCTTATCCAGTTGAAGACATTCAAGACCTAGACCGGTTCAGGTAATCGACTCCAAAGATTTCTTATCCAGTCCAAGGCCTTCTCTAGTCCAGTCAAATCGACCCCAAACAGATTTTTCTGATAAAGACTCAGTAGAAGTTTTCCCAGGTTTTCTCAATGATTGCTACTGAGATTGTAATCGCCTATGGTTCTCTCCCCGATCCTGCGGAGACGATAATTCCATCCAAGGTTTTCTCAATGATTGCTATTGAGATTGTAATCGCCTATGGTTCTCTCCCTGATCCTGCGGAGACGATAATTCCATCCAAGGTTTTCTCAATGATTGCTATTGAGATTGTAATCGCCTATGGTTCTCTCCCCGATCCTGCGGAGACGATAATTCCATCCAAGGTTTTCTCAATGATTGCTATTGAGATCGTAATCGCCTATGGTTCTCTCCCCAATGCTGCGGAGATGATAATTCCATCCCAGGTTTTCTCAATGATTGCTATTGAGATTGTAATCGCCTATGGTTCTCTCCCCAATGCTGCGGAGATGATAATTCCATCCCAGGTTTTCTCAATGATTGCTATTGAGTTGTAATCGCCTATGGTTCTCTCCCCGATCCTACGGAGACGATAATTCCATCCAAGGTTTTCTCAATGATTGCTATTGAGATTGTAATCTCCTATGGTTCTCTCCCCAATGCTGCGGAGATGATAATTCCCACCAAGATTTCGCTCAATGATTGCTGTTGAAGTGAAGTTATCCAAGATTTTCTCAACAGTTGCTGTTGAAGTTAAAGTCACCCAAGGTTCTCTCACCGTTCCTGTTGAGGTAGTAACCATCCCTGGTTCATTCATCACCATTTGAAGCTCCAGATTTAGCTCCTGTAACCAGTCAGGACATATCTATACAAAGCATCTGAAGACCAGCTCCTGCAACATGTCAGGTACTCATTTTTCTTATACAGGTACGCAAGTTCTCGCTAAGGAATCTCTTATGCGATTGACATCCAGATGGAATCTATAAGCCCATCACCCTATCCATCAATCTCCAAATGGCATCTATAAGCCCATTCCACTATCACACTGCTACTATGTGAGCGCAAATTTCTGGGCACTCTAGTGTTCAATCATCTTCCACCCTCGGATTACGAAAGGCACGTCAGCCAATCTGCATCCTCAGGTCTAAGAAGATTGAACAGGGGCAACTGTTGTACCCTAAAATTTGCCCTCCCATATTCTTCAGGAAATTGCCAAGTCAAGCTTCAAAATCTCCCCAAGGGTTGCACAGTGTAAGGGCCTCCTAACAGTCAAAATTAGGGTTTTGGTTCTGATCAAGAAAATGAAGTTTCCAAGGGTCCAATCAAGTCCCACATGCCTATAAATATGGTCAAGCATCCTCATACCAAGTTTCAAGACTTTCAGCACAAAATTGCACAGTCAAAAACCCTAATTGCACTACAGTCAACTGTAGGGGCAAAATGGTCATTTGACAGTCAAAAGTTCAAATTTTTGGTCAACATCTCATTTTGAAGCCACAAACATCATTTGATCAATGCTTGATCATGATTCTCAAAGCTTGGCTCAAAAATCATCAAGACGCAAAAGTTTCCTTATTTGGACAGTTGAAAAAGTCAACTATAAATTGACCAGGGCATAACTTTCAGATGGATTATCAGAAAAATTCCATCCAAAGCTCATTTTGAAGATAAATACATTTCCTACAACTCCTCTTCACACTTCAAGTCCAAGAAATGCTCTCACAAAAAGCTATCAATTTCAACATTATAGGTCATTTTCAAAAGTCAATAAAAAGGGACTTTAAGTCAAAGGCCATAACTTGAGATTGGTAAATCAAAATGACATGGGACCAAAGGCATTGGTTAGAGGACTCAAAGACCTTTCCAAAATGTCAAAGAACATGAGCAAAGCTTAAACATTGAGCAAGTTATGCCTTGTGGAAGTTGGGAAATTTTTGGATATTTTGAAAAGTCAACATTGATTCAAATGACCTAAAATTGCTAATGGGCCTCTTTTTCTTCCACAATTCATCATCCAAGGCATGTGCACGACCACTTGGCCCAAAGGGAAGTTTTTCTTCATTTTTTATTTATTTATTTGGATTTTTATTATTAATAATTCATTTAAATTAATTAAAATACATGAAAAATGTTAAACCTAAGTTTTTCAATCTTTTTATGCATGATATATACTCAATAATTCGTGCATGATCAGATATAGAAGGAATTGAAGTTAATTGGCCATGATTTGTACCAAATAGGCATGAAAAATATTTGAAAAGATCTTGAAAAATCAAATCTTGCAAATCATGAATGCAAAGGTTTTGGGTGATTTCTTTTAACCCTAATCATTCACAGGTACATATAGATGCTAAACCTAATCCTAAGAACCTCTAAGCTGCGCTACAGACCAAGAACTAAACTTGAGTTTTTGGTTGAAAAATTGAAATCTGAAAACCAAGTTCTAGGACGATTCAAGGCCAAAGAGTTGTTCCATTAGCTTGCTGAGGCTTCAAAGAAGAAATTTGGATCAAAACCATAAGCTTCCACCCCCAGAAACGTGAGAACGATCTCACCCTGTACAGAAAATATTTGATATTCGTGCATCTAAATTCATGCATATTTAGCAATTTTTAATATGTGATTTGTGTTCATTATTCAATTCTGAAGCTAACTGTGTGGTTTGATTTTGTTTTCGTGCCCCATATGAGGATTCACCATTAGAGACATCTAGGGTTTCCAGGTTTTCAATTTAGGCGTTTCTCATCCCTGTAAAATTAAGACATATCAATACCATGAATAAAACCAACAGGTTGGGACGAATTGGAAAAGACCATCGCGCTTAATTTATGTGGCCGGACGGCCTAATCGCTATTATCAGAACAAGCTTGTTTTGAGGGGGTTTAAAACCCCCGCTAATCGCTTTCTATTTTTTCAGGAAAAACAAAACCATGGGGAAGACGATGAAGTGGCCAGCTCTGGTTGGTCTATTCAAAAATTCGCGCTAAAAGTCCACTAGCGTTTTTGTTCTATTTTATATTAATTATTGGTTATTATATAAACAAAGAACTCAAGCAGCGCGTTTGGTAAAGTGCAAGACTAGTAATCTTCAGGACCTGGGTTCGAGCCCCAGGTCCCCCCACCCTTTCAATACTATTTTTCATTTAATAATCCTATGCAGTGCCAACGCTATGGACCATCATGCGTTCTTCCATCAAGCCTGCCACGCGCTCAATCTCATCAATTCAAGGGCCCAGATCTGAAGAGCATGGTACACGTGAGTCAACGCTTGGGTACGCTAGTGGAAAAGTCAGCCAGGCCTAAGGCTTATTGGGCTCAAATTGCTAAAGACCAACCTCCACTTTGGGGACAGAAACCCCCCTAGGTTTGCAATCTTCAATATTTTTTTTTATTCTTTTTATTTCAATTATTATTCTTTTCAATTAATTCCTTTGACTTAATTTTTCATAAAAAAATATAAAAACAATAAAAATCAGAAAAGACAAAAAATTAAATATATTTATTTAATTAATATTTTGTAAATAAATTCATTAATTCACTTAGTTTTAAATTTAGGTTTTAATCTTAACATTTTTCACTAAAACTCAAAACTTGTAGAATTAGGGTTTAATTAATTTTTTATCCTTTTTTCTTTTATTTCACAATAATTAATTATTAAAATATTATTTACTTTTTATAATTAAATTGCATGTAATTAATTAGGTTAATATTAGGTTAAAAATTCAATACTTTTTTAATAAACTAAAACAATTAGAATTAGGGTTAATCTTTTAAATTCATTAAATTCTTTTTTCATTAAAATCATAAGAATACAAAAATACCAAAACAATTTCTTTTCATTTTAATTTCATTAATTTAATAATTTAATTTAGTATAATTCAAAAGGGTCCAACGCCCTAGTTTTCAATTCTTATTAATTCGCATATTTATTTCTTTTTCGTATAATTTTTATGTATCTCTCCCAAAGCCGTGTAATTAATTTCTCGCACTTTACTTTACTTTATTTCTTTATTTTTCCGTCAAATCGGGTTCTGGAAATTTTGGCGATGTGGACCCGCGCCTTTTGTAATAGCTTAGAACTTTACTTTTCTCGCACTTTTAAATGTTAATCAAGGCATGCAAGAATGAATGACAAATAAAAACAAACGCGTAGATCACTCATAACATGACAAGATAAAATAACCGAATCTGACACACAAGTCACACACCACCCCTAGGGTACGCCTCACTGTTGCCTTGCCTCGAAAGGTGATCGTCGAGTAGAGGATGTCTTAGTAAGTCCTCATGATCCGGGAACCTGGCATGAGGGTAGCTTCTAAGGTGTCTTCCCATTGCTCTGGTGATCACCATGTCCCGAACCTTCGAATTGACCCGAACACCTCCAACGGTGGTGCTACCTACCTCTCAATGGTGGGATGGCACTACTTTAAAGGACATTTACACAGACGAATTCCTTAGGGTAGGTAGACGACTCGTGGATACTTGCTCTAATTCAAAACAAAACAAATCAAAAATACTTTTCACACCAACACATTTTCAAAAAGCTTTCGAAAGCATTTTTCAAACACTCTTGAGGACCGATACAAGAGTCGAACTGAAATTTTCAAAGAAACTTTTTAAACCCACAGTTGAAAAGCAAACAAACCATTTTTGAAAACACAATGAGCAAGTATCTAAGAGCCCATGGATAACCATGGATAGAAAGGGTGCTAACACCTTCCCTTTCTATAATCTACCTCCCGAACCGAGAGCAATCTCTTTAAGGAATTTTTATGTGCGTTTGTCCTTTCCATTTGGAGAAAATAAAAGACGATGGCGACTCTTGCTTCCGCGACATTTCGCGAACCAGCGTTAAACAGTCAGTTCCAGATCCACCGATCACAGTAACATATGGGCCTTCAAAATTGGGAGTCCACTTGTCCCTAGAATCAGCATTAAAAGATATGATCTTCCTGAGTACGAGACCGCCTCTCTGAATTCACGAGGTTTGACCTTCTTATCAAAAGCTTCCTTCATTCTTTTTTGGTATAATTAACCATGACACAAGGTCGTCGTTCTTTTCTCTTCAATTAAATTCAACTGGTCAAACCTGTTCTGGACCCATTCAGCTTCGGACAACTTGGATTCCATTATCACACACAAAGAGGGAATTTCAACTTCAATGGGGAGTACTGCTTCCATGCCATATACAAGAGCGAACGGGGTTTCCCCTGTTGAAGTGCGTACAAATGTTCGATACCCATGCAGAGCAAAAGGGACCATTTCATGCCAGTCTTTATAAGTAACAACCATTTCCTAGATTATATTCTTGATGTTCTTATTGGCCGCTTCAACAGCTCCATTCATCTTTGGCCTGTAGGAGATGAATTATGATGGACAATCTTAAATTCTTCACAAAGTTCATACATCATTTTGTTATTCAGATTTGAGTCGTTGTCGGTGATAATCCTGCTTGGCACACCATAACGACATATGAGGTTGTTCTTGATAAAGCTCACTACCACATGTTTAGTGACATTAGCATATGAAGTTGCCTCCACCCATTTGGTGAAGTAGCCGATTGCCACTAAGATGAAGCGATGCCCATTTGACGCTTTTGGTTCAATCATTCTAATCATATTAATACCCCACATAGAGAAAGGCCATGGGGGAAGAAATAACATTGAGAAGTGTTGGAGGTACATGAATTTTATCAGCATAAATTTGGCACTTATGGCACTTCTTCGCAAATTTATAACAGTTAGATTCCATTGTCAGCCAATAGTAACCTGCCCTAAGCATATTTTTTGCCATTGAATGTCCATTGGCATGGGTACCAAATGAACCTTCATGAACCTCATGCATCAACATGTTTGCTTTGTGTCTATCCATGCATCTGAGCAAGACCATGTCATTATTTCTTTTATACGGTACATCTTCATTAAGGAAAAAGTTGTCTGCCAACCTTCTCAATGTCTTTCTGTCTTTATTTGATGTACCAATTAGGTATTCCTGAGCCTGAAGAAAATGTTTGATATCAAAATACCAAGGTTTTTCATCTACCATATCCTCTGTTGTAAACACGTGAGCTGATCTATCCAAATGTTGTACCGTAATACGAGGCACATCATTCCAAGTACTAACTTGATACATAGAAGCCAGAGTTGCCAAAACGTTTGCCATATGATTTCCATCTCTAGGAATATGATGGAATTCAACTTTGTAAAAGAAAGTTAATAGTCTTCTAGCATAATCTTTGTAAGGGATCAAGCCAGGGTGAAGAGTATCATATTCTCCTTTAATCTGATTAATAACCAAAGTCGAATCACCATACACATACAGAACCTTAATTCTAAGATCAACGGCCTCCTCAAGACCCATAATGAAAGCCTCATACTCTGCCATATTATTATTACAATCAAATGTCAGCCTTGCCGTAAAAGGAATGTGTGATCCATGCGGAGTGATGATCATTGCACCAATTCCTTTTCCGTAAGCGTTCACTGCTCCATCAAATACCATGCCTCAGCAAGATTCACGATCTGGACCTTCCTCAGGCAAAAGTTCATCATAATATTTTTCTTTTAAGAACATCACACCCTTGTCGGGAAAATCAAACTTGACAGATTGATAGTTATCTAGCGGTTGGTAAGCAAAATAATCTGTCAGCACACTACTTTTTATGTCCTTTTGAGTGTGGTACTCAATGTCATATTCAGACAATAACATTTGCCAACGGGAAATTCTCCCAGTAAGAGCAGGCTTTTCAAAAATATACTTAATTGGATCTGTGGCGCGGTGGCAGAACCAGACGGTTTTAGGAAAATGCTGGTTTGCATTTTGCGTTTTGTATTCGCAAAATTTCCCGGTAAGTAAGAGTCGCCATCGACTTTTATTTTATCCAACTAGAAAGGACAAAAGCATAGAAAAATTCCTTTTTCGAGATTTTGAGTACGAGGGGTAGATTATAGAAAGGGAAGGTATTAGCACCCTTTCTATCCGTGGTTTTCCACAGGCTCTTAGGTACTTGCTCATCATTTTAAAAATTGCTTCCGTGTTTGTGTGTTTTGAAAAGTTTTTGTTTTACTTCATTTTAACCCTTGCTTCTGTCTTCAAGAGTTTTACGAAGTGTCTTTGAAAACTTTGTTTGAAAAGAGTGTAGGTGTGGAAGAGTTTGATTTTGAGCAAGTATCTACTAGCATCTACCTACTCGAAAAAGAGAATGTTTTCGTTCTTGTTTCTTTTAGACAGCGCTATCCCACTATTAATGAGTAGGTAGCACCGTCGTTGGAGTTGTAAGGGTCAATTCAAAAGGGACGTACGATCAATAAAGCAATGTTAGGACGTCTTAGTAATAACCCTAATGTCTTAAGATCATATTCGAGGCAACATTTCTGAGGCAACATTTCCGAGGCAACATTTCCGAGGCAACATTTCCGAGGTAACATTTCCGAACGGGACATTTGATCTTTGTTTAGACAAGAGAGCGACCACTAAAACACCCTATACTTAATGATTGTTTACCGAAGGCAACCGAAGTGAGAGTATACCCTAGGAGTGCGCATGTGCGAGTGATTTGATTTCAAGTTATTATCTTTGCATATTTAGGGTTTTCTAACCATTTTAAAATTAACATACAGTCTTGTCATGCAATCCTATTATCATACATCTAATAGTTAATATTTGCGAAAATTAAAATACGAGAAATAAAACTACGCTATTACAAGGCTTCGGGGAGGTGGATTAATTACATAGCCCAAAACCCGTAAAATGATAAATAAAAGAAAAATCCTAATTAAACTATTACATACCATGAGCAGTTATATTAATATCGTAAAAATAATAAATGCGTGCGATGAATTGTGAATGAGAGAAATTAGGGTTTTGACCCCGCCTAAACCTAATTGAAAGAAAAATCATTTTTTTTGTTTTTGATTATTTTGAGAAAATAAGGTTTTAATTGAATAAATACAAACCTAATTACTAATTAATTTAAATTAAGAAAAATAATTAATTTGACCTATTTTTGTATTTTGTTATTTTATGAAAAGAAATAAAAATATAATCAAGAACAAAACCTAATTTTCTAATTGATTTTAAATTATTTACAAAAAGGTTAGAATTACCCTAAAATTAAATTAAACTAATTATTAAATTAAGTTTGATAAAAATAAAACCTAAATCTAAATTTGTGAAATTGATTTTATGATTTTGTAAAAAAAACAGAATTTAATTGTGTTTAGAAAATAAATAAAGAAATTAAATAAAATGGAAAGAAAATAAAAGAAAAAGAAAATGGGCCTGGTTATGCTAGCAAATAGGAGGTGCCAATAGAAATTTCTGGGCCCAATAATCCTTGGTCCATTTTGACTTTTCAGATCCTGTGCTGCAAGCTTAACTTGGGCGTGTGATGGACCTCCATGAATAAGGCGTTGGATCTAGACATGCTGGGAATCTGATGGCTGGAAGCTGGTAGTGCATGGTGGATTTATGGGGCGCCTATGTACCTGATCATATAATGCAAAATAATATTGACAAATATGGGGACCTGGGGATCGAACCCAGGCCCTTTGGCTTTTCCCAACGCATGCTGGTCATCTGAGCTGGCTTGTTCATTTGTATGGTTAATGACAAACAATCATTATATTGGAAAAAAAACAAAATAATATATTAAAACGCGCGAATTTTGAACAGGCAAATCAGGGAGTGCCACGCCACCCTTCTTCTTCCTCCCTCCATTGGTAAAAGTTCTGACTTTTACCTACAGTCATCTGGGCGTAGGTATAAGCATGTGTTTATCCAAAATCTTATGCAAGCATCATAAATCAATACCAGTGGTACCAATCAACTCGTTGCAACCTCACGAGCATCATGGTACCACTTTCCATGGCCAATTGTTCCTGCAAGCAAAATCCCTAAAAACGAAACCTAAACCCTAATTATGGCAACTTTCTGTATGGTTAACAAAAATGCAATTAAATATTACCATTAGCTTGCAAATGTTTCAAGGATTTAGAATATATAAACAAATCATGTTAAGAGTGCCAAGATTATGATATGCGATTTCAAAAAAGCATGGAGGTCGTGGGATACTTACAGCGCGTACCTGGGCATGAAAATGCTTGCTAATGATTGGAATGGGATCCTAGAACATCCAGGAAGTGATTTATGTGGCTGGAAGGGCTTGAGGAAGCCAAGAACTGAGAAAACAGTTTGCAACTTTTTCTTGATTTTTTGAAAGTTGTTTCCACCTTTGCACGCCTCCAATCCCCTTGCTTTTGGACTTCCAATGTTCTATATGTACCCAAGAATGAATTAGGTTACAAACTTGCTTCAAATCTTTCTTAATTAAGATGATTGAATCATGATTTGATTCTTATGTAAATCTTTCCAAATCAAGCCAAATCCAATCTTTTTGTGTCCAAATGAAGCTTGCACGATTTTATTTCCTTTCCAACTGTATAAGAGGCTTAAACATGCACAAAATCTCAAGCTTTGATTAGTTTTGATATTTTCATGATTTTATTTTGATTTTATTTGATTTAATTGAAATAAAAATCAAAATAAATGACAAAAATAAAATAAATACAAGTGGGAAGAATCATGGGTCTTGGTTCATGTTACAAACTCAATGCAAGCATAAAAAACTTGGGCCCATTTGACAAAAATTGCAATTTTGGCCACTTTTGACTTTTGGCAATTTTGCAAAAAAGGTCAACTTTGCCAATGCATAACTCCTTAAATTTTGACCCTAGAGATGTGTTCTTTGGCTTTTTAGAAATATTAGGATGTCCTATAAGCAACCCTTTTGGTCTCATCTCAATTGAGTCTTCCATGTTCATGTATGAAGCTTTGACAAAAAAGGTGTTTTTGTTGACTTTTCAAAATGACCTATAATGTCCAAATTTATATCTTCTTGTGAGTGCATATTTTGAACTTGGGAGATGAAGATGAATTGTATGGAATTGCATCCTCTTCAAAATTATCTTTGTATTGGTCATTTATGATAAAGTATGAGAAAGTTATGCTTGGTGAAAGTTGAGTTGACTTTTCCTACAAAACCCTAATTTAGCAATTTTTGGGTTTTGATGAATTGTGAGCAATCCTTGAGTAATAATGATAAACCCTTGATAAAATGATGAATAATACTTAAAAATGAAAATGTTGACCAAAAATCTTGAAGTTTGACTGCATGTGGGCCACAATTGACTTTTGCCCTAGCACAATCGATTTTGAGGCCTTTGAGCAATTGACTGAGCAAATTTCCTCTGCAAGGCTTGAAACTTGACATGGATGATCTTGAGAACATATTAGAACAATGGTGAGCATTTAGGATCCCTTGGGCTCAAGTACCTTGATGCAAACTGAAACCCTAATTTGAGGTAGACTGCCTTAGGAGAGAGTTTGTCTGGTCAACTCTTGGACTTCCTTGAGCAATTTGAGGATCTCACTTGAAATGTATTGAGAAATATGGGAGGGAAAATTTTGGGGTACAACAGGATCCATTTTGGAAATCAAACAAGTAGTATTATTTAACATATATTGTCGCAACCACTTTGCCGCCCAGGCCAGAGCGCAACACTTCTTCTCCAACATAGAATATTGTAACTCACAATTAGTAAATTTCTTACTGAGATAGTATATGGCATATTCTTTCTTTCATGTTTCATCTTGTTGTCCCAAAATACAACCCATAGAACTACCCAACACAGTCGGATACATGATCAATGGTTTTCCTTCGACGGGAGGGAGCAAGATAGTAGGTTCAAGCAGATATTCTTTGATGCTTTCAAATGCCTTTTGGGAATCATTTATCCACACACAACCCTGATCTTTCTTAAGAAACTTAAAGATCGGTTCACATGTTGCGGTCATGTGGGAGATGAATTTGGAAATATAACTCAGACGCCCAAGGAAGCCTCTAACTTGCTTCTCAGTCCTTAGCGCAAGCATTTCTTGGATAGCTTTGACCTTATCTGGGTCAACTTCAATCCCTTTCTG
Organism: Vicia faba; assembly: GCA_948472305.1. Classification (NCBI taxonomy): domain Eukaryota; kingdom Viridiplantae; phylum Streptophyta; class Magnoliopsida; order Fabales; family Fabaceae; genus Vicia; species Vicia faba. The sequence continues at coordinate 186,887,084 of OX451738.1, read as the reverse complement.
GATGACGATAAAACCCAACAACTTCCATGATCAGACACTGAAGGTGCATTTATCTGATTTAAACGGAGAAGATACTTCCTCAAACGCTGGAATAACTTCAACAAATCTTCCACGTGCCCTTTTTCGGTATGTGATTTTGAAATCATGTCATCAACATATACCTCAATTTCCTTGTGCATCAGATCATGGAATAGGGTTGTCATAGCCCTCTAGTACATTGCACCAGCATTCTTCAACCCGAAGGGCATCACTATGTAACAGAATGTTCCCCAGGGTGTGATAAACATTGTTTTTTCCATGTCCTCATAAGCCATTCTTATTTGATTATATCCGTAAAATCCATCCATGAACGAGAATACTTTAAATTTTGTTGTGCTACCAACCAGCATATCAATATGCGGTAATGGGAAATCATCTTTTTGATTGGCTTTATTTAGATATTTGTAATCTACGCACATGTGGACTTTTCCATCTTTCTTCGGTACAGGCACAATGTTGTCTATCCATTGAGGATACACCGATGTCACAAGAAAACCAGAATTTATCTGTTTTAAGACCTCTTCTTTGACTTTTACTGCCATATCAGGGTGAGTTCTTCTCAACTTTTTTTTGACGGGCAGACACTCTGGCTTCAAAGGCAAATGATGCTCCACAATATCAGTATCTAGTCCTGGCATATCTTGGTAAGACCAAGAAAAGACATCCACGTACTCTTTTAATAGCTCAGTCAGCCTTCTCTTTACATCATGATGCAACGATGCTCTGATCTTGACTTCCTTTGGATCTTCTCCTGAACCCAAATTTATTGTTTCCAATGACTCTTTATACGGCTGAATGGCTTTTTCCTCGTGATCGAGAAATCGTGAAACCTCTTCTGAAATCTCGTCATATTCTTCTTCTTCCGTCCCAAACATAGGATATTCAAAGTTGGGAGAGGGTACAGGGTCATTGTATTCAACGGGTTCATTAATTAAAATGCACGTGTGATTTGTGATTTGTGATTTGTTTTAGAAACTGAAACATATATCAAGTGATTATGGAGATTTATTTTCAATTATATTTTATTTAAAAAGATCTTTTCTGATTACCATTTTCCATGAAAAAGAAAAAAAGTAAAAGACACAATTTTGAGAATCAAAGACAACTTTTATTTATGATTTTAATAATCAAAGCAAACAGATAAGCCCATACAATATTAAATTTCATATTGGGCAAAATGAAAGCTTTTTGCAAAGAAAAAATAAATTACTTTGAGACATGGATGCAAGAGGGAACATCATAAGTGACCCAGTTCTGGATTCTGACTCCAGGCGTCACATAATTTGGCATTTCCTGATCTTTTTCATCCACCTTAAAAGCATTAACTCCAGAAACAGTTGGATGGAGGTAGCCTCCGCTGCGAAAAACATCATGATAGTTTCTCATAGTATACTTTGGCTTCAAACCCTCACTTTTGCCATTCTTTGCAGAGAATCCTAAACCAGCCCTGTTCTTGTTTGCCAGAGGATCAACGACATGTCCCCATACTATAATTGGACAATTGCGCACAACCTGCTAAGCATCCTTGAACAAAGTCATAGAGTTCTCATTCTCTCCTACGTTATCAATAGACAGAGCCTAGAACTGCGTCCCAACAGCAGATTCATCTGCCTCTACAACACTGAAATATGATAGACGAGATATCAGCAATGCTTGCTCTCCATTTATAATAACCACTTTTCCTTCACGCACGAATTTCAGCTTTTGGTGCAGAGTGGAAGTGGCAGCCCCTACTTCATGTATCCATGGTCTTCCCAGTATACAACTATATGCGGGTACAATATCCATGACTTGGAAAGTGATCTGGAATAGATGTGGGCATATATGAATAGGCAGATTGACCTCCCTAATAATCGACTTCCTTGACCCATCGAAAGCTTTGACAATAATACCACTTGGGCGCATAGGAGCCCCCTGATATTTTAACTTCATCAGTGTACTTCTCGGTATCACATTCAAGGCGGATCCATTATCAATCAGCATATTTGATAATGAATCATTTTTACAGTTCATGGATATGTGGAGAGCTAAATTATGATTCCTCCTTTCGTCAGGAAATTCATCATCGCAAAAGCTTAGGTTATTACATGATGTAATATTACCTATCACACTGCTGAATTAATCTAACGACATATCATACTCCACGAAGGCCTGGTCCAACACCCTCATTAAATATTCTCTATGGGCAGCAGAATTCATCAACAAAGCAAAGATAGATATTTTTGAAGGAGCCTGCAATAACTGATCCACAATTCGGTAGTCACTCATTTTGATTATCTTAAAAATATCATCTACGTCCTTCTCCAGGGTAGCACCACTGGATTCCCCTGCAGCCTTCTTATCTTCAACACTTTCTACAACTTTCTTTTCAACATTATCATTTCCCCGAACAACTGGTGCAAACACACGACCACTGCGGGTCACTCTACTAGTCTCATCAATATTTCTAACATTAGACAAAGGCTGGATGGGAACTTCCACACTATCCTCTAAAATTGTAGCATTATACTTGTAAGTTACAACTTTGTCTGATTTGTAAGGAACGGGCCTTGGAAAGCAAATTACCACTGGGGCAACAACTACCTTGCTACGATATTCAATTTCAACAGGGGCGGAATCATTGAAACATGGTACAATCACATTCACTCCTTCTTCAGAAAATTTTGACGTTAAAGAATCATCGTCAGAGAATATACCCTAATCTTAGGAAAGTAATTTGTCCGCTGAAGCATATTCATCATATGATTCTTCCTCTGCCAAGCACACTTCAATATCATTAACCCCGTGGTAATCATCTCTTTGGCTTGAAACCTTAATAGTTCCATTATCCAATAATAATAGAATACCTTTTCTCACAATTGAACATCCTTGGGAGTCCCTGCAACAAACCCGACAAGATCCATAATGATGCTCTACCTGACCAGCCATGTGGCAGAAAGTAGCATGCAAATTACCGAGATCATCATTCATATGTTCAACTTAAAAGATCTTGAACTCTACAGAACATCCAAAGACCATGTTTACTTCCTCCCCATACTCTGCCCTAGGCCTGATTATATGGATGAGGCCCTCATCCATCATCTCTTGCAAATCATCCTTTATCTTATCGCAACCTTGTATATTAGTACTACAGATACCATAACCAGCATGGTCATGAGTATAGTAACTAAACTCGCAAAGGTTTGCATGCATATTTACCAAGTCTCCTCTAACTAAGTTAATATCATAAATTCGAAAGTCCCCTGGACAACTGACAACCATGTTAACAACATTCGTTCCTCCATGCTTTGGGAGAGGATTATCTTTTACATTAGGACTGGCATATTTGAAGGACAAAAGGCCAGATCTAACCAGTTTTTGCACCTCGAACTTAATAGGATAACAGTTTTCCACATTATGCCCTGGTGCACCCTGATGGAAAGCGCACATCTGATCTATCTTAAGTACCAAGGTAAAGGGGATGGTATAGCAGGAGGTGGCTTAGTTTGGACCAACTTTTTCTGGATCAATGCTTGGAGTAATTCTGCGTAACTCATAGGGATAGAGTCAAAAGGTTCTCTCCTATGATTCTTCCCTTGACTTCCCTGAGGGGTTGGCCTTTGATAAGCAATTTTAGTTGGAGCCGTATTAACAACTGGAGTTACCGAGGCAACTTGTTGATAGCGCTGATGATTTCTTCAAGAAGTATTAAACCTTCTCTCTTGAATAACAGCATTTTTCTCTCCCTCTTTCTTCTTAACAAATCCATATGATGGCTTCTTCACATTGTTGGAACTTTCACTCTTTGTCAGACGACCTTCTCTTACAGCCTCTTCTAAACCGACGCCCATTCCCACCATTTCAGTAAAATCACTGGGTGCACTCGCCATCATTTTCTCATGATAAAATGCACCTAGTGTCTTTAGAAAAATCTTTGTCATTTCTTTTTCTTCCATTAGAGAAATCACTTGGTCGGCTACCTCACGCCATATATGTGCATATTCCTTAAATGATTCCTTGTCCTTTTAGACCATGGCCCTGAGTTAATCACGGTTAAGCGCCATTTCCATATTGTATTTATATTGTTTGATAAATGCTTCCCCTTAGTCATTAAAAGAATCAATATTGGCACTGTCCAAACTCATGTACCATTTCAAAGCTGCAACGGTTAAATTGTCTTGAAAGAAATGAATCAACTTTTTTCACAAAACACATATCATTCACATTCTTCCCAAACAACTTTTTTCCTCTGAGGGCCTTCAACTGTTTCTGCATCTTATCAAATTGGTCTTAAAAATTATCCATTCGATCATAGAAACCCAAGCTTTCACTTGGTGGAGGAATAGGGAGATACACTTCATCATTAGCAAACGGGACCACATTCACCGAGGGAGGTGTAGCATAATGAACCTCGTTTCTAGCAGTAGGAGTAACGTGCACTACAGGAGGTGCGGGAGCAACAACAGTCTGACCAAGTGGAGCAACCTAAGGATCCTGATTAAAACCTTCTGGCATAAAGTTCTCTGGAATTCCTCAAGGATATCCCGGAGGCATACTGTAACGCCCCGATATTTAATTATTTATTTAATTAAATATTTTTGAATATTTAATATTAATTCGAATTTTTATCGTCGAAGTCAGAATTATTTTATTTAGTGGCATGATAAATAATCAGATTTAATTTGGTGGAGTTAAGTTGAGGCATTATTTTTATTATTAAGCTTAAATATGATATTGGGTTTAATTAATGGTGTTGTGAAGTAATAAGGGGGTATGTCACTTAGGCCCATTTAGATTTATTAAGAGAGTAAGTAAAATAATACTATTATATTAGAAATAGAATTAGAGGAGAAAGAGAGTATAGTGTTATCAGGAAAAGAAAAAGAAGAGAAAGAGGAATAGGGTTTTGAGAGGAGAAGAAGAACAAGAGGAAGTTGCTACTAGTGCCAAATTCCCAGAAATTCCATTAAAGTTTCTTAGAGCTGCACTCAATCCAAGGTAAGGGTGGGGTTCTTTCTAAATAAATGGGAGTATGATGAATTTTAATTCAGGTTTAGGGTATTATTTTCACTACAATGTTGTGCTGAAAAGTTGGTTGTGTTGCTATAGAAATTAACGATTGATTTGAGTTGTGTTGTTAATTCTTGTATTTGAACTGTGTTGGGTTAATGCTAAACTAAGATAATTATTAAATTGAAACAAGGAATGAACAAGAACAAGGCACATTTCTGAATGGTAACAAACTAGTTTTTTTTAGCTTTAGGCTTCCTGACACGGGCACCCGTGTCAGCCTCTGTGCTTCATGTCTTCCCCTTTCTTCTCCTAACACGGCCGTGTCAGGCAACATGGCCACCCGTGTTAGAGCTGCTGTAGCAAATTCTCTAAAACTTGGACTTATGTATTTTATCGCCCCGATTCGTCCTGTTTTATTCTTTTGCACCTGAAAGAACTAAAACAGCAAACCAAAGCATAAAATATGATAATAAGGAATAGAACATCAATTAGTTGAATGAATTAATAACTAAAGTAACTACTAAATTCCTGTGTAAAAACCACTGACCAGTAGCTCAATTGGACGGTATAATTAGTTTTCCGGAATTTAACAAAATTTGACCGAGTAACTAAGTTTAATTAGTAGGTAAATATGGATATGTCTTTTTTTTTATATTATGTCGATTACGCTGACTTACCGGTACAGTTGATTAAGTCGTTCCGTCCGGTTTATGGATATTATTGATTATAGGTCTTATGACCAATGTTGTGTTATTTTGTGTTGATCTATGAATGTGTTATTGTTGCGAGATATCATTGAGTATATGTAGAATTCTCTATTGATAATGTGATTATGAATTATTTTTGTGGGTAACCTTATGGTATGAATCCTAGTGAATATATAATGAATATGTTGTTGCCATGAATTGTTGTTGATTACGTTGATGACGTTGTAGGCCTATGGCCAGTGAAGTAGTGATATAGGTGTATGCCTCGTGAAGTGTTTAATGATGTTGTTGTACGTGTTGTACATTCATACATTTTCATTTGTGAAGGCCTGTATTGGCGGATTTTGTGAAGGCCTGTATTGGCGGATTTTGTGAAGGCCTGTATTGGCGGATTTTTTGAAGGCCTGTATCGGAAAAAGAATTGTGGAGAAGGCTTATGCCTTGTGCCTCGAGATTACTCGCAAATGTTTATGTTGGGAGTTTTACTCTGATTGTACCACATGCATTCGCATAGTTTCGAGTTGCATATTCGAGTCGTATATGTTGAATTATGGTGTTGATGATTTGTGAAGTGTTGAGTTATTGTTGTATGAAGTGGTGATTATTTTTATTCTTTACCTAATATATTGTTTATCATAACCCTATTTATATAGTTTTATATCTCACCCCTTCTGTTTGAATGTTTCCCTTTGTTGGTAACGTGCAGGTAACCAAGATGAGTAGCTGATAGCATTGTTAGTTCGAGTTCGGTGTCATTTGCTCTGATACGTAGCACTCGGGGGGGAATGAACTCTTGTCTTATTTTGTTGTTTATTTGTTGAACCTTGTGTTGTTATTTGAGGAGTTTATTGTATTGATGTTGTTTTACGATTCAAAAGATGTTATATCTTATTTAGAGGACTATTTATGAATCTGCTGCGTGATTAATCAAATTTTGTTTTATGTTATAAAGACTATAATCATCAGTTGTATTCATTCCGCTTCTTTAAGTTTTATGTATCTATTCTAAAAGCATGACAGGTTTATGTGTCTTTGTTGAATATGTGACATCCTGATTATATTGGAAAATTTTATACTCTGACTTTCTGTTAATTGTTTGGGGTATAATTGGGGTGTTACATTAGTGGTATCAGAGCAAGTCGGTCTGTCTGGCCAAGTTATCGAATCGCAGTTGTTTAACAATCGAGTATTGTTAGTTTTTCTTAATCGTTGTTTGTGTTGAAGTGACAAGATTAGATGACGGAAAGGAACGATGCTGCGATGATTGCTGCTCTGGAAGCGATGGCTCAGGCTATGCATAATCGACCTAATGTTGACGAGAATGTTGGATCTCGTAGTTTAGCGACTTTCCAAAGAGAGAATCTGCTGGTGTTCAAGGGTAAGCATGATCCGCATGGAGCACTATATTGGTTGAAGGAGATTGAGAGGATCTTCTGTGTGATGGATTGCACTCCAGCACAGAAGGTTTGGTATGGCACTCATATGCTAGCAGTTGAAACTGATGACTGGTGGCTAGAGATGCGTGCACGGTTGGAAGCTGCAGATGAGGAAATCACTTGGATTCTGTTCCATAGGAAGTTTCTGAGGAAGTATTATTCTGAAGATGTTCGGGGTAAGAAAGATATTGAGCTCCTTGAGTTGGAGCAAGGGAACAAATCTGTCACTGAGTATGCTGCTAAGTTCTGTCCACATTTTGACGGTGAAGGTGCTGAATTTTCAAAGTGCATCAAGTTTGAGAACAGTTTGCGCTCGGAAATCAAGAAGGATGTTGGATATCAGAAGATTCGTGTCTTTTCTGATTTGGTTGATAGTTGCAGGATCTTTGAAGAGGATAGCAATGCTCATCACAAGATTGTTAATGATATGAGAGGCAAGAATCAACAGAATCGTGGCAAGCCTTATGATGCTGGTTGAGGTAAACATATAGTTACTCATGGTCAGAGTACTAGTGGGGGAGATGCTCCTGCTCGAGTTGTATCTTTCAAATATGGGCAACCTGGTCAAAAGAGTAATGCATGCAATACGACTGATGTGAAGAGGTGTTTTCGTTGTGGCAAGTTTGGACACATAGCTCCTGAGTGTAGGCATAAGGAAGATGTCTGTTTCAATTATGGAGAAGAGGGGAATATTAGTAATCAGTGTCAGAAACCAAAGAGGGCACAAACTGGTGCTAAGGTGTTTGCTTTGGCTGGGACTCCGACAGTTAGTGAGGATAGACTCATCAGAGGTACATGTTTCATTAATAGTACGCCTTTAATTACTATTATTGATACTGGTGCTACTCATTGTTTTATTGCTGCTGATTGTGTTGAAAGATTGGGTCTTGTGATGTCTTCTATGAATGGAGAAATGGTCGTCGAGATTCCGTCTAAGGGATCGGTGACTACTTCTCGTGTGTGTTTGAATTGCCCTTTGTCGATCTTCGGCAAAGACCTTGCTGTTGACTTGATTTGTTTGCCGTTAAGCGGATTGGATGTGATCTTGGGTATGAACTGGTTAGAGTATAACTGTTCATATCAATTGCTATAACAAATCTTTAAGTTTTTCTACTCCTGAAGAGGAAGAAGTTGGTTTGTTGACTGGTAAACAGTTATGGCAATTAATGCAAGATGAAGCCCAGATGTTCTCGTTGATGGTGTCGTTATCTATTGAGAACCAAGTTAGGATTGATGAGTTGCAGGTGGTGCGAGAATTTCCTAAAGTGTTTCCTGAGGAAATTCCTGACGTACCTCCAGAAAGAGAAGTTGAGTTCGCGATTGATCTTGTACCTGGTACCATACCTATTTCTATGGCACCGTACAGGATGTCTGCATCTGAATTGTCTGAATTGAAGAAGCAGTTAGAAGAGTTTCTTGAGAAAAAGTTTGTAAGACCAAGTGTATCACCGTGGGGGAGAGCCTGTGTTGTGAGTAAAGAAGAAAGATGGAATTACGAGACTTTGTGTCGATTACAGGCAGTTGAATAAAGTGACAATTAAGAAAAAGTATCCGCTTTCGAGAATTGATGACTTGATGGATCAATTGGTGGGTGCAAGTGTGTTTTCTAAGATTGATTTGAGGTCAGGATATCATCAAATTAGAGTGAAAGAAGATGATATTCAGAAGACCGCATTTAGAACTCGGTATGGACACTACGAGTATTCGGTGATGCCTTTCTGTGTTACTAATGCGCCAGGAGTGTTCATAGAGTACATGACTCGTATCTTTCATACTTATTTGGATCGGTTTGTGGTGATATTCATTGATGACATTCTGATTTACTCTAAATCGTAAGAAGAACATGAAGAGCACCTAAGAGTTGTATTGTAAGTTTTGAAAGATAAGAAGTTGTATGCGAAGTTCTCCAAGTGTGAATTCTAGTTGCATGAAGTTAGTTTCCTTGGTCATGTCATTTCTGGTAATGGCATTGTCGTGGATCCTTCTAAAGTTGATGTTGTATTGCGATGGGAAGCTCTGAAGTCGGTTATCGAGATTAGAAGCTTCTTGGGATTAGCTGGTTACTATAGACGGTTTATCGAAGGTTTTTCTAAGTTGGCACTTCTGTTGACCAAGTTGACTTGTAAAGGTAAAGCCTTTGTATGGGATAGTCGATGTGATGAAAGTTTTACTGAGATGAAGAAGAGGTTGATGTCGGCTCTAGTTTTGACTTTGCCTAATCCGAGAGAACCTTTTGTTGTGTATTGTGATGCTTGTCTGATGGGTTTAGGTGGTGTACTCATGCATAATAGTAAGGTGGTTGCTTATGCGTCGAGGCAATTGAGGACTCATGAAAAGAATTATCCTACGCATGATTTAGAATTGGTTACAGTTGTCTTTGTGTTGAAAATATGGAGGCATTATATTTATGGTTCTAGATTTGAAGTGTTTAGTGACCATAAGAGTTTAAAGTATCTTTTTGATCAGAAAGAGTTGAATATGAGGCAGCGAAGGTGGTTAGAATTGTTGAAGGATTATGATTTCGGTTTGAATTATCATCAAGGAAAAGCTAATGTTGTGGTCGATTCTTTAAGCCGGAAGACTTTGCACATGTCGGCAATGATGGTTTAAGAGTTGGAGTTAATTGAGCAATTTCGATATTTGAGTTTGGTTTATGAAGTGACACCGCAGGGTGTTATGTTAGGAATGTTAAAGATTAATATGACTTTCTCAACAGTATCAGTAAGGCTCAAAAGCTAGATGTGAAGTTGGTGGATATGATGATGGGAATCGATCGATCTGAGAATGATGATTTCAAGATAGATGTGCAAGGTGTGTTGAGATTCCGAGCATTCCTGGTGATGAAGAGATTAAGAAAGTGATTCTTGATGAAAGTCATAGAAGTAGTTTGAGTATTCATCTAGGAGATACAAAGATGTATTCAGAATTGAAGGGCTTGTTTTGGTGGCCTGGTATGAAGAGGGATGTGGCACAGTTTGTGTATGCTTGTTTGACTTGTCAGAAGTCGAAGATTGAGCATCAGAAGCCTGCACGGTTGATGCAACCATTAGAGATTCCAGAATGGAAATGGGATAGCATTTTTATGGACTTTGTAACGGGATACCTAGTACCTCGAGAGGACATGATTCGATATGGGTGATTGTTGATAGGCTTACGAAGTCGGCACACTTTATACTTATTAACATCACATATCCGATTCAAAGTTGGCAGATATTTACACCAAAGTAATTATGAAGTTCCATGGTGTTCCTTTGTGTATTGTGTCGGATAGATATCTGAGGTTTACTTATGATTTTTGGAAAGGTTTGCAGAGGCGTTGGGATCTAAGTTGAGGTTGAGTTCAGCGTATCATCCTCAGACGAATGGTCAGATCGAGAGGACGATTCAGTCATTGGAGAATTTGTTGAGAGCATGTGTTCTTGAGCGGGAGGTTCGTGGGATACTTATCTCCCGTTAATTAAGTTCACTTACAATAACAGTTACCATTTGAGTATTGGGATGGCACCTTTTGAGGCGTTTTATGGTCGGAGGTGTAGGACTCTGTTGTGTTGGCATGAATCTGGTGAAAGTGTGGTACTTGGACCTGAGATTGTTCGAGAGACTAATGAGAAAGTGAAGCTTATCCAAGAGAATATAAAGGTTTCTCAAAGTAGACAGAAAAGTTACCATGACAATAGAAGGAAGGATTTGGAATTCCAAGTTGGCGATCATGTGTTTTTGAGAGTCACACCAATGACTGGTGTTGGGCCAGCTCTGAAGTCTAAGAAGCTCACTCTTTGTTTTATTGGTCCGTATCAGATATCAGATCGAGTTGGGAGAGTTGCTTATCGAGTGGCGTTACCACCAAATCTGGCCAATTTGCACGATGTGTTTCATGTATCGCAACTCCAGAAGTATATTTTCGTGGTGGAGTCGATGCATGTGCGAGTCGCGGATCGCGAGATGAAGATTCTAAGAGGAAAGGAGATCGCATTGGTGAAAGTTGTCTGGTTAGCTAAGCTGCTGGAGAAAGCATGACCTGGGAGTTGGAGAGCAAGATGCGAGACTCATATCCCAAGTTATTTGAACCAGGTAAACTTTATTTTCGAGGACGAAAATATTCTAAGTGGAGGAGAGTTGTAACTCCCCAATATTTAATTATTTATTTAATTAAATATTTTGAATATTTTATATTAATTCTAATTTTTATCATCGAAGTCAGAATTATTTTATTTAGTGGCATGATAAATAATCAGATTTAATTTGGTGGAATTAAGTTGAGGCATTATTTTTATTATTAAGCTTAAATATGATATTGGGCTTAATTTGTGGTGTTGAGAACTAATAAGGGGGTATGTCACTTAGGACCATTTAGATTTATTAAGAGAGTAAGTAAAATAATACTATTATATTAGAAATAGAATTAGAGGAGATATAGAGTATAGTGTTATCAGGAAAAGAAAAAGAAGAGAAAGAGGAATATGGTTTTGAGAGGAGAAGAAGAACAAGAGGAAGTTGCTACTAGTGTCAAATTCTCAAAAATTCCATTGAAGTTTCTTAGAGTTGCACTCAATCCAAGGTAAGGGTGGGGTTCTTGCTAAATAAATGGGAGTATGATGAATTTTAATTTGGGTTTAGGGTATTAGTTTCACTACTATGTTGTGCTGAAAAATTGGTTGTGTTGCTATAGAAATTAACGCTTGATTTGCATTGTGTTGTTAATTGTTATATTTGAACTGTGTTTGGTTAATGCTAAACTAGGATAATTAGTAAATTGAAACAAGGAATGAACAAGAACAAGGCACATGTGTGAAGGGTAGAAAATTGGTTTTTTTTTTAACTCCAAGCTTCCCTACACGGGTCGTGTCAACTGACACGGGCCCCCGTGTCAGCCTATGTGCTCCACGCCTTCCCCTTTCTTCTCCTGACACGGCCGAGTCAGGCAACACGGCCACCCGTGTCAGAGCTGTTATAGCAAATTCTTTGAAACTTAGACTTATGCATTTTTCTGCCCCGATTCATCCTGTTTTATTCTTTTACACCATAAAGCACTAAAACAGCAAACCAAAGCATAAAATATGGTAATAAGGAATATAGCATCAATTAGTTAAACGAATCAATAACTAAAGTAACTACTCAATTCCTGTGTAAAAACCACTGACCAGTAGCTGAATTGGACGGTATAATTAGTTATCCGAAATTTAACGAAATTTGTCCGGGTAACTAAGTTTAATTAGTAGGTAAATGTGGATATGTCTTTTTGTTGAAATTATGTCGATTACGCCAACTTACCGGTACAGTTGATTAAGTCGTTCTGTTCGGTTTATGGATATTGTTGATTATAGGTCTTATGACTAATGTTATGTTATTTTGTGTTGATCAATGAATGTATTGTTGTTGCGAGATATCATTGAGTATATGTGGAATTCGCTATTAATAATGTGATTATGAATTATTCCTCTGGGTAGCCTTATGGTGTGAATCCTAGTGAGTATATAATGAGTATGTTGTTGCCATGAATTGTTGTTGATTATGTTGATGATGTTGTAGTCCTATGTCCAGTGAAGTAGTGATATAGGTTTATGTTTCGTGAATTGTTTAATGATCTTGTTGCATGTGTTGTACATTCATACATTTGCATTTGTGAAGGCCTGTATTGGCGGATTTTGTGAAGGCATGTATTGGCGGATTTTGTGAAGGCTTGTATTGGCAGATTTTATGAAGGCTTGTATTAGCAAAATGAATTGTGAAAAATGCTTATGCCTTGTGCCTCGAGATTACTGGAAAATGTTTATGTTGGAAGTTTTAATCTGATGGTACCACATGCATTCTTATAGTTTCAAGTTGCATATTCGAGTTGCATATTTGAGTCGTATATGTTGAATTGTGGTGTTGATGATTTGTGAAGTGTTGAGTTATTGTTGTATGAAGTGGTGATTATTTTTATTCTTTACCTAATATATTGTTTATAATAACCCTATTTATATAGTTTGATATCTCACCCCTTCTGTTTGAATGTTTCCCTTTGTTGGTAACGTGCAGGTAACCAAGATGAGTAGCCAATAGCACTGTTAGTTCGTGTTCGGTGTCATTTGCTCTGATACGTAGCACTCGGGGGGAAATGAATGCTTGTCTTATTTTGTTGTTTATTTATTGAACCTTATGTTGTTATTTGAGGAGTTTATTGTATTGAAGTTGTTTTACGATTCAAAAGATGTTATATCTTATTTAGATGACTATTTAAGAATCTGTTGTGTGATTAATCAAAGTTTGGTTTATGTTATGAAGACTATATTCATGAGTTGTGTTCATTCTGCTTCTTTAAGTGTTATGTATCTATTCTAAAAGCTTGACAGGTTTATGTGTCTTTGTTGAATATGTGACATCCTGGTTATATTGGAAATTTTTATACTCTGATTTTCCGTTAATTGCTTGGGGTAGAATTGGGGTGTTACACATACGTTTCTGAACAATAACTGGAGTAGCAGAAACAGGAACAGTCGGAGCTTCAGTAGTAACCATTGTCTGTTGAGGCTAAGAAATTGGTGGCTGATTTTGAGAAGTCACCAAAGATTCCATCAGAGAAGTGAGGTTGGACATACCAGCCTTCAGAGTAGAAAATTCCTCGCGCAGCTCGCGATTCTCTTGTTCTAGTTTATCCATCTTCCTTCTAAAATTAGCTCGGGTATTATACTGATGAGACAGCTTGTTGTTCGAAGTAAAGAATCTGAGTAAGACACCTGGATACGAATAAAGAATGCAAGAAGTATGTAGAGTATGATGCATCATATGTAATGCACATGACTTATTTTATTATTAATATTTCAAGGGACTCAAATATTTATAGCCAATTTTGCAAATATCGAAGTAATAACACATTTGAAATACTGGAAAAAATTTATTATAATAACTTCAAAATGGATTACAAATTTCAATAATCCCAAGTAAAAGATGAAAGTAAAGTCTAAAACCCTAAGGAGCAAAGCTGATGGAGATCACTTTATACGTTGTCGTTTCCCCATAAGTCTATCAATCTGAGCCTTCAACCTCTGGTTTTCTTCCGCATATCTGGTGGCGACCTCCTTCCAATCATCTGAATCAGAAAGCGAGCGACTAGGGCCTGATTGAGGCTTAGAGGAAAATAAATCCCCTTGCCTCTCCATCGTATCTATAGCCCGACTCTCAAGAATCTCAATCAAGTCGTATTTCTCCTTCAGTCTGCTCGGTAGGAAACTTCTAGAGTATGGAACTTATTCTTCAAAGCTTCCTTTTCCTGTTACATCCTGACTAAAGCAAGCTGGAGCTCTTCCACATCATCCAATAAGGGAGGAGTGGTCTTCACAAACATATCAGGAATAGGTTCTTCTTGAGAATACAACATCTTCAATTGAATGGCTCTTGCTTGTATCCACCAAAGATAAGGCTCCAAAGAAACGGCCCCCCTAGGTCCCAATTCCTTCCTACTCTTCCTATGAATGTAACGCCAAGCCTTCGCAATATGCTCCCTAGCTTCATTATGGTCTTCTCCCTCTTTCAGGAAGAAACTACTCAAATGAATACTATTTGGCTTATCCCTCATCGGATATCCAAGCTGTTGTCGTACAAGAATAGGGTTGCGGTTAATTCCACCCTTTGTACCAAGAAGAGGTACATTGAGAAAACTACCACAACTGTCGACAATATCTTCTTCATGGTAAGCTTGACGATACCAAACAATATCTGAATGAGTAAGTGCCATGATCTTTGGAGCTCAATGAGGTTCCTTCCTAACATCCCAGAAAGCATCAGACTGAGGCAAATGAGAAGTAAACCACTGATACAAAAAAGGCATACAGCAGATGATCATCCCTCCATGATAAGAATCCCAAATGTGAATAGAGTAATAAGCATAACCCAACAACGTAGGGACTGGGTTCCTAATCATAAAGATCCTGATGGCATTGATATCAACAAATTTGTCTATATTGGGAAATAAGAACAAACCATAAGCAAGTAGAGTAAAGATGGCCTCAAAAGCAACTGTAATCTTCATCCTAGCAAAGTAGCGATCTTTCTCCAATAAGAACAGAGCCGGTAATCCTGTAATCCCTCTTTTGGTAATCATGTGGGCTTCAACCTCATACTTTCCCAAATGGATCAAAGCAGCAATCTCATGTGATTTTGGCTCACCCTCCAAACCAGTAAAAGGAACACGATCAATAATAGGCAAACCCAGGATATAAGAATACTCCTCTGGTGTAGGAATCAACTGATAATTGGGGAAAGTAAAGCATCGATACATCGGATCATAGAACTGGACCAAAGTCGAGAGAATACCCTCCTTCATCCTAAGCTTCATGAGAGAAATGACGAACTCGTACTTCCTCCTAAAATCTGTAGAACACTCAATCTCGGGAATCAGACTTATCAACTCATCTATCTTGGGATCTTTGAAACTGTACTTCCCGGACTTTCTTTTTCTAGAATCCATAGTCTAAAAGTACCTGAGATATTCACAAAGAATCAACTTTTAAGTCCCTTGAAATAAAATGTCTTTAAGAGATGCTCATGGGTGCATGGATGCATGATGCAACAATCACACACAAGATCACAGACATAGGGTTTATAAGTTCAACGTCACGAGCATAAGGTCAAAGGGTACTACCCATAAGGTATGGTCTAAAAGCTATCACCTATCAAACAGGGTTCTAGAGGTTCCCAGAGACTACATCCTTCCTTCGGATATTACTAACTTCCTGATTAACTCAGTAATTAGTAACATTCTCAAGAAAAACTCATCCGAGCATAGTATCGCGTGACAACTACTTCCAGATTACTGCGTCATAACTTCCGCACTACACCTAAAAGGCCAAGATGGGTTAGGTATTCTACAGTCCTAAGTTTCAGTAGGCTCCCAGGTCGAAAGCAGCATGTCTTCCCGATTACTCGGTAAACGACACTACAGTCAAAGGGGCCTCCACTGAGTGGGGGATCTCATGCCTCCTTTTTTAGGATTACTCCCTCAAAGTTAACATGACTATACCGCCCATCTTATCTTAAGTTTGCCCAAGTCCAGGTATAGGACTTATAAGAAATCACCAAGCACCCTGAAAACCAGGAAAATCCAGACAAACATATATACAACACATAATATACAACAAACAAATAGCACATATATAGATATAAACAAAGATAGGCTCAACCCACTTAGGGATGGACCAGCAAAAGGTCAATCTTCCCCAGTGAAGTCGCCATTTTTTATGTAGCGGTAGTGTTGTACCCCAAAATTTTCCCTCTCATATTTCTCAAAACATTGCAAGAAAAATCTCCAAGTTGCTCAAGTTTGCTCAAGAGTTGGACAGTTAAGCTATCTCCTAAGACAATCAATCCCAAAATAGGGTTTTGTGTTGCCTCAAGATCTTTGAGTCCAAATGACCTCAAATGCTCCTTAATTTCCTAATATGTTCTCAAGGTCATCCATGTCAAGTTTCAAGCCTTGCAGAGGAAGTTTGCTCAGTCAATTGCTCAAAGGGTTCAAAAATCGACTGTGTTAGGGCAAAAGTCAATTGTGACCTATAAACAGTCAAACCTCAAGATTTTTTGTCAACATTCTCATTTTTAAGGATATTTCATCATTTGATCAAGGGTTGATCATGATTCATCAAGGATTGCTCAAAATTTATCAAGACTCAAAAGTTGCTAAATTAGGGTTTTGCAGGAAAAGTCAACTCAACTTTGACCAAGAATAACTTTCTCATACTTTTTGAGAAATGACCCATCCAAATCTAATTTTTAAGAGGATTAAATTTCCTACAATCCATCTTCATACCCCCAAGATCAGAAAATGCACTCACAAGAAGTTATAAATTTGGACATTATAGGTCATTTTTGAAAGTCAACAAAAACACCTTTTTTCCAAAGCTTAAAACATGAGCATGGAATATCAAAATGAGATGAGACCAAAATTTTTGGTTAGAGGACATCTCAATATTTCTAAAAAGTCCAAGAACACTTCCAAAAGTTCAAAATTGAAGAAGTTATGCATTGTTGAAGTTGGGCATATTTGCAAAATTGCCAAAAGTCAACTATTCCCAAAACTTCAAATTTTGTCAAATGGGCCCATTCTTTTCCACTTGATTTGGACTTGCCCCATTTCACACGTGTCCTAGCTTCAGCCTTGTGTCCATTTATCAATTTTATTATTTTATTTAATTTTTTATTGAATTATTTCATTTTAAATCAATTTAAATCAAATAAAATCCCAAAACTTGATTTCATGAGATCTTTTTCTATTTTCAGGACTTAATCATCATCAATATCATGATAAAATTCATATCAAGCATTCCATGTGCAAAAAGATTGGATTTTTGACAAAATAGGTAAGCTTTCAATGGTGAATCAAATCAAATCCCATGACATCAATGTGCAAGGATTCAATCCACAAATGTTAACCTAATGCATTGCATATTACATATACAAGCCAAAGCACACGAAAACTGGATCTAGACGCTGCAAGAGCACCAAGAACCAAACTTGCAAAATTGACAAGAAGTGTGAAACTGAAATCACACTTGGAGGCATTTACAGAAGCAAAACTCAACACCAATCGATTGCTGGGTGTCTACTCAACCTTCTGCAATCCAAAGCAAGCTTTCATACGCATCAAAATGCACTGTAAGCATCACGTTTCATGGCCCTGTATTCAAAATTGTAACTCCATATGTTTGCATCTTTATGGCCAATCTTTGACATATTTGTGATGCTTATGAGATTTCTGAACTTTTGGTAATATTTGATTTCATTTATATGAACTGTAACCCCATAACCATATGGCTAGGGTTTTGTGTTAGATTTTAGGGATTTGTATTTCAGGAAAAATTGGATCTTGTGATGGACATGGTTGCACTCAGGAGAGGGAGACGAACCTAACCATGTCCTTGGGGGTCGTTTTCATGGCCCTGAATGGATTTTGGGAACGACCTGTGAGTTTAGTTGCGGTCTAAATCCGCAGGTAAAGTTACAGGGTTGGAGAAATATCTCGAAAAAGGAATTTTTCTGTGCTTTTTTCCTTTCCTTGTTGGATAAAATAAAAGTCGGTGGAGAATCTTGCTTATTGCGATATTTTGCAAAAACAAACGCAAAACGCAAACCAGCATTCCAAAAAACAGTCAGTTCTTCCACCGTATCACAGAACTGGCGACTTTGCTGGGGACGCTTAATAAGTGGGGTGTACCTTAGGATTAGATCATTGTGTTTTCAATTGTTTGCTTTGTATGCTTTATATTTGTGGGCTTGAATCGGAGTTACTATAGATCATAACCCGGATCTGGGGGATACCCTTTAGGTAAGTAGCAATAAACTGTGAGGGAACTATACGGCGTAGACCGATACGGTTGAAACAGTAGCTACGTTGGTGTTGCACTTTAGTTTGTACCGATATCCCTTGTGTTGGAACGGGGAGAATATGGGTCATCTAAGGGGTCATTAAGCACCAATTGACCTAACAACCTTTAAATTGACCAACTTGGCCATAGAACAGTAGCAGTATGCTACACTCATTGAGACTAAACTCTCGCGATGATTTTGGACGCAAGAAAAGGTTGCTAAACTGGAATTATGACCGATTGAGGGTAGTCAGTGATATTGAGATCCTCTAGAACCCGGTTACTATTTTTAGGACAGGTTTGAACCAACTGAACTGAAAGAGGGTAGTACCTAAGCTCCTCGCCATCCTGAAATCTAAGGGCTCTCTGTGTGACTTATGTGCCTTCACCATGTTTGCTATTTGTGGATACTTGTGATGTGCTTTCTATCATGACATCATGACATCATAACATCGCATACATCTTGCATTGGACTAACCTATTTCAAAGACAGAAGGGATTCATCTTTGTTTTGTTTTGTAGGTCATGATGCCTATGCGTAGGAACACCATCCGAATCAACTTTGTCCAGGTTCCCACTATACTTACAGAGTTGATTGCAAAGATGCCAGATACCACCTTCTTCATCAGGAGACATGGTCACCTCTTGGGTTTGGTCACTTCCAAGTTGGACGAGCAGATGATGAGTGTGTTGGTCCAGTTCTATGATCCGCTATACCATTGCTTTACTTTTCAGGACTACCAGTTGGTTCCCACCTTAGAAGAGTTCTCTGATCTGCTCGGTATCTCTATTCTGGAGCAGACCCCGTTTACTGGTTGGGAAAAGATCCTTAGGCCAGAAGAGATTGCTTCAGCCCTTCATATGACAAAGGATGAGGTAATGTCCAATTGGGAGACTAGAAGTGGAGAAAAGGGCTTTCTGACTAAGTTCTTGGTTGGTAAGGCTAATTATTTCTGGGATAGTCTAGACTTCAAGGCATTCGAAGATATTCTGGATCTTCTGATATATGGCTTGGTATTTTTTCTGAACCCTGACTTCTTTGTTGATGTGAATACGGTGAAAATCTTCATCTCTCGTAATCCTGTACCCACTCTCTTGGGAGATATTCTTCATCAGCTTTATGCCCGTACTGCTCGGAAGCGAGGAACCCTGATGTGCTGTGCTCCATTATTGGCGAGGTGGTTTATTTTGCACCTCCCCAAATCAGTGCTGAAGAACAAAGAAGGCATGGGCTGGGCCTATAGGGTTATGTCTCTCTCTCATAATGACATCATCTGGACTATCAAGGGTATGAACGAGGTGGTTATTATTGATCGATGTGGGGAGTACCCCAATGTTCCACTAATAGGAACCAATTGAGGAGTTTCTTATAATCCATGTTTGGCCTTACATCAGTTTGGGCATGCTAGGAGGGAAGGTCCTCATGAATTGCTAATGCCTAGTATCATCTTTGATTTTCAAGGGGATAGCGACGAGCAACACCGCAGATTCATAAGGGCTTGGGATAGAGTGCACAGATCTGATCCACACGAGTTGGGTCCAAAGACTTCACTTCCGATGGAGCCATATCTCAGATGGGTTCGTATCCCTGCCCAAAAGTTGGGTATGTCGTATGAAGCCGTCCTGCCTATCATTGTTGAAGTTTCTAATGAAGAAGGGGTTCTTCCGACCATCCTCCATCCTCATATGCCCACTGACATTGGGTCACTGAAAAGGTCTTGGATCCAGCTGAGAGAAGAGAGGGATGCTTACCGAGAAAAGTTTAACGAGCAAGAGTAGAAGATTCAAAAGTTGACAAGACAGCTGCAGAACAAGCGGATCCTCAATGATTATGTCTGCACCGACAAGAAGTGACCATGGGAGCACTGATTGTCCTTTGATTATTTCCTTTCCTGTTTTTATTTCCTTTTCAGTATTTCCTTTCTTGTAACGCCTTAAGGGCAATTTGTTGAACGATTTGAATTTCAAGTTTATCTAATAAAAGTGTGTTTCATTTTTTGGTTTACAAATTTGAATCTCTCGATGTCTTTGAAATCATAGCATACACATTTCATTCCATGCACCTCATAACAGATACCCCTACAGGTTTTCTCATCTTCTTCGCTGTTTATTTCAGCATCATGTCTTCTGAACCATCAACTGAACAAGCAATCAAGGCTCTGCAGGCTCAAAACGCCCAGTTCCAAGAGCTGTTCATGAATCTAGCTAAGGGTCAGCAAGATCTGAAGACCCTTATTCTGAAAGAGAAGAAGAAGAAAAAGAAGAGGACAATCCTCTTTAACACAGGTCACAGGTTTGGAAACAGGCTACGAGACGAAGTTGACTTGACCACCTCATCTGGAGGGAAAGATAGTCAGGAAGAAAGGAGGGCTCCTAGCCCTGTGGTTTCAGACAACGAGACGGACTTCGACGAAGACAAGTATCCTCCGGCTGAGGACAGATACAAGCAACTGGAAGATTGGTTGAGTGCGATGGAAGTTCAGAAGGTGCCTGGTCTGGACTTTGGAGATCTGGGTCTGTCATCTGGGGTGGTGATTCCCCAAAAATTCAAAGCACCAGCCTTTGCTAAATACGACGGAATTTCTTGCCCGAAACTGCACCTTCGGTCGTATGTAAGGAAGATTCAGCCGTACACTGCTGATAAGAACCTATGGATCCACTTCTTTCAAAACAGTCTCTCAGAGACTCAGCTTGAATGGTTTTACCAGTTAGAAGGAGCCAGTATTCGCAGTTGGGAAGATCTGGCTGCTGCTTTCTACAGGAAGTACCAATACAATGCCGACCTCGCTCTTACGCGTACCCAACTCCAGGGTATGTCTGTGGGAACGGGCGAAGGTTTCAAAGATTATGCTCATAAGTGGAGGGATCTCGCTGGAAGAGTGCAACCACCCTTGGCTGATAGGGAGCTAGTTGATATGTTTTTGGGGACCTTGTCTGGTTCATTTTTCAACCATCTAATTGGAAGCTCTTCGTCTGGGTTTACAGAGCTAATTATGACCGGTGAAAGGATTGAGGCTGGTATTAAGTCCGGTAAGATACAAAAGGGTGCTTCATCGAGCATCGAGAAAAAGCCTTTTAAGAAAGAGTCTAGTGCTGTTTACAGTTCGAAAATCCAGAATAGACCTGAACGCCGCCAAGTTGTTAATGCGGTTGTTATTTCGAGACCTGTTGGGGCTCCTCAGTGCAACAATCAACAAAAGGCCGAGAGACCTTGAAGGAAATTCACCCATCTCAACATGACTTTGTCTCAGATTCTGCCGCAGTTATTGAAAACCAATCTAGTAACTCCAAGGGAGGCTCCGCAAAATGCCAACACTGCATCGCCTAAGTACAATCCTAATGCCCGCTGTGCTTTTCACTCTGATAGCCCGGGACATGATACAGATGATTGTTGGGCTTTGAAGAACAAAATACAGGACTTAATTGATGCTAAGGAAATTGAGTTCGAGGCGCCCGAAAGACCTAATGTTGTGACTGCTCCTATGCCCAAGCATGGAGTGAATGTTGTAGAAGAAGACTCGTTTGTGGTTTCTGTGAAAGATATTGCTACTCCCTTGATGACTATGAAGAAGAATCTTTTGTCAGCCGGTTTATTTCCGGGTTGTGACGAAGGTTGCCGTATGTGTTCTGCCCTACCAACTGGTTGCCATCTTTTGAAATCAGGTGTCCAACGCCTGATGGATAGTAAAGAAATTCTGTTTGAGAAGACTGTTGTTCCTTTAGTTAATACTGGAGAAGTTGCTATTATCACCATTTTCGACGATTCTTCCAAGGCTTCCTCGAGAAAGCCTGTTAGAATTAC
This sequence comes from Vicia faba, assembly GCA_948472305.1. Classification (NCBI taxonomy): domain Eukaryota; kingdom Viridiplantae; phylum Streptophyta; class Magnoliopsida; order Fabales; family Fabaceae; genus Vicia; species Vicia faba. The sequence goes on along the minus strand of OX451738.1, from coordinate 186,864,766 downwards.
ATTTGTTCCAAGAATCGCACCATTTATCATCACTGTTCCTGGGCCTATCCCCTATACATCTGATAAAGTTGTCCCTTGGCACTATGGGGCTGATGTTTATTATCACAGAGTGAAACAAGATTTGGATGTTGATACTGACGTCAGCAACATTGTTGGACCTACTGCCCGGAAACCTGTTGTTATTACACCTGCCAGTGTACCTGCTACTATTCATTTTCAAGTTCCCATTCTTACCCTTGTTGCCGAGTCATCTAATACTCGGGGCAAAGGGACTACTGATGAGCCTGCACGGACGGAGGCACCTAAGGCGATTACTGTTGAAGCTTCTAGACAAGAGATGGAAGCGATTTTAAAGATCATCAAAAAGAGTGACTACAATGTAGTTGAACAGCTGGGGCAAACCCCATCCAAAATTTCTATGTTATCTCTGTTGCTATGCTCAGAAGCCCATGCCAAGGCTCTGATTGCCTTCCTGAAGACTACGAACGTACCGCAAGAAACATCAGTTGATCAGTTTAAAGATTGTGTGGCTAGTCTGACTGCTGATAATGGGTTGGGTTTCTCTGACGCCGACTTGACTGCTAAAGGGAAGAATCACAATGATTCCCTGCATGTCTCCATTGAATGCAAGGGCGCTACTCTTGCTCATGTATTAGTGGATACTGGTTCCTCATTGAACGTCTTGCCTAAGAAAGCTCTAGACCGGTTAGACTGTGAAGGGTTGGAGTTGAAACCAAGCAACATTGTTGTCAGGGCCTTCGATGGGTCTAAAAGGATGGTGCATGGAGAAGTAGATATTCCAATTAAGGTTGGTTCTCAGGTTTTCGCCTATACATTCTATGTGATGGACATTCAGCCATCTTATTCTTGTTTGTTGGGTCGTCCATGGATCCACAAGGCGGAGGAAGTAACGTCTATGCTCCACCAGAAGCTGAAGTACCCAGTGAAAGGGAAGATTGTGACAGTACAAGGAGAGGAGGAGTACATGGTGAGCCACCTCAACTCTTTCGATATGTAGAGATGGATGGGGAGTTCATTGAGACCCTGTTTCAGCATTTTGAAGAGGTTCCCCAGACACTGGCATCAGCTGAGACTGTTGTTGAAGATCCTCCTATGAAGATGGCTTCCTTCAAAGATGTCGGGGTTGTTGTTGAGAAAGGTGGGTGTACGAATTGGGGCCAACTCCCTGATTTTGCACAGAAGACTAACAAGTTTGGTTTAGGTTTCACTGCAGAAGCTCAAAGGGCTGTTCGGAATGCATGGATCGGAAGACCTCCCCTGTTCATCAGTAATTCAGGAGTGAATGCCATTGAAGACGATGTGGAAGAGTTTGAGTTCGATAGTTGGATCTATCCTACTACTGATGGAGGACTAAGCAACTGGACAGCAAAGGACTTCATCCCTGTTTCTTTTGTTACCCAGTAATGAGACTTTTTGTTTTGAATTTGTAACAGACAATGTTTTAAACTTTACGGCCCGGTGTCTTACCCGGGGCACTGTAGCTTCATTTGTGAGGGCTTTATGTGTGTCATTTACATATATCATTAATAAAAGCATTGGACGTTTCTTGCATTTCAAATCTTGTGCTCCTTGTTTTTCTTTTATTACATATTACAAAACAACTATTTTACACACACTCACATATACAGGTCTGCATCCACTCTGGATCTCACTGGTAACGACTCTACTACTGCCAGTTATGACATCGAAAGTCCGATCAACTTAGCCGAAGACGAAGGTGAAGACGATTGCGAAGTGCCTGGTGAACTTGCAAGACTGTTACTTCAGGAAGAAAGGGCCATTCAGCTACACGAAGAGCCGGTGGAATCAGTGAATCTGGGTACAGAGATAGACAAGAAAGAAGTCAAGATCGGGGAAAATCTGGAGCTTAGTGTGAAGCAACGGTTGATTCAAATGTTGCGTGACTATGTTGAGATCTTTGCCTGGTCTTATGAAGATATGCCTGGGTTGGATACCGATATTGTGGTTCACTGCCTGCCTACCAAGGAAGACTGTCCTCCAGTGAAACAGAAGGTTCGTCGAATGCACCTGGAGATGTCTGAGAAAATCAAGGCTGAAGTTATGAAACAATTTGACGCTGGTTTTCTAGCAGTTACTTCTTAACCACAGTGGGTGGCCAACGTGGTTCCTGTACCGAAGAATGATGGTAAGGTTCGAATGTGCGTTGACTATAGAGATCTGAACAGGGCGAGTCCCAAGGATGATTTTCCTCTACCTCATATCGACGTTCTGGTTGACAACACCGCTCAGCACAAGGTATTCTCCTTTATGGATGGTTTCTCCGGTTATAATAAAATTAAGATGGCTCCCGGAGACATGGAGAAGACAACTTTTATTACTCAGTGGGTTACCTTTTTCTACAAGGTCATGCCTTTTGGACTAAAGAATGTTGGGGCAACATATCAGCGTGCCATGGTTGCTTTGTTTCATGACATGATCCATCATGAGATTGAGGTATACATCGATGACATGATTGCAAGGTCCCAGATTGAGGAAGAACACCTTGACCATCTCCAGAAGTTATTTGACAGGTTGAAGTTGTACAAGCTGAGGTTAAATCGGAACAAGTGCACCTTCGGGGTGAGATCTGGTAAGCTGATGGGTTTCGTTGTAAGTGACAAAGGTATTCAAGTGGATCCTGCTAAGGTGAAGGATATACAGGAAATGCCAGCTCCCAGAACAGAGAAAGAAGTCAGAGGCTTTCTGGGACGTCTGAACTACATTTCCCGATTCATCTCACACCTGACTGCTACTTGTGAACCAATCTTTAAGTTACTGAAGAAAGATCAGGTGGTACGATGGAATGATGAGTGTCAGGCCACTTTCGAAAGGATCAAAGATTATCTCCAAGAGCCACCTATTCTTATGCCTCTAGTTGAAGGGAGACCTTTGATCTTATACTTGATAGTACTCGACAACTCAATGGGGGTGTGTGCTGGGTCAGCATGACGAGTCTGGCCGAAAAGAGCATGCTATTTATTACCTTAGCAAAAAGTTTACCGACTGTGAGACCCGATACTCACTGCTCGAGAAAACTTGTTGCACTTTGGCATGGGCTGCTCGCCGGCTGAGACAATATATGCTGACTCACACTACTCTATTGATATCGAATATGGATCCAATCAAGTATATCTTCGAGAAGCCCGCCTTGTCCGGGAGAATAGCGAGATGGAAGATGATCTTGTCTGAGTATGACATCCAATATACGACCCAAAAGGCAATTAAGGGAAGTGTGTTGGCAGACCATTTGGCACATCAAGAAGTGGATGGATACCAGTCTATGAACTTTGAATTCCCGGACGAGAATATCATGATAGTGATTGACTGTGAGACACCTGGACCGGATGAAGGACCTGAGGAAGGATCCCGATGGTCTATGTGCTTTGATGGAGCTTCGAACGCTTTGGGTAATGGCATCGGCGCCGTGATCATATCTCCTAAAGTCTCTCATACTCCGTTTACCACCCGACTATGTTTCAACTGCACCAATAACATGGCGGAGTATGAAGCGTGCATCATGGGTCTTTGAGCAGCAATTGACCTAAGAATTAAGTTCTTGAGTGTTTTCGGAGATTCCGCTCTCGTGATTAGTCAGATCAAAGGCGAGTGGGATATGAAACACCCTAATCTTATTCCTTACAAGGAGTATGTATTAACGTTGCTCCCACAGTTCGAGGAAATAACCTTTGAACACTTCCCTAGAGAGGAGAATCAGTTGGCGGACGCGCTAGCTATGATGTCTTCTATGTTCAAAGTCAATTGGGACAACGAAGCTCCCCGGATTATCATTGAAAGATTGGACGAACCCGCACATTGCTGTGACATTGAGACTGAAGAGGTAGCAGAAAAGCCCTGGTTTCATGAAGTAAAAAGGTATCTTGAGGCTCAGGAATACCCCGAGGGTGCATCTGTTAATGATAAGAAGTTTCTGAGGAGGTTCGCGGCAAAGTTCTTCATCAGTAATGGCCTTCTTTACAAGCATAACCATGATTCGGCCTTACTACGATGTGTGGATAAGAATGAAGAAGAAAGGATCATGACAGAGTTACATGAAGGTACTTTCGGAACTCATTCCAGTGGACACACCATGGCAAAGAAAATCCTACGGGCAGGATATTACTGGTCCACTATGGAAGCCGACTGTTATCAGCATTCTCGGACATGTCACAAGTGCCAAGTTTATGCTGATAAGGTGCACATACCTCCAGTTCCTCTGAACGTCTTGACGGCTCCGTGGCCTTTTGCAATGTGGGGCATTGATATGATCGGCGAGATCAGACCTACGGCATCCAATGGGCACCGTTTCATCCTGGTAGCTATCGATTATTTTACGAAGTGGGTCGAAGTAGCTTCCTTTGCTACTGTAACCAAGAACGTCGTGGCACGGTTCATTTGGCACAATCTGATCTGTCGATACGGTGTACCAGAGAGGATCATTACGGACAATGGTACAAATCCCAACAATAAGATGATCACTGAGCTCTGCAAGCAGTTCAAGATACAGCATCACAACTCTTCTCCCTATCGGCCGAAGATGAATGGGGCTGTTGAAGCGGCTAATAAGAACATTAAGAAGATTGTGCAGAATATGAAGGTGACATACAAAGACTAGCACGAGATGTTACCATTTTCTCTTCATGGGTACCGTACCTCAGCACGGATGTCAACAGGGGCGACACCCTATTCCTTGGTATATGGCATGGAAGCAGTCCTGCCCATTGAAGTTCAGATACCCTCTCTTCGGATCATGAAAGATGCAGGTTTGAGCGAAGATGACTGGATCCAGACCCGGCTTGATCAGCTGAACCTAATCGACAAAAAGAGACTTACTTCTATTAGTCATGGTCAGACGTATCAAAAACGGATGATCAAGGCATTTAATAAGAAAGTCAGACGACAAGAGTATCAAGTTGGGGACCTGGTTATCAAACTCATTATCTTACCTCAAGGTGATCCCAGGGGCAAATGGACCCCTACCTACGAAGGGCCATTTGTGGTTAAGAACATTTTCTCAGGAGGAGCCATGATTCTAACCACCATGGATGGTGATGACCTTCCTCACCCCGTCAATGCAGACATAGTGAAAAATACTACGCATAATCAAAGACCCGCTAGGTTGACTGGCCTAGGCAAAAATAAGGGCTTCCCGGCGAGCCAAAAGGGTTCGGGCAAAAATAAGGGATGAAAATGAAAAAATTTGTATACCCGGCAAGTCGAAAACCTGAAAAGGCGGCTTGGACAAAAAAAGGGTATCCTGGTGGACTGAAAACCCGAAAGGGCGGTCCAGGCAAAATTTAGGGATTAAAGCGTAACACTATGTCTCATTGGATCACCTTGCAACCAGACTTCGGTATCGACTATCAAGCTCGGACGGTGCTAATCAATCTGATCCACCTTCAACCAATGGCAAAGTAATGAGATGCTCGAGGACATAAGGGCAATAGCAGAGTTGGAACCCAGTGGGATTATTCACATAGCTGTTTTGTTTATTTTTGCACAAATTGTATAAATTCTATTTGTTCGGCGGTGTTCTCTTACTAGGACGTCAGCCTCTTGTACAAAAACGCCTATTTACAGGCCAAACTTCAAAATCAATACAATTCATTTTCAAAGAAATTTCAAACTGTTTTTTTCTTTATCTGTTTTGATTTGCAAAGAACGTCCAATGTTCATTTTTGATATATGCATTTGACATTAATTGTCGCTCATAAATATTTGCATGTGAAACAAAAGACGATTACGGGTAATATCAGAAACAAGGGCAATGAGAATTGTCCAAAGTTGTATAGTTGCTCTGTCCACCAGGTACAATGGTAAATTCAGCTGAAGAATATGGCTAAGATATCTTCACTCCCCGCAGAGTAAGACATTAATGATAGCTCTTCTCAGCTGAGACTTGCAACTGTGAATGAATCGGTAATATTCTCCCCAAGCAGAGTTTATCTATCATCAGCACTAAAAAGGCTTGATATCCCCGGCAGTCTTAATATTCCCCAACGGAATATAAGAATGCTCCCCGGCAGGGTACAAGATATCCCCAGTGGAGTTAAAATTTTCCCAACGCAGTCTGAAAAAGCTTCCCTAACGGAATTGGGAGAATCATCCCCAGTAGACTCTGGAAGTTTATCCCCAGCGGAGTACAAAAATAAATCTCCCCAGCCGAGTTCAAAGGATCATTCCCAGTAAAACTCAAAGGATTATCCCCATAAGAGTCTAAAATGTTATCCCCAGTAAAGTCTCCACTGAGAGATCATCCCCAACGGATTTCTTTCCTTTCATAAACAGGAATTCAATCCCCAATAGGATTCAATATCACCAGCAACAATAATTCATCCCGACGGAATTTGTCAGTGGAATCTTCATCAGAACATCTCTTCCCCACAGAATAATCTCCTCGTCAGTTTATTCCTCCAACGGAGTCATCCTCTCCTGCAGGCTTATTCTCTTCGTTCTCCATCCCCAGCAGAAACGAAGAATCCAGCTCTATTCTTCAGCAGCTATCCGGGATTTATTTTCCCCAGCTAGAAACATTACATTTCCATACATCATGATACATGCATACACGCATCATACCACACAATCTCATTTATTTTGAGAGCATCATTGCTTGATATATATATCATGCATCATGACATTGCATATGACTAACTCTTTACCTTTTCAGGGAAAGGCGAATCAATAAACACCGTTGACTACTTATATGACCTGGTAGTCCCCTAAAAACTACATCAATTGAGGGTTATTTCAGCGGATTCCTCAGAAAGATGCTCTCACAAGACTTTCGTCCGGTTCAATTAAATCGATTCTAAGATTTTTCTGATTCTTATCCAGTCAAAGTTAATCCAATACCTTCTCTGGTTCAGTCAGATCGACGCTAAGATCTCCTGACTCTTATTCCAGTTGAAGATATTCCAAGACTTTTGTCTGGTTCAGTTAAATCGATTCTAAGATTTTTCTGATTCTTATCCAGTCAAAGTTAATCCAAGACCTTCTCTGGTTCAGTCAGATTGACGCTAAGATCTCCCTGATTCTTATTCCAGTAGAAGATATTCCAAGACTTTCGTCTGGCTCAGTTAAATCGATTCTAAGATTTTTCTGATTCTTATCTGGTCAAAGTTAATCCAAGACCTTCTCTGGTTCAGTCAGATCGACGCTAAGATCTCCCTGATTCTTATTCCAGTTGAAGATATTCCAAGACTTTCGTTTGGTTCAGTTAAATCGATTCTAAGATTTTTTTTGATTCTTACCCAGTCAAAGTTAATCCAAGACCTTCTCTGGTTCAGTCAGATCGACGCTAAGATCTCCCTGATTCTTATTCCAGTCAAAGTTCAGACCTCCTACCAACAGTCTCCAAATGGCATCTGTAAGCCCATTCCCGACATCACCAGGCTGATACCACTTCATGCGAGTGCAAATTTCTGGGCACTCTAGTGTTCAATCATCTTCCACCTTCGGATCACGAAAGACACGAAAGCCAATCTACATCCTCAGGTTTAAGAAGATGGAACAGGGGCAGCTATTATACCCCAAAATTTTCCCTCTCATATTTCTCAAAACATTGCAAGAAAAATCTCCAAGTTGCTCAAGTTTGCTCAAGAGTTGGACAGTCAAGCTATCTCCTAAGGCAGTCAATCCCAAATTAGGGTTTTGTGTTGCATCAAGATCTTTGAGTTCAAATGACCTCAAATTATCCTTAATGTCCTAATATGTTCTCAAGGTCATCCATGTCAAGTTTCAAGCCTTGCAGAGGAAGTTTGCTCAGTCAATTGCTCAAAGGGTCCAAAAATCGACTGTGCTAGGGCAAAAGTCAACTGTGACCTATAAACAGTCAAACCTCAAGATTTTTTGTCAACATTCTAATTTTGAAGGATATTTCATCATTTTATCAAGGGTTGATCATGATTCATCAAGGATTGCTCAAAATTCATCAAGACTTAAAAGTTGCTAAATTAGGGTTTTGTAGGAAAAGTCAACTCAACTTTGACCAAGCATAACTTTCTCATACTTTTTGAGAAATGACCCATCCAAAGCTCATTTTTAAGAGGATGCAATTTCCTACAATCCATATTCATACCCCAAGATCAGAAAATGCACTCACAAGATGTTATAAATTTGGACATTATAGATCATTTTTGAAAGTCAACAAAAACACCTTTTTTGCCAAAGCTTACAACTTGAAGAAGTCCAAGAACATTTCCAAAAGTTAAAAATTGAATAAGTTATGCATTGTTGAAGTTGGGCATTTTTGCAAAATTTCCAAAAGTCAACTATCCCCAAAACTTCAAAATTTGTCAAATGGGTCCATTCTTTTCCACTTGATTTGGACTTGCCCCATTGCACACGCGTCCTAGCTTCAGCCTTGTGTCCATTTATCAATTTTATTATTTTATTTGATTTTTTATTGAATTGTTTCATTTTAAATCAATTTAAATCAAATAAAATCCCAAAACTTGATTACATGAGATCTTTTTCTATTTTCAGGACTTAATCGTCATCAATATCATGATCAAATTCGTATCAAGCATTCCATGTGCAAAAAGATTGGATTTTTGACAGAATAGGCAAGCTTTCAATGGTGAATCAAATCAAATCCCATGACATCAATGTGCAAGGATTCAATCCACAAATGTTAACCTAATGCATTGCATATTACATATACAAGCCAAAGCACACGAAAACTGGACCTAGAGGCTGCAAGAACACCAAGAACCAAACTTGCAAAATTGACAAAAAGTGTGAAACTGAAATCACACTTTGAGGCGTTTACAGAAGCAAAACTCAACACCAATCGATTGTTGGGTGTCTACTCAACCTTCTGCAATCCAAAGCAAGCTTTCATACGCATCAAAACACACTGTAAGCATCATGTTTCATGGCCCTGTATTCAAAATCGTAACTCCATATTTTTGCATCTTTCTAGCCAATCTTTGACATATTTGTGATGCTTATGAGATTTCTAAACTTTTGGTAATATTTGATTTCATTTATATGAACTGTAACCCCATAACCGTATGGCTAGGGTTTTGTGTTAGATTTTAGGGATTTGTATTTCAGGAAAAATTGGATCTTGTTATGGACATGGTTGCACTCAGGAGAGGGAGACGAACCTAACCATGTCCTTGGGGGTCGTTTTCATGGCCTAGAATGGATTTTGGGAACGACCTGCGAGTTTAGCTGCGGATCTAAAGCCGCAGGTAAAGTTACAGGGTTGGAGGAAGAAGACGATGACGCGTCAATCCCCCAGTGGCCAATTCATAATTCGCGCGTTTTTATTTTTTGTTTTGGCATATTAATCTATTACCCCATATTATTATTATTGTCTAATATATTAACAGATGAAGCGTGATGGCTGAGTGGTAGTGACGTGTGTCCAATGATCAACAGGACCTGGGTTCGAATCCCAGGTCCCCATGTTATTTGTTATATTTTTCATTCAGGTGATCCAATGCAATACCAAGCGTGTAGCCTACAATACTCCCTCATTCAATCAATCGGGGCATTATATAAACCCTCACACATGTGATAGCCAAGTATCCAATATTCAAACCTAAAACCCTAATATTCTGGTTATATCTCTTTGCATTCATTCTTACTTGATCGTTAGAGTACCTTGCAGGTACAATCCCTCTTTCTCATCAACTTTTCAACAAGCCAGATATCATCCTTCAGCCCATTTACAGGTTCTGGTCAACCGGTAAAATCAATTCTATTATTCAAATAAGCACTCAATCCTTATTGTGTATATCTCATATACATTAATTGAAAGAATCCAATGTAAACGTGTTATTATAATCATCATATGATTTATTGGATTCATAATCCCTTTTTAGCTTACAAGACAAAATATGATTCATTATCATATAAAACATGCAACCACACACAAACAACTTCATGGTTGATCATGAGCACAATAAAAACGGCATCGCCTCTACTTAGCCCACACAAATAGAAACTACAACGACTAATTCATCTGCCTACAATACTAGTTGTGAATGAACAAAAGTCTTAGAAAGAACACGAACTCATAATTCTTGTGCGGCTAGGGTTTCCAAATTTTACAAATAAGTTACAACCACTTTGGTATAAGGGTTATATTATAGACCCACATATACACAATGTAGCTTACAGTGCATCGTGATTATCTAATTAGAATTATTGCATCGTAAGAATGTACCACTGAATCATATAAACTAACTGTATTCACTTATTTAATCTCTCATTTATCTTTACTTATGTGTGTGACCCTATAGGTTTTTGTAACAATGACAACAATATCAAATTGTTTATTTAATATTATAACAAAGATATGTGTCTAACAACAAATCAATGTATAATACGGTTGAAACAACCGGCTGAAAATCATCAAATAATAAAGTCGCCATCGAACGTCTTTTATCCCATATGGAGGGAAAGGTAAACATCGAGAAAACCTGAGAAGGGAGAAGTTACGGTCTTGTGACCGAGAGATCGGGTAAGGGAGTCTGTTATGCGAGGGGAAGGTATTAGTACCCCACACACCCGTAGTACTCTATGCTATCCACTATTGTTGTCTATATTATAGGTGTGTTTAATCTATGCTTACTGTTTACTATACTACTAAAGGGAGAATGCATGCAAAATAAAGGAGAAAAGAATGTAGGGAAAATAAAATTTTACTCGCTTGGGCCCTACCCCAATGCCTACGTATCCTTTTTGAGGAATCAGAGCTACCGTAGTTCGGCTCTTATGTTTTTGTCTGTTTGTGTTTTTTATGGACGAAGTTAATTCCGCCTTCTGCCGCAGCTCGACCTTTGGAGACTTATGCGTTGGCACAGAAGTAAACTAATCATGTCCTTACCTGAAAAGGGTTTTAGAGAAAGGTGCTCGAGCGCACAAAATGATTTGAATTGGTTTGTGTTTTTGTTACCTTGAAAAAGGGTTTTAAGTATGATTAGCATGTTTTTGATTTGCTAAGAAAATAAGTTTTTGTTTTGAATGCAAGGATGCAAAGAGGGGAAGAAAAGAGTCTAATGGAGACTAGCTTATTTCTAACCTAATGTTATCATACAATGGTAGTCCTAAGGTTTGGATGAAAGGGTAACGTCTACCTAATGTTAGCATGCATGTTTTACAATCTAAGGTCTAACTTGCGTCCAAACGGAGCAAGCGCATCCTAAGGGAACATGGTATGTACAGGGATAAAGCAAGCAAGCCGGCAAACAGAGCACACCTAAAGAGATCCTGCCTAGGTTAGCATGTTGAAGAAAGTCTAACAAAACTATCCTATAGGGAACATGCAATGAGAGCGAAGTCGTGATCTCAATTTCTAAATTGAGTGACTCATCGATCAGCAAGAAATAAAGGAAAGAGATAAAGTCATATAGGGAGCATGCACTGAGAGCGAAGTCGTGATCTCAATTTCTAAATTGAGTGACTCATCGATTAACAAGAAAGTAAACAAACATAAGCACAACACATATAGCAAATGAAGTGAGGAATGCCTGCTACAGGTCATTAAACAGCGACTTCGAGCGCACGCTCTTTATTTCCTACTTCTCATGGTATCTAGAAAGCAGTAAAGTGCGGAAGTGAGGAATAAAATGAGGTCGCGATGATACCGAACGGAGAAGGTCTGTTGCCTCTTCAAAGCCACGCAAGTGATAAGAAAACTCTACATAAGTTGCTCCGCATGAGTGATCAAAAATTAATCTCCAAATATTCCCAATTATGAAAGATTACATCAATATAATATCACAAAATCTTAGCTAAAAAATGACAATGAAAATGATTATCGAACATGAAAATAATAGAAAAATCTAATTAAACATCCAAAGAGAATTTCTAAAATCAATAAGAATTTCTATTATTTTTGTATCTCTTTTATCATTAAAGTTATGAGAAGAATATAATTTTAAAAAAATAATTAAATCTAAAACAGAGGGGGTGTTGAAGTCTGGATTAGGTGTGTAGTGTAGCAAGGGTGCTAGGCCCATGAGTCAGAATACGAGATCCATCAGTATTTTTTGAGAGTAAGCCAGCGATGCCAAGAAAAATTGATGGTGGGCCTGGAAAGGTCTGAGGTCCGACTCAGCCTTCCTGATAATCATCAATACTCCAATATGCTTGCATTTGTTATATAATTAAACTGTTAATGAAGAAATAAGTAAAATAAGAGAGTTATATAAAAGGATTAGGGTTGTGAGATTATGTGACCATCCAGCTTCAGCTTGCAAACATCGTTCCTCTCTGATCGACTCTCCCTTAAAACACCGATCATCACATACTGTCGTCGTCACATTATCATCTTCTTCATCAAGATTCCGCCATCAAACTCTTTCTCATCTCTTCCTTTCAATTGATTCGTTTGGATTTTCAAATGGTTTCTCAATCTTTCCTCTGCTTCTCACAATTCTGTTTCCTCATTGTTACCAATAAAACATAGTAGTGCAATTTCCGGCGGCGTCGCCTTTATCACCACCATCCCCAAGCCATTACCGATCGAAGATCCTTTATATTGACCCAAACTGAAATCGTCTACTGAGTACGAATATATCATCAGATTCACACGAAAATGAACCACAAGACTGAATCTAAGAACTCAAGTCTGAAACCCTAGGTCCACAATCTTCAAGAAATCGAAAGCTTTAATCGACGCTTCAAGAACCTCGGTGTGATGGATAATGCGTGAAAGGAGGTTCAGAGCCTACCACAGTGATGACGGTAATCGATTCACTCTTCTTTTATGTTCTTCATTTTCTCTTTCTTCCTTTCGTTTTTCTGTATGCTGCGAATTGAATTAATGATGATGATTCGATGTAGAATTTATGTTTGTTGTTGATGTGATACGTTGAATATTGAAGATGATGATGAAATGTGAAAACGATGAATTGATGTTGATTCTTGATGATGACGGTTGCAGAGATTTTGAAGATTAAAGAGAAAGAGCAGAGAGCAAGGGTTCAGTTTGAAGGTGGAAGATTGATGGTGCAGTTGGTGATGAAAATGTGCGTTGAAGTGGTGTGACGAAAGAGAGCACAGAGAAGGTGTTGAAGAATGATGAAGGTTGAAGAAGGGGTGTCTATTGAAAGGAAGGATGAAGGTGAATTAGAGGTTGAAGTTCAGATAGAATATTGCAGAGAAGATAAGGAAGGTTCAAAGATGAGAAAGAAAGCATAGAGAAATTGTGGTGATTCTTCAGAGGTTTTTTTTTAATGAATCGATTGTGGTGAGTCCCTCCTTTTTGTTATCTATTTTCTCTTCTGTTGTGAATCTATGAAGTTTGTTAGTTGTGTAGAAAGTTGGTTAAAGGTTAGTTATGAAGTTATGTTAGTTATAGGGAGTTGGTTAGATTTCATTTTCTGTTATAAGTCAGTTGGATGTTTATTAGAGGTGGTTTTATTCTGTTCTTTTTTTCTAAGTTTTTTACTGACTCTCTATTGAAACTTTTTCTGTTATGAATCACATCTCTCTGAGTTTCTCCCCTTTCTGTTATCTTCTATTAGAATTATGTAATCCCATTTCCTTTTCTATTATAAACCGTGAAATCCCTCCCTCTCTTTTTTCAGTTTTTCTGTTATGCCTTTCCCTAATTATGTTATATTTTTGTTGAGAAGTTGGTTATAAACAGTTGGAAAGTTAGTTACAAGATTCTATTTTTTGATCCAGTTACTTTCTGAAATTTAAAGGAGTTATGCAAGGCTGGAAAATTATGTTTTGATTGTGAACTATTTTTAGTTATGCAGGGCATTTTACCTTTAATGCAGTTCTTTTTGTTTTGTATGATAGGTTCCGACGTTCCGCATGGGCTTCGGATAATCAAGGATATCTTTGACTTAATTTTGGATAAGGCATAAAGTCGACTGCAACATGAAACCTGGACATGGAATTGAAAACTAGGAGTTTAGGAACACTAGGCTTAGTGTAGATTTTATTGTGAAATTTCCTTGTGATGTAATGAACTGGCTTGTAAACAAACACTTGAAATATGGATTATTGGTGTAATGGTTTGAATTTGGAAATGGATCATGGTTGAGAAGGATTGAATACTTGGACATATAGTTGGAATTAGTTTAGGGATTAGAATAGATTCTGATGACTTTCCTGATGTAAATGCTTTTGGGACATCTTGTAATGAATTGCTTGAAAATCTTTGCATGATGCTTAGAAAAGTTATGGTTGAATGGTCATGAAACTTCGAGTGAACATTGAATGATGAATGTTGATGTTGAACTTGAATGACGTAAATGATGAATGATGTGGGAAATTCGAATAATGGTGATGAATTGTGAATGAAACAAATGATGCATGTTGAACTTTGTAACTTGTAACTTCAACTCCAAACAATCCTCACGCCTTTTCTTTGAAAATTTAATGACCAAAACAATTGATGAAATTCGATTAGTCTTGAAGCCCACTTCGTTTCTCACGAACATATCCAAATCAAGCAACACAAATCGTTTTAGTTCAAAGAAATCACAAGCCCATTTCTCAATCTAATTTGCAATTTAAATTTCAAACGCCTTTATCTTCAAGCCCCGAAAGCATCTTGCATAACAAGCCACAAGCGAATAAGATTACGACTGTGCCCCGGTCACAACTAACTTCTTGCTTCTAATTTTGTACCAATTTTCGGGGTTTCACAATTCTTGATGACCAAAGGTCACAAAGGAAACCCCCTTAGAATTCCTTGATGACGAGGATAGGTCTTGAATTGTAGTAATTAAACCTTTTGGATGAAGATTAACTTGAGGGATGCTCAAGATATCCATGAATGCCAAATCCTAATTCTCAGAATCTTTAATTGAAAAAAATGCTACGTTTAAGCACCAGAGGTTTAAACCCTAATTCTCTGATCCATGCTTCAGGAAGAACCAGAAGAATAAAGGCTTATTAGATATTTGCACCTCACACCAAAAGAAACCCTAGCTTACATGATTGCTGACCATTTGAACCAAGTGGTTTTATTGAATGAAAATATATGCTTTATCAGTGACCTAATGGAATATATACAGATGAATGCAAAACCTAAGCTAGATAAAAGTAAAAGGGGTAGGACAAATTTGGGGTATTACAGCTGCCCCTATTTAATCGTCTTAAACTTGAAATTACGATTGGTGCGTGCCTTTCGGAAGTTCAAGGTTGAAGATGATTAAATACCAATGCCCAAAATTTGTTCTGGGAGATAGTGAGTATTTTTTTTGTGATATCTGTTGGGGAAAGAAAATTTTCGTTTTTTCAGTGAAGAGATAGAGATTGGACTTGTAACGTGGCATGATGCCAATACAAGGAAGGTATAACACATACGAGTGTTTGAGTCAATACGGACGAGTATTGAAAGAAGATATGGACGAGTATCAAAGGTTAAACACGGACGAGTGTTTGAATCAATACGGACCAGTATTGAAGGAAGATACAGGCGAGTATCAAAAGGTTTAAACACGGACGAGTGTTTGAATCAATACAGACGAGTATTGAAAGAAGATACAGACGAGTAACAAAAGGTTTAAACACGGACGAGTGTTTGAATCAATATGGACGAGTATTGAAAGAAGATACAGACGAGTATCAAAAGGTTAAACACAGACGAGTGTTTGAATCAATACGGATGAGTATTGAAAGAAGATACAGGTGAGTATCAAAAGGTTTAAACACGGACGAGTGTTTGAATCAATACGGACGAGTATTGAAAGAAGATATGGATGAGTATCAAAAGGTTTAAACACGGACGAGTGTTTGAATCAATACGGACGAGTATTGAAAGAAGATACAGGCGAGTATCAAAAGGTTTAAACACAGACAAGTTTTTGAATCAATACGGACGAGTATT
The DNA here is from genome assembly GCA_948472305.1 of Vicia faba. Lineage (NCBI taxonomy): Eukaryota > Viridiplantae > Streptophyta > Magnoliopsida > Fabales > Fabaceae > Vicia > Vicia faba. Next base: position 186,848,940 of record OX451738.1, on the reverse strand, counting down.
GAAAGAAGATACAGGCGAGTGTTTAGGAATTGACACGGACGAGTGTATAGACACGACGGGTGTTTAGGAATTTACACAGAGAGTGTTTAGAAGTTGACACGACGAGTGTTTATGAGTTGATGCAGATGAGTGTTTGGAGACCGACACAGATTAGTGTTTAGGAATTTACACGATGAGTGTTTAGGGAACTGACACAGACAAGTGTTGGGTTTGGACTTGGTGTATTGATTTTGCTGGGCACTTGAAAAGATGAAAGTCATCAACTGGGGATTTTGGGGATGATATCTTCTTGTAGGGATGTATTTTTGTCCTTGAATAATTCAGGTCTTTTGTGTAAGGTACCTGATCTGGCTTATGCTTCGTATGCATGTTTGAATTTCTTTTGCCGCAAAGATCCATTCTGATGGATCGGCTACGCGCTTTTGAGGATTAAATGTTATGCAGTGATAACTATATGCAATGCAAATAAATAGACTTCATGGGTGTTTTACCCCAAAATTTTCCCTCCCATATTCCTCAAAACATGGCAAGAAAAATCCTCAAGTTGTTCAAGGTAGTCCAAGGTTTGGCCAGACAAGCTCTCTCCTAAGGCAGTCTACCCCAAATTAGGGTTTCATGTTGCATCATAATCCTTGAGTCCAAGTGATCCCAAGTGCTCACCAATGTCCTAATATGTTCTCAAGATCATCCATGTCAAGTTTCAAGCCTTGTAGAGGAAGTTGGCTCAGTCAATTGTTCAAAGGTCTAAAAATCGACGGTGCTAGGGCAAAAGTCAATTGTGACCTACATACAGTCAAACTTCAAGATTTTTTGTCAACATTATCATTTTGAAGTATATTTCATCATTTGATCAAGGGTTGATCATAATTCATCAAGGATTGCTCACAATTCATCAAGATTCAAAAGTTGCTAAATTAGGGTTTTGTAGGAAAAGTCAACTCAAATTTGACCAAGCATAACTTTCTTATACGTTATGATAAATGACCCATCCAAAGCTCATTTTGCATAGGATTCAATTTCCTACAATCCATCTTCAGATACCAAGATCAAAAAATGCACTTACAAGAAGTTATGAATTTGGACATTATAGGTCATTTTTGAAAGTCAACAAAAACACCTTTTTTTTCAAAGCTTATAACCTGATCATGGAATATCAAAATGAGATGAGACAAAAAGGTTTTATTAAAGGACATCTCAAGCTTTCTAAAAAGTCAAAGAATACCTCCAAAGAGTCAAAATTGAGGAAGTTGTGCATTGTTAAAGTTCGACTTTTTTGCAAAATTGCCAAAAGACAACTATCCCTAAAACTTCAAATTTTGCCAAATGGGCCCATTCTTTTTCACTTGTTTTGGGTTGGCATTATTGCCCACGTTCTCTAGCCTTGGCCATGTGTCCATATCATATTTTTATTAATTATTTTGATTTTTGTTTTGAATTAATTTGATTTAAATCAAATAAAATCCAAAGCATTGATAACAATGGATCTTTTGATTGTTTCAGGCTTTAATCACAGCTAGCAAAACAATCATAATTGTATCAAGGCATAAGTGTAAAAAAAGATGGGATTTAGATCAAATTTGGAAGGTGGTTAAAGGGAATCAAATCAATATTCAAAGCCATTGAAAGAAGAAGATTTGGACAGCAAAAACAACCCTAATACATTGTGCATTACATAAGGGTCATGGGCAGACCAAAATAGGGGTTAGAGATCAATTGGAGAGCAAGAACAAAATTTGCAAAAACACCAAAAAAGTGTGGAATCGAAATCAAGTCTAGAGGCAGTTTCAAGGCTTGGTGTTGGTCTCAATCTCTTCCTGGCCATCTCTACAAGCGAAAGCAACCAAGACCACGCATTTTCAAGCTTCCCAGAGTACTGTAAGTCACTCACGAACTCACCCTTTTCTTGATTTCGTATTTTTAAATTTAGGCATAGTTAGCATGAATTGATAGCATATTCTGAATCTACAAATCATTTTCAAGCTTTTGGTATTATCCAATTGCATTTACATGACATATAACGAGATCCACCATTGTTAGGGATTTGTTTTTGTTTTGGGGGATTTTTGTTTCAGGAATAATTGGCCCCAATAATGGGCATAGTTGCATTCAGGAGGGTGAGACGAACTCAACCCTGGTCTTAGAATCCATTTTCATGGCCTGTACAAGATTTTGAGGGTGGACAGGCTTGTAGCGACGTACCTTTGTCTGTTGGTATAGATGCTTGTGTTTTTAGCCATGGTGCAGAGGACAGGGACGATGCGTGTCACGCCACCATTTGTCCATTCAAATCTGGTGCGTTATTTTTTTTATTATATCATCCATTGACCTTTTTTTTATATATTAATTGTTTTGTATTTCTTTAACAACGAGAATCATTTGGCCTAGTGGTTTCCACGCTTGATTCCAGGGCATTAGAGGCTGGAGGTCAGGGGTTCGATCCCTGCCTCCAGCATTTGTTATTTTTCTAATTTATTTCAGATGATCATGTACACGCTCAAGCCAGGAGATCCATCATGAGCATTCACCATCAATGTGCCAGATGGCCAGATGGCCAGATCTGGTGGCCAAGTGTTGAAGGTGTACCATGGACTCAGTCAACGTAAATGCATATGATCACAAAAGTCCAAACGGATCTCCATCAATTGGGCCAACAAAATTGCTATTCACACCAATAAAAAAGCAGGCCCATTCTCTCTTTCTCTTATATTTTTCTTGTTTTATTTAATTTAGTTATTTTATTTTATTTATTTTAATTACTAACCAAATTAATTCTTCTTTTATCAAAAAATCACAAAAAAATATTTTTGTCCAATTATATTTCAAAACTTTATTTTTATTAATAAATATTAACTAATTAATTAGGTTTTTAATTCTAGAATAACTTTAATTTATTTTGTAAATATTTAAAACTAATTAGAATTAATAGGTTTTAATCGTTAATTTAACCATTTTATTTTCTTTCCTAAAATAACAAAAACTCCAAAAATATGTCATTAATTATTTTTTTTCATTAATTAATTAATTTAATAATTAATTTAACTTTAGGAATAATTTTCTTTTCTTAAAAAATAAATAAAAACAAGAAAAAAACATTTTCTTTAATTAAAAAGGTCAAAACCCTAATTTCGCATTCGATCCAATTTTCTCGCGCACTTTATTTTTATTATTCAATTGTTGTATCTGCTCCCGGTTTGTAATAAATAATTAGGACATTTATTTATTTTTCCGCATTTAAATTTCAAAGGGTTGTTTTTGGCGATGTAAATACCCGACGCCTTGTAATAATTTAGTTTAATTTCCGCACTTTAATTTCTGCAAATATTCAACTGCTAGATGTTTGGTAATATGGTTTGCATGACAAGAATGAATGTCTAATTTAAAACAGTTAGATCACCCTAAACATGTGCAAAGATAAAAATAACTGAAATCAACACACTCGCACATGCGCACTCTTAGGGTACACCCCACTTGGTTGCCTTTGTACACGGTCATTGAGTATAGGTTGTTTTAGAGGTCGCCCTCTTGTCTAAAAGATCATAGTTACCTCGAAATGGTTGCCTCGGATATTGTTGCCTCAAACAAATGATCTAAGACATTAGGGTTACCGCTAAAGCGTCCTAAACATTGATTTAATGATCGTATGTCCCTCTTTCGAATTGACCCTCAAACTCCAACGATAGTGCTACCCACTCACTAAGAGTGGGATAGCATGTCTAAAGGAAATTGGCATAGAACGATTCCTTTTTCGAGTAGGTAGATTAGTTCTTAAGTACTTGCTCAAATAAAACAAAACTTTTTCACACTTACACCTTTACAAACAAGTTTTCAAAAACACTTCATTACACTCTTGAGGATAGAAGCAAGAGTTAAATCGAAGTTAAAACAAAAACTTTTCAAACCCACAAACAAAAAGAAAACAATTTTGAAAACAATGAGCAAGTACCTAAGAGCCCGTAGATAAATACGGATAGAAAGGGTGCTAATACCTTTCCTTTCTATAATCTACCCCCCGTACTCAGAAACATCTCGAAAAAGGAATTTTTTTGTGGTTTTTTCCTTTCCTTGTTGGATAAAATAAAAGTCGGTGGCGACTCTTGCTTACCGCGATATTTTGCAAAAACAAACGCAAAACGCAAACCAGCATTCCAAAAAACAGTCAGTTCTTCCCACCGTATCACAAAACTGGCGACTCTGGTGGGGATAATATAAGTGGGGTGTACCTTAGGAATAGTTCATATTGTTTTCAATTGTTTCGTCTGTATGCTTTATCTTTGTGGGTTTGAATCGGAGTTACTATAGATCCTAACCCGGATCTGAGGGATACCTTTTAGGTAAGTATTAATAGACTGTGAGGGAACTGTACGGCGTAGACCGATACGGTTGAAGCAGTAGCTACGTTGGTGTGGCACTTTAGTTTGTACCGATATCCCTTATGGCGCAATGAGGAGAATATGGGTCTGCTAAGGGATCATTAAGCACCAACTGACCTTAGAACCTATAATTGACCAACTTGGCCATAGAACAGTAGCAGTATGCTACACTCATTGAGACCAAACTCTTGCGATGATTCTGGCTGCAAGAAAAGGTTGCTAAACTGGAATTATGACCGATCGAGGGTGGTCAGTGATATTGAGATCCTCTAGAACCCGGTTACTATTTCTAGGACAGGTTGAACCAACTGAACTGAAAGAGGGTAATACCTAAACTCCTTGCCAGCCTGAAATCTAAGGGCTATCTGTGTGACTTGTTTTCCCTTACCATGTTTGCTATCTGTGAATACTTGTGGTGTGTTTCTATCATGACATCATGCATCATGACATTGCATGCATATTGCATTGGACTAACCATTTCAAAGACCAATGGGATTCATCTTTGTTCTGTTTTCCAGATCACGGCATCTATGCGTAGAAACAATATTCGGATCAGCTTTGTACAGATTTCCACTCTGCTTAAATACTTGGTTTCCAAGGTTCCTGACACTTCCTCTTTTGACAAAAGACATGGTCGCCTCCTCAGTCTAGTCACTTCCAAGCTGGATGAACAGATGATGAGTGTCTTATTCCAGTTCTTTGATCCATTGTACCACTGCTTTACTTTCCCGGACTATCAGTTGGTCCCTACTTTGGAAGAGTTCTCGGGTCTACTTGGTATCTCCATTCTAGAGCATACCCCATTTATAGGTTGGGAGATAGCCCTTAAGCCAGAGGATGTTGCTACAGCCCTCCATCTGACAAAGGCTGAGGTAATGTCTAATTGGGAAACTCGGAGTGGGACAAAAGGCTTCTTGGCTAAGTTCTTGGTTGATCAGGCTAATCAGTTATGGGACAGTTTAGACTTTCAGGCATTCGAAGACATCCTGGCTCTTCTTATTTATGGTCTGGTTCTGTTTCCAAATTCAGACTCCTCTGTTGATGTGAATGCGGTGAAGATTTTCATGTCCTGTAATCCAGTGCCCACTCTCTTGGGTGATATTATGCATACTCTATATGCCCGTACTGCTCGGAAACGGGGAACCCTTATGTGTTATGCACCATTGCTGGCAAGGTGGTTTATTTCTCACCTCCCCAAATCAGTTTTGAAGAACAAGGAAGGCATGGGTTGGGCCTATAGGATCATGTCCCTTGCTCACACGGACATTATTTCGACTACTAAAGACATGGAAGACGTAGCTATTATTGATTGCTGTGGGGAATACCCCAATGTTCCATTGCTGGGAATCAATGGAGGGATCACCTATAATCCTTGTTTGGCCTTACGGAAGTTTGGGAGAGCTAGGAGGGACGGACCACATGAGTTACTACTTCCAAGCATTGTCTTTGACTTCCAAGGGGATAGTGAGGGACATCGCCGCAGGTTCATACGAGCTTGGAACAGGGTACATAGGTCTGATCCGCACGAGCTCGGCGTGAAGACTTCTCTTCCGATGGAACCATATCTCGGATCGGTTCGTACATGTTCTTAGAAGCTAGGGATGCCCTACGAAGCTGTCTTGCCTGTGATAGTTGAGAATGCTAATGAAGAAGGGGTTCCTCCTACCATTCTCCATCCATACATGCCTACTGACATTGGGGAATTAAAGAGGTCTTGGATCCAATTGAGGAAAGAGCGGGATACTTACAGAGAGAAGTATCATGAACAAGAGCGGAAGATCCTGAAGTTGATAAGGCAGCTGGAGAATGAGAAGGTCCTCAAAGACTATGTCAGCACCAACGGAAAGCGACCATGGGAGCGTTGATTTGTCTTTTTTGTTTCTAGCATAGATTTGATTTCAGCTTTTCTTTTTGTAACGCCTTAAAGGAATTTGTTGAACATTGATTTCATGTTTTATCTAATAAAAGTGTGTTTCGTTTTGGTTTACGAATTTGAATCTCCAAAGTCTTTGAAATCATATCATACGCATTTCATTCCCATGCACCTCATTACAGGTACCCTTACAGGTTTCTCATCTTCTTCGCTGTTTATTTCAGCACATCATGTCTTCTGAAACATCAACTGATCAAGCCATCAAGGCTCTGCAAGCTCAAAACGCTCAGTTCCAGGAAATGTTCATGAACTTGGCCAAGGGTCAGCAAGATCTGAAGAATCTTATCTTAAAGGATAAGAAGAAGAAGAAGAAGAAGAAGAAGAAGAAGAAGAAGAAGACGGTCCTATTGAATATGGGTCGCAGATTTGGAAACAATTTGCGGGAAGATGTTGATTTATCTCACTCACCTGGAGGGGGAGAGAATCAGGAAGAAAGGAGGGCTCCTAGCCCTGTGGTTTTTGAAAACGAGACTGACTTTGACGAAGACCAGTATCCTCCGGCTGAGGATAGGTATAAGCAACTCGAAGACCGGTTGAGCGCAATGGAGGTCCAAAAGGTACATGGGTTAGACTTCGGAGATTTGGGTTTGTCATCTGGGGTGGTGATTCCCCACAAGTTTAAAGCACCAGTCTTTGCTAAATACGACGGGGTCTCCTGCCCAAAGCTGCACCTTCGCTCGTATGTTAGAAAGATTCAACCATGCACTGCCGATAAGAACCTTTGGATCCACTTCTTTCAAGATAGTCTCTCAGGGACTCAACTTGAATGGTTTTACCAACTGGAAGGAGCTAGCATCCGTAATTGGGAAGACCTTGCTGCTTCTTTTTACAAGAAGTACCAATACAATGCCGACCTTGCTCCCACGCGTACCCAACTTCAGGGTATGTCTATGGGTGCGAGCGAAGGTTTCAAGGACTACGCTCAGAAATAGAGGGACCTTGCTGGAAGATTACAACCCCCGCTGGCTGACAGGGAGTTAGTAGATATGTTTCTGGGGACCTTGTCTGGTCTGTATTTTAACCATCTGATTGGAAGTTCATCGTCCGGGTTTACTGAGATGATTATGACCGGGGAAAGAGTTGAGTCTGGTATCAAGAGCGGTAAGATACAAAAGGGTGCTTCGTCAAGTACTGAAAAGAAGCCTTTTAAGAAGGAATCCAGCGCTGTCTACAGCTTAAAGAGCCATAATAGATCTGAGCGCCGCCAAGTAGTCAATGCAGTTGTTATATCAAGACCTATTGTTTCCCCTCAGCGCAACAATCAGCCAAGAGCCGAGAGACCGTGAAGACAATTCACTCAGCTCCATATGACCCTGTATCAGATTCTGCCGCAGTTGTTAAAGACCAACTTGGTGATTCCGAAGGAAGCCCCGAAGAATCCCAATACAACATCATCGATGTACAATCCGAACGCCCGCTGTGCTTTTCATTCCGATAGCCTGGGGCATGATACGAATGACTGTTGGGTTTTGAAGAATAAGGTCCAGGATCTGATTGATGCTAAGGAGATTGAGTTCGAAGCGCCTGAAAAGCTTAATGTTATGGCTGCTCCTATGCCCAAACATGGGGTGAATGTTGTAGCTGAAGACTCGTTTGTGGTTTCTGTGAAAGATATTTCCACTCCATTGATGACTGTGAAGAAGAACCTTCTGTTAGCCGGTTTATTTCCGGGCTGTGGCGAAGGTTGCCATCTGTGTTCCATCCTACCTGTTGGTTGCCATCTTTTAAAGCCAGGTGTCCAACGCCTGATGGATAACAAAGAAATTCTATTTGAGAAGACTTTTGTTCCATTGGTTCCTTTTGAAGACATTTCTATAATCACCATTTCTGACAATTCTTCTAACGCTTCCTCGAGAAAGCCTATTAGAATTACATATGTTCCGAGAATTGCACCGTTGATCATTACCATTCCTGGGCCTATCCCCTATACGTCAGATAAGGCTGTCCCGTGGCACTATGGGGTTGACGTATATTATCATGGGATTAAGCAAGACTTGAATGCTGAAGAGGCTGATACTGACATCAGCAATATTGTTGGATCTAGTAAAGTCACCCGAAGCGGAAGGCTTTTCTCCCCTGAGATCTCTCCACCAACTGTTCGGAAGCCTGTTGTTATTACACCTACCAGTACACCTGCTACTGTCCCTGTTTATGTTCCAATCCTTACCCCTGTTGCCGAGTCATCTGACACTCGAGGCAAAGGGATCACCGGTGAGCCTTCCCGGACGGAGGCACCGAAGAAGATTACTATTGAAGCCTCTAGACAAGAGATAGAGGAAATTTTGAAGATCATCAAAAAGAGTGAATACAATGTAGTCGAGAAGCTGGGGAAAACCCCGTCAAAGATCTCCATGTTATCTTTATTGTTGTGCTCAGAGGCCCATGCTAAGGCTCTGATTGCTTTCCTGAAAACTGCGCACGTGCCGCAAGAAACATCCGCTGATCAGTTCAAAGATTGTGTGGCTAGTTTGACTGCTGATAATAGATTGGGTTTCTTCGATACCGACTTGACTGCCAAGGGAAAGAATCACAATGACGCTCTACATGTTTCAATCGAGTGCAGGGGCACTACTATGGCTCACGTGTTGGTGGATACTGGGTCTTTGTTGAATGTTTTACCCAAGAAAGCGTTAGACCGGTTAGATTGTGAAGAGTTGGTGTTGAAACCAAGCAACATTGTGGTTAGGGCCTTTGACGGGTCCAAGAGGATGGTACACGAAGAAGTGGATATTCTAGTTAAGGTTGGTTCTCATATTTTTGCATCTACATTCTATGTGATGGACATTCGGCCATCTTATTCTTGTTTGCTGGGTCGCCCATGGATCCATAAAGCTGGGGCAGTAACTTCTATGCTCCACCAGATGCTGAAATACCCAATGAAGGGGAAAATTGTTACGGTACAAGGAGAAGAGGAGTACATGGTGAGCCACCTCAACTCCTTTCGGTATGTGGAAATGGATGGGGAGTTCATTGAAACCCCGTGTCAACATTTTGAAGAAGTCCCCCCAAACACTGCCGCCGACTGAAATTGTTACTGAAGATCCTCCAATGAAGATGGATTCCCTAAAGGATGCCCGGGCCGTTGTTGAGAAAGGTGGGTGTGCAAATTAGGGTCAACTACCTGATTTTGCACATAAGACTAACAAGTTTGGTTTGGGTTTCACTGCAGAAGCTCAAAGGGTTGTTCGGAATGCGCGGATCGGAGGACCTCCCCTGTTTATCAGCAATTCAGGAGTGAATGTCATTGAAGACTATGATGAAGAGTATGATATTGACAGCTGGATTTACCCAACTGCCGACGGTGGACTAAGAAATTGGACGGCAAAGGACTTCGTGCCAATTTCTTTTATTACCCAGTAATGAGACTTTTGTTTTAAGTTTGTAACAGACAATTTTTAAACTTTACGGCCCGATGTCTTACCCGAGGCACCGTGGCTTTGGTTGTGAGGGATTTATATTTTTCATCTCCATATATAATTAATAAAAGCATTGGACATTTCTTGCATTTCAAATTTTGTGCTCTCTGTTCTTCTTTTCTATCTTGCAAAACAGCTATTTTACACACACTCACATATACAGGTCTACATCCACTCTGGATCCTACTGATAACGACTCTGCTACTGCCAGTTATGACTTTGAAAGTCCGATCAACTTAGTCGAAGACGAAGGTGAAGATGATTGCGAAGTGCCTGGTGAACTTGCTAGACTGCTACTTCAGGAAGAGAGGGCCATACAGCCACATGAGAAGCCTGTGGAAACAGTAAATTTGGGTACAGAGATAGACAAGAAAGAAGTCAAGATCGGTGCAAATCTGGAGCTTAGTGTGAAGCAACGTTTGATTCATATGCTACGTGACTATGTTGAGATCTTTTCCTAGTCTTATGAAGATATGCCTGGGTTGGATATCGATATTGTGGTTCACCACCTGCCTACCAAGGAAGATTGTCCTCCAGTGAAACAGAAAGTTCACCGAATGCACCCAGAGATGTCTGAGAAAATCAAGGTTGAAGTGATGAAGCAGTTTGACGCCGGTTTTCTAGCAGTTACTTCTTACCCACAGTGGGTGGCCAACGTGGTTCCAGTGCCTAAGAAGGATGGTAAGTTTTGAATGTGTGTTGACTATAGGGATCTGAATATGGAAAGCCCCAAGGATGATTTCCCTCTACCTCATATCAACGTTCTGGTTGACAACACCGCTCAGCATAATGTCTTCTCCTTTATGGATGGTTTCTCTGGTTACAATCAGATTAAAATGACTCCCAGAGACATGGAGAATACAACCTTTGTTACTCAATGGGGTGCCTTTTTCTACAAAGTCATGCCTTTCGGATTAAAGAATGTCGGGGCAACGTATCAGTGCGCCATGGTCGCTTTGTTCCATGACATGATCCATCATGAGATTGAGGTATACGTTGACGACATGATTGCAAGATCCCAGACTGAAGAAGAACATCTTGACCAACTTCAGAAGCTATTTGACAGGTTGAAGTTGTACAAGCTGAGGTTAAACCCGAACAAGTGCACCTTCGGGGTGAGATCAGGTAAGCTGATGGGTTTTGTCGTAAGTGATAAAGGTATTCAGGTGGATCCTGCAAAGGTGAAGGCTATACAGGAAATGCCAGCTCCCCAGACAGAAAAAGAAGTCAGAGGCTTTCTGGGACGTCTTAATTACATTGCTCGATTCATTTCACATTTGACTGCTACTTGTGAGCCAATCTTCAAGTTGCTGAAGAAAGATCAAGTGGTAAAGTGGAATGATGAATGTCAGGACGCTTTCGAAAGGATCAAAGAATATCTCCAAGAGCCACCTATTATGATGCCTCCAGTTGAAGGGAGACCTCTGATCTTATACTTGACAGTACTCGACAACTCAATGGGGTGTGTGTTGGGGAAGCATGGCGAGTCTGGCCGAAAAGAGCATGCTATTTATTACCTTAGCAAAAAGTTTACCGACTGCGAGACCCGATACTCGTTGCTTGAGAAAACTTGATGCACTTTGGCATGGGCTGCTCGCCAGTTGAGATAGTATATGCTGACTCACACTACTCTATTGATATCAAAGATGGATCCAATCAAGTATATCTTCGAGAAGCCTGCCTTATCCAGAAGAATAGCAAGATGGCAGATGATCTTGACTGAGTATGACATCTAGTACACGACCTAAAAGGCAATCAAGGGAAGTGTGTTGGCGGATCATTTGGAACATCAAGCAGTGGATGATTACCAGTCTATGAACTTTGAATTTCCGGATGAGAATACCATGATAGTGACTGACTGTGAGACACTTGGACCGGATGAAGTACCTGAGGAAGGATCTCGATGGTCTATGTACTTTGATGGAGCTTCAAACGCTTTGGGTAATGGCATTGGCGCCGTGATCATATCTCCTAAAGGCTCTCGTACTCCATTCACCGCCCGACTATGTTTCAACTGCACCAACAATATGGCGGAGTATGAGGCGTGCATCATGGGTCTTCGAGCAGCTATTGACCTAAGGATAAAGTTTCTGAGTGTATTCGGAGATTCTGCTCTCGTGATCAGTCAGATCAAAGGCGAGTGGGATACGAAACACCCAAATCTTATTCCCTATAAGGAGTATGTATTGACGCTGCTTCCACATTTCGAAGAGATAACCTTTGAAAACTTCCCTAGAGAGGAGAATCAGTTAGCGGACGCGCTGGCTACGATGTCTTCTATGTTCAAAGTCAATTGGGACAACGAGGCTCCCCGGATTACCATTGAAAGGTTGGACGAACCCGCACATTGTTGTGACATTGAGACTGAAGAGATTGCAGATAAACCCTGGTTTCATGAGGTAAAGAGGTATCTCGAGGCTCAGCAGTACCCCGAGGGTGCATCTGTTAATGATAAGAAGTTTCTGAGGAGGTTCGTGGCGAAGTTCTTCATCAACAATGACATCCTTTACAAGCGTAATCATGATTCCACCTTACTGCGATGTATGGATAAGAACGAGGCAGAAAGGATCATGGCAGAGTTGCATGAAGGTACTTTCGGAACTCATTCTAGTGGACACACCATGGCAAAGAAGATCCTTCGGGCAGGATATTATTGGTCCACAATGGAAGCTGACTGTTATCAGCATTCTCAGACCTGTCATAAGTGCCAAGTCTATGCTGATAAGGTGCACGTACCGCCAGTTCCTCTGAACGTCTTGACAGCTTCGTGGCCTTTTGCAATGTGGGGTATCGACATGATCAGTGAGATCAAACCTACAGAATCTAACGGGCATCGTTTCATCCTGGTAGCAATTGATTACTTTACAAAGTGGGTTGAAGCAGCTTCCTTTGCTACTGTAACCAAGAACGTCGTGGCACGGTTCATTCGGCACAATCTGATCTATCGATACGGTGTACCAGAGAGGATCATTATGGACAATGGTACAAATCTCAATAATAAGATGATCACCGAACTCTGCAAACAGTTCAAGATACAACATCATAACTCTTCTCCTTACCAGCCGAAGATGAATGGGGCTGTTGAAGCGGCTAATAAGAACATTAAGAAGATTGTGCAGAAGATGACGGTGACATACAAATACTGGCACGAGATGTTACCATTTGCTCCACATGGGTACCGTACCTCAGTGCGGACGTCAACAGGGGCAACCCCCTATTCCTTGGTATATGGTATGGAGGTCGTATTTCCCATTGAAGTTCAGATACCCTCTCTTCGGATTATGAAGGATGCAGATTTGAGCGAAGATGACTGGATTCAGACCTGGCTTGATCAGCTGAGCTTAATCGACGAAAAGAGACTTACTGCTATTTGTCATGGTCAGACGTATCAAAAACGGATGATCAAGGCATTTAACAAGAAAGTTAGATGACAAGAGTATCAAGTTGGGGATCTGGTGATCAAGCGCATCATCCTACCTCAAGGTGATCCTAGGGGCAAATGGACCCCTACCTACGAAGGGCCATTTGTGGTTAAGAACATTTTCCCAGGAGGAGCTATGATTCTAACCACCATGGATGGTGACGACCTTCCTCACCCCGTCAATGCAGACATAGTGAAAAAATACTACGCATAATCAAAGACCCGCTAGGTCGACTGCCCTAGGCAAAAATAAGGGCTTCCCGGCGAACCAAAAGGGTTCGGGCAAAAATAAGGGATGAAAATGAAAAAAATTTGTACACCCAGCAAGTCGAAAACCTGAAAAGGCGGCTTGGGTTAAAAAGGGTATCCCGGTGGACTGAAAACCCGAAAGGGCGGTCCAGGCAAAAATTAGGGATCAAAGCGTAACACTATGTCTCATTGGATCACCTTGCAACCAGACTTCGGTATCAACTATCAAGCTCGGACGGCACTAATCAATCTGATCTACCTTCAACCAAGTAGCGAAGTGATGAGATGCTCGAGGACATAAAGGCAGTAGCAGAGTTGGAACCCAGTGGGATTATTCACATAGCTGTTTTGTTTAGTTTTTCACAAATTGTGTAAATTCTATTATTCGGCGGTGTTCTCTTACTAGGACGTCAGCCTCTTGTACAAAAACGCCTATTTACAGGCCAAAACTTCAAAGTCAATACAATTCATCTTCACAGAAATTTTAAACTGTTTTTCCTTTTTCTGTTTTGTTTTGAAAAGAACGTCTAATGTTCCTTTTTTGATATATGCATTTGACATTAATTGCTGCTCATAAATATTTACATGCGAAACAAAAGACGATTACTTGTAATATCAGAAACAGGGGCAATAAGAATTGTCCAAGCTTTACAGTTGCTCTGTCCACCAGGTACAAGGTTAAATTCAGCTGAAGAGTATGGCTAAGGTACATTCACTCCCCGCAGAGTAAGAAAATACAGTAATGATAACTCTCCCCAGCTGAGACTCGCAACTGTGAATGAATCGGTAATATTCTCCCCAAGCAGAGTTTATCTACCATCAGCACTAAAAAGTCTTAATATTCCCCATCGGAGTATAAAAATCTTCCCCTGTGGAGTTTGAAAATTTTCCCCACCGCAGTCTGAAAAAGCTTCCCCAGTGGAGTTTGGAGAATCATCCCCAGTAGACTTTGGAAGATTGTCCCCAGTAGAGCCTAAAAGGTTATCCCCAGTGAAGTCGCAACTGAAGATCATCCTCAGCAGAGTTCATTCCTTTCACAAACAGGAACTCAAATCCCCAACAGGATTCGGTATCACCAGCAACGGTAATTCATCCATAGCTGAATTTATCAGCGGAATCCTCTACAGAGCATCTCTTCCCCATAGAGTAATCTCCTCATCAGCTTATTCCCCAGCGAAGTTATCCTCTCCGGCAGGTTTATTCTCACAATCATCTTGATTCACTATCCCCAGCGGAAACGAAGAATTCAACTCTTTTCTCCAGCAGCTATCCGGGATTTATTTTCCCCAGCTAAAAGCATTACATTTCCATACATCATGACACATGCATATACGCATCATACAGCACGATCTCATTTATTTTGAGAGCATCATTGCTTGATACATATCATGCATTACATACAGCTAACCTTTACCTTTCAGGAAAGGTGCAGTTAAATTCTTACAAAATTCAAAGCTATGAAGCTTTTACCTCAGTCGAATTACGGACAAGTTCTTAAATCTCAGCAGAGATGTTTTCTCAGTTGAAGTACAGGCGAGTTCCTAAATCTCGACAAAGATGTTCCTCCATTGAATTACAGACGAGTTCCTAAATCTCAGCAGAGAAGTTTTCTCAATTGAATTACGGGAGAGTTCTTAAATCAAGGCGAAGATGTTTCCCCCAGTCGAAGTACAGGCGAGTTCCTAAATCTCAACAAAGTGTTATCTCCGTTGAATTACAGACAAGTTCCTAAATCTCAGCAGAGAAGTTTTCTCAGTTGAATTACGGGCGAGTTCTTAAATCTTGACGAAGATGTTTCCCCCAATTAAATTATGGACAAGTTCTTAAATCTCAGCAGAGATGTTTTCTCAGTTGAAGTACAGGCGAGTTCCTAAATCTCGACGAAAATGTTCCTCCGTTGAATTACAGACAAGTTCCTAAATCTCAGTAGAGAAGTTTTCTCAGTTGAATTACGGGCGAGTTCTTAAATCTCGGCGAAGATATTTCCCCAGTTGAATTACGGACAAGTTCTTAAATCTCAACAGAGATGTTTTCTCAGTTGAAGTACAGGCGAGTTCCTAAATCTCGACAAAGATGTTCCTCCGTTGAATTACAGACGAGTTCCTAAATCTCATCAGAGAAGTTTTCTCAGTTGAATTACGGGCAAGTTCTTAAATCTCGACGAAGATGTTTCCCCAGTTAAATTACGAACAAGTTCTTAAATCTCAGCAGAGATGTTTTCTCAGTTGAAGTACAGGCGAGTTCCTAAATCTCGACAAAAGTGTTCCTCCGTTGAATTACAGACAGGTTCCTAAATCTCAGCAGAGAATTTTTCTCAGTTGAATTACGGGCGAGTTCTTAAGTCTCGAC
Organism: Vicia faba; assembly: GCA_948472305.1. NCBI lineage: Eukaryota > Viridiplantae > Streptophyta > Magnoliopsida > Fabales > Fabaceae > Vicia > Vicia faba. The sequence continues at coordinate 186,833,202 of OX451738.1, read as the reverse complement.
GAAGATGTTTCCCCAGTTGAATTACGGACAAGTTCTTAAATCTCAACAGAGATGTTTTCTCAGTTGAAGTACAGGCGATTTCCTAAATCTCGACAAAGTGTTACTTCGTTGAATTACAGACAAGTTCCTAAATCTCAGCAGAGAAGTTTTCTCAGTTGAATTACGAGCGAGTTCTTAAATCTCGACGAAGATGTTTCCCCAGTTGAATTATGGACAAGCTCCTAAATCTCAGCAGAGATGTTTTTCTCAGTTGAAGTATGGGAGAGTTCCTAAATCTCGACAAAGATGTTCCTTAGTTGAATTACGGGTAAGTTCCTAAATCTCGACACCTCAGTTGAATTACAGACGAGTTCCTTTCTCTCAACAAAGATCAGGCTTCCCTGGCGGAATCTTCCTCAACAATATGTATACAAGCTCTCGCTAAGGAATCTCTTATGCGATCGACACTCCTCCAAATGGCATCTGTAAGCCCATTCCCGACATCACAAGGCAGATACCACTTCATGCGAGTGCAAATTTCTGGGCACTCTAGTGTTCAATCATCTTCCACCTTCGGATTTCGAAAGGCACGAAAGCCAATCTACATCCTCAGATCTAAGAAGATTGAACAGGGGCAGCTGTTTTACCCCAAAATTTTCCCTCCCATATTCCTCAAAACATTGCAACAAAAACCCTCAAGTTGTTCAAGGTAGTCCAAGGGTTGGCCAGACAAGCTCTCTTCTAAGGTAGTCTACCCCAAATTAGGGTTTTATGTTGCATCAAGATCCTTGAGTCCAAGTGACCCCAAGTGCTCACCAATGTCCTAATATGTTATCAAGATCATCCATGTCAAGTTTCAAGCCTTACAGAGGAAGTTGGCTCAGTCAATTGCTCAAAGGTCCAAAAATCGACTATGTTATGGCAAAAGTCAACTGTGACCTACATACAGTCAAACTTCAATATTTTTTGTCAACATTCTCATTTTGAAGTATATTTCATCATTTGATCAAGGTTTGATCATGATTAATCAAGGATTGCTCACAATTCATCAAGATTCAAAAGTTGCTAAATTAGGGTTTTGAAGGAAAAGTCAACTCAACTTTGACCAAGCATAACTTTCTCATACTTTATGAGAAATGACCCATAAAAATATCATTTTTAAGAGGATTCAATTTCCTACAATCCATCTTCAGATACCAAGATCAAAAAATGCACTTACAAGAAGTTATGAATTTGGACATTATAGGTCATTTTTGAAAGTCAACAAAAACATATTTTTTTCAAAGCTTATAACCTGAACATGGAATATAAAAATGAGATGAGACAAAAAGGGTTGATTAAAGGACATCTCAAGCTTTCTAAAAAGTCAAAGAATACCTCCAAAGAGTCAAAATTGAGGAAGTTATGCATTGTTGAAGTTCGAATTTTTTGCAAAATTGTCAAAAGACAACTATCCCCAAAACTTCAAATTTTGCCAAATGGGCCCATTCTTTTTCACTTGTTTTGGGTTGGCATTATTGCCCACGTGCTCTAGCCCTGGCCATGTGTCCATATCATATTTTTATTAATTATTTTGATTTTTATTTTGAGTTAATTTGATTTAAATCAAATAAAATCCAAAGCATTGATAACAATGGATCTTTTGATTGTTTCAGGCTTTAATCACAACTAGCAAGGCAATCAAAATTGTATCAAGGCATAAGTGTACAAAAAGATGGGATTTAGATCAAATTTGGAAGGTGGTTAAAGGGAATCAAATCAATATTCAAAGCCATTGAAAGAAGAAGATTTGGACAGCAAAAACAACCCTAATACATTGTGCATTACATAAGGGTCGTGGGCAGACCAAAATAGGGGTTAGAGATCAATTGGAGAGCAAGAACAAAATTTGCAAAAACACCAAAAAAGTGTGGGATCAAAATCATGTCAAGAGGCAGTTTCAAGGCTTGGTGTTGGTCTCAATCTCTTCCTGGCCATCTCTACAAGTGAAAGCAACCAAGACCACGCGTTTTCAAGCTTCCCAGAGCACTGTAAGTCACTCACGAACTCACCCTTTTCTTGATTTTGTATTTTTAAATTTAGGCATAGTTAGCATGAATTGATAGCATATTCTGAATCTACAAATAATTTTCAAGCTTTTGGTATTATTCAATTGCATTTACATGACATATAACGAGATACACCATTCTTAGGGTTTTGTTTTTGTTTTTGGGGATTTTTGTTTCAGGAATAATTGGCCCCAGTAATGGGCATGGTTGCATTCAAGAGGGTGAGACGAACTCAACCCTGGTCTTAGAATCCATTTTCATGGCCTGTACAAGATTTTGAGGGTGGACAGGCTTGTAGCGATGGAGCTTTGTCTGTTGGTATAGATGCTTGTGTTTTTATCCACGGTGCAGAGGACAGGGACGATGTGTGTCACGCCACCATTTGTCCATTCAAATCTGGTGCGTTATTTTTTTTATTATATCATCCATTGACCTTTTTTTTATATATTAATTGTTTTGTATTTCTTTAACAACGAGAATCACTTGGCCTAGTGGTTGCCACGCTTGATTCCAGGGCATTAGAGGCTAGAGGTCAGGGGTTCGATCCCTGCCTCCAGCATTTGTTATTTTTCTAATTTATTTCAGATGATCATGTACACGCTCAAGTTAGGATAACCATCATGAGCATTCACCACCAATGTGCCATCTGGCCAGATGGCCAGATCTGGTGGCCAAGCGTTAAAGGTGTACCATGGACTCAGTCAACGCAAACGCATAGGATCACAAAAGTCCAAACGGATCTCCATCAATTGGGCCAACAAAATTGCTATTCACACCAAAAAAAAAGCAGGCCCATTCTCTCTTTCTCTTATATTTTGCTTGTTTTATTTAATTTATTTTAATTACTAACCAAATTAATTCCTCTTTTATCAAAAAATCACAAAAAAAATATTTTTGTCCAATTAAATTTCAAAACTTTATTTTTATTAATAAATATTAACTAATTAATTAGGTTTTTAATTCTAGAATAACTTTAATTTATTTTGTAAATATTTAAAACTAATTAGAATTAATAGGTTTTAATCGTTAGTTTAACCATTTTATTTTCTTTCCTAAAATAACAAAAACTCCAAAAAATATGTCATTAATTATTTTTTTTCATTAATTAATTTATTTAATAATTAATTTAACTTTAGGATTAATTTTATTTTCTTAAAAAATAAATAAAAACAACAAAAAAACATTTTCTTTAATTAAAAGGGTCAAAACCCTAATTTCGCATTCGATCCAATTTTCTCGCGAACTTTATTTTTATTATTCAATTATTGTATCTGCTCCCGGTTTGTAATAAATAATTAGGACATTTATTTATTTTTCCGCATTTAAATTTCAAAGGGTTGTTTTTGGCGATGTAAATACCCGACGCCTTGTAATAATTTAGTTTAATTTCTGCACTTTAATTTCTGCAAATATTCAACTGCTAGATGTTTGGTAATAGGGTTTGCATGACAAGAATGAATGTCTAATTTAAAACAGTTAGATCACCCTAAACATGTGCAAAGATAAAAATAACTGAAATCAACACACTCGCACATGCGCACTCTTAGGGTACACCCCACTTGGTTGCCTTTGTACACGGTCATTGAGTATAGGTTGTTTTAGAGGTTGCCCTCTTGTCTAAAAGATCATAGTTGCCTCGAAATGGTTGCCTCGGATATTGTTGCCTCAAACAAATGATCTAAGACATTAGGGTTACCGCTAAAGCGTCCTAAACATTGCTTTAGTGACCGTATGTCCCTCTTTCGAATTGACCCTCAAACTCCAACGATAGTGCTACCCACTCACTAATAGTGGGATACCATTGTCTAAAGGAAATTAGCATAGAACGGTTCCTTTTTCGAGTAGGTAGATTAGTTCTTAAGTACTTGCTCAAATAAAACAAAACTTTTTCACACTTACACCTTTACAAACAAGTTTTCAAAAACACTTTATTACACTCTTGAGGACAGAAGCAAGAGTTAAATCGAAGTTAAAACAAAAACTTTTCAAACCCACAAACACAAAGAAAACAATTTTGAAAAAAATGAGCAAGTACCTAAGAGCCCGTAGATAACTACGGATAGAAAGGGTGTTAATACCTTCCCTTTCTATAATCTACCCCCCGTACTCAGAAAAATCTCAAAAAAGGAATTTTTCTGTGCTTTTTTCCTTTCCTTGTTGGATAAAATAAAAGTCGGTGGTGACTCTTGCTTACCGCGACATTTTGCAAAAACAAACGCAAACCAGCATTCTAAAAAACAGTCAGTTCTTCCCACCATATCACAATGGGGATAAGCGAAAGCTTGCTGGGAACCATTGCTCATCACTGGGGATGCCAATACATATCAGCACTGGAAATCTGCAGTACCAAAGATCGCTGGGGATACTGATAAGAATTGGCACTGGGGAGTTCACAATACCGCAGATTATTGATGACTCTGCTGAAGATTGAATTGTTGACGAAGCGAGTCTTCAGGTACGTTGCTGGATTATGAATCGTACCGTTGGGGAAAAGATAATTTGGATAGACTTCCACACATCCTGAACTGAAGAAGATCGTAGAATCGAATATGCCAAAGAATGGATATTGAACACCATGTGGATCTCTTTGAATACATGCCCCACGTTTACACACACTGGGGAATTATCTCTTGAATCACTTGGGGATACAAGATGAGCATGGACACCTGCGAATTCCCCGGTTTAGCTCTGCGAATGCCCCGACTTAGCTCCACTGGGGATGTTCTTGATTAACTCCACTGGGGATGCACTTGCGCGTGCCGAGTCAAATGGAAACTCTGAACTTTCTGAATTAGCTTGGGGAATTAGGTTTGAAGTTGTCTGCAGGAGATGAAGGCGACTTCGTGCGCTGGCGAGGTCAAGGTGACCATTATAATGCTTTTGACCTGATTGTAGTCGTCTCGTACAACATAATTGGCTTGAGAAACTTTGCAAGTATGGACGAGGAATGCCCCTGTCTGGAGGATCTCTAAGAAGATCTATGTTGAATAGAAGACCATAATATTCGTGCCACAATATGATATGAAGTGGCATGCCCTAATGTCTTGAGTTACGGAATAAACTACTCTTGATTACAGCTCTCTTGGAGAGATTTGTCGAATCTCGACGTAACTTCCCTGGGTTGAATGGATTATGAATAGACTTCTCGATGTAATAGCCTCTGATTGATCGAGCTTGCAGAGATTTATCGACGTGATATGCTCTGATTAATAGCTTTAAGGGAATGCCCCAGATTTGGCTGACCTCAGAGAGATCGATTCTCGACTTGATTGCCCCAGATTGGTGAAATCTGCTAACTTCATCCCTGAAGGGTACTCAGACTGTGAAGCACCAAGATGTTTTCTCTGGACAGAAACACTGGTTAACATGCCCCTGGATAACTCATTTCTCTTGTGACGGCTGACTCTTGCTTCAACAGGGTATTCAAGCCTCTCTTCTTTGACAAGTTTGAGCTCTTTACTGATTGTTCATTGTGTAACCTTACTTGATGTTGATCAGTTGTTTTGTATGCAGAAGAATGTTTACTATGAGAATGATAATTCTATTGTAACACGTATGTAAGTCTTGAAGTTTGAAAAACTTTAAATGAAATGATGTCACAACTTTGTTGTGAACGAGTCACTAGCTAGAGAGAGACATTTGCACATTCCTTTTTTATGAAAGATAATGCAAGCATATGATGCCAGCACAGATATTCAAACATACCTCTTAGGAGTCAGTTAAACGCTATCTCATTGTAGCACACTTTTGAATTGACCCATGCTTCAATTAGGACTTTTATGGGTTATAACGTGGCCTGGTTCATGGTTTTAGAAAAAAGGATTTAAGGCTCAAAATTATTTGGTGCCCACCCATTCTCCATGATGTTCTCCATTCCTACGTTCATTTGACCTGATACAAGCATTCATCTCTCTAGAAGAGTTTGCGATGGTTGAGGAACCACTGAGGCCTCTTGAACACAACAGTCACTAACTTCTGATTTTGGTGTCTGATCAGACGACTTTGTTATTTGATGAGGATTTTCATTGGTAATCCTTTTCTCACCTTTTAGGCTTTTCAATTTCTTTCTTTCTTTCCCTAATTTTTGCCTGGACAAATTCTTTTGAATTTCGATTTGGAAGTCCAGCGGGATGCCCCAACTTTTGCCTAAGCGACTTGTTTTCAAGTTTCGACTTAGCGGGGATTTTTGTTTCTTTCTTATTCGTATTTCCATTTTGAACAAGTCGTTGATATTTGCGTTGTTTTTGATTTGTTGGATGTGATCGTGACTGTCTAAGTCTTTAGTATATGATGGATAGCCATTTTTGTATCGTCATATGTTGACCTCCTGATGTGCAAGAGATATCCATTGGGATCTTATCAATAGACGCAAGTTATCATTAGATGAGGGTTAACCATTGTGGTTTTGACTTTCCTCGACCTTTTGATGGATAACCATTGTTGTATCCTTGGATGCACACTCTTGATGAGTTCTAAATGCTCGGTCAGATTAACTAAAATCTACCATGCCCCGGGTTACAATGAGGTTTTTTCTGAACAAAAAAGAAACTCCTACTTCGAAGGCTCAGAGGGGCTAACGAGGGTCTATCTCCCTTATATCTCCGATGTTTAGGAATTGAAACAAGGCATGCACATCGTCAGCAGAGTCTTACTCAAAAGCGTACCAACCAGAGATTTTACGTTTTTAGATTATCGTCATCCTCCCTCGAATCTTTACCTAAGCATAAGACTAGGAAATTTGGCATCAATATGCAAGTAAAACATTTAAAGAGTGATAACGAATGGATGAATAAAAATGAAAGGAACACTTCAAGACAAGCATACTTATTGCATTAAGATTTTCATTCTGTGATCGGTGGAAATAGAACTGACTGTTTTGAAATGCTGGTTCGCGAAATGTCGCGGTAAGCAAGAGTCGCCACCGTCTTTTATTTTCTCCAACAAGGAAAGGACAAAAGCACAGCAAAATTCCTTTTCGAGATGTTTCTCGGTTCGGGAGGTAGATTATAGAAAGGGAAGGTGTTAGCACCCTTTCTATCCGTGGTTATCCACGGGCTCTTAGGTACTTGCTCACTATGTTTTCAAAAATGTTTTGCTTTTCTTGTGTTTGTGGGTTTTGAAAAAGTTTGTTTGAAAACTTCGTTTTAACTCTTGTATCAGTCCTCAAGAGTGTATGAAGTGTTTGTTTGAAAACTTTTGTCAGAAAAGTGTAGGTGCGAAAAGTTGTTTTTGTTTTGAAAGAGCAAGTACCTGAGAACCTCAACCTACTCAAAAGAAATTAAGCTGTGTAAATGTCCTTTAGACAGTACTATCCCACTATTGAGAAGTAGGTAGCACCTTCGTTGGAGTTATTCGGGTCAATTCGATTATAGGGACATGTGGTCACCAAAGCAATAGTAGGACGCCTTAGTGGTAACCCTAATGTCCTAGATCCTTTTTATCCGAGGCAACCGTTTCGAGGCAACTTGGATCTTTAGACAGGAGGGCGACCTCTAAAATACCCTATACTCAATGACCACGTCGAGGCAACCAAGTGAGGCGTACCCTAGGAGTGGCATGTGCGAGTGTGTCAGGTTTCAATTTAATTATCTTTGCTAATGTCATGGTGAGCTACGGGTTGATTTTAATTTAAGAGAAGATCTTGTCATGAATAGCCTATTATTCATACATCTAGCAGTTAATAGTTGCGGAATTTAAATTGCGGAAATTAAATCTAAACTATTACAAGGCGTCGGGTATTTACATCGCCAAAAACAACCCTTGAAATTAAAATGCGGAAAGTAAAATAAAGAGATAAATAATTAAAGTCCTAATTAAAAGCTATTACATTCCGGGAAACAGATACAATAATATGATAAAATGGATCGCGTGTGGGAAATTAAATTGGATGCGAGTTTTTTGGGTTTTGACCCTTTTTTATTAAAGAAAGGATTTTTGTTTATTTTTGAATTAAATGGAATTAAATTAAATGAAAAATTAAATTAAATTAAATAATGAAAATATTTTTGGATTTTTGAGTTTTTTTTAAAGAAATAAAATAAATTGAATTAATGCTAATAAAAACCTAATATTCTAAATTGATTTTAAATATTGCAAAAAATATTAAAAGTTAAATCTAATTAAAGCTAAATTGATTAAATTAATTTATTTACAAAAATAAAAGTGATGAAGTTAATTTTAATAAATAAAATATTTTTTGTGGTTTTGATTTTATTAGGAAAAAATGTTAATTGGTTAGTGATTAATAAAAAGAATAACGATTAATTAATTAAAGGAAAATAATAAAAATAGAGAGAGAGAGTTTAGGAGTATACGAGCCTGATTGGAGGGGTGAAACAGCTATTGGCGTCATGTGTAAACTGTTTTGTTTTGGCTATTTGTGTTTTGGCTTTTGGCCATTTATGTTCTGGCTTTTGGCCATTTGTGTTTTGGCCTCAACGTTCCTTAACCTTCTCAGGATGTCTGTCTCGCCATGTATTGGTGTCATGTGTAAACTTTCTGTTTTGGCCATTTGGCTTTTGGCTTTTGGCCATTTGTATTTTGGCCTCAACGTTCCTTAATGAACCCTTACTGGAAAAGTAGTGACATGAATGCTTTTATGCCCTTTTGATCATGGAGATCAAGTCAGCCTTACCCTTACTGAAGAAGTAGTGAGATGTTGGTTTGTAACTGAGATGGCTTGTTTGTAGTGAGAGAGAGATTTGTAATAACGATTTCAAGGTTTTAGGGTTCTTGAAAGAATTTGATATTCTGACAGTGTTGTGGCAAGGTTTTTTTTCCCTTGTTTGTGTGAAAAGAATGTGATTATATAATGGAAATTAGGGTAAAGAAAATGGGCTTTGAATGTGCAATTGGGCCTCCAATGTTCACTTGAGTTCGTCACTTTTCAGGCTAAATCGCAGGAACTTAAGTGCAATTTTTGAAGTTGAAATGTGAAAACAAAATGTAGCCGATATCGAAAATTAACTCATGTCCGAAAATCGGCTCAATCGGATAAACGGTGAATTAGTTATGAATTTTTGAAGTTTCAGCTCAGACAAACTTATTTTGGGCTCCAGTGTCGACTCTGACACGTTCTTCAATAAAAAACTGGTATTGATCGGAGCATAATCCGGTCTCGACTTTTGAAGCAAAGTTGTAGATCTATGAGTCAGTGACCTTGTGTAAAAATATGAGCCCAATCCGATAAAAATTGACCGAGTTATGAATTTTCGAAGTTTCGGCCCAGATGAAATAATATTCAGCATTCAGGATTTTCAGCGTGTCACGCACTCTGAGCAAAAAACGAAGGCCTTTTGAATACCGTTTGAACTCAATACCTTCTGTGAAAATGTAGCCAACTCAATTTGTGAAATTTTGGCGCTGGAACCAGCTCGGTACGATGAAAATCGACCAAGTTATGATTTTCTGAACATGACGCAAATAAATTTCTGTCACAAATTTTCTGTATGAAAATACTTGATAAATCCACATTTTTGAAGACCTTCTGATCGAAATTAGCTTCCAGCCGTGAGAGATGAAAACGTAGATAATGTCAAGACGGAATTTTGGCCACTGAAACGGGTTCAAAACGAGCCACGATCTTCAAGTTATGAATTTTTTAGCGCATAAAAACTGCACTTTTAGCATACTTTTTCACCATATTTCTTCGAGAAAACTCACACATTCGGATACCTTCTTTAAAGAATTGACTCTTGAGCCGAACCTGAATTTGAGAATACGTTCTCAGAGATATTTTGGTGAAAGAACACCTGCATATGACGCGCCGGGTTGGACTTGTAAATTTTTCTTGAAATGTTTTGAGAAATATGGGAGGGCAAATTTTGGGGTACAACACATTCAAAAATAGACAAGTTTCTATATACAAGCAATGTTTAAACAAACAAGCAAGAATGCAAATGAAAATGCAGTAAAGAAACCAATGATTTCCATTGTTGAGGAGACTTGACTCCGTATAGACTTCTTGATTCTGACGACTTTTTGTAGCCTTGATGCTTAAATGGGCGAGAGAATTCCCCTTTTGATCTTCTGTGAACACAATAGTCTCTGAATTGATCCAGTCTTGGACCTGGTCTCTGGATGACATACCTTCAATCGAATGGCTAGGTGCCCCAGTATAATATTCATAGAAGATCCTTTCAGGAGAACGAGTGAATGACTTACCCAATGAATCGGTATATACTGCATCACCAAGCATATCGTGTCTCAAAGAAATGATACAATTCGTCTTCTCTCAGAACAACAGAGACATCCAACTCGTGAGAAAGATCATGGCAATTGGCCAAATAGGAATTAGGCTTTTGGAAGAGACGCCAGACAGGTGATGGGCTTTATACTTCAACCCCTTTATAGTGTTCCATATTGAAACCGGGTGTCCCAGAATAGGGGATACATCTAGCATGCATATTATAATCAGAAGAGATGTTTGTGGGAAGAGGATCCCAAAGATCAGAGCTTTACCAATTGAAATTCCACCGGATGAGGAAATAACTAGATGTAATGCACTGGGATCGCATCAATATGCTCATCAGGCTTCTTATGCCTTTGCTTAAAATCTTTTTTCCATGAATTCACTAGGGGAATAAAGACTGGTTATTGTTGAACAGACCAGGGAACGCAAAGTTGTGGAGAATGCCCCTAATTGAATAATCTGATGCCCCGGTGTAGCAGCCACATATACTGTAGTAGTAGGTGCAAGATTGTTGATATCATCATTAGAGTTTCCCTGACCTGGCTTATCTGAGTTTTCTATCAATTATCTTCCTGTTCGAAGAAATTTCTGACCACGGGCCAAAGCTTGCATGTACCACACAAAGTTATTCCATAACTGATCCATGAACATGTGCGGTGAGAAATCAAGTTGAACCTCTGAAGAGAATACCAGGTCTGAATAAGAATCCCCGATCTTCGGGTACCTGTTATGAATGCATGAATATGCATGGGGTGCATGAATGAATGCCATGTCATGTCCTGTCATTTCCAAGGAATTTACGTGCTTTGATTTTGATTTTACGCAAGTAAGGGATGGAAGAGTTTAGCACAAGGCTTGCAAATATGATTCCTTAGAAATAATAAAACATGTATGTTGAGCATGTGGTTAACCATGTTATGTGTGCAAAGGCATGGGATCAAATGGGATCAAGGTTCCGTCATTTCTGAATATGATTGTTGCACTGTTCGGAATCATATGAGTATCATCAAGTCAAAGGTCTGGCATAGCTTCCGCACATATAAGAACCAAGTACCATGTAGATCTCCCCTTGTACGGGATTAAGGCTCCTGGAACATCAGATACTGTTGAGCATTTTCTGAATATGCTGGGAAGACCAAGATTGAAGGCTAGAATAAATCTCCAAGTAAGCAAGTCAGGAACTCAGAAAATAAATCTGAGAACCATACGGTCACCAACAGAATATAGCATCTGCCTAAAGTCACTGACAGAAATCCAGAACATAACCATTAGAACCAATAGTCATCGTCTGAGCATAGTCACCATCTGAACATGAGTAACCATCTGAACATAGTCACCATCTGTACCTGTGATAATAATTCCCTCCCCACTCACGGGTGAAGACTAGGTCAGGGTAAGGCAATGGTAACTCAGAATCGAGGGTACTCTTGAAAAACTATCACCGTATCACCTACGTGAAAATGATAGCCCCCCATTTGTACCTCATCTGAGCATGGACGACATGGCAGCGATAGTGAGACCTAAGTCAACTATCTATTCATGTTCCACTCTATTCCTAGGTTCCTATGGTATACAACTCTGGCCTGCGTATTGGGCCTTTTACCTCATAGTAACACCCACCCAAAAAGAAGCAGATCCAGTACAGTAGTAGTATATGGAAGACAATAAAATGCAATGCATACATATGCTCAAGTATATACAAAATGAGTGAATAAACTGAAAGCATAAAAATAAACACCCAAAGAAAAAGAAACAAGAGCTAGGAGTGACTCCGGGATGGACCAGAATTTGGTCGACCTGTCCCTAGTGAAGTCGCCAGCTGAAACAACCGGCTGAAAATCATCAAACAATGAAGTCGCCATCGAACGTATTTTATCCCATATGGAGGGAAAGGTAAACATCTAGAAAACCTGAGAAGGGAGAAGTCACGGTCTTGCGACCGAGAGATCAGGTAAGGGAGTCTATTACGTGAGGGGAAGGTATTAGCACCCCACACGCTCGTAGTACTCTACGGTATCCACTCGTATTGTATATCTTATGGGTGTGTTTAATCTATGCTTACTGTTTACTATACTACTAAAGGGATAATTCATGCAAAAGAAAGGAGAAAAGAATGTAGGGAAAATAAAATTGTACTCGCTTGGGCCCTACCCCAATGCCTACGTATCCTTTTTGAGGAATCAGAGCTACCGTAGTTAGGCTCTTTTGTTTTTGTTTGTTTGTGTTTTTTATGGACGAAGTTAATTCCGCCTTCTGCCGCAGCTCGACCTTTGGAGAGTTATGTGTTGGCACAGAAGTAAACTAATCATGTCCTTACCTGAAAATGGTTTTAGAGAAAGGTGCGCGAGCGCACAAAATGATTTGAATTGGTTTGTGTTTTTGTTACCTTGAAAAGGGGTTTTAAGTATGATTAACATGTTTTTGATTTGCTAAGAAAAGAAGTTTTTGTTTTGAATGCAAGGATGCAAAGAGGGGAAGAAAAGAGTCTAAGGGATACTAGCCTATTTCTAACCTAATGTTATCATACAATGGTAGTCCTAAGGTTTGTATGAAAGGGGAACGTCTACCTAATGTTAGCATGCATGGTTTACAATCTAAGGTCTAACTTGCGTCCAAACGGAGCAAGCGCATCCTAAGGGAACATGGTATGTACATGGATAAAGCAAGCAAGCCAGCAAACAGAGCACACCTAAAGAGATCCTTCCTAGTTAGCATGTCGAAGAAAGTCTAACAAAACTATCCTATAGGGAACATGCAATGAGAGCGAAGTCGTGATCTCAATTTATAAATTGAGTGACTCATCGATCGGCAAGAAATAAAGTAAAGCGGTAAAGTCTTATAGGGAGCATGCACTGAGAGCGAAGTCGTGATCTCAATTTCTAAATTGAGTGACTCATCGATCAACAAGAAAGTAAACAAACATAAGCACAACACATATAGCAAATGAAGTGCGAAATGCCTGCTACAGGTCTTTAAACAGCGACTTCGAGCGCACGCTCTTTATTTCCTACTTCTCATGGTATCTAGAAAGCGGTAAAGTGCGGAAGTGAGGAACAAAATGAGGTCGCGATGATACCGAACAGAGAAGGTCCATTTCCTCTTCAAAGCCACGCAAGTGATAAGAAAACTCTACAGAAGTTGCTCTGCATGAGTGATCAAAAATTAATCTCCAAATATTCCCAATTGTGAAAGATTACATCAATATAATATCACAAAATCTTAGCTAAAAAATGACAATGAAAATGATTATCGAACATGAAAATAATAGAAAACTCTAATTAAACATCCAAAGAGAAATTCTAAAATCAATAAGAATTTCTACTATTTTTGTATCTCTTTTATCATTAAAGTTATGAGAAGAATATAATAAAAAAAACAATTAAATCTAAAACAGAGGGGGTGTTGAAGTCTGCATTTGGTGTGTAGTGTAGCAAGGGTGCTAGGCCCATGAGTCAGAATACGAGATCCATGATCATTTTTTGAGAGTAAGCCAGCGATGCCAAGAAAAATTGATGGTGGGCCTGGAAAGGTATGAATTCCGACTCAGCCTTCCTAATAATCATCAATACTCCAATATGCTTGCATTTGTTATATAATTAAACTGTTAATCAAGAAATAAGTAAAATAAGAGAGTTATATAAAAGGATTAGGGTTGTGAGATTATGTGACCATCCAGCTTCAGCTTGCAAACGTCGTTCCTCTCCGATCGACTCTCCCTTAGAACTTCGATCATCACATATTGCCATCGTCACATTATCATCTTCTTCATCAAGATTCCACCATCAAACTCTTTCTCATCTCTTCCTTTCAATTGTTTCGTTCGTATTTTCAAATGGTTTCTCAATCTTTCCTATGCTTCTCACAATTTTGTTTCCTTATTGTTACCAATAAAACATAGTAGTGCAATTTCCGGCGGTGTCGCCTTTATCGCCACCATCCCCAAGCCATTACCGATCGAAGATCCTTTACATCGACCCAAACTGAAATCGTCTACTGAGTACGAATATATCATCAGATTCACACGAAAATGAACCACAAGACTGAATCGAAGAACTCAAGTCTGAAACCCTAGGTCCACAATCTTCAAGAAATCGAAAGCTTGGCTCGACGCTTCAAGAACCTCGGTGTGATGGATAATGCGTGAAAGGAGGTTCAGAGCCTACCGCAGTGATGACGGTAATTGATTCACTCTTCTTTTATGTTCTTCCTTTTCTCTTTCTTCCTTTCGGTTTTCTGTATGCTGCGAATTGAATTAATGCTGATGATTCGATGTAGAGTTTATGTTTGTTGTTGATGTGATACGTTGAATATTGAAGATGATGATGAAATGTGAAAACGATGAATTGACGCTGATCCTTGATGATGACGGTTGCAGATATTTGGAAGATTATAGAGAAAGAGAAGAGAGCAAGGGTTCAGTTTGAAGGTGAAAGATTGATGGTGCAGTTGGTGATGAAAATACGCGTTGAAGTGGTGTAACGAAAGAGAGCACAGAGAAGGTGTTGAAGAATGATGAAGGTTGAAGAAGGGGTGCATATTGAAAGGAAGGATGAAGGTGAATTAGAGGTTTAAGTTCAGAGAGAATGTTGCAGAGAAGATAAGGAAGGTTCAAAGATGAGAAATAAAGCATAGAGAAATTGTGGTGATTCTTCAGAGGTTTTTTTTTAATGAATCGATTGTGGTGAGTCCCTCCTTTTTATTATCTATTTTCTCTTTTGTTGTGAATCTACGAAGTTTGTTAGTTGTGTAGAAAGTTGGCTAAACGTTAGTTATGAAGTTGTGTTAGTTATAGGGAGTTGGTTAGATTTCATTTTCTGTTATAAGTCAGTTGTATGTTTATTAGAGGTGGTTTTATTCTGTTCTCTTTTTCTATGTTTTTGACTGACTCTCTATTGAAACTTTTTCTATTATAAATCACATCTCTCTGAGTTTCTCCCCTTTCTGTTATCTTCTATTAGAATTTTGTAATCCCATTTCCTTTTCTATTATAAACCGTGAAATACCTCCCTCTCTTTTTTCAATTTTTCTGTTATTGCTTTCCCTAATTCGTTGAGAAGTTGGTATAAACAGTTGGAAAGTTAGTTACAAGATTCTGTTTTTTGATCCAGTTACTTTCTGAAATTTATAGGTGTTGTGCAAGGCTGGAAAATTTTGTTTTGATTGTGAACTGTTTTTAGTTATGCAGGGCATTTTACCTTTAATGCAGTTCTTTTTGTTTTGTACGACAGATTCCGACATTCCGCATGGGCTTCGGACAATCAAGGCTATCTTTGACTTAATTTTGGATAAGGCATAAAGTCGACTGCAACGTGAAACCTGGACATGGAATTGAAAACTAGGAGTTTAGGAACACTAGGCTTAGTGTAGATTTTATTGTGAAATTTCCTTGTGATGTAATGAACTGGCTTGTAAACAAACACTTGAAATATGGATTATTGGTGTAATGGTTTGAATTTGGAAATGGATCATGGTTGAGAAGTCTTGAATACTTGGACATATAGTTGGAATTAGTTTAGGGATTAGAATAGATTCTGATGACTTTCCTGATGTAAATGCTTTTTGAGACATTTTGGAATGAATTGCTTGAAAATCTTTGCATGATGCTTAGAAAAATTATGGTTGAATGGTCATGAACCTTTAAGTGAACATTGAATGATGAATGTTGATGTTGAACTTGAATGACGTAAATGACGAATGATGTGCGAAATTTGAATAATGGTGATGAATTGTAAATGAAACAAATGATGCATGTTGAACTTTGTGACTTGTAACTTCAACTCCAAACAATCCTCACGCCTTTGCTTTGACAATTTAAAGACCAAAACAATTGATGAAATTCTATTAGTCTTGAAGCCCACTTTGTTTCTCACGAACATATCCAAATCAAGAAACACAAATCATTTTAGTTCAAAGAAATCACAAGCCCATTTCTCAATCTAATTTGCAATTTAAATTTCAAACGCCTTTATCTTTAAGCCCCGAAAGCATCTTGCATGACAAGCCACGAGCGAATAAGATTACGACCGTTCCCCGATCACAACTAACTTCTTGCTTCTCATTTTGTACCAATTTTAAGGGTTTCACATTTCTTGATGACCAAAGGTCACAAAGGAAACCCCCTTAGAATTCCTTGATGACGAGGATAGGTCTTGAAGTGTAGTAATGAAACATTTTGGATGAAGATTAACTTGAGGGATGCTCAAGATATCCATGAATGCCAAATCCTAATTCTCAGAATCTTTAATTGAAAAAAATGCTACGTTTAAGCACCAGAGGTTTAAACCTTAATTCTCCGATACATGCTTCAAGAAGAACCAGAAGAATAAAGGCTTATTGGATATCTGCACCTCACACCAAAAGAAACCCTAGCTTACATGATTGCTGACCATTTGAACCAATTGGTTTTATTGAATGAAAATATATGCTTTGTCAGTGACCTAATGGAATATATGCAGATTAATGCAAAACCTAAGCCAGATAAAAGTAAAAGGGGTAGGACAAATTTGGGGTATTACAACGGTGGGAGAACTGACTTGGGAGTTTTTGTGTTTGATCGCAATTGTTGCGGATAGAAAGAGTCGCCACCGACTTTTCTTTTATCCAAAAGGAAAGGCTAAAAACAACAGGAAAGACCTTTAGATATGTTTCTTGAGTTCGGGGGATAGGTTATGAAAAGGGAAGGTATCAGCACCCTTTTCATCCATAGTTATCTACGGGCTCTTAGTTGCTTGCTAGATCACTTGCTTTTGTTTGAAAATGTGCTTGTGGTGTGGGTTTTGAAAGTATTTTGAAAACGTCTTTGTAATGGTTCTCGTTTCTATAAGAACGCATACAAAGTGTTTGTCTTTTGAAAATGTTTCAAAGTGAGAGTTTTGGTGTATAAAATGTTTTGGTTGTGAGCAAGTGAGCAACTAGGAACAACCTACCTACTCAAAAGGTCTTAAATGTTATTTTCCTCCTCCTTTAGATGTTGCTATCTTACCATTTGTAAGGCAACATTCAAAGCGTCATCGAGGGACTATGATCTCGTTTTTTAATTGTTTTTGCCAAGACAACTCACATGCATAACATGACCATTTTTAGGCAACAAATGGAGTTAACCCTAGGGGTGCATGTGTGAATAGTATGTTTGATTTGCATGCATTTTGTCTTTGATTTTTGGGTTGTCTACTTGTTCTTTTTATCTTGCCATACATCCTAATTACTAGCATTTATACAAAAGAAATAAAAATGCAAGAAATAAAACCTACACTATTACAACCATATTAAATTGCATGGAAATATAAAGGCAAAAATAAAATAAATGTGAGAGAAATGGATCCTTCGATTTGGGTTGAAACACCCTTTGATTCTGCATTTCCTGGCTTCCTTCGATTTGGATTCTGAAGTCAGTGGAGTCATGCCTTTCGATTTTCCTTTCTGTCTCCTTCGACTGAGGGTTAGTGTCAAGATGGTCACGCCTTTCGCCTGGGCCTGGAAGTTAGCATAGTTCTTCCTTTCGCTTGAGGCTTGGAGATAGCAAGGTTCTGGCCTTCGTTTGAGGCCTGGAAACAGCAAGGTCCTGGCCTTCGTTTGAGGCCCAGAAGTATCAACATCCATGCTTTGCCATAGGTTCCTTGCTGAATCTTTGTAAGCATATTGGGTCCTCAGAGTATGATTCAAAAGGCTTGTGCAGCTAGCCAATCGAAGGGTACAACAAACCTTTCTTAAAGTCTAAAAATGCAATATCCAAACATAACTAAAATCCAGGGGTTAGCATAAAAACTAATAGGTCTCAAAGTCCAAAGCATAACTATACTAAGGTTGAGTTTTTAACATATAGGCAGTCAGAGTCGAAAGCTAAAACATAGTCTAGAAATGTCTACATTTTTCTTTATTGGCACATGCACATGATATTAAACTGGAATAGACTCAAGTTTGAAAGAAAACTTACCTCTTGAAATCCTTAAATCGAAGGGAGATGTAAGTGCTTTCTCTGATGGAAAATGAGAGTTCGTTGGGACCCTCCTGAGGCTAGTCCAGTTTCTACTTTGTGAAAGCAGTGAATGGGTCGAAAGAGGTTGTGTGAGTGGATCCAAAGATTTTTTTTATCACAAGGGATGGGACAACTCAAAATTCTACTGTATGATAGCTGGGTGAGTGGGTCGAAGGTTGGTTTGATGGTCACTTGGAGGGTGAATCGAAGGTTTTTTCTTAGTGTATAGAAATGTTTGAAAAATAATGTTGAGAAGTGTTTGAGAATTTTTGAGAATTTTCACAAGTATTTTCTTGAAATCCTTTAGGCGCCTCCAATATGTATGATGATGCCTCCTTTTTATAGATGGCTTGGGTTGATGCTTTGGGAGGGAAAACAAAAAGTTCAAACAAAATGGGTTTGTTGTATTTGTAGCTTTCGAGGGACAGTGTTTTATTGCCATTTTGGTGCGAGGAATAGGGATGCAATGCAGGGCTGTTGTGCAGCAGATTTGGAGTTTTATGGCTAGTGTATCAGGCTTAATCCTGGAAGCGCATGGGACTTGGTCAACAACTACCTTTGGAATCTCAACCTTTTATCTTGACTTCCTAGCCTTTCCTTTCGACCAGACTTTTCCATAACCATCTCTTTTTTTCAAATTGAAGTGTCATTCGAATGACTCCCATGGATATCCTTCGAAGGGGCCAAATTAATGATCTTGGGATGGGTCAGTAATATATGTCCTTCAACTGGGGGCATTGATACATGCCTAACAAACTCTTCGAATGTACCACCATGGTGCTTTCTTCGCTTGAGGCAATGACATAGTGAAGAGTTTGTATGTTTGGAACAATCCATTTCTACAGGAGATCCTGCCCACTCAAATTTGTCTGCAAAGGGGCCACATGGCCAAACGAAAGAATGTGTGCAAGAGATTCCTACCTTGTGATTTCATGCAAATATGTTCAAACGAAAGCTTGTAAAAGAGGATTCAGATTCCCAAACGGAAGAATGACAAAAGACTTGTGCTCAAGGATTCACACCCCCAAGCGAAGGATGTTTTCCAGGGGTGGAGGGCTCAATCAAGCTTGCAACGTTGGGAAAGTTATTGCTCCAAATGAAAGAGGCTTGTAGGGGTGAAATGCGTGATCGAAAGAGGGCCAAAGGAGGTTTTGGCCTCCTAAATCGAAGGACATCATCAAGAAGCTTTTTTCCTTGTGAGTTGAAGCTATATTAAGGGGAAATGTTGCCTTGTCAAAGCTTCCAACAAAATGCTTCAAAGGGGACTTTGGCCTTGTGCACATTATTATGGTAGGAAATTATGCCTTGTATGTCTTGGTAACACGCAGAGAAGATGTTGTGTGGCCAAACGAAAGAATTGCACAAACATTCAAATAAAGTCTAGCGCTAAAATGAAGCATGAAATTATCTTAGCCAAATGAGCCTGAAGGCTTAATCGAAGCATGAAACGAACTTTCCCCAAAGGAATCCAGCGCTCAAATGAAAGATGCAACCAAGGCCAAAGTGTCCAATCGAAGGATACAAAATCGAAAGGAACTTGATTTTCTTTTAATTTTGTCAAAAGAGCATTTTCATTTGTTTTGTCCTTTTTAGCAATTTCTTCCTTAATCTTAATGCTGAAAAATCCAAATATATTTGTGTAAGCTTGGATTTTGGGGATCCTTTGTGAGAATTGTCTTGAGGAGTGAGAGGGAAAATGTTGGGGTACAACATCTTCCCCTGTTCAGTCTTCTTAAACCTGAAGAGTTAGATTGGAGAATCTTCCATTCGTGACTTGAAGGTGGAAGATGATTGAACACTAGAGTGCCCAGAAATTTGCACTTGACAATATTATGGTTGAGGTGTAAAGAATGGGCTTAAAGATGCCATTTGGAGAATTGATGGAGAGTTGTCGGAGATGGGCTTACAGATGCCATCTAAAGGTGATTGTTGACAGAAATTAAACTAAGTCTAAGCTTGTCTTTACCTGAGAAAAGAATCAGAATAAATCTTTGGTCGATTTAAAACTGAACCTAGCAGACGTCTTGAATAATCTTTAACTGGAAAGAATCAGAATAAATCTTGGAGCGATTTATCTGAACCAGAGAAAGTGTCTACGGGAAAGAATCAGGATAAACCATTGAGAGATTTAAACTGAACCAGCAGATGTCTAGAAAAGAATCAGAATAAATCTTGGAGCGATTTATCTGAACCAGAGAAAGTATCTACGGGAAAGAATCAGGATAAATCATTAAGAGATTTAAACTGAACCAGCAGAGGTCTGGAAATGAATCATAATAAATCTTGGAGCGACTTATCTGAACCAGAGAAAGTATCTACGGGAAAGAATCAGGATAAACCGTTGAGAGATTTAAACTGAACCAACAGAGGTCTGGAAAAGAATCAGAATAAATCTTGGAGCGATTCATCTGAACTAGAGAAAGTGTCTACGGGAAAGAATCAGGATAAACCGTTGAGAGATTTAAAATGAACCAGCAGAGGTCTAGAAATAAATCAGAATAAATCTTGGAGCGATTTATCTGAACCAGAGAAAGTATCTACGGGATAGAATCAGGATAAACTGTTGAGAGATTTAAACTAAACCAGCAGAAGTCTGAAGGAAGTATTTGTCATGTAGATAGTCAAATAGTCCTTTCTCATGAATTGATCTGTAATTGATTTGTCCACAAATAGTTGTCCTGTCTTGTTGGAAATTTGTTGATGATAATTTTCTGTTGATCGATCTTTCCTAAAAAGGTAAAGAGTTAGTTGTATTTAATTCCATGATGTATGAAATGCATGGCATAATGATGTTTCTCAAAATAAATGAGATTGCGCCATATGCATTTGCATTGTCGATGCTATGACGTATGAATGCAATGTATGAACATATTAATTGTCCTGCTGCAGTGTTGCTGGACTGGGGAAAATAAAACTCTGACTGCTACTAGGAATGAGGAATGTAAGTCTTCATATTTTGTTGAAGTTGGAGCATTGATAGGTGGGTTTCCATCATTTAGAGAAGTAAACTCTGTTGAGGAAGGGAATTGTCGTGCATTGCTTGTGGACTTTGTGAAATCCTACTGGGGAATTCCTGAGAAGCTGGGTGACTTTCATTGGGGAGTCCTTGGATTATTAATTGGAAGTTTTGCTCCGTCGGGGATATGAAGGGAAAAAATGCCATTAGGCTGTATGTTGGAGATATGACAATGATCCTGTAGCAGGATGTTCTTGCTTCTGCTCTGTATCTGCGGGGATCTTATGGAATGGCCCGTAGATATTGTCATGTTTCTTAAAGTCATTAGTAATTATATTTATGTTTAGTTTTCCCTTTTTATGCGTTCATTTATAAACAGTAATTACATTCAAATGCATATGTTCAAAAATAAACACTGGACGTTTTTTGCAAACAAAACAAGAACAGTAAAAGAAAAACAAATAGTTTTGCACTTTTAAAGGAATATCTTTGTGCTAACTTGAATAAGTATTTTTGTACAAAGAGACAAATATCCTAGTAAGAGAATGTCATCATAAAAATAAAAAATTGATACAAAGAAAAGACAGCTATGTAAAATAATCCCATGGGGTTCCCATTATGGTATGGCCTTCATGTCTCTGAGCGTCTCATCCACTTGTAGCTTTGTCTGAAGCTGATTGGATTGATTATAACCATTCTAGTTTGATGACTTATTCCAGAGAGTGGTCGTAAGGTGATCCAAAAGGACATAGTCATATGCTTTAAATCCCTAACTTTTTCCTGGACCGTCCTTTCGGGTTTTCAGTCCACCGGGATACCCTTTTTTGCCCAAGCCGCCTTTTCAGGTTTTCAGCTTGTCGGGTGTACAGATTTTTTTTGTTTATCCCTAATTTTTGCCTAGGACAGTCGACCTAGCGGGTCTTTTTCATGCGTAGATCTTTTAATTATGTCAGCGTTTACAGGGTGCGGAAGGTCATCGCCGTCCATAGTGGTTAGGATCATCGCTCCACCAGAAAATACATTTTTAATCACAAATGGTCCTTCGTAGGTAGGAGTCCATTTTCCCCTGGGATCACTTTGTGGAAGTATGATACGCTTGATTACCAAGTCACCAACCTGATACACCTGACGTCTGACCTTCTTGTTGAAAGCTTTAATGATACGCTTTTGGTACATCTGGCCATCGCAGACAGCCGTAAGCCTCTTCTCATCAATCAAGTTCAGCTGGTCAAGTCGAGTTTGAATCCATTCATCTTCACTCAACCCCAAATCCCTCATGATTCTCAAAGAAGGTATTTAGACTTCAATTGGTAAGACAACTTCCATAGCGTATACCAAAGAGAAAGGAGTTGCCCCTGTTGATGTGCGCGCCGTGGTACGGTAACCTTGAAGAGAAAATGGTAACATCTCATGCCAGTCCTTGTAGGTCACTGTCATTTTTTGTATGATCTTTTTGATGTTTTTATTAGCGGCTTCTATAACGCCATTCATCTTCACCCAGTAAGGAGAAGAGTTACGATGCTGGATCTTGAATTACGCGCATAGTGCAGTGATCATAGTATTGTTGAGATTGGTACCATTATTTGTAATGATTCTCTTTGGAATACCATACCGACAGATAAGATTATGTTTGATGAATCGGGCCACAACGTTCTTGGTAACAGAAGCGGACGAAGTTGCCTCAACCCACTTCGTGAAGTAATCAATGGAAACCAAGATGAAGCGGTGTACATTAGAAGTTGTCGGTTTGATCTCTGCAATCATGTTAATGCCCCACATTGCAAATGTCCAAGGAGCAGTCAGGACATTTATAGGAACTGGAGGCACATGTACCTTGTCAGCATAGATCTGTCACTTGTGGCAGGTTCGTGAATGTTGATAATAATCTGCTTCCATGGTGGACCAGTAGTATCCTGCTCGAAGGATCTTTTTGGCCATCGTATTTCCATTAGAATGGGTGCCAAAGGTGCCTTCGTGTAAATCAGCCATGATCTTCTGTGCCTCACCCTTGTCTACACACTGAAGCAAAGTAGAGTCGTGACTGCGCTTATAGAGAACTCTGTTACTAAGGAAGAACTTAGCAGAGAATCTTCTCAGGAATTTCTTGTCGTTGACTAAAGCTCCCTTCGGATATTCTTGGGCCTCAAGGTATCTCTTGATTTCATGGAGCCAAGGCTTGGTCACTACTTTATCAGTATCGATCTCGTGACAGTAAGTTGGTCCGTGCATCCGCTCAATGGTGATATGGGGAGCCTCATTATTCCACCTGATTTTGAACATGGATGACATAGTGGCTAGCACGTCTGCTAGTTGATTTTCCTCTCGTGGAAAATGCTCAAAAGTAACTTCCTTAAAATGTGGGATTAATGTCAACACATGTTCTTTGTAGGGGATGAGATTGGGATTCTTCGTGTCCCATTCTCCTTTGATCTAACTGATGACTAAGGTTGAATCTCCAAATACACTTAAGGACTTGATTCCCAAATCTATGGCGGCTTTGAGACCCATAATACACGCTTCATATTCCGCCATATTATTGGTACAGTTGAAACATAATCTAGCAATGAAGGGAGTATGGAATCCTTCAGGGGATATGATCATAGCGCCTATGCTGTTACCGAGTGTGTTGGAAGCTCTGCCAAAAACCAAGGTCCATTGGGATCCTTGTTCAGGTCCGTCATATGATCTGAGTTCTTCACAATTGTTTACCAATATGATGTCTTCGTCCAGAAATTAGAAATTCATGGATTGATAGTCATCCATAGCCTGATGAGCAAGGTGATCGGCTAACACACTTCCCTTTATTTCTTTCTGGGTGGTGTATTGAATATCGTATTCAGTCAGGACCATCTGCCATCTTGCTATTCTTCTAGAGAGGGCGGGCTTCTCGAATATGTATTAAATTGGATCCATCTTGGATATCAATAAGGTAGTATGGGTCAACATATACTGTTTTAGCCAGCGAGCAGCCCATGCCAGAGCGCATCAAGTTTTCTCGAGCAGTGAATATCTGGTTTCTCAGTCTATAAACTTTTTGCTCAGGTAGTATATTGCATGCTCTTTTCGGCCAGACTCGCCATGCTTCCCCAGCACACACCCGATTGAATTTTCCAAGACAATTAGATACATGATCAAAGGTCTTCCCTCGACTGGCGGCATCAAAATAGGAGGCTCTTTAAGGTACTCTTTGATCCTATCGAAGGCAGCCTGGCAGTCGTTGTTCCATTCCACCACTTGATCTTTCTTCAGTAATTTGAAGATTGATTCA
The DNA here is from genome assembly GCA_948472305.1 of Vicia faba. Classification (NCBI taxonomy): domain Eukaryota; kingdom Viridiplantae; phylum Streptophyta; class Magnoliopsida; order Fabales; family Fabaceae; genus Vicia; species Vicia faba. Next base: position 186,808,785 of record OX451738.1, on the reverse strand, counting down.
CAAGTAGCGGTTAGATGGGAAATGAACTGGGTGATATAGTTTAGCCGTCCTAAGAACCCCCTAAATTCCTTCTCAATGCAAGGAGCAGGCATTTCTTGTATTGCTTTTACCTTTCCAGGGTCCACTTCGATACCTTTTCCGCTGACAATGAAGCCTAAGAGTTTATCGGACCTCACTCCAAAAGTGCATTTATTCGGATTCAACCTTAGTTTGTATCTTTTCAGTCTTTCAAACAGTTTCTGCAAATGGTCCAGGTGTACCTCTTCAGTTTGAGATTTGGCTATCATGTCATCCACGTAGACCTCTATCTCGTGATGGATCATGTCGCGAAACAGAGCTACCATGGCACGCTGATAGGTTTCCCCAGCGTTCTTCAACCCGAATGGCATAACTTTGTAACAGAATGTACCCCACTGTATGACGATGGTCGTTTTTCCATGTCCTCAGGTGCCATTTTGATCTGGTTGTATCTGGAGAAACCATCCATGAAGGAAAATACTTTATGTTGTGCAGTGTTGTAAACCAAAATATTGATGTGGGGAAGCGGGAAGTCATCCTTGGGGCTTTCCCTATTCAAGTCTCTATAGTCCACACACATACGTACCTTACCATCCTTTTTAGGCACTGGAACAACATTGGCGACCCATTGTGGATAGGAGGTGACAACTAAGAATCCGGTGTTGAACTGCTTCATAACTTCAATTTTGATTTTCTCTGATTTTTCTGGCCGCATACGACGGACCTTCTATTTTACCGGAGGGCAGTCTTCTTTTGTCGGCAGACGATAGACCACGATGTCAGTGTCGAGTCTTGGCATGTCTTCGTATGACCAGGCAAAGACCTCAACATAGTCATGTAGTAAGTGAGTTAAGCGCTTCTTGACACTAGGCTCCAGGATGGCACCTATCTTGACTTCTTTCTTGTCCTCTTCGATACCTAACTTAACTGTTTCAACCGGATCTTCGTGGGGGTGTATGGTCCTTTCTTCCTGTTGCAATAACCTGGCTAGTTCTCCTGGTATCTCACAATCTTCCTCACCTTCGTCTTCAGCTTGGTAGATCGGATTTTCAAAGTCATGATAGGCCATAGCAGAATCGTTACCCATGGGATCCTGGGTGGATGTGGATCTGCATTTTGATATGTGAGTGTGTGTAAGAGCATAGCATTCTTTGAAAAATAAAAAGGTAGAAAAAGAAGAACAAAGAGATTAAAATTTGCATGCAAAAACGTCCATGATTTATTGATGACATATGAAGATGAAATAACAACCCTCACAAATGGACTGTTGTGCCTCGGGTAAGACACGAGGTTTTAAAGTCTAAATTGTTTAATTATTACAAGTCCGACAAAAAATTAAAAGACAATTACTCTTGAATAAAAGTAATAGGGACAAATTCTTTAGCTTCTCAATTGCTGAGTCCTCCGCTGATGGTTGGAAAAATCCACGCATCCATGTCACAACTGCCATCACTGTCTTCCACTGCGTTGACTCCCTGATTGCTGATACGTAAAGGTGGTCCCCTAGTGCGAGTTCGTCGAACAGCTCTTTGTGCCTCCAAAGTAAAACCCAAACCAAATTTGTTCGATTTATAGGGAATATCCAGAAGTTGACCCCAGATAATGCATCTGCCTTCCTCAATCACTGCTCTAGCATCCTTCGGAGAGGCTATTTTCAATGGCGGTCTGGTAACTTTTGGAGTCTTGGTAGTATTCTTGGTTGTCGCAACTGTGTGTGGGACCTCCTCAAAGTTCTGACATGGAGTCTCAATGAACTCACCATCCATTTCCACGTACCTGAAAGAATTCAGGTGGCTAACCATGTATTCCTCCTCCCCATGGACAGTGATGATTTTTCCCTTGATTGGGCACTTCAACATCTGATGTAAGGTAGAGGTGACGGCACCAGCGCCATGAATCCAGGGTCGGCCCAATAGACAGGAATAGGAAGGGCGGATATCCATCACATAGTAAGTTGAATCAAAAGTCTAAGTTCCAACTTTTATAGGGATATCAACTTCTCCATGCACTGTCCTCTTAGAACCATCAAAGTCCCTCACCACAATGTTGCTAGGCTTTAAAGTGACTACCTCACAATCTAGCCGGTCATGAGCATTTTTTGGCAAGAAATTCAACGATGAGCCCGTATCCACCAGAACATGGGCTAGCGTAGTGCCCCTGCACTCAATGCAGATGTGCAAGGCATCATTGTGTTTCCTTCCTTTGGGAGTTAAGTCGGTGTCAGAAAAACCCAATATGTTATCAGCAGTTAGACTGGCCACACAATTCTCAAATTGGTCAATGGAAGTCTCTTGGGGAACGTGGGCGGTCTTTAGAAACTTTACCAAGGCTTTGGCATGGGCCTCAGAACACAAAAGTAAGGCCAACATTGATATTTTCAAGGGGGTTTTCCCCAACTGTTCCACGACGTTGTAGTCACTTTTCTTAATTATTTTTAGTATCTCCTCCATCTCTTTAGTGGAAGCTTCAAGAATGACCTCTGGATATGTCTTCTTCTGGACAGGCTCGAATAACACTTCATTGCCCCTTATCTTGGCAGCAGGGATAACAGTAGGATTGTCAACGGGAGTATCATTGGGAATGTTGGTAGGAAAGGTAGCGGGAATAATTACAAGAGTAGAAATGGTCTTTGGAGAGATCTCGGGTGAGAAGATTCTTCCACTTCTTATTATCTTACCGGTTCCTATGATATTGACGACGTCAGGATCAGTGTCTTTCGCAACTTTGTCTTTGATAGTCAACAGATCTTGCTTGACGCCATAGTAATAGACGTCACCCTCATAATTCCAGAGAATAACTTTATCTGAAGAATATGGTATTGGCCCTGGCATGGTGATGATTAGGGGAGCAGACTTTGGAACAGATGTAATCCTGATGGGTCTTTTGGTGGAGACCCTAGGAGGATTGTCGGAAATGGTGATTATCAAGACATCTTCACAGGAATTCCTGATAAGAGGAACTTTTTCAAACATGATTTCTTTGTTAGCCATCAGACGCTGGACGCCCATCTTCAGTAACAAACAGCCATTTGGTAGAGACACACATAATTGACAACTTTCATCACATCCCGAAAATAGACCGGCTTGCAATAAATTATGTTTAATGGTCAAAAGAGGAGTAGCTAAATCGTTCATGGAGGAAACAAAACAATCATCATCAACAGCGTTGACACCTTAACCGTGTTTGGGCATTGGCACCGTTATCACATTAGGTGTTTCTGGGGGATCAAACTCAATCTATTTCGCCTCGATAAGATCTTGTACCTTATTCTTCAAGGCCTAACAATCGTTTGTATCATGCCCTGGGCTTTCAGAATGATAGGCACATCGAGCATTCGGGTTGTAGCGAGGGGAAGCTGTATTGGGGTTCTTGGGAGCTTCCTTTAGGGTCACCATATTGGACTTCAAAAGATGTGACAAAACTTGGGACAAAGTCATGTTGATTCGGGTGAATCGCCCCACGGGCGCCTCCAGCATGCGTTAATAATTTCGCTGCTGATTTGGTACAGGATTAGAAATCATAATAGCCCCTACCTTCGGGCAACGCTCAGTTTTATTTTGATTTCTGTGGTCATATGCAACACTGACCTCCTTCTTTCCGGTAAAGGGTTTCTTCATCGTGCTCGATGATACATCTCTTTGAATTTTGCCACTTATTATACCGGCTTCTACCCGTTCACTAGTCATGATTAGTTCAGTAAATCCAGCCGAGGAGCTTCCGATCAGGTGGTTGAAGAATGGGCCAGATAACGTGCCTAAGAACATATCCACCAATTCTCTGTCAGATAGAGGGGGTTGGACTCTTCCCGCGATATCCCGCCATTTTTGAGCATAGGTTTTGAAACCTTCACCAGCACCCATAGACATGCCTTGCAATTGTGTTCGAGTTGGAGCTAAGTCAGCACTATACTGGTATTGCTTGTAAAAAGCAGCATTCAAATCTTCCCAATTTCGAATATTGGTCCCCTCCAACTGATAGAACCAATCTAACTGTGTTCCTGACAAGCTTTCTTGGAAAAAATACACCCATAGGTTCCTATCGGCAGTATGCGGTTGAATTTTCCTGACGTATGACCTTAAATGCAGCTTTGGACAAGAGACACCGTCATATTTAGCGAAAGTGGGGACCTTGAATTTCTGTGGGATGAAAACCCCTGAGACAAGCCCTAGATCTTCAAAATCCAATCCGGGTACCCTCTGGATCTCCATAGCATTGAGGTGATCCTCTGGCTACTTGTATTTATTGTCAGCTGAAGGATATTGTTCTTCAGAGTAGTTCACTTCTTCCTCTTCTTTAGACTCTGGGTGGTCATTTACTTCCTTGTTTTTCCCTTCTTGATTATCTCCTTCACCTGACGAGGTTGAATAATCTAGAGTTCGCCTAGCTGGTCCTTTGAACCTTCTTCCCAGATTCAGAACACCGACTGGTTTCTTCGCTTTTTTTTTCTTCTCTTTGATCAGCAAAGTTTTCAAATCCTCTTGTCCTTTTTCCAGAGCCAAGAACATTTGTTGGAATTGAGCGTTCTACGCTTGGAGATCCTTTACTGTCTGTTCAATATCCATCTCACTGAAATAAACAATAGAAAGATAAGGAGACATGTTGTAAGAAACCTGTCTGTGTTATGATGAATGAAGATGCTTATGCAAATGATTTCAAGGAGATTAGAGATATAAATTTGTTTTTAGAGAAAAAAGAACACACGTTGCATTAATAAATCCAAGTTTGAGTACATCATGCCATTTTCGGCTTACAATGAAAGAAATAAAATACAAAAACTCCTAAGACAAAAAGGTTGAACGCATCCTCTTTGGCACGATGTAGGCGTTCAAACTCCACTCTTCATGAAGCTGCTTGGTGAGTTTCAGAACTTTCTTCTCACTGGCGTAGAATCGGGCTTCGAAAGTATCTTGTTCTTCCTTTAGTTGAATCCAATCCTTTTGCAAGTCTTTGAGAGACGTAGGCATGTTGGGATGAAGGACAGTATACAGGATATCTCCTTCAATCATAGGCTCTATGATGACAGGGAGGATGGAGGGGTAATGAATTCCGAGACTCTGAGCATGAGCTCGTACCCACCTAAGGTAAGGCTCACAGGGGATGGAATTTTTATGCCCAAATATCCTATTTTCCACCTTGTTTACCATCCTCTAAGCTCATATAAATCTCCAACGGTAGCCTTGATCATCGCTTTCGTAGTCGAACACCACACCTTGGATGAGTGCACCATGTGGACCATCCCTTCATGCGTAACCAAACTGTCGTAAAGCTAAGCAAGGGTTATAAGTGATACCTCCTCTAATGCAAAGCAGAGGGACATTATGGAATTCCCCATAATAGTCAATGATAGTAATGTCCTCCAGTGATCGAGAACACCGATGGGTATCTGAATGTCTGAGTGACATCAGCATATTGGACCGCCTCAAACCTTGCTCGTTCTTCAAAACGGATCGGGGGAGATGCAAAACAAACCATCTAGCCAATAGAGGAGTACAACACATGAGGGTTCCTCTTCTCTTCATGGTGCGAGAGTGAAGAGAATGCAAGATATCTCCCAACAAAGTAGGCACTGGATTGTGAGATGAAAAGATTTTGACAGCATTCACATCTATAAGCTGGTCAGGATTTGGAAATAGTATCAACCCATAGATGAGAAGAGCCAAAATTTATTTGAAAGCTCATAAATCCATATTGTTCCAACAGTCTTGAGTTTTTTCCAATAGGAACTTGGCTAGGAACCCTTGGACACCACTTCTTATTTCCCAATTAGCCGTCACGTTGGATTGTTGCAAGTGTAAAGCTCGAGAAACCTCTTCAGGGCTTCGATCCCTTTCAGTACGGTTGAAAGGTAGTTGATCAAGAATAGGAATTCCCAAGAGTTGAGAGAATTCTTCCATAGTTGGTACAAGCTGGTAATCGGGGAAGGTAAATCAATGGTGCAAGGGGTCAAAGAACTGGAAAAGCACCTTCATCATATCTTCATCAAAGCTTGAGGTAACCAAGTTGAGAATTCGTCCATGTCTCTTGGTGAACGAAGAATTCTCAGGGACCCTTGATGCTAACTCTTTGAGCTGAAAGGGTACTCGTACGAGGTTGACTTGGATTGTGTTCCTGCGAGTAGGAGTCATATCCTACAAAACAGGACAAAGATGAATCTCAAAATCCTTGAAATGGTTAGTCTAAAATGTTATGGTATGATGTCATGATGTTATGTACAAGTATATGCACAAGTTAAATCAAATAAATCCTTAGGTTTAGGCTTACATGAGGTTTATAGGTAAGTACCCTCTTGAAATTTAGTTGGTTCAACCTGTCCTAGAAAGTAACGGGTTCTAGGGAATCTCAAATCATTGATTTTTCTTCATCGGGCATTGTTTCAGCGTAAGCCTCTTTAATGGACACCGAAATATCCCGAAAGTCTGATCTCAATGAGCGTAGTATCGAGTATCAACCAACTTCGGACTGCACCAAAGTCAGCTACCTCACTACTTCCTAATGGCCAAGTTGGTCAAGTAAGGTTCTAAAGTCAGTTAGTGCTTCATGACACCACACAACGGCCCCGTATTCTCCTTGACTACTCAAGGACTACCGGTACCAATAAATGTGTCACACTAACGTAGCTATTTCTTAGACCATGTCGGTATACCCTGCACAATTTCCATAACTTATTGCTACTTACCTAAAAAGGTGCCCCAGATTCGGGTAGAGGATCAAAACAAACCCAAACAAGGAACCATAATATAAAGCAAACAAATCAAACAATGAAAAGCAATTAAAGGTGATCTAGCCCTAAGGTAACTCCACTTTTATTTGATCCCCAGCAGAGTCGCCAGTTCTGTAATACGGTGGGAGAACTGGCTTGGGAGTTTTGCGTTTGATCGCAATTGTTGCGGATAGCAAGAGTCGCCACCGACTTTTCTTTTATCCAAAAGGAAAGGCTGAAAAGAACAGGAAAGACCTTTAGAGATGTTTCTTGAGTTCGGGGGATAGGCTATGAAAAGGGAAGGTATAAGCCTGATACCCTTTTCTATGCAGGACTGTTGTGCAGCAGTTTTGGAGTTTTATGGCCAGTGTATCAGGCTTAATCCTGGCAGCGCATGGGACTTGATCAATAAGTACCTTTGGCATCTCAACCTTTTGTCTTGACTTCCTAGCCTTGCCTTTCGATCAGACTTTTCAATAAACATCTCTTTTTTTCAAATCAAAGTGCCATTCGAATGACTCCCATGGATATCCTTCGAAAGGGCCAAATTAATGATCTTGGGATGGGTCAATAATATATGTCCTTCGATTGGGGGCATCCAAACATGCCTGACAAACTCTTCGAATGTACCACCATGGTGCTTTCTTCGCATGAGGCAATGACATAGTGAAGAGTTTGTATGTTTGGAACTGGCCATTTCTACAGGAGATCCTGCCCACTCAAATTTGTCTACAAAGGGGCCACATGGCCAAACGAAAGAATGTGTGCAAGAGATTCCTGCCTTGTGATTTTATGCAAATATGTTCAAACGAAATCTTGTAAAAGAGGAGCCAGATGCCCAAACGAAAGAATGATAAAAGACTTGTGCTCAAGGATTCACACCCCCAAGCGAAGGATGTGTGTTAGGGATAGAGGGCTCAGTCGAAGCTTGCAACGTTGTGAAAGTCATTGCCCCAAATGAAAGAGGCTTGCAGGGGTGAAATGTGTGATCGAAAGAGGGTCAATGGGGGTTTTGGCCTCCTCAATCGAAGGACATCACCAGGAAGCTTTTTGCCTTGTGAATTGAAGCTATATTAAGGGGAAATGTTGCTTGTCGAAGCTTCCAACAAAATACTTCAATGGTGACTTTGACCTTGTGTACATTATTATGGTAGGAAATTCTGCTTTGTATGTCTTGGCTAACACGCAGGGAAGATGTTGTGTGGCCAAACGAAAGACTTGCACAAACATTCAAACGAAGTCCAGCGCTAAAACGAAGCAGGAAATGATCTTAGCCAAATGAGCCCAAAGCCTTAATCGAAGCATGAAATAAACTTTCCCCAAAGGAATCCAGCGCTCAAACGAAAGATGCAACCAAGGCCAAAGTGTCCAATAGAAGGATGAAAAATCGAAAGGAACTTGTTTTTCCTTAATTTTGTCAAAAAGAGCATTTTCATTTGTTTTGTCCTTTTTAGCAATTTCTTCCTTAATCTTAATGTTGAAAAATCCAAATATATTTGTGTAAACTTGGATTTTGGGGATCCTTTGTGAGAATTGTCTTGAGGAATGAGAGGGAAAATTTTGGGGTACAACACAGTGCTACCTAGGTCACGAGAATGTCATGTGATCTGACATAATCTTTCTTTGATAAAGATCACATGTGTAGTCCAATATTATATTCTTTAATACCCGAGTATACTTAGTAACAATAAATAAGCACAATATCTCATATTGACTTATTTCAACATGGTCATGCATTTTTACAATCATACTCGATCAAGAGTCCCGTGAATATTATTCATTCATACGTAGGAGGGTAAAATCTCATCTAAGTCGCCTATGTCTCTTCACATGACTCATTGAGTATCCAAAAAACCGATTTTATAATTGTCTTGTTACAAACAATGCATGACAATACTAATGTGATCAACTCTTCAAGTTGGGACTATAATGATTTCAGATCAAAAGGTGGAATACAACACCATTATTATGAGAATAACTCATAACACTTAGTTAATGCAATATATAGTACTCTCATGGTGTATCAATTCAATTAAAATATTATTGATAATATGTATACATATATGAAAACTAAATATTTTATATCTGCGACTTGTAAGATATTGTCATTAATTTACTCATATAATAATATCTATGTATTAGTGTTGTTTTCTTAGACATTAAGACTTAATTACACATGTTTATAAAATGACATATTTATAGTTAATAGTGTCTCACAATTAAATTACACAAAATTTTATTATACGAATTAGATATTTCTTAGACTTTATTAGTATGAAAACTAACATAATAAAGAAACATTTATTATAAATAATAAAACATAATATACGTTTTAAGTTTAATCATAAAACCATTTTCCTATAGGGGCTTACACCAAACTCATACGAGTATACAATTTGACTCGTTATTCTAACAACCATGACTTTCACCCTTTTTGTTAGTTGATCTGATTGTTGGATATTTGGATTCCAAGACATCAATATATGGATAATGAGAATGAGTTAGATTCAGCTGGTAAAAACCAAAAATCAAGTTGAGATCCAAAATTAATTTATGAGAATGAATCAGTTTTCTTGCTTACAAATGTCAATTATATTAGGGTTTAGTATAAACTCCCATTTTGATGCATGAATCGGTTTTCCTAGACATTAATCAATTTTTGAACGGTCAGTTTCAAAAGATACTAATAGTTCCATTTCATGAAAGAGTGTTCATTGGTTTGAGTCGGATATTTTTTTTAATATGGACAAAAATTGAAGTAAATCAATAAAATTCAATATTAATTAGTTTGGATAACAGATTTTCAAAATTCTACCTACGAGTGTATTTGAGTCAATCATATTAATTCATATAATTTATATTATTATTATTATGAAAAAATAGTATAAAATATTATACATCAAAAAGAAAAAATCATCATTCGTAACATTCACAATCTATATAAAGAAACGGAAGAAAAAAATTAAGAATCTTATATTATTATGAAAAATTAATTTATGTACATTAGATATTTCTTTAAAATATTTTTGTTAATATTTTTAATATATGTGATCAATCCAATTCAAATCAATTTTTTTTTTAATTTGTTTCGATTTGAGTTCTATCTCAAAAATATAAACTCAATCCAAATCAATTCATATATTTTTAATCGGTTTGGCGTCAAATTCTCTCATAATTAAATTAAGTATCTTTTAACACAAATATTTTGGACGGGTTCTACTATCTTGCAATTTGGATTCTTTTAACACAAATAAATTAAGTAAAACTTAATTTTAGATTTTTTTTTCGATATTGTTCCTTTTCAAAGTTGATATTACTTTCGGTGTTCTTGATGTTTGCTTTATACTTTTTTCCTTTATTTAGATTTTATTCCACCGAGCTTTTCTAACGATTTTTATAAAGATATGGATGCCGAATTCTATTGATTATCAACTTCTTAATTAAAATTCGAAGATGCTAAGACACTTTCTAATCTACTTTTTTTCACAAAATTTATTTTACACTATAAAATGACTCTTTTGATAATTGACTAAATCAATTCTTACTATCCAATCAAATAATTCAATGGATCCAAGTGGTATATCATTTTTTTCAAAATACTTTGATACATATTTTTACCCGGATAAAAATGTTGTTTTTTATGCAACGTTTCATTTTCTTCCTACTAACTCACTTATATTATCTCATACACACACTTTTATTTCTCTCACCTTCAAATAGAGCTCTCTCTCTCTCTCTCTCTCTCTCTCTCTCTCTCTCTCTCTCTCTCTCTCTCTCTCTCTCTCTCTCTCTCTCTCTCTCTCTCTCTCTCTCTCTCTCTCTCTCTCTCTCTCTCTCTCTCTCTCTTCTC